>OZ018349.1:5144157-6344157 GCA_963969515.1 Yponomeuta evonymella
TTGCGTCAAGTCCATAGATTATTAAGGAAATAGATAAAGGCCCATCCTGTGATACACGACTAAATAGCTGATTGACAGGGTTGTCAATTTATCTACGGATAGCTCTGTTATGTCATGGTGATAGACGTTTTTGGACTTGTTTACTGGATAGAGCTTACCCTTGGATAAACAGACAGATAGTACTGTAGTACGTGATAGTACGGCTCAAGCCGGGCTTAGAAAAGTTGACTCAGGGAATAAAAATTTTGATCCATATCTTTATCTGTATCTGTAAATTTAAAAAAAGGCATAAGCAGCCTATATACGTCCCACTGTAGGGCACAGGCCTTCTCTCAGGGAGAGAGTAAAATGAAAAAAAGGCAAATAAAAAGATTTTGCTACCTCCCTCTAACTGTCTACAATAAAGTGATTTTGAAATGGTTTCTAATATGTTAAATGCTTAAGAATCTGTCGTCCGATATGCGTAAACAACGAAAACAATAATTGAAATGGCCGTCGCTGACTATAAGGCGCTCGAATCATCGTTTCTTTCGATTTCTATTACTTTTCATGCTAATATTGCTTGTACCTAACAAGGAAAGAAATAAAAAAAAAATTAAAAACTTTACGCATGATTTTTTCAAATCTAGCACCATATTTTATGTTTCTAAATCACGGTAAGAATGTCTCCTTAAAACGGCGAACAAATTCAAAGACATCCTGCAGTATTAGCAAGCTGAAAACTCAAATAGAAATACGAAATCACGCACAGAGTTAGTTTCATCATATTTCTTTGTACAGTCGCCATAATGAAGTCCCACGGGGTCGGTGATTATGCAGATTTTTTCCCGCCTGAACCCGCCTGCTAACTCAATAATGGAACTTAGTAAATGGGGCTAAACAGCGCCGGAGGAAACGCCAGATAACAAGAAAAAGAACTGAGACAACATTTCCCGTTTTTGAACATTAATAACTATCTACATATTGATATAAATTAAAAAAGGAAAATGAATTTTTATTCATTGCCATCATAGTTGCGGGTTGACTGGAGATTTATATTCTGGTTTTTCGGTTCGGAACATTTTGTATAATGTTATGGCGCCAGTCAATAAATTTAGGGTTCCATAGTCGACAAGGAACCCTTGTTTGTAGTTTCACCATGTCCGTCCGTCGCTCTGTCTGTCCGGGGCCTAGCTCAGAGACGATTACTTAGTACTAGAAAGCTGAAATTTAGCATAGACATACCTACACATTAATTACGACAACAAAACAAATCTTAAAAAAAAATTTTTTGGGGTACTTCCCTCACCCCTAAATTAGGGATGCATTTTTTTTCTCGCCTTCACCATAGTGTATCGTTAGTTTGGTCTTTAAAAAATATTGTAAGTGTAGGAAAACCATTTTTCGGTTTAGGCTAAATATTAAGCTTGAGCTAAACGTTTGATTGTAGAAACGTGAAAAAATTCAGGGCAGTAGCACGTATAATGAACTTAAAAACAATACTATGACAACTAAGAAGACTTTACAAGTTAACGAGTACCGATTACTCGACCAACTTATAAAAGGTAAACTTCGTACAAATTCCATTGAAAATTTCTCGGATGAAGTTGGTAGTTCTGTAAAGCTGGTAAAAACCCCTTCTTCTACGGAACCTTACACTGCACATAGCCCGACACGCACTTGACAAGTTTTTAAAAACATTGTCGTATTTTGACATTCATCGTGTTTGTTAAAACCCTGTTCCTAAATGCTCGTATTTGTTAAAATGGTCCGAATTTTCGAAGAAAAGACTAAATCTTTCCGACAATTTTATTGTAACACGTGCATTGTAAGGTAAAATCTATAGTAACACACTGTACCTACCCTTCACTTAACTTCCATATAAAATACAAATGAACAGAAGGCACTCTCTAGTCTAACTGCGTTTTTTCTTGAAGTGACAATATAGATTGCCTCCATAGCCCATCAAAATTTTGATTAAGCTCACCCTTTTCCATTTTGTCCGCTGTCAGTGCTACAAGCCTTCTGCGAAAGTGCTACGCTGTGCTACGGCGTTACGACTTGCCATGACAAAAGCCTACGAACACTTCGAACAATACAATTTTAATTTCGTTCTCTGACAGTACTACAGCCTTGTACGAAAATACTACGCTGTGCTACGGCACTACAAGTTGCTACGTCTCATACGTTCAAGTTCAAGACGATTTGTTAATTATCATCCAACAGCGTAGCCCATTACTATACTCTAAGGCCGATTTTCATCACTTCTTAAATGTCACTTAAATTGCCGTCGAAATTGACTTTCGTACGAAAAATGTAATTCTAAATTCATAAGAATTAAATTCTACTTAAGCCCCGTTTAAGAAAGTCGGCCTAAGTATCCTACATACAAAGTCACGCCTGAATCCCGGAAGGTTAGGCAGAAATCCCTGTTAATTTGTTTGATGTCAATATTATATCGCTTGTGACAAGAGTTGATCGTAAGGATCAAACGCAATATGGTTGATTTCCGTGAGATTATTTTGCCACAAATCGACGTCTTCACTCACGTGGCGGCGACTCAAGCGGTGGTAGCCTAGTGGGTAGAACATTAGACTCGGAAGCGGGAGACCCAGGTTCGATTCCCAGTCCGGGCACGTACCTATGACTTTTCTTTCTAAGTTATGTACATTTTGTGAAGTTATAGTAGCAATACCACTCGCTAACGGTGAAGGAAAACATCGTGAGGAAACCTGGGTGTCTGAGCTATTCACATACCTCAGCGCTTGAAATCGCCAATCCGCGGTGGGCACGCGTGGTGATTAAGCCCATACTATCTCTTTGAGAGAAGGCCTGTGCCCCACAGTGGGACGTATATAGGCTGCTTATACTCACGTGGCAAAACATCTCTCGTACGGTCAAGAGCTTAACCCAACTTCTGTACTCATCTAGCGTTCGCACAGTTCCAGCAAGTTTTCAAACGCGCGTTCAAAACTTCCTCCAATAAATCTGTGGCGCTGAGGCGGCATATAATTTATCGCTTCCCAACTCGGTTAATGGGCATGTTTGCGCGATTGAAACGTCACTGGGACGTGAGATCGGGGCCCGATTGTTCGTGGGATATATTGATTTAGCTTTCCTCAGTTTGTCATGAAGTATGTCTGTATCAGATGCTCGCGGTATTATTTGGGGCAAGTATGAAGGTTGGAATATAAGTAATGCGGTAGGAACATATCGGTTGCCCGCCATGTACCAATGATACGCTTCTTAATAGCAAATCTCACTGCTACATTATATATAACCCATGTAAGGATCCCGTTTGTATTACAATAATGTATCGTACTGATGACTTTGTTTTCCAAGTGACGTATAGACCGCACAAATCTTTTTGGCGGTAACGTGAACATCTGTGGTGAACATAGTTACAGATCGCTTGCACATCGCTTACTGTCTTTACAGTGTATGTGTGAGTAATTGACTACTTTAGTAATTGACTAATAGTAATTCACTACGCGTCACACTACGTCAATTACTCACACATACACTGTAAAGACAGTAAGCGATGTGCAACCGCCAAAAAGATCTGTGTGGACTATACAATCGTGAATTTGTGGTAGCAATACCAGGGTCTGACGGCGAAGGAAAAATTTTGGGGAATCCTGAGCATCTGGCGTGCAAGAGGTGTCTAAAATCCGTCAATCCGGGTGGGCACGCATGGTGAATAATCCCATAGTATCTCTCTGAGAACAATTCTGTACCATACAGTTGGACGTATATAGGCTCATAAGATAGTATAGGAGTTAAAACTTTACATACCAAACCATGTGTTCATAATTAGGTTATTAGGTTTTTATGCCTGGTTTCACTAAGTAAATAAAAATATTAGTATCTATCCCGGGAAAAACTATATGCGTTAACCTCTGAGCTAAGAGTGCAGGTATGTCCATGCTAGTAAAGGGGTGACGGGTAACCGTGGGAAAATCCTCGGTCCTTTAAAGGGCTAAGTTTCCTTTGTTTATCCAAGTCCCGCTTGTAGTTACACAAGGCAGTGTGGTCGCAGGTGCGCCGTACGCAGGCACCACTCACGGTAATTCGGGGATGAATAGCGTTCTTGTGAGTTGCCAAGAAATGTTCACTTAAGAATTTTAACTCAGAAAGTACTCTTTTAGTTTTTTCATAGTTCTCTAAATCGTTGTTCACTTGTGTAAGAGATTGATCTAAGAAATAAGGCCAAGGTACTTGACTATGTTTATTTATTTCTGGGTTCGGTAAAAACAATATGAACTGCCAGTATCCATAAGGCTCACCCCATCTTCTGCTATATTTAAAAAGTAATAGAATTCTTTCTCTCTAAATAAGTTGTTTTTTTTGCTGTAAGTAGTTATTCACTATTTTTTCGTCAATATGTAGGTATACCACATTTATAATTTCCTATCATGCTTGTTATTATAACATAATTTCTTTATTTCTTTATTTATTTAATATCGCAATAGGAGCTTACAGTTTCCCAAAGCGCCCCCATTGCTATGACTTCGTACATAATAAATCTTATTAATTACTTACATAAGTGTAATCTTAGTTCAAATGCTATTTTGTTAATAGAGTCAACAAAAATGTCGATATGTTGGACCTCTGTAAGAAAACCGTTGAGAAGAACAAGTGCCTTAGGCGTCGGCGCGTTGTTAGCGCGGTGCGTGCGCAGCGCGCTTTCTGAGAACAACTGGTGTCGGCGACGCTGCCCAGCGCGCGTGTAGTTGTCGGGGACGAATATTTTAATACTGCATAGTACAGAGGGATTGTAAATAATATTACGCATCAACAAGCAGTAATGGATACCTAATTGTAGCTTCCGTCTCAGCTCCAACGTATCAAGACCAACCATGCCATAGACAAATAGGGAGGGGTAAAGGAATGGGTAGTATCCGTGCATTCGCTTGTACAGGTACCTAGCAAATTTCCTTTGTATCCTCTCTATCATTAAAACATGTTTGGCTTCCCGAGGGTCCCAAGTAACTGCATTGTAATCAAGTTTACTACGAACAAACGCATTATATAGCATAATAGCCACCCTGATATCTCGAAACTGAGAAGCAGTTCGCATTATGAAGCCCAGTATTTTATTGGCATGTTTACAAATAGTTGTCATATGCTCGCGGAAGTTAAGTTGAGAGTCCATTAGCAAACCTAGGTCTTTAATGCAGGTCACTCTTTCCAACCCTGCACCATCCAAATAGTACTTTGTCGTAATGGGCTGGTGCGATCTTGAGAAAGTGACCACCTTGCACTTATCTACATTGAGCGCAAGTTTATTTGCCTGGCTCCATTGCCTCACCCCATCAATATCTGCCTGCAGTGCCCTACAGTCTGCTTCTTCCTTAACAGATTGGAAAACCTTGAAGTCGTCGGCAAACATCAGACACCGAGTAGTTTTAAGAATCCCTGGCAGATCATTGATCATAATAAGAAAGAGAGTGGGTCCGAGTGTACTCCCTTGACTTACTCCCGATCTGGTATTATATTCTTTCGATTGATAGGATTGAAGCTTTACATATTGCCTTCTATCTTTAAGGTAGTTCGCGAAAAATTTAAGAAGCCCCGGAGTGGCACCAAACGATGAAAGCTTTCTTAACAAAATGTCATTATCTACCATGTATAATAATGCACGCCGAAAATCTAAAAATACCGCGTCAACCTGCCGGCCACCATCCATCTGGGCCAACGTATAATCGATAAAATTTATATGATTTGTGGCCGTGGAGCGGGCAACGCGAAACCCATGCTGCGAATCGTCAAAGAGACATTTAAAATGGATTCAAAAATTTTACCAAATACAGATAATACTGCTATGGGTCTAAATGTCGTGAGTCACCCTCGATAATTTCCACCTCATAGGGTAATGATAGAGCCGTAAGGAGAGATTGTAGAGGTGGACCAATGGCTCTTCCAGTACACATAGACAATCTTTCACTAAAAAGGGAGGTATGGCATCAGGGCCGGCCGCGGAATTAATTTTAAGACGGCGTAATGCTCGACGCACATCAGCCACCTCGAAACTATTCACTCGCACAGCCAATTCGTCGCCTCGGCCACCCGCGCACCGCTCTGCTGCACTCGGATCTAGACGAGGCACGTCACTGCGGAATACCGAACTGAAATAATTCGCAAATGCTATAGCGGCTTCCTGGCCCTCCACCTTCTTACCATTATGCGTAAATTCTTTACACTGCTGGCTGCTCTTACGTTTATTTTTTACGTGTTTCCAAAATAGCGCAGGATCCCTACGAATATTGCACTCAACTGAGCTTATATACTGACGGTACGCAACGACGACTAACTCTTTGATATGGCTTCTATAGTATTTATATACCTCCCAGTTAAATTCTAGACCCTTTTCTTTAAATTTACGATGGTGAAAGAATTTAATTTTGATTTTCATAATGATTTCCTGGGAGTACCATTGCGGATATTGTCGATATTGTGTATAGGGGCTTCTTTTAATGGGGACATTTTCACTAATAGCTGTATTTAGTTTTGTGTACAATGATTCTGTAGCTAAATTTATATCCTGCTGATTTAATACATCAGACCAATCAATACTTGCTATGCTAGAGTAGAGACTCTGATAATCTGCTTTCCGAAAATTCCAATTTGGGGCATGTTTGTGTATGTTTATAATAGTATTTATTTAAGTGTGAAATATGTAAGTTTAATATTATTATGTATACGTATGTACCTACATTAATATTCGATTAGCATCTACTACCCGTCTCAATTTCTCCTTCGGCAATCTTTCCAATATTGGGTTGCCTGGAAGAAATTGCTATCAGCAATAATCCCGTCAATCGTACCTCTTCTTTTATAACTGTTGTTTCTGTAATTGTTTTGTGGTGTGTACAATAAAGAATATTCTTATCTTATCTTATTGTCTTCGACACAGAGTCGTAGAACCATACTTTATTTGAAGTAATAATGAATATATTCCTATAATTTGCGAAGAAAAATCTTTGTATATACGTTATGTTTCTGTGATGTATCTTGTTGGTATAATAAATGTCTTTCTTCTTCTTCTTCTTCTTTATGTCTGGTTTGCATTTAAAAACAATATCTTACCTAATCAAAGCTGGCCAGATGCTAAGACAACTGTCATTAAAAAAAATATATCTTAGCAGAGCGCGTTGATACTCATCAACACCCTAATGTTTTAGAGGCTTTGCACATTACGTGCTAAGTTGATCTCCTGCAGATAATATTTTATGAAGTTACTTTGCGCAGAGAATGTTGGGTGCACAACGGCCCTTACATAGGACATGTTTATGAATTTTGTGGGTGCCAGTTCTGTAGCGTAAATATGTGTTTCATACCTATACACTGGTATGAAGTGGCTAATCAATTTACCCTTGTTTCGTACTGTCACGGGCGTGGGGTTAAGCGCTTAGTCACATATGCATAAACTCGCATCTGTATCCCGGAGGGTAGGTAGGTTTGGTTTTAGGGCCTAATCAGCCCAAATGGTTCAATAACGTGCCTGAACCTGGGCTCTTCTCAAATGGTTCAGGCATGTAAAACAAAAGCCTCCAGATTGTCGAGCAAACGAAGAGTTGCGAGTTGCGAAGAGTTGAAGATATTTGTTAATAATTATCATATGCTGTTATTGTTATTGCACAATACATTATGTCAATGTAACAAATTTAGTATTGTGAAAGTAAATTATGTGAAGAAGAAACTTAAAGAAACTTAAAGAAGAAAGAAGTAAATGTGGGTTTTTTATAAGCAAATAATTTGAAATAGCAACTTAAGTGACATTTAAGCAGCGGTGCAAGTAGAATAATAAACGGATGGACAGATTTGAATGAAATTCGGCATAGGGATAGATTTTTTCTTCAGGATTTTTTATTTAATTTAACTTAGTCCGAATTAACTTGCGTGTTATTTGTACTTTCGTATTTTTTTTTTAATTCTAGAATATTAATTGGTGAATTTATATCTGTGCATGATGTTATTTTTAAAATATCCGCATTCAGTAGTCTTTCGGAGTGGCTGTTGGGTTGGAATTAAGTCTTATAACACCCTGAGAATTACCTATAGGTAGTAGCTGTATCCAGACGTAGGTGGAGTCCACCTGCCCGCGACACTGCCGCCATAAATCGCAGCTAGACTGTCCTCCAGCATCCAATATACGAGAATTATAGTCCAGGAAATTAATTCCGACGACACAAGTAGGGTTGCCTTAGCCGTGCGTGTAGGGTGCCCATGGCTAGCGGAAAATATGGTACTTACTGTTCTTACGTCGGATATTATCTACCTAGGTTGCTATATTGATAAGCTTGACTCAAGTATAAGTAGTTACCTATACTTGAGTGTCCGTAAATTAGTTTGCGTGAGATCACCGATAAAAAGTGTCCAATGTTTTCGATTTTTTTTATGACTCAGCCAAACACACACACACACACACACACACACACCCACACACACACACACACACACACACACACACACACAACACTAAGACAGTGTATCAGTCATACAATGTCATCTGTCGTAGCTGGTAACTAACATCCATTACTAATGATTTTATTGCAATAAGGAAGGCGCTGCTTTCTATCATGTCGACGGTGGAAAGAAAAAACACTTGAAGCGACACTTTGGTCGAAATTGAGTTATATACCTGTCATATTCGTTATATAAACAAAACGCTGATTCCGAATATGTATATAACTCAATTTCGACCAAAGTATCGCTTCAAGTGTTTTTCCATTCCACCGTCGATATAGTTTTATTACTAGTACAGCCATCATCTTTCTAATCCTATCACTAGTTAAATATAATTGCGTTTTCTGTAAATGGATTTTCTACAACAGAATTAGTAAATTGTAAAAATTTTCTGTATTAAATAAATCTCAATTTAAATTTCAATCACAATTGTTTAAGGTGGCCTCTCAATCGAAAGTTTCTGTATTCAATATGTGAAGAAAAACATCTTGGGGTATTTTCATACCTCAGTGCATGAAATTGACATTCCGCAGTGGGCACGATTTTTGTTTGTGAACCCGTACTCTCTGTCACAAAACATAGACAAAACGAAGGTCATGTCGAACGCCCGTGTTGTGCCCACCCCAATAACATTGGGGAACTCGAATCTCGAAGTTGTAGACGAATACGTCTACTTAGGACAAACAGTCCAACTAGGCCGGTCCAACTTCGTGAAAGAGGTCAATCGTCAAATCCAACTCGGCTGGGCAGCATTCGGGAAAGTTAGAAAAGTCTTTTCGTCTAATATACCTCAATCGCTCAAGACAAAATTATACAACCAGTGTGTGTTACCAGTGATGACTTATGACACTGAAACGTGGTCTCTCACTATGGGCCTCATAAGAAGGCTCAAGGTCACGCAACGAGTTATGGAAAGGGCTATGCTCGGAATTTCTCTACGAGATCGAATCAGAAATGATGAGATCCGAAGACGAACGAAAGTCGTCGACATAGCCCAGCAGATTAGTAAGTTGAAGTGGTAGTGGGCGGGGCACATAGCACGCAGAACTGATGGCCGATGGGGCCGAAAAGTTCTCGAATGGAGACCACATATCGGCAAGCGCAGCGTAGGACGACCAGCCACAAGATGGACAGATGACCTCATCCAAGTGGCAGGAAGGCGCTGGATGCAGGCCGCTTCTAACCGGTCTTTTTGGAAATCCATGGAGGAGGCCTATGTCTAGCAGTGGACTTCTTGTGGGTGAATGATGATGATGACTCTCTGTCACAGAGAGAGAAGGCCTGTGATAGTGTCAGTAAATTGACAGGTGAAGTTGTTGTCGTCATACCTAAAATATTCATAAAAATTAATAAAGTAAAGATGAAAATGAAGCTGAGAAATAATTGCCTAATATAAGGATGATATTTTTCTACTTCTTTTCCGCTCATTGTCACCCTACGAACTACAACAAAACGAGATAGATTTTTCTCATAAGCTGCTTATGGACCATAGAAAAATAATAATTCTTATTCTATGACGTACGAAATACATTGTTGCTTGTTCCCAATTAAATACAATAAGAAAGTATCCAACAACTTCGCAGCTTTTGCATTGTTTTTACATGAGTCTATGCGCATACATATAATAGTGTTATATTTTCAGGCTTTATATATATATATATATATATATATATATATATATATATATATATATATATATATATATATATATGTTTGTCAGTTTCTTCATTTCAATATAATTTGTAAAAACTCAAACCAAACAACGCCTCATACCATTGGCATGTAATATTGTTGGAAGGTATCTCCTTCAGCCGGATCCTAGATTGGGATCAGGCCAAGTGATTTATTTTGTGTTTCTAGTCGACCTGCGTTCATTTCGTTCGAATTTGGTATTTTGCGAATTAAACATTCTGCACCGAAAGGTAATAAACAAATAATACCAATTTCTTGTTTTTCAAGGCCAGTGTTCAAGGTAAAGTCAATACGTGCGGAGCCAACCAAGCCGTGGGTTTCCTCACGATGTTTTCCTTCGCGGTTAGCGTGGGATAGGCCGACTAAACTCTCAGAATGGTGTAAGTGCTGGGCAAGCCTACTCCGTCCAAATAACAATGTCCCAGGCACTGCAGCGTCCGAGTGGTCCCTTCACCCATCTAGTGTGAGTCAAGGTGCCACTGGACGCTGTACAAGTCATACAGTACGTAGATGGAAAGGCCAAAGTTATCATACAAAGCCAAAATCAAAATGGGCAACAAATTATATGTTTATAATATATTCTTGGCAAAGGCTAAAGTTCAAGGCAAGACACGAAATACCGTGGATGCAAGTTTGATTCAAGTGCATGTAAGTAAAGATGTCTTCCGCAGCTCGTTGAGAAATAGAGCCGTATTTTTTAAGCGCCGCACGCTCCTTAAGGGGCTGCTTGAATGCCGCGGTCATTAAGGCGAGTACACTTTTAAACTGAGAACTTCTCATGTCAAGGCAGGCTGACCAAACCTGAAACTAGACAGAAGAAAGATTTTTCTAGTATTTTTCCTTGCCACCCCATCTCATCGCAGTAAGCCACCAAAGGGGAACTTGCGTGTAACTTAGATTGGAGTGACATTGCTTTTATACTATAGAAATCATATAAAAAACTTGGAAAAATAAAAATAAAACAATAAAAAAAAATCAGGGTTTTCGGGGTAAAAAAATATGCAGAAAATACAGTTACTCCAATAACATAAAACTTGATAGATTTCGTTCTGTCATTGAATCCTGAACGTTTTCTTATAAGGGTGTACATGCATAAAACATTACTTTACGAGATAACTCAAATATTGATAAACGCTTCATACATTATAGGCGTTACGTTAGGGAGTGATGTCATTGTCTAAGGTCGATTTGCATGGCGCGTTTTAGTACCACGTGATTATATTGATTTTTCGACTGGTTATATTATCAAAAGTATTAGTCGCAGAGAAAAAAAAATACAACGTTTATTTGTCTCTTAACGTGTCCTCTCCTATTCTATTAAAATTTTTAGTGCAAGTTCTCTATCGTACTCTGTATCTTTATGTCGTTTATGTCGTATGTGTATTTCAAATCAAATCATTTTATTTTTGACAAGAGGAGCATGACATACTGTTACAAAGAGTGTTCCATAAGTAGTAGCTAAATGAAGCTATTTGTGAAGTTATAGTAGCTAACGGTGAAGAAAAACATGGTGAGGAAACCTGAGTGTCTGAGCTACTCATATAGCTCAGCGCTTGATGATTAAGCCCATACTCTCTCCCTGAGAGAAGGCCTGTGTCCTACAGTGGGACATATATAGGCTGCTTTGTAAGTAGATTTTCCACCTAAATCAATAATTGCTTACCAAAATTTACAAATCCCTCCCAAAATTAATAAATCCTTCGTAAAATTATTATGTATACTTAGAAATTTTATTAATGCAAAATTTGGTGGAAAATTATTAAATTTGGTGCCGATTTTGAATTTTTTGTTAAATACAATTAGGTAAAAATTTCAAAATTGTAGGTAGTGCAGCAAGTAATTTTTTGGTAGGCGTTTAAATATAAGCCTTTACGAAATGACAACGGTTAAATCAATGTTCAGAACCAGACTGCCGTGACTCCCACATGTGGATTTATTCGCTTTGATCCACTAATGTAGTTTAGAAAGAAAGAAAGAAAGAGGATATTTATTTAAATTGTCACAGAAACACAAACTAAACAAAAGGTACACAAACAAAAGACACGAACGTCAACAAAACAGAGATAAAACAAAACAATCGTGAAAAGAACATGATGTGAGGCATATAGAGTCAAAGGCAGCCGGGTACCATACAGTAATGTATGGTACCCTTTACTTAAATTGTTCCAATTTACACTTTAATGCACACTTTTCACAGTCCTTCACGCGTTTACTTTGACTGCCTCATTAGTCTAGCGGTATCACGTCTGATTACCGTGCCAGAAGTCGTGGGTTCGATTCCCACTGGGGGCTGCCGTACATTTGTACAAATGTATTTCCATGTTTGTGGTGTCACTGCTTGGTTACCATGGCTCAGGGTATCCTAGTTTGGGACCAGGACAAGTGATTGTGTTGTGTGAAAGTTTTTAATACTTTTTAAGGGGTTCCATACCCGAAGGGTGCCAAATGGGACCCTATTACTTAGACTTCACTGTCCGTCTGTCTGTCTGTTTGTCTGTCTGTCACCAGGCTGTATCTCATGAACCGTGATAGCTAGGCAGCTGAAATTTTCACCGATGATGTATTTCTGTTGCTGCTCTAACAACAAATACAAAAAACACAATAAAATATATATTTAAGGGGGGCTCCCATACAACAAATCGTTGTCTAAAGACAGCGCTCACTAGCGGCCATCTATGTAACTTTCACAGCGCCAGTGTCATGTCGTTAAATGTCAATGTTAAACGCTTCTTGTTGGTTTCTATAGATGGCGCTGTTCTCGAATCTATCTTTTGTCTAATGTTGTATAGACATTGGTACGGAACCCTTCGTGCGCGAGTCCGACTCACACTTGGCCGGTTTTTACCATTGTAAGTTTTCGTCATACGAAAACATCCTCTTAGAACATTTTCCCCCGTTCGTCGCTTGGCACGCGTGGTTGGTTCAATCAATTAGGCTACACTCATCCACTGCTGCCTCCCCGAAGGCACGCCACTTCCTTCTATCCTCGGCCATCTTCATCCAGCCGTTACCAACAATCTGCCTCAGATCGTCGGTCCATCAAGCTGGTGGGCGTCCTACGCTGCGTTTGCCAGTGCGTGGTTGATTGACGCTACTTTAAGAAAGAAAGAAAGACATTTGTTGAGACAAATTAACACGTCACAAGAAAAAATAAAGCGTAACAAGTAACATAAACGACGACCTCGTGGCGCAGCGGTAGTGCATCTGCAGCGGCTGGGGACAAAAAAAAACCCAGGTCTTGGATGTTTACATGTTTGTGATGTCGTTGTTTCTGGTTCCCACGAAACAGGGTATCCTAGTGTGGGCCCAGAAGCAATGTCTGTGCCTGTATGTAAATGTTTATGTTTATAAACAAGTACAAAGGAGTCACATAAATACAACATAGGACAAGGCAAAGTCAGAGCGTCAGAGTGCATCCTGTGGTGTTGTGTTCGTCCTTTACGAACCTGATCTTCTGTCATAAGCTGTGCGGTAGAGTCTGGTCGTCTTTAGTGGACTCTTCTCTTTATCTACCGCTAGTTGTGACGCTGCTTTGTGTTTGTTTTCTGTGAGAGCCGAGTTTTGTTTGTGTTTCTAAAGGACGATGTAAAGTTTTGTGTGAAGGGTAGAGTTACCTATTGTTCAGTCAGTAACTATCATACTTCAACGATAGTAAAATATAGTATTAGAACGTCGAACAGAAAGGAAAAAGTGTATCGAGTGAATGTGGGTGGGCTGGTAAGGGTCGCCTCAGGCATCATGATATCGGCTGGACCTAGTATCAGCCACTAGGGTTTGGTTGGACCTAGTTCTAGCCGGAATGATACCGGCTAGACCTAGTTTTACCCGAAAACAATCGGCTTATACTAGATTTAACCCAGAGTAAGGGGCTACACCTAGTTCTAACCGGCTAAAACTAGGTGTAGCCGCAATTCGGGATTTAGCCGTAACATATACTTACACGCTGAAACCTGAGTAGTTTGAAAGCCGCGGTTATGTAATTAGTAATTAAAAATGCCACATATTTAGATTATTACTTTTAAGTAGAGACGTAACTAAAAAAATTGAGTTGAGAAATATTGTTTCGAGTTGAGAAATCGGGTTTAAAAAATGCCCGAACAATAAGTACCGCGTCTCCGTCTATCAGAACAATGAGCTGCGGACCCGCGGCACGGCGGCACGCACGCACCGCTCTTTAGTTTGGCACCTTTTACAGAATAAACAATTATTTATTATTATTATTACTAATGGAAATGAAAATGAAAAGAAAAATGTTTATTGAGCTGAAGAAAACTTAGATTAATAGATTCGAGTATATCAAGATATTTTTCGGAACCTGTCTTTAAAAACAATAAGTGGCGTATTCGATTGTTAAGGTGCGTTATTTGCTATGGCTTTCAAACCATCCAAATTTTATCAATCCCGTATTAACAGAGGGTAAGATAATAAGTTCCGAAACCGGTGAGTTATGAATGTTGCTGAAACGAAAGAGGTCTGTCAGGATCCTAGCAACATATTTAATCTAATTCAGCTTTGATCTGGGTATAAAAAAAATCATTTTTTTAAATACTGTTAAAGACAAGAAATTAAAAATAGGGTTTAATATTTATTTAATTAATAAAATTAATGAATGGCCTTGCTTACCGTATTTTAACGAGTTCCATTAAAGGTTTGTCTTCATAAGATATAATACCAAAGCTGAATGAAACTAAATATACTTAAACTCACGCCTGTATGCCTGAGGGGCAGGCAGAGACTCGGGTTTGTTACTTACCGCGATCCTAACAAATCTCCTCCGCTTTCTTATAATAAAAATGTGGTGAACACACAAACTCAAATTGACTGCGTCTTTCAGGAATAATCAGTGTCATCTGTATAACAATTGTGAAGCAGACTCTATGAAGTAAACCAAGTTAAGTTCGCTTCATGTTACAACCCTTCTAAGACAGGCTTTAATAGCTTCGTGGCGATATCTACCCCTTCTTGTACAACCCCAAAGCAAGCAATTAGCAATAAACCGCCATGTTGCAACAGATTTCTTCAGACCATGTTGCTGTATTTACATTGCGTCTACGGATAAGTATCCACCTCAAGTGAATGATCATTCTGAGAAAGCATTGGTTAAGACACATTATGGACACACAGTCTCTGTGATTATTTCAGTCCCTAATTTCTGAACTGTAAGTCGCGATACAGAATTTCATTGCAGACGATTTTACTTTGAAGTGATATTATATTCAAATTGAAAGCTAGGCATCAAATTCAATTAAACGGCACCGTTTAATATAAGTTACTAGCCATGCTGTTAAAATAGTTGGCTGCGACATCTGAGTAATTCTCCTCGTGTTTTTTTCGAACAGTTACAATTAAATCCAGTGGATCCCGTTTTAAGGGTTCTGTAGTCGACAAGGAACCTTTATAGTTTCGCCATGTCTGTCCGTCTGCCTGTCCGTCCCTCTGTCCGCGGCGTAGCTCAGAGAAGATTAGTACCAAAAAGCTGAAATTTGGTATATAAATAAATACTTACTAGTATTAAGCTCGCCTTTGTACAAACACCTCTTGTGCAATAAAGTATTTTTGAATTTGAAATATTAATCACGCCGACAAAACGTTAGAATAAAATCTTAAAAAATATTTTTTTAGGGTCCATATGCACCTAAATTATGAATGCAATATTTTTTCACGCCTACACCATAGTATGGGGTATCACTGGATCGATCGTTCAAAAGATCGTTATTTAGGATTCCGTTTGCGAATGATTAAGCTTTAAATAAATTTTTTTTATCCAAGTAGGGCGTCCCCCCCTCTCCTGGCTAAACGGTTGATTATAGAAACGTGAAATAATTTATAGAAAACTATCATAGCTAAGTAGGCTTTACAAGTTAACGAGCAATAGGTGACCAACTTGTAAAAGGCACACTTTGTACAAAATCCATTAAAATTTACTTTAATGAAGTTGTTTGTTCTGTAAGGCCGATAAAACCCCCTCTTTCGATGGAAGATCAAGGTATGTCAACATCCGCGAAGTGTGAAGGAAAATCGCAGGCTTTCGTCCCATTGCAGATCACTCGGTCGCTGGTCAAACGGTCAGAGAGCTGGTCAGAGTGAGATAGTATGAACTTAATTATCACGCCTAAAATTAGCGATTTCAATCGCTGAGGTAAGTAAACACCTCACAAAGTTCACGATATTTTCCTTCACCCGTGTACAACGAGAGTGGTATGTATTGCTATTACAAATTCAGCTAAACCGAAGTGGAGGTGAGCCGGCCATGTTAGTCGCGTGAAAACGAATATATTATAGGCAAAACTAGCCATCAACCTTTTTTTCGGCTAAGAAAGATATAGAGAGAAAACCTCGATGGTATCTGCCGGAGTGTTGTGGTTTAATATGGCTCAGGACCAAAAACTCTCGCATGTAAAAATGCCTTTGCCTAACAGAGGGCTACATTAAGAGAGACTGTATAAAAATACCATGAAAAAAATATAATCATCAGTACGTGCGAAAGTGTGAACCATAGCGGTTACCGCTGGAGGAATGTAAATGGGGCACCCGCGTGCGTGCTAAAGATCCTTGTAGCGATGGCAACGATACCGCACCGCAGCGGTGCGGTCAGTTTATGGCTTTTGCGGACCGTGCATACGTAATAAATTGTCATTTTCCTTCGGTTGTGTTCAGATGTACTTGCTTTGTTTCTCTTAATTTCAAAATGGCGTATAGGAGAAGAGGCTTGAGCCCAACAGTGGGCTCTGCTTATCGGCTGGTTAGACAGTTTATTAGTTACATATTATAGATGTGAAATAAAATTTGTATTCGCATAAAAGGAACGGTTGTAGCCTAGTGGCTAGAACATTGGACTCTGAAGCGAGAGGCCCAAGTTCGATTCCGAGTGCGGGCATGTACCTATGACTTTGTTTTCTAAATTATGTACAATTGTGAAGTTATAGTAGCGATACCACTCGCTAACCGTGAAGGAAAACATCGTGAGGTAACCTGAGTGTTTGAGCTAATAACATACCTCAGCGCTTCAAATTGCCAATCCGCGGTGAGCTCGCGTGGTGATTAAGCCCGTACTCTCGCTCTGAGAAGAGGCCTGTGTCCTACAGTGGGACGTACATAGGCTGCTTATGCTATAAAAGGAGCAAGGATAACCCTGGTCTCTGTCTACCCCACCGACATACAGAAGTATGAATAAAGGGTCGATGCAAAAGCCAACTACTTATTATCTTACACAATCGCCACCCACATTTACAAACAAAAACACATGCACTCCCAGAACATAAATCTTCCGTCACTTCACAAACTAAACAGAGCATACCTACCTACTCTGAATCAGGAGGGGTCCTTGCGTCTACTGCCTATGTAGCTACTGATAGATGGAAATATCAATGGTCCTTAATCGTCCCTTCATGCCAAACTCACTGAATTGCCTAATGAATCACTGGCGAACTGAGGAGGGATGATTCATCATTGTCGCATTGAGGTAAACTCCGACGGTTAGTACAGCCAGTGGAGTAAATCCCATAATAATATGCCCGTGACTTTCCTCGTGGATGTCAGATAAAAATTATTCGATGATCATCCGGATTTTTCTTTTTATGAAACCGTTTTCGCGTGTCCCAACACGCAAGGAAAACATGTAAATAAAATCACGTGTCCTGCTCCCAAACTAGGACACCCTGTGCTGTGTACTATCTCTTAGTTTATTTATGACAGGCTTTTAGACTTCTGTCTCGCCTTTTGGTAAGCGAAGTTATTGTCGTGGGTGTATAGGATACCCAGAAAACCATGAAAACGAGTCACTTGGCTATCTTTGTAGTGTGCCAAACTATGTGAACAATGTTTATGTGAAATGCATGATTGAGTATCAAATACATAATGAGACAAGGGTCTAACCATAGTACACCAGGCCGGGGTCGTGCAGGCGCACGCAACGACATAATTTTATATTACTTATATAATACAATACTAACCAACGACAGGCCTGCGGGCAACATTATGGTCCGCCAATACAGTTGAATTTGCTCGCCAACGGCTGACTACATGCCAGCCTCACGCGATTGGTCTTTCTCCGCCACTTCTTTGTGCCTATATGTTATTTCTTTCTTATGTAATTTCCTGTTAAATCTTCCGTGTGCAATAAAGAATTACTTAATAATATTTTTTTAGTCAAAATATCGGAAAGTTACTTCCTTCCGATATTTTGAGGCTGGCTCGTCTTCAACATCGGTTGGGCACCCTGGACTTAATGATATACTCGTAATTATAAAGTGAGTGAGAGACTACCCAGGGAAGCTGCCCAGTCCGTTGATGTGGGGACAGAGCTGTGCTTTAGTTTGTACCCGTGTAGTAGTCTCAATATTGTATGTAGGTATTTAAGGATGCGCCGCCTCAGTCTTCTTCTTAGCATGTCGATGGCAAACATTTTATTAAAAGACTTTACTAAACAGTTACGGCCCAGAACTTTGCGACACTATCTGCGTAACCACTTGCAATCATTAGGTCCTCTTAAGTGCAGGTGTCATCAGGCGGCATCTTTCATTGTGCCCTGCGTGCCCGGTTAGGTGTAATATGGTTAGACCTTAATTGGGTATTTGACAAAATATCAAATGAGTTACTTTTAAAACGGAATTTTGTATGAAAATACTTGCTTATGACGTCACATTTCAGAGCACTCTTTTTATGTTTAATCTATTTAAAAATTGTAATAATAACTAGTAATTGACTAAAAGAGATACATTTTCCGAGATATTTTGTAAATTTTGTTTTAATCAAGCATATGAAATAATTTATTGTTGATCGTGTCAAACACCGTATGAGGAAACTGTGCAGTACAATTTTAATTATTTATAATGCATTGTAGTTCTAGCATCGTATTCACAAAACCTAAAAAACCGAATTTCAATCTTAATTCTTTTACTTTGTCGTGTGCTATGTATAGATAGAGTGTATGTGTCTACCTTTTGCCGTGTGCGTAGGCAATGTATTCCAGAGTCAATATATTCCGAGTATTGCGAAGTCGCGGCCCGCCCGAGCCATGTCATGTTACAAACAGGATGCAGGGTTCGCCGTATCGCTTAATACAGTCTGCGGCAGGTAGGATAAATGCAATTTACCAATACGGATTTTGCTTAAAACTTTTTCTTTTTAATTTTAAACATTTATTATCGTTATTTCCTGTTTAATTTTTCTGAGATTTAAGTTTATTTCCAACAAGTTCTTAAGGTCCTTGCAATAATGCACATTTATTTGGGAGAGCACTGCTTATCCCACTCACCGACCGTCGACCCGTTCTTGGTCACCACTCACTGGCTATCTTTGTCCACCGACCGTCTTCCCGTCCAACCAAAGATGTAGATGATGTAGGCACACGAATCATAATGGAGATGGGCGGGGCGGGGTTGGTTAGACTTTTTCCTTATTGAAGAAAAAATAATGTGCTGATATTATTTTTAATGCTGTGCTTTCCAATTGAAAATATATCTTTGGGGTCTTAAATGAAAACTTCTTAGTTCATTGAGATTGTTTTGCAAGTAAACAGACTTTTAACCGACTTCGAAAAAGGAGGAGGTTCTCAATTCGACGCATATATTCCTGTTTTATAAAGACGAAAAACGAAAAAGAAAATTATTTGTTTGAATAGATATAACGTCTTATT
The DNA here is from genome assembly GCA_963969515.1 of Yponomeuta evonymella. Lineage (NCBI taxonomy): Eukaryota > Metazoa > Arthropoda > Insecta > Lepidoptera > Yponomeutidae > Yponomeuta > Yponomeuta evonymella. The sequence continues at coordinate 5,163,935 of OZ018349.1, forward strand.
GGTCCCATTTTTCACTCATTTCACAGATAGAGAACGGAACTCTTCAATGGACAGCAGTAAATAGGACGGGTAAATAGTGGGGCCCATCCTTTAGTAATATGCATATGTTTCGTAAAATATAGCGTAGAAGTAGTCCCAGCGTATTTTGGTGATGTCCTGGTGAATACTTTCCGAGAAAGAAATTTAGAGCAAAGAATTAAGTAGGGCAAATTATGGTTATAGTACTTGCTTTTTTTTTCTCCCGCTCCCCCACTAAAAATTTAAAAATATTTTTTTATTTAATAAACAGTAAGAACTCACTTCAAAATACTACGTCTCTGAAAAGTTAGAGATAATTTAAAAGAATACCTCTAAATTAGAAGAATATATACATGTAGGTATACTTTACTTGTATATTAGGGGTTAAAGTATGAAATTGCCGTTTTATTGCAATAGGTTCTTTGAATTGACATAGAATCTTCATGGTTTGAGGTTTTCGAATGAAACTTTTTTCAAATGGTTTCTATGATGTTCTTTTTTTAAAAAATGTGAAACATTTGAATATCGACTTTCAATTGTTTTTGTTATTCAATTTAGACAAGAAAGATGGATACTGCGAAAATTCGAGTGATTATGAGGCACCGATTTTTCGTATTTTTTTATTTTATTGATTTGACGCAAGTGAGTCAATATTGTGGGTAAGGTAACGTTAAACCATGCCGCTAAATCCTGGGTAGTATGACTAGGGTCGGCTTCCACTATCTCTCTTAATTCATCGTTATTCACCTGTGTGGGCGGTCTTCCTCGTGGCTCGTTCTTTAAGTCGAAATTTCCATCACGAAAGCGTTTAAACCAAAATCGCACGGTGTGTTCATTAGTAGACCCCTCTCCAAACGCAGCATTGATATTGCGGGCTGTTTCTGCCGCGTTAGTTCCGCGTCGGAACTCGTATTCAAAAATCACTCGAATTTTCGCAGTATCCATCTTTCTTGTCTAAATTGAATAACAAAAACAATTGAAAGTCGATATTCAAGGTTTCACATTTTTAAAAAAAAGAACATCATAGAAACCATTTGAAAAAAGTTTCATTCGAAAACCTCAAACCATGAAGATTCTATGTCAATTCAAAGAACCTATTGCAATAAAACGGCAATTTCATACTTTAACCCCTATTATTTTAGTGCTGTAGTGTTTTGAAGTCGGTTTTTATTGTTTATTTATTACTACCAAAACGTTTATACTGAACGAGATTTGCTGGAAACTGAGGGGGTTAGGTAACAGGGAAGTGGTCCTCAGAAAATGCTCAATTTTGGGCTCTGGGTGGACAGCCAGACTCGAGCCGGATGGTTAGCCTCCTTTCGATACGCTAGTGTCAATGGTAAATGAGGTTCGGCATCGTAGTGAAAAATGTCCATCAGCGCGAGGCGTTCGCTAGTTGCTGAAAAGTTTAATAGATTTCACAGCTTGTTCACAAGCCAGAAGATTAATTAATTAATTATACTTTTATTTGGCCGTAAAATGTCCGGCTGGGGCGCCCCTTACCGGCTCTTGCATTCGCTCGATTAATTTATTTCCTCAATCTTTCTTCCTTCATCCTCTCCATATGTCAAAACCGACGTAACATTCGTAGACCAAATAGGGGATGTATTAACAAAGGGCAAGATAAAAAGTACGCGAAACCGGCGTGCGTGCACGCAACGTCTAATCAATGTTGTTCAAGCGAAAGAGATCTGTCAGGATCGTGGCAAGTGGCAGAACCTGGTCTGCCTGGATACAGGCGTGAGTGTTTGTTATGTTGATATACTTTTATTGTTTCTTCCGTCTCAATCAGCTTCTGCAATTCCGAGAAAGTTTTCCCATTTTGTAGCCTTTCTATAGCCCTCTTCATGTTGAAACACGCGTCGCTTACCAGGAAACTCAGTAGGGTTGTCGCGGCTGTAACAATTTGTCTCCGGCTGATTGGCGGCGAGTCGGCGACGCACCTGCGACCCTCAGCCCTAAGTGGAGCCCTGCAAACAAAGGATCACTAGATGGTGGGGTCCAAGTGACGAAAGACTAGCGGGATGAAGAAAAACCAATCTATCAGCCCGTACTCGTCTACTGCTGGATATTGGCGGCCTCAGGCACGCTATTTCTTTCTGTCCTCGCCATCCTTATTCAGCCGCTGCCAGTAATCTGCCCCAGATCATCTGTGAGCGATGAGATCCAGCGAGCTGGTTGACGTCTTACGCTGCGTTGGCTATTTCATGTTCTCCGCTCAAGAACCTTTGTCAGCAAGAAAAACCAAAGGATGTTGTTATTAACAACTATATTGGATGAAATAGAAGGCAACACTCCTCCTTTTGTAAGGCCCAATACAACGTATTATTATGATGGCCTCGTTGATCTAGTGGTAAATACAGTAGATTGCCAAACCAGAGGTCGTATGATTTTGATTTCCACTGGAAGCGGTAGAAATAGCCTCAGTCTGGGTGTATTTCCTTGTTTGCGATGTCTTTGTCTGATTATCATAGCACCGGATATCCTTTTTGTGACCAGGACAAGTGATTGTATTACCAGAGTTCGTTTTATAAACCACTTTTGAAAATTTTAGAAGACCTTTCTGAGGCACGTCGCACAAAGGTTTTGAATTAAATCATTTCACGTTTCATGTCCGCTATCGCCCCTGTCTTGGGCTCCAACCAACTTTGGCAGGTGCGTGCTATTGTCTACGACAGCACTTGAATGCCTGATGCAATGGAGGGATTGAGTTTTGAGCTTTTAGCTGCGAGTGTCGTGCCCTTTAATTAAACAGCGCTGGCTTAGAGTGGATACGATGTAGAGAATAAATAGGCCTTTTCCAAACAAAAAAACCTTCAGAGCGCTTTCAAGGTTTAGATGGTTTAGCCACACTGAAGCAGCGCTGCAGTCGAGCATCTACAATAATTTATTAGTGGTTTACTATGACAATTCGGTGTGCATTAAATATAGATAGACAATAATGTGTAAGTCGATTTGTAATAATAAACTTTCAACTTAAAAAAATAGAATTAGAGTCTTACTGCAAAAAGAAACTTCATAAGCAGCCTATATACGTCCCACTGTAGGGCACAAGCCTTCTCTCAGATAGAGAGTATGGGCTTAATCACCACGCGTGCCCACCGCGGATTGGCGATTTCAAGCGCTGAGGCATGTGAATAGTTCAATACCCAGGTTTCCTCACGATGTTTACATTCACCGTTAGCGAGTGGTATTGCTACTATAACTTCACAAATGTACATAACTTAGAAAACAAAGTCATAGGTACATGCCCGCACTGGCAATCGAACCTGGGTCTCCCGCTTCCGAGTCCAATGTTCTACCCACTAGGCTACCACCGCAAAAAGAAACTTAAATATTCATAAATTGACAGAAGTCCATTTATGTTTTAAAATGACTTCGAGCTCAATCTATCGGTAGCCTTTTGGAATTATCGCGCGATTCGCGGTTTGCATGAACACCTCTAACTAAACTTTCACGTTTTTGATATTTAAAGCAAAGTCTGCTTTACTTAGACCTTATTTGGCAATTATTTTTGCTGAAACTTCATCTATTGATTGGAGATTCCTTGCTCCGGAGAGCAGGTAGACAGCTTTGCAAACAACCTTATGACGAAGGCGAACTAAGGAGATTTTCTTTACCATCGAAGGGGAAAATTGTCTTGATCGGATGAGGGCTGTTTGCTTTAATTATGTTCGGGGATGTGTTTTTGAGCGCGAAGTTTAAGGGTACGCTTTTGTAGAGACATGATTAGTAACTTGTTAAAGGGAAGATAGATATCTACAAAATGCCAAAATACTTACCTTGCTAGAAAGGAGGTACCTCTAGGGTGATCCTATATAAATTTGGTTGAGATCTGTTCATAAGATCCGTGGTGATCCATAGTGTTTATAAGATCCATGGATCCATAGGAACTATTCTTTGAAGTGCGTGTTTGTCACGACTTCTATTTTTTTGTTATAACATAGGGACTGCATTATAATCATGTTAAGTTTGACACTTTATAGATTTTACAATATGTAAAAGATAAACACATAAAAAAATTATGTTTCTTGGAGACCATTCTTATTTTTTACTTCTGTATATGGTATTATTTGGTGGTCAGTCTACCATAATAGCACATTCTGTAAAAAAATAATTTTGTTCTTTATTACGGTCTACATATAACGTTATATGGTACGACTTTTATTTTTTACTTCTGTATTTGGTACTATTTGGTGGTCAGTAGGTATGTCATAATAGCGCATATTCTGTGAAAATTTCAATTAGCTCGTTATAATTAGAATAGATAGCATATTCTTTATTGCATATGCACCAGGAATTACATGTTTGTTATTACGGTTTATGTAAAAAAAACAAAAACATTAAAAAAGATGTTTCCTAGGACCACTCTTATTTTTTCGGTATTATTTGGTGGACAGTCCGCCATAAAAGATATTCTGTGAAAATTTAACTAAGTTGTTTATTACGGTTCGAGAGATAAAACCCTTTATTGGTCACAGGGACAGACAAATAGACATCGTAGGCATATCATATCAATGGGTCCCGGCGTACGGAACCCTAAAAAGATCCTGAATGGCAGAATATGAAACAGATCTTCCTGTGTCCCGCAATATTTCCTCCGACAAAAATGGGACGAGAGAAAAACGCGTGGAAACTAGCGTGTCACAGAGCAACAAAATTTCAATGAAATATCGCCCTTTGTACGGACCGCACGGGGCAAACGTTTGTATACTGTGTCTCTGATTTATTTCCTCAATTTTTATGAAAAGATCCCTTGCCGAGCTGTAATCTTCGGACAGTAGCCTACAGCAGTCGGCAGCAGTCGGCCAAAGTCCAGGTACAAGACCTAATTCTGTAAATACATTATACCACAATGACAATGCCATGAACACGTCGATTTAATTTCACTGCCGCTTCAAGTTTACGCGCCATGTTCGCGCGTAAAGTTCAATCTTTATAAGCGCCAGTGGAATTGAAACATTTTACTTTTATTGTAGTACAATGTAAGGCTAAGGGGTTGATTGTAGAAACGTGAAAAATTTCAGGGCAGTAGCAGATATAATGAACTTAAAAGGAAAACTATACAACTTAACGAGTAAAAGGCAACCAAGTTATAAAAGCAAAACTTCATACAAAATCCATTGAAAATTACTTTGATGAATTTGTTAGTTCAGTAAAGCAGATGAAAACCCCTCTTTATAAGGAACCCTACATTGCGCGTGGCCCGACACGCACTTGGCTGGTTTTACTTGTGCAGTCGTATAAAAGGGTACCTTCACGAGTAAAAGCCTACCCACACACGAGGAATAAGTCCGGAATTACGCGCGTAATAAATCGATGTGAAATATGATACGTCCGGCAAACACTACCGCGCATTTTTTATTATTATGAGGATAAATAAAATGGTAATGCCCAGTTCGCTTTTAAATTAAATCTTTTGCATATATTTGCCTTTAGTTACTGGACACTACGTACGGCGTCGACTACATTGCAGTGCTTTTTGCCCGATTGCGGCGGACCCCAAAGGTGTTTGGCTCGTATGTATATATGCATGTAAGTATGTCCGATTCTATGTTCCCTTATGACGCCTTAATCAATAATCACATTTTGACAAATAAGATCTCAATCGATTTTTCGGGTGTGCGCGCGTGTCATAGGATAAATCCGACGATATATAAAAAAATCACTAAAATACAAAAATAAAAAACCGAAAAAAATACTATATTAAAAATAACCAACAACCCGACTGCTAAACATTAACCAATAAGTTTGTCAATTCTATTTTTTCTCCTTAAATAAATAAATAAGCAGGCGGGAACAACGCAACCAGTCACACACACTGTTGAATTTGGGTCCCGCGTGCTTAGTAGTTAATTTTCAGCAGTCGTGGCTATTTTTTATCAGAGTATTTTTATTTTTGGTATTTTCGTGATTTTTTTTATTTTTTGTTGGTTTTATAGTGATTTCATATACCTAGTCTATGGCACTCGCGCAAACACGACGAATCGATTGAGATCTTATTTGTCAAAATCTGACCATTGGTTAAGGAGTTATGAGGGAACATAGAATCGGATATACTTACATACATACATACGAGCCTAATACATTACCCTTCTTTGGGCTCCGCCGCAGTCACAAAAAATAACCAGTAGGTTTAAAGGGCTCAGGTCTTCGTCACATATTTAATATCCTTCAGGGAAATTCAACATTGTGACTCGTTGCGAGGTATTTAGGTTGCTTAGTAGTTTATGTTGAGCAGTCGGGTTGTTGGTTATTTTTTGTCGCAGGTTTTTTTACGGTAAAGTTTAAATAATAATAACAAGAAACAAAGTTCCTTATTTACCAAAAAGATTACAAAAAAAAACCGTATAATTAGTAATTTTACAAAGATTATGCAGCGGGTTTCCTTTTTACGCCGGTTGGTCTGCGATCCCACACTAGGCGAACCTGTTTCGTAAGTAGTACTCGTAAGTACATACAATTTATTTTTCGAATTGCGATGTGAACTTAAGGTTAGCTGTGTGGTATAAGATATGATCTGGTATACGATGAGAGGCGTATGTAATGTTTTAGCGTAGCTGAATAGCAGACGCATAAATCAGGCTCCAACATCGACAGAGGACTACTACAGATTCAATATCACGTATTCAAACATAGTTGTCGGCATACAACCTGCTACGAATGAAGTCGGCTAAAGGGCGGATATCATGTCATCACACCAGCGTGCACTTAGCGCAACCCGATGAGTACTTTCAACTCTATAGCACCCGAAAACATCTGAAGTCACTCTTTTGAGGCACGTTGACATTGCTCTGACGATACGGGATTTTTTCCCCGGCACAAAGCAAGCAAATTGCCTGAAATCTGCCACCGAAAAGTAATAGAAGAGAAATATATTTGCTCTGTGTACAGCGTTCTGGTACGGTGTGCAAGTTAAATAAACTACATTATCAAGACGAACTTACTAAACGTAAAAGAGATGATGAAAATGACTTCGGCCAGATGTCGTTGCCTATACGTAATACAGAGAAGTTTCTAAGAGGCCCGAAATTTCGCCGATGCCTGCACTTGCCCATTAGCTCAGTTGGGAGAGCTCTGGCACGGTTAGCCAGAGGTCGCGGGTTCAAGTCCCGGCATAGGTGGAATTTTTTGCCTCTAAATAGGTTTTGTTTTTGCAATATTGTCAATGTCACCTTTTAGAAGTTTAAAGTAAAATTACTATAATTTTTTTACAAATAATTCAATAAAGGACCAAGTTCAAGAGCAATGGAAACAAGTCAAAATATTTAATGCTTTCATCAAACGAGAGGCGCGGTCGGTGCGGTGGATGTCACATACTCCGGTGTACCGCACGCAAACAGTAGGGTGGCCGCTTGGGGCGCGCTCACTATGGAGCGTTGAGAAATTATCAACTCGGAGCGCCAGTTTGGGAAGAAAAAGAGTAGGTATGAATAATTGGAGAAGGTACTGCATGTTTTGGAAAAATATATATTGGAGGGTTGTTTTTTCATTCAAGAACAACGTTTACTAAGATGGGATAATCGCTAAGAAACCGGCCGTGCGTGTGCGAGTTGGACTCGCGCACGAAGGATTCCGTACCATTATCTATACAGCATTAGACACAAAGATCGACAAAAAAACGGCTAAAAATCACGATTGTTGTGTGGGAGCCCCCCTTAAATATTTCATCATCATCATCATTAGCCATTTGACGCCCATTGCAGGACATAGGCCTCCCTCGTGGTTTTACATGCTTATTTATTTGTTTTATTCAAATTGAATTGCTTATTTTTGAAGCGAATATAGAACTAAATATTCTGTGAATATTTGAAGCGTCCACCTGTTGTCGTTATTAATATCGAGCAAAAAACGGCAAAAAATTACCTTTGTTGTATGGGAGCCCCCCTGAAATATTTATTTATTCTGTTTTTGTAGCGGCAACAGAAATACATCATCTGTGAAAATTTCAACAGCCTAGCTATCACGGTTCATGAGATACAGCCTGGTGATAGACAGACACACAGGCGGACATACAGACAGACGGACAGACAGACAGACGGACAGTGAAGTCTTAGTAATAGGGTCCCGTTTGGCACCCTTCGGGTACAGAACCCTAAAAAGTACCAACAGATTTTATTTATTTTGTTGAAGACGGTATGTAGATTATTTTTAAACACTGTTCATAGAAACCAACCTTGTGGTCGGTCGGTCGTCCAACGGTCGTTAGTGTAATAACTACAGTCGTCCTGTCATTTCCTCTTCCGTACTTTAGGTAACTGTTGGTATCTTCTTCTTAAGATAAGGTAAGATAACAAAATTTATTATTCTCATTGGAGGTTCAGTGCAACTCTGAACAACTCTTCCGCGGTTTCACCACCACTCCACCGATCCCGTAAGAAATTTGTCAATAAAATTTTTTACTTATCATAAGAAAATCAGCTTGCTAAAAACAGTTAGGAGTATGTTCCAGTCGTTCTATCTGGTTAGTTGTGTCCAACGTGCTGATGTTAAAAAATCAACGGACCCATACAGGCCTTCATCATGATCATCAGCCACTTGACGCCCAGTGCAGGACACAGGCCTCCTTCGTGGTTTTCATAGCCATGAGGGGTTTTGCGATATAGGCCTTGCTTAAGGTATTTTAGCAGTCAAGTTTTTTTGTTTCTTTTGTCATTTTTCAGTCACAAGTTTTCGCTCTGCCCCCATTCCAGCGTGTACTCGCGCCCTAAGCAGGACCCCCACACGTCGGCGACTTAGCGGTTGTAGGCACCGTCGTGAAATATGATAATCGCGTCGCCTGATGAAGGCATTCACTCCTGAACGGAAGCCTCTCAACGCGGCCTGTGTAGAGATTCAGTGTCTAAGTGGTAACTTAAGAACTCGTTAGAACCTTAGAGGTACGAGGTCCAAGTTATATTCTGGTGTATTTAATGAGAACGTGCAGCTTCGTTTGTTTACACAGTCATTAAAGTTAGATAAGGCCACCGTTTGGAATTTTGGGCTAAGAAATGTCTGTGTAATTTCCTTTTCTGTGTGCAATAAAGTGTTTTTAATCTATTTGAAGTTTATTTTACAAGTATAGTGCGATTCACCCTCATTCAACGTAGATAGAATCACTACGTTCCTTTTATCAATTAACAAGTGTTTTACAATGACAATTCTGATATGGCGAAATATTACTGCATCGAGAATTTTGATGGATATACTCGTGTATTTCGATGGTCATCATTCTTCGATTAGCCGATAAGCAATTTTTATTAAACAATTGTTTAGGATATCATCACGTCTCAGGGCACCATCATGATGGAACATTCAACTTTAAAGCCGTCATTGTACAGTGCGTAAGACGATAAATACGTTTCTTTAAATTCAATACTGGTCTCCTAATGGATAGGAGGTACCATAGGCCTGAATTATTAAACGCATCGAGCAGGTTTTATCCGGCACTGATGGTTATTAGATAATATAAAATGAACCTGATAGGTTTACATCACTAACTGAATGAAAAAAGACTATCCACGTTTTTTCAAGATGCTATTCGAAACAATTTAAATCGAATTTCGGAAGATTAGCTTTACTGTTTTACTGATTAATAATACTATTCGCATCTGGAACATGCTCTGCGTCACAAAAGTATCACGCCGTTAAAATTAACGGTGCTTAGATAAGAAGAGTCGTTAATCTAACGTCGGCGCCAATTGAGGCTCAAAAACCTGCAGTGATTTAAAATAAGTCCTCGAATGTTTTACACAGCGCAACTGAAGTACGAATCCAGTTTGATGACAGTTTTGTAAGACAATTGAATTGGCTGGCGTCGAACAAAGGTGGTAATAATACCTATAGGTTCATCATTTTCCAGCGCCAGCTCAGCGGGCGTATAGGTTGCACTTTGCCCCTCAACGACGACTGTCGCCCAATGTGTTGGAAAATGGAGCGACCGATATAGATGTCATATTGTGGCTGTATTGCATTAAGTCTTCCTCTGCATTGTTTCTGAAAACGAGTGAAAACCAGATGAAATTATGAAAGTTTGTAAAAAATATTGAATTTCCCTGGTGATCCGCCCATTTATCTAGGTGGCCGAGTGACCTGGGCCTGGTCATTTAAACTTTTTCGCTACAGTTTGTTTGTCTGTTACGCTTTATTGCATGAAAAAACAAAAAATACTGTGAAAATTAACAGCCTTATTAATAAGAACATAATACATTAACATACTCTTCAAATGAAGTTTAAGTTAGTTTTTCCTTTAATGACAGACTATTTAAACTGCATTTTTTGCAAATTTTTATAACCGTATGTCTAAGCTCAAATGGATAAAGGGTTACAGCGGCTCCCTAGGCATTGATGCTGCGAATGAGCTCGCCAGAAGAGGCTCAGAAACTACAGTAGAAGGACCTGAACCTCTACTGTCACCACCTTACAATCAGTTTCGTAAATGGTTTAGGCTGCAAACAGAAACACAGCATGCCAAAACTTGAAAATGGAAACGAAATGCAGACAAGCCCGAGAAGCTCTACCAACAATGTCGAAGCGCCTCACACGTAGCTTGCTGTGTCTGACCAGATACAATCTACGGGCCACTGCCACTAAATAAACACTTTCACACCATGGCACTGAGGATGCCTCAAGGAAGATGAAGCCGCCCGTGACTATTCACTATGAGAGCGTGGAAGTGCAACGAACATCCACCATCGGTAAGCTGGGATCCCTTCAAGAGGCCAGCAGAAACATTGGTGCACTGCTGGCTTTCTGGAAAGACATTGGCTGGCTGGAGTGATCTTACAGCCCTGCGACGTACAATGGCCCAATTATGAGGCTAAGTGCGGAAACTACATTTATTTATTTATTTATTTATTTTTATTTTTACTACAGGACAAACTAACCTGTCTAAGCTTAACTTAAGGCAGTTGCGTTCTTAACTAGAATGAAACAGCTACAGTGCCAGTTTCTGAATTGAGAATTTCACTAAATATTTATGTCATGCATGTTTTTTCTCTTCATATTTATCAAACAAGTCTTAGTGAAATTCTTAATTCAGAAATTTAAGGACAGTCTTAAATTTGAAATTGATAAAATGATTTGTAGAGGTCATCGTGTACAATCAAATGCTGAAGAAGAAGAAGACAACATAACTTACAAACGTGTCATGCAAGTCACAAACTTTTTCCGCTAGGTAACTCTGGATCATCCAGTCTATCGGTTTGCTGCCATAAAACAAGTAGACGTAAGTGACGAAGTAAATAAGCTGTGAGCACTTGAATAGTTTCCCGATGCCTCCTATTGGACTGAACTGAATGATAATCCAGCGCGGGTACAGCACATCGGCCATCGTTATAAAACGCTTGATCTCTCTCATGTAATATTTTTTGCTTATCACATCATCTTCCATCGTCAGATAATACGTTCCTTTACTCTTGGCAAAATTCATAAGGAATATGCAATCCAAGTTCTGCTTGGATCGCCACGCTGTTCGTTCCAGAGTGTTATTCAGGGTGGGAGTGAGTTTCGAGAAGTCTGGGTAGTAGGAGAATGGTGGTGATATCACTTCAATGAGACCGCTTTCGATTTGCTTCGGAAACTTTTGTGCTATGCTTCTAGCTTTACGGACAACGTAATCTAGGTCCGTTTCTCCAATCAGGATAATGATTAGGGTATTACTTGCTTCGGCCTCACTCAGGGCTTTGACAAGATATTTGAGCGTGGTCATCAAGTAGCTTGTGTTGTACCGTCTTACTGTGGGCACACCGATGATGAAGTCAACGTGAGCACGGCTACTCGCCATGTGGTAGGCGGGCCAAAGACTGCGCGCGTCTTTCAGATAAGGAAGGAGTTCGTCACTCGTCGGTCTATCGGACTGGATGAGATTGTTAACCTTTAACTGGTTTTTTATAGCTAAGTTGTTAGCTTTGGGTTTTTGTCTTGTGTTAGAAAGTAACTCTCGCTGCATCAGCGGATCGAAATCTGTGATATTCACTTTCAGGTGTTTACTCACTAAAGCCTCTTCCACTATCCGATATCGAGACTCAAGGTATGCCATCTTGAGTTGGCTTAGTTCCAGTTTTTGCTCCAGCAATTGTTCGTAGGCTGTCGGGAAAAGAAGATTTCGGCAGAAGCGGGCGACTAAATCAATGGTTTTGCTAAAATTATAAGAAGTGTGTTGAAGCATGAGGAGTGTAAAGAGCGTTAGAATGGAGCTGGTTAAGATCATAATGGTCCATGGTCGTGGTAGGAGCGTATGGACGTCGAGCGAAGAGACCACAACCGTGCGCGCAAAAGACTTCATCTTGAGCCAAACCTTAAGCAATGGGTTGATCTTTAAGTGGTTTTTTCGTTTTATTTTGAAGCTCTTTATATAAGAAAGTTTCTTAGTAAACTATAGGAAACGTTTAAAGCTTTGTACAAAATCTAGTTTTTTAAATGTAGTATCACAAAATTATTATCAGCAAAATGTACGTTATAAACAACACAGATTATGTTTTTTAACATACTGTCAGATATGTTAAGAAGTTTCCAGAACAAATACTCTTTGAATTCTTAAGAAGAAACTTAAAGTGTATCCAGTTTTCGCTAAGACTATACCTAGTAATGCAATTACACAACTTCCTTATTGACGGGTAAAATGTTAATTATCAGAAGGTCTACTCAATAAAAATAGGCAACCTATAATATACCTCGTGAGGGTGAGGTGACTTTCCATTTTTATCAACTATTTCTAAGCTTCGTGGTTAAAATGTCGGTCAGACCGTAGAGATCAGTGGCATAAGTATTATTACCGTGAAAGCTCGGAATATTGTGAGTTTTACGGTAAATACGTAAGAATTCGCGTTTTCTCCAGTCAAACCCTAATGTCCCCCTAACTACTAATAAATTTGTAACTCCTAAATTTATGTGTGCCCCTGACAAATTATTCTTGGTGTAAGCTAAACAACCGTTTCAGTGCTTAAAAAACCGGGTGGAGCTGTGTCGGGTTACACGGTTGTTGGTTTAACGTAAAACATCTTTAAGTGAGCGTTAATTGAGAAAATGCACAAAAGAATATCTTAATATGCGTATAATCGGAGAGGCCATGTTAAAAGGTACATAAACGTGTAATTTTTTTTTCTCTACGATTAATACTTTTCATAATATAACCTGTCGAAAAATCAATAAAGTCACGTGACAGAAAAAAACGCCCCGTACAAATCGAGCTCAAACTATCACGTTATAACTTGCACGTAACGCCTAACGTAATGTATGAAGCGATTATCAATATTTGAGTTATCTCGTAAAGTAATGTTTCTACGCCCTTATAAGAAAACGTTTATAATTGAATAAAAAAACTTAATCTAATAAGTTTTTTGTTATTGTAGTAACTTTATTCTTCGCTTTTTGTGATTCCGTAACAAAGTTTTCCTAAGTTTTTATATGTATTTTATGGTATAAAAGCAATGTCATTCCAATCTAAGTAAGACGTAAGTTCCCCATTTTTAGCTCAGACTGCGCAATGTGTGACGCGGCACTTATTAGGCGGTTACGAAAGCAATGGCTACTTTACTCTACTCAACGATATATAAATGAATCGCACACGAAACGTAGTTACAGAGTTACAGAGGTGACTTGTTTTTGTTGCATGCGGTTTTAGCAGGTGACCCCCTACTAGCGAGCTGAAAGACGTTTCACGTCAAAAGGCGAGGTAGCTCCCTAAGGTTAGGGATTGTTCTTGAAAACGGGTAATCTTCTGTAATCTATATTGTTATCCACCGTCTCAGTAAAAAGGCTTCCTGCGTTATCAGGCACGAATATGAGAAGGAAACCTTAGTTTTAACGCGTTGCGGCAGAGTTAAATAGTCTAATCCAATATCGTAAGGAACTTGAGTAGTTAAATCTATGGTTAGGGTATAGGTTATAGGTTTAGGAGTTAAGAAAAAAAAGGAAAGTAGACGAAAATTATCACTATACATTGTATGAGTAAATTAGCCTAGGTGTAGATAGATAGATAGATAGAGAACACTTTATTGCACAACCAGGTGAAAGATATTACAAATAGTGTAAAATTCCTACGTTAATCTAAAATTATAGTTATTTGTTATACAAGAGTGCAAAGTTTCTTTTTAACCGCTTGATCAATTTTGACGACCGAGCAAGCGAAGGATTCAAAATTAAAATTCTGAGCGTTAAGCGAGGGAATCAAAAGAGCACGGGGTGAAAAATCTTTACACTTAACTTGTAACTTTTCATCCCACCTCAGCGAGGAAAATGACTAAATTCCAAAATAATACAGAGGAGTATCCAAATCTGAGTTTTTAACAAATTAAAAAAAGTTGCATGGTCAATTCGGCACCATGAAGAGAAGTAAATAGGTTTAATGGTGTTTTGAATTTACAAACTTAGTGCACACGATGTTCTAAATTCAATTTACTTTATCCTAGCCGACTTAATCATTCGATGTATGGCTTATAAAATAAATGAGATTAAAAAAAAAAAATTTACTTTATCCTCTAGCAAATAAAAACGGCTTTTCACTCAGATATCGAAGAGCAAAAATACTCTTTCCGAGATGGAGCGATGAAAAATCTATTTGTAGGGAAGTTAGCAAGAAGTTGGCAGTTCACAGGCAGATTAGCACGATTATCTTCAAATGTAAGAAAATGTTGCAAGTTCTACAAACGTTTGACAACAGAACATGGGCTAACTAACTCCGTAAATTTATTTTTCTTTTTAAAATGTTTATCACACGCAATAAAATTATGCTAACCGAATTACGCAGTAAAACAATAAAGTTACAAAATGCGCCACAAGCTTTATAATGGCGTGTCAACGACGTTTGTAAAGCACGTCTTAATTTCTACTTACAACCTCTGAGAATAGTCCCTAAAAAATTCGGCTTATTCATACTAGACAATAACGTCTAACGGCCTTATTTCGCACCCCTAGTTAAAAACTCCGGTAACTCAAAAAACCTTATTTTTCAGAAACGACGAAAAACTGATTTTAGAATGCCTGCGATAGATATAAAAAAATTAACAATACATCCATGAAGGTCGATTTTTTTAAAGATTTTTCAATAAACTCATTTTTTTATTGTCCCGGTTAAAACCTGAGAAATATGGATTTTTTGAGTTACTCTAGTTTTGTACTAGCAGTGAGCCACTTTTTTGAGCACTAAGTGGAGTTACTTTACTTTATATGAATGGAAAAGTATTTGCATTAGTTTTTGCCCCAAAAATAAGTTGATATTTTACGGGGCGTTTTGAGTTCGTCCATAAACGGGTGGTATATTTTTATTACTAATAGTTTTAGTGTACTAAGACACTTACTTGATTGAAATAAAACATAAGAATTTGCAATTTAAACAAACTGTTGTTATTTATTAATGAAACTTAATAACCTCAAAACTCTAAAAATGAAGGTAAACTGTTGTTTATGTTTCTCTTCTTTATAAAATAAAAAGGCAGTTTATTTTATAAGGAAGAGAAACTTAAAATTAAAATGCCTTAAAATAAGCAGCCACTTGTGTAAGGTAACTACCTACTAAATAAAATAAAAACATTAATACGATTCAGTACCTACAGAATCCTAAAAATCAACTAAATCAACTAAACATCACTTATATATTTTTTTACAATTATAAAGCAGTCTCAAAAATTTAAACAGTCAACAGGTTTTGTTAAACATTTAAATGCAGTCTTAAAACTTTATAATTTTTATAAAATATTATAAAGCAGTATAAACTAAATTATCACTATTATTCTCTTAATTCTTACTCACTCTCTTCTCATTCTACATCACAAATTCACAATTCTACATCTTTTCGGTGTTCATCATCATAATCATCATCAGCCACTTGTCGCCCACTGCAGGGCACAGGCCTCCCTCGTAGTTTTCGTAACCATAAGGGGTTTTGCCATAATCGCCACGCTTGGCAGGCGGGTTGGCGATCGCAGTATGCAGTTGGAATCTCAGGAAGATGCTGCTGCCCGTCTCCTGGTAATTTATTTCCTTGGTCTCCTTCTATGACATCCACGGAAGGAAATGGAGTGACGGTATTCTTAACTGGCTGGTCAGGAACCTTTTTTGCCCTTTAATCATTTCCATGATGAGTTTTGCTCTGCCTTTCATTTTCCTAAGAGTAAGTAATGTTCACAAAGTTAAATAAATCACGTAAAGTCAAGCAACTAAAAAAACACAAAATCAAGTACAAGCAATCGAAATTAATGATCAATGATCTGACTTAAATCGTTTTAAAACAACACACTATTCTCTGCTTAAAACTAATTTATCTCATTTAACAAGCAAATTAAACGAAATTTAACTTTCTTTCAACAAAAGCAGCGTAAGTCTTAATAATTTACTTTTTCAGTCGTTCAAAGGTGGGTATTTCGAAATAGCAAAAAAAATATTCCGAGAAAATATCATCAAAACCCCCGCAACGCAAAATCAATCATTACTTTTAACACTGAAATTTCAACAAAACCCAATCAATTCGAAATATAACTTGAAACTTACAATTTAAACGTTCTTCTGTTACCAAACCAATAATCACAAGGGATCAAGTTGTGAGACTAAAACGAAACAAAACGAATTGTAAACCGAAAGCACGCAACATAACCGGTGCCGTTTCGATTTAAATTGAAAATTTATGAAAATAGCTTATTTTATGATGTGAAATTGACCCCGTTCACTTTGCTGGATTAAGTTGTTACTTATATACATTGTTTGGCAGAGGCAGCAGGCATCTTAATAAGTGATTTTGCTCTGTACCTATGCAAACCTTTTATTTACTATAGTTGTTAAGTAGCAGTTTTTGTCATTTAATTTAATTTTATTAGGGCTCAGCAACAATAGTTACACAAAAAATACATTGTACAAAATTAAATTCTAATAGTGTTACTTATAAAAACTTGATTCCCCTAAATCATCAGATAAATGGCGTTTATGTAGTGTTTTAAGGAATCGCGTTTTTGTAAAAACCACCGTAAGTAGCCATGTGATTGCCCATACTTAAACACGACATGCGTTGGTATAAGAGCCCGTACACAAACTGCGATGCGACGTCGGATCGTAAAAATCGCATCGGCGTTCATAATAGTAATAAATGGATGAACCCAAAATCTTGTTTGTTTCTTTTTCCTGTATCTTCTTAGTAATAATGGAAGTGAGCACTTTTTTTTTGGTTGTTTACCTTTATTCACTTGTGTATGATTTTATTCAGTCACTTAATGAAAACAATTTAAGTATATGTTTCATGCTGTATACATAATAAGTATCGTATTGTATATAATTATTATTCTGTATAACATAGTATTCTACTCTATATATTAGGGGTTAAAGTATGAAATTGCCGTTTTATTGCAATAGGTTAGGTTAGGATAGCTAACTACCCAGGAATTAGCGGCATGGTTTAACGTTACCTTACCCACAATATTGACTCAGTATACAGAAATGAAGGAATATTGGATCGAATTGTAACATGTGATGAAAAGTGGATTCTTTATGATAACCGGAAAAGAAAAATGCAATGGCTGACCCCAGGTCAAATGCCACAACAGTATTAAAAAATCACTCGAATTTTCGCAGTATCCATCTTTCTTGTCTAAATTGAATAACAAAAACAATTGAAAGTCGATATTCAAATGTTTCACATTTTTTAAAAAAAGAACACCATAGAAACCATTTGAAAAAAGTTTCATTCGAAAACCTCAAACCATGAAGATTCTATGTCAATTCAAAGAACCTATTGCAATAAAACGGCAATTTCATACTTTAACCCCTATTATTATTGTTCACGGTTGTACCACACTTAGCAGCAATTCGTGTCGCAGTCTTCTACGCTGCGAATTCGCATCGCATCGATTCGCAGTTTTGTATCATCATCATCATCATCATCAAGATACGCTTGTCCACTGCTGGACATAGGCCTCTCCTATTGCACGCCACTGAGCACGGTTCTCGGCTACTCTCCTCCATCTCTTGCCAGTTTTGTATACGGAGCCTTAAGTGAACATACTGTAGACCAGGGTTTCAAAACTGATGGCTCCACGTACCCCTGTTAAAGTTTTTAGAGGACAGTGAACCCCTAACCCCAAGCAAGCGCAAGTAAAAACAAATAAACATTGAGAAAACCAGTGTTGCCAACGCTGGTTTTCGAATGTAGTTTTGGACTACAGAAAATTTGTTAAAAATTTGAAGATTTTATAAGAAAAATCGGTAGATCTACTTATCTTATACATATAGCTCAAAAGATTTGGAAGAATTTGCTTAAAAAGTTTGTTTGAAAATACATTACATTATGTGAATATTGCCGCGAACCCTCTACCGTCGAATGGCGAGCCCCTAGGGGTTCGCGTACCCCACTTTGAGAAACCCTGCTGTAGACTGATGATTGGATTGGATTTAGTAAGTTGTTAATAGCTGGTACTGCTGGTAGAGATACTTGCTGAGTCACTGTATCTACTCCGATAAATAGATCAACACAAAACGATTAGCTTGCGAAAGGGGCGGATAGAATGCATACATACAGTCAGCTAAAACCCCCTTAATTATTTGATGCTCGCTCTTACGCCTTAAGCTTTAAGAGCTGACATAGGATTTGCCTGGTAGTGGCAGACTGTAAAAGTAGATACATTATAGATAAATGAAACGTGCAGGAAATTTCCGCCAAGTATTTGCCAACTATTAGAGAATAGAAGGCCTAGCACGCACTTGATATTGTATAATTGTTGAACCAACATTATAGTACGTCTTATACAAGATGTACATTCTTTGTTGTGAAATAAATAAATAACTTCCATATAACACAATCACTTGCCATGGTCCCAAACTAGGATACCCTGTGCTATGGTAACCAGGCAAGGAGATCACAAACATGGAAACACGCGAATAGCACGTTTTGTCTCATTGTTTCACAATGCAATTTTGACATCCACAGATGCGGATCTCTAGGGTTTTGAAGGGTGATTTAGTTACACACGAATAAATGAAATAAATGTAATTCTTCTATATATTTTCTAATACTTAAATGTAAAAAATATGCCTATATCTATACGGATGTTTTGAATTTGCCGATTCGAATGCGAATATCCGCAACCTCCTTAATCTTAGCCCCACGCGAACGAAATCGTGGGCCCAGCTACTACATTCCTAGAAACGAGCTCCCGAAGAAAATTTTCCATGTGCGTCCATTGGTTAATGCGCGTAACCTTCAATAGTCACTTCAATAGCGGACCGTCTTCGCTTATTTCTAGCGGCGCGCATTGACCAATGAGATGCGAGTATTTGGTTCTCTAGGAGTTCGACTCGTGGAACATCGAACGTGGTTTGTAATATTCGTGGGAGTAGACATGCAGGAGATTTGCTTTAAGTATTTGCTAACTGCGCGGCAAGAACAGCCCTCCCAGGGCACTGGCGGGGCGCGGGGCGGGGCAGCTTACGCCGGCAAATATTGACAACTCGCTGTTTTAATGCCAACGTCAAACAAACGACGATCCGGGCTGCACTCGCGTTGTCTCTGTCGTCTTTGCACATCTAGCCACGTTATCAAACCGTTTTCACTTGACCTAAATCGCTTATTTACACCTCTAGTATATGAAATTTAAAATATGCCTACAAGGTCCGTAATTTTTTCACTGTAAACTATCGAAATGTTTATTGCCATTGAATGAATGAATCAAATTTTAAGGGGACATTCTAACCATAATTAATAAACATATTATATTTATATTCTTTTTGTTGCACTAACCCGTGCATGGGTGGAATTTTTAGCCCCTAAAATAGGTTTTAAATATTATATTTAATAAACTAGTTTAAAAAAAGTAATAAAAAAAACTTACGAAAATAGTCACTTGCTCTTAACATTTGGGTCCCACGATACAGGTCCGCCAAGAGTGGGATTCCCATTTTTTATGTGGATTAAAGTTTTTAAATACAACTTTTTAGACAGATAGAGAAAAAACTTTGGCCTTTGCGTCTACGTAATAATATGATTTATACAGCGTCCAGTGACAACTTCACCCACAATAGATGGGTAAAGGGACCACTTGGACGCTGCAGTGCCAGGGACATTATTTTTTAGATGGAGTAGGCCCAGCACCTATACCATCCTGACAGCTTAGTGTGGCTTAGTTAGCCCAGCCCACAGGAAAGACATGTCAAGGCGTGCGGAGCCAAATAGATAGATAAAGAGTTCTGCTTTAAAAAAGTATAGAACATAATAGAAAAAACCCGACCAGGTGCGAGTCGGACTCGCGCATGAAGGGTTCCGTACCTACCATTATCTATACAACATTAGACAAAGATTGAATTTGAGAAGAGCGCCATCTATAGAAACCAACAAGAAGCGTTTAACATTGAAATTTAACGACATGAAATCGGCGCTGTGTAGGTTACATAGATGGCCGCTAGATAGCGAGCGCTGTCTTTAGACAACGTTCGTTGTACTGGAGTCCCCCTTAAATATTAATTTTATTCTGTTTTTAGTATTTGTTCTTATAGCGGCAACAGAAATACATCATCTGTGAAAATTTCAACTGCCTAGCTATCACGGTTCATGAGATACGGCCTGGTGACAGACAGACAGACAGACAGATAGACGGACAGGGAATTCTTAGTAATAGGGTCTCGTTTGGCACCCTTCGGGTACGGAGCCCTACAAATGAAGACTACGATACTTCACTTGTTTTCACGTAAGCGACCAATGGTAGGTAGAGTGACCTCAGTCAATCGATCTGGCGATAGCGATATCGCACACCGCAAATAAGAGGCCCTATTGTTTGGGCCCCGCGATCCGCAGCGCGAAGACTTTTAGGGTTCCGTAATCAAAGGGTAAGGGACCCTGTTAATAAGACTCCGCTGTCCGCCTGTCTGTCTGTAACCAGGCTGCATCTCATGAACCGTGATAGCTAGTCAGTTGAAAATTTCACAGTGATGTATTTCAATTGCCGCTAAAACAGCAAATACAAAAACAGAATTAAATAAATATTTGGAGGCGTTCATCAGGAAACGTGACTTTGCCGTTTTTTGGTCGATATTAAAAACGGCAACAGGTAGATGTCTTTCTGCGTCTTATTCTTCTTCAAATATTCAAACGTTGTACAGAATCCTTTGTGCGCGAGTCCAAGTCGTACTTGGCCGGTTCTCCGCTCAGAAATCTGAGCACTTACAACGAAATCAACGCCTCAGCTTTGCGACTTTTTACGTTTTTAGGCACCCTGCGCAGAGTGTTGCAAAGATTCCGGTAGAACTTAAAGGAAAATATCAGAGCCGCATTTCGTATAACTACAACTCATAGTTTTAATCAACCAACCCGTACTCGTCCACTGCTGGTCATAGGCCTCCCCCAAGGCACGCCATTAGGCATGATGACAAATTTTGAAAAACTGTCCTATAATTTCCTAAAACGTACATTATATACAATCTATTTCATATTTTTGGTCACAGTTAAGGTTTAATGGTAAAAAAGTACATTTTAGTTTTTAGATTTAAAATTTCCACCGAAACGCTCGCCAATGTCATGGCGTCGCTAGACGGCACAGTGCAAAAGTGTAAAATTAATCTGTGGTGTAAAACGTCAACACAGCCTATGTCACAGATTATAAAGTACCTAATAGGTTTGGTTCTATTCTATGTTTACTCGCGTGTACCTCAAAGTCACGTCGTTTGCTATTCAACAGTACCTATAGGACGTAGGATTTTTGTAGATTTTAAGTAGAATACCTACTTGTGTTTTACTATTATCATCCTCGTACTGTAAGACAGTTGCATAAACTACTATTACGATTTTAGAGTTGGTTATACCGCAATAACCATCAAAGTTTAATATTTTTGCGTTCCACGACCGAAGTATGACAACGG
Organism: Yponomeuta evonymella; assembly: GCA_963969515.1. Classification (NCBI taxonomy): domain Eukaryota; kingdom Metazoa; phylum Arthropoda; class Insecta; order Lepidoptera; family Yponomeutidae; genus Yponomeuta; species Yponomeuta evonymella. Next base: position 5,185,763 of record OZ018349.1, read on the forward strand.
GACCGTATTGTGAGTTCACACTTGCTCGGTTTTTCTTATTTGTTGTTACACTTTAGGAATTGCACTATAATGCACACCGCAAATACGAGTATAACAACAGTATAAGATTATGGCAAAACCCTACATGGTTAGAAAACCATGAGGGAGGCCTATGTCCTGCAGTGGGCGTCAAATGGCTGTGATGATGGAGAAAAAAACAACGTTTTTTGTATTTTACCCCTCACTATTTTACTTTTAACATTTTATTTTGCAATCAGCCTATTTATGCCTATGAGCTAATTCCTACATATAAGCAGCCTATATACGTCCCACTGTAGGGCACAGGCCTTCCCTCAGGGAGAGAGTATGGGCTTAATCACCACGCGTGCCCACCGCGGATTGGCGATTTTAAGCACTGAAGTATGTGAGTAGCTCAGACGCTGAGGTTTCTTCACTATGTTTTCCTTTAGCGTTAGTCATTGCTACTATAACTTCACAAATCTTAGAAAACATAGGTACATGCCAGCACAGGAAATCGAAACTGGGTCTCTCGCTTCCGAATCCAATGTTCTACTAGGCTATCACCGCTCTTCCTTTGAATTCCTACACATTATGTTAAAATTTCAATTGGATACTAGTTTATGTATAGATAGATAGATAGATAACACTTAACCTGGTCGGACTCTTCCGACAAAAAGCATGTAAGTGAATCCGGAATTAAGTTAATAATAGATAGATACTTTATTGCACAACCAAAAAAATACGAATTTAGAAATGATTAGGTATAGGTAGCTATACAATACACAAACTAACGGTTGTATCCCAGAGGGGTAGGCAGAGGCCAGGATTTGCCACATCCTGACAGACCTTTCGTTCCACCAACATTAATTAGTCGTTGTATGCACGCACGCCGGTTTCGGGTACTTTTTATCTTGCCCTTTGCTAATACAGCCCCTATTTGGTCGAAAACTGTTTGCCTGGAACGTCCTTTACCGGTCCTTCCACCCACATTCGCTTGGAGAATAGGCATAAAGAACAGAACACAATATGTAGGAATATACCCTTTAGTGTCCTTTAACTATGCCCTTTAAGGGCTTATGGTCCCGTTCACAGAATTACATCTTCTTGGCAAGCAGGTGTAGGGTCTGTTTGTCCGTACTCCGTTTTTTTCTGTCAGACATAAATAAATTCCGAACGAACCCAGAAGTTTGTTAAATGAGTATTTCCAACAATAAACATCATTACAAACGCGCCTCGCTAACTTCCAAAACTTTTTATTCGATAGAAAGAAACCCTGCCGCAATTTTCCAGTCCAAGATAGGATATAACTTTCGAAATCTAATAGAGTACAGACTCGGAGATGAATGTTCTGGTGACCGCGATTCTTACATAATTTGTTGCACTGCAGATAACCAGAAGTTTAGTATCCAACGACACGTATCAAAAGGGCCTCATTTGTCCGAATTTACATTTATTTATGCAGATGTTATAAAATAATCCCTGGGGTCGAGGGCGAGGGGTATTATGCTAATTCTACCCTTACGCTAAGTACAATTAGAAGTGATAATCGCTAAAATTGAGTTCCCCACTTGTGGATTTATTTCAACTTGCAGTGGTCAATCCTTAAATACTTCTCTTGCAGCTGTTTCGTTAATAGCACCTATTACTTCGTATTTTATAATAGCAGCATTTCACCACTTTCGCGATGAAATGATTGTATGCCTCCGGAAATACCTTATAATTGCAATTGGAAAGAGAAATTTAAAGTATACCGATTTGTTCCAATTATTAAGAGAATGTTATTAAAGAGAACGTCCTGGGAGAGCTTTATTTAACATGTTTGTTCTCCTTTAGTTGTATTTATTTAAACTTTATAGCTTCCATAGCTCGGAGAACTGAGGGCCGTTGGGACGAAAAAGTTCTGACCTGGCGACCGCGGACCGGACGACGCAGCGTGGGCAGGCCCCCCACCAGATGGTCTGACGACCTGGTTACGGTGGCGGGAAGTCGCTGGATGCGGGCGGCAGAACACCGGGAAGCTTGGAAAACCATGAGGGAGGCCTATGTCCTGCAGTGGGCGTCAAATGGGTGATGATGATGATGATTTAAACTTTACAGCGTGATTTTGAAATCGTTAGCAATATTTTGAGGGCATGTTCTTTTTATTATGATAACAGTAATGGTGTAACATATTTGTAAATATTTGTGATTTCCTATCCTGGTTCGAACTTTGAATACAAATATAACGTGGTAATAAGTATTTTCTATTACGTTTAATGTTTATGAGTCTACTCTATCGTTTTATATACGTAAATGAAAATGGACAGTTGAGGCGCCGAATTCAAGACGCTCGAACCAAAGTTTTTTTCGATTTTGATTACTTTTTATCCTGATATTGTTTGTTTAGTAATGTAATTTTGGGTAAAAAATAATAGTTATTTGTTATGCAAGGCTGCAAAGTTAATTTTTGGCGCGAGTACCTTGTATTGAAACCTGAGCAAGCGAAGGATTCTAGGATTGAGCCACGAGCGAAGCGAGTGGTTCAAATATAGAATCCTGAGCGTAGCGAGGGTTTCAAAGGTACGAGACGCTAAATAACTTTGCTGCCGAGCGCAACACACAACTTTTCACCTCACTAAAGCGAGGAAAATGTTAGGTGCAAGAAAAACAGTTTATTAAAATATTAAATTACTGTTAATTTATATCTTCGTCGCTGCTAGCTTCGCTCATATTTTATGATTTCTTTCGATTTTATCAAAAAACAAACCAAAATAATGGAAGTAAAGTGAATTCAATAAAGAGAAGAAAATTTTAAAGTTTTTTTTTTAAATCAAATTTTCTTGCCGGCCAGTGCGATTCTTTAAATGAGGCTGGCGCATGACATGAAATAAGTATTTGCATTTCAATCATCAATGGACTGGCTGCAGAGAATATAAACTATTACGAAACCAATGAGGTTCTATATATATGTAATTTATTGTACGAAACCTTTATTGAATAAAAATATTCGAATTTTAAAAACATTTTCCACGCTAGCGGATAAAGTGCGATTTTCCACGCAGATTTCGAATGATAAACAGAGCTTTTACGAGCTAGTGAGGTGAAATAGTTATATTTTGACGCACCATTTTTTTCAAAATTAGCTACATTGGTTTCTACATCATAGTTAGAATGTTCCCTAAATATTGTAGAACGTAGTCAGTCACCGTGTAGTTTAGATTACAACTCCTTATCGTACACACCAGGAAATAGTTATTTGTTATGCAAGGCTGCAAAGTTAATTTTTGGCGCGAGTACCTTGTATTGAAACCTGAGCAAGCGAAGGATTCTAGGATTGAGCCACGAGCGAAGCGAGTGGTTCAAATATAGAATCCTGAGCGTAGCGAGGGTTTCAAAGGTACGAGACGCTAAATAACTTTGCTGCCGAGCGCAACACACAACTTTTCACCTCACTAAAGCGAGGAAAATGTTAGGTGCAAGAAAAACAGTTTTAATAAATATTAAATTAATGTTTATTTATTTCAAAAATTAAAAGTAAAATTACTACAATTGGTAATATTGAAAGTTAAATTTTTTTTTTAAATCAAATTTTCTTGCCGGCCAGTGCGATTCTTTAAATGAGGCTGGCGCATGACATGAAATAAGTATTTGCATTTCAATCATCAATGGACTGGCTGCAGAGAATATAAACTATTACGAAACCAATGAGGTTCTATATATATGTAATTTATTGTACGAAACCTTTATTGAATAAAAATATTCGAATTTTAAAAACACTTTCCACGCTAACGGATAAAGTGCGATTTTCCACGCAGATTTCGAATGATAAACAGAGCTTTTACGAGCTAGTGAGGTGAAAAATAAATTAAAAGCCTTACATAAAGCCTTCGTCACGTTACACATCACTTTGCCGTACGGTCGTCAGCATATGATATTTACTTTTCTATATATGAATATATTCATATTTTCTTTTCTATATTATGTTTTGGCTGCAAATAGACAAGTAATTCAGGCAAATGAAATGGACTCGGACAATAAATAAAAAAATACAGTCTTATTTATAAAAAAAATCGATTGCACAAAAACAGTGTTAAGACGGAGTTAAAGCCGCTTTATCCCAGAAAATCCTGCTATAAACCGACTTAAACTCGGTTTTAAGAGTGTTTTTTAAAATAAGGCCGTTGATGATTAAGCTGCATAATAAAAAAACTCATTTAAACTGTTTAGACCGCAGATGTTACGCAATTTAAAATCGACATTATTTTCATTCGATTTGGATCTGATTAAGTACGCTTGGGTGGGAAGGGGCAGATCAAAGGACACTTATGCTTCGGCGTGTTCAGAGGGCATGGCAGAGCCACCAATGTATTGAAAATATTTGAAAACTTATTTTGTAGTGTCTCACAGTCACTATTCAAGAAAAAGTGCTATTCTTTGCAGTATCTACATTTATAATGTGATTTAACCTCAAAGTTATACATTTAGATCGTAAACAGTGGAACGAATCTAATTAAATCCGTATTTCCATGTTTGTGATGTCCTTGCATGGTTACCATAGCACAAAAACTTATCCTTTTTTGGGACTCCGATGAGTGATTGTGATATGTGGATGAAATATTCTGCAACAAAAATACATCATCTGCGAAACTTTCAACTAACTATCACGGTTCATGAGATACAACCAGGGCCCCGATTCTGTTAGTGCATTGTAGTATAATGACAGGTATACTGTCGGGTCACGTGACGTGTTTTTTCGTACCATTGACGCCTAGAAGGTTTGATACGTGTGCCCGCGGAGACTTAAAGCAGCCATGAAATGAAAACCGCCATGTTCATGCAGTTGTCATGTTACTACAATGCATTAACAGAATCTAGGCCCTGGTGACAGACGGACAGACGGCCGGACGGACAGCGAAGTCTTAGTAATAGGGTCCCTTACCCTTTAGGTACTGAACCCTAAAAACGCGTCACGTGACCCGACCGTATAACTGTTACTGTACTATAATGCACTAACAGAATCGAGGCCCTGGTCTCTGCCTACCACTCCGGGATTCAGGCGTGAGTTTATGTATGTGGTTCCACTGCAGCAAGCACATCCATAGCAATACATTAGCATTGTGTAGACCGTTTTGTTTTAAGCCTTGTGGTCGTGGATCTGTGCCAAGAGGCGACAAGAGTTATTTGTTTTCAACTCTCTTGCGATGTAATGTCTGAGGGTTTATTCTGTTAGGTTAAAATTACATACTTACGGAAAATTCATTCTCAAGTAATACGACCTCGAGAGAGAGTCAAAACGCGCATGCTAAGCAAACTGGTTGACGCCCTTGGGATCCTGAATGATAACACCGATAGTAACCTGGGATAATCAATCAGTCCATTTGGAAGGCTGAAAGGAAACATTACATAATATGTGATTGTTATGCTTTGTTAGAACTGCTCATAGAACCAAATATCGAGCGTCAAAATAAAAAAATCGGAAAATTGTTTTTTTTTTTTTGTTTTTGACTTTCTTGAATAATTCTTGTTACTTCTTATAGATCTTGTAAATACGCGTCTTTTGAGTCTTTTTTTAATATCATATCTTCACAACTCTCCGAGATATAAGGGGATCGCACTCGTGAAATCGGAGCCCATATTGGAGCGAACGAAAATACATTTCCAGTGTCAAAAATATATTAACTGTTTCATATATTCGCTGAAGACTTTATTATTGCATTTTTTCATTAACCCTCATATTAACATATTGGTATAGTGAGTTAAAGCCAAACTACCTTTAGCAAATGGGAATCGCCTCGTAAGGCGCCCTCAGCGCCATTTGTGCAAATCATAGTACGGCATCCAGTGGTGGATAATAGTACCAACCACCTCTATCATAGTAATCAAACGTGTTATCGCTCGACCAAAAAGTAATTGCATAGACATCACAGAATCCGGACGCTAGGTTAACTACAAATAAGTGCGGTAAAAGATTAATTGAACTGAATTGATCTATTTTCACCGACATGGTCTGGAGTTTTTTCCAGAAAATTTCGCCACTGCAATAAGGGAGAGCTGCGAAAGATTATTCGTTACTTAGTTGCAAACAAGTTGAACATTACGAGTAGAAACTCGTGCTGTAATATTGTTTCACATTACGATCAACTACTGTATCTGTCTCTCTGTCACAAATTATCCCACTTCTGATGCTTTGGTTATTATATTCTAACTAACTGATTCGGCAAACGTTGTTTTTCCATATTCCTACAACCCATTTTCAGACCTACCAAATAAACACAAAAAAATATCATAAAAATCGGTGAAGCCGTTTCGGAGGAGTTCGGTAACAAACACTGTGACACGAGATTTTTATATATTAGATTAAGTGCTACAAAGATAACTGAGATGTTTGTCGACACAATTGTTAAAATAGATAAAATACACGCCTCCTTGCAAGGCATAGTCATTATTTAGACATAGAAAGTATGGGCTTTAAGCACCTTGCGTGCGATTGGCGTTTTCAAGCGATGAGGCATGTGAATACATCAAATCAGGTTTCCGTAGAAACCTACAGAACCAAGTTAGGAAACCCTAACGATGTTTTCTTTCGTCTTTTGCATATCGTAAGCTATGTAAAATTTTTATTTCACATACATATTTACCCTCAGGTCATCTAACTATCCTTTCCGTGCTGACGTGCCAGATAAGTATATTATATAAAAAAAAAACGGAAATTATTAATAGCAATATAAATACTTTATTGCACACGAAACATGGAAGAGGTCATTACATAAGAAATAGCATTACAAAGGCGAGCTTCGCTGTGTAAGTTATTAAGTGTGGTTTTTCCTCAATCTTTCATCATTTTATCTGATGGTCATTAGAAGCCATTATGTTTTTGTCAATCGTAGCCATCAGCTCATTGGACCGACAATCTGAGACAGATTGCTGGTAATGGCTGAGAATGGCCGAGAACAGTAAAAAGTTGCGTACCTTAGGGGAGGCTATGTCCGACAGTGGACGAATACGGGAAGACAGTATTGGATGTTTCTTGTTTATTGCAAAAGGTGCAGAATGTTTTGACAAGTCCCTAATAACACTAGCCTCTAGCAGAGACAAGTTGGCGCCTCGCTCCGTACTCTGCCAAGCAGAAGGAATGTGAAATACAGCCCAGTCGGACCATTTAGCGCGATAACGCGACTGGGATGCCCCGCGACATTTTACACCCTGTGTGCGAATGCGTAGGTACACCGGGTGTTCTAAGACGCAGTAGGTATGTATGTGACGCTTTGTCGCAGTTAAGTAACTGGTATATGGATATAATTTTTCCATGTAGCCTATATACGCCCACTGCAAGACACAGGTCTTCTCTCAGAGAGAGAAAAAGTAACGGCTTAATTACCACGCGTACCCACCGCCGATTGGCAATTCTAAGTGCTGAGGAAATCGGCAGTGGGCACGCGGGGTGATTAAGCCTGTAACGTCTCTCTGAGAGAAGGCTTGTCCCCTACAGTGGGACGTATATAGGCTACATAAATAAATAGTTTACACATACATTACACAAATAACTACTTAAATAGTTAACAAAATACAAATAATATACATATTACATTTTATAAGCAACCTATATAAGTCCCACAGTAGGGCACAGGCCTTCTCTCAGAGAGAGAGTATGAGCTTAATCACCACGCGTGCCCACCGCGGATTGGCGATTTCAAGCGCTGAGGTATGTGAATAGCTCAGACACCCAGGTTTTCCTTCACCGTTAATGAGTGGTATTGCTACTATAACTTCACAAATGTACATAACTTAGAAAACAAAGTCATAGGTACATGCCCGCACTGGGAAACGAACCTGGGTCTCCCGCTTCCGAGTCCAATGTTCTACCCACTAGGCTACCACCGCTTCCACATATTACATACCTATTACATATCCAAAATATTTACACGCATATTATTAAACAAAAGCTACATCAATTAAAATAATGACAAATTTACCTGCACTTCTTAAACGGGCAATTCCTGAAAAACCCCAACAATAATTTTGTATTTTACAACAAGCTTTCGTTGTAAATGAAAGAGGATTTAGTGACTAGAATTGAGAAAGGAATGTTGCATTGGTTTGGACACGTGGAGAGGATGAAGGAAGAAAGATTGACGAAACAAATATATCAAGCCAATATGGGTGGAAGGGCCCCTAAGCGATGTCCCAGGCGGACCAATATTTACAATATAAAAACAACAGACGAAGAAAAAATACAAAAAAATCTAAATACTCAAAACAATTTCATACTTCATTAGTGGTAGAAATAATGTATTGATTGAAATGCCCATCTGACATCTGTCCCGCCCACGCACTAAGCTGTATTTTACGAACTGTAAATACAAGCAAGGGCTTGTAACGGCTACCCAGTCTATAAATATCACCTTAATACCATTCCGATTTCATGGCAAGGTAATAATATCCCTCTTGTATCTCTAAAGTGTCTTTCTTTATTGACCTATCATACAATACAAAATACCCACTTATTAGTCCGGCGACTGGACATGACAGGACAAACTGTCACAGAAAATAGCGACGGGATTTTCTGCCTACGAGTGTTCGTCATTAGTTTGGACACCTTTTGAGATTGGAAATGTCTTCGTTCGCTCCAGTGTAGGCTCCGATTTCACGAGTGCGACTCCCTTATATCTCGGGGAGTTGTTACGATGTGATCTTCAAAAGAAGCTATTAGAAGCGAATTATTCGAGTACCTAAGTCAATAAAAAAAAAGTTATGGTTGAAATAGTGAAAAAAAAAATTCAATATTTTCCGAATTTTTTATTTTTGGAAACGAAGAATTATACCAAAAATTTGAGAAAAAATGCTCTGGACAATTTAGTCAGCTACAATTTGAGCCTAAAACAAAGTCGATCGAGTTAAGGGTTTGCCCAGCAGCCTAACCTTTTAGAAAAAAGTAAAAAAGTCGACAATTCCAATGTGCCCGATAGTCGTGTGAGGCACGAAATCTGTGATTTAAGTGGAAAATACGTCCCACTGCATGGCACAGGCCTTCTCTCAGAGGGAGAGTGTGGGCTTAATCACCACGCGTGCCCACCGCGGACTGGCAATTTCAAGCGCTGAGGTATGTGAATACCGCACACACCTGTGAATCGAACCTGGGTCTCTCGCTTCCGAGTCAATTGAAGAGCGAAAATTTTTGTCCGAGTAGGGCGTCCTCCCAACTCTCCTGGCTAAACGGTTGATTGTAGAGCCTAGAAAAAAATCAGTGCAGTAGCATATACAATGAATTTAAAAGGAAAACTATCACGGCTAAGTAGGCACTACAAGTTAACGAGTAATAGGCGACCAACTTATAAAACGAAAACTTCGTTGATGAAGTTGTTAGTTGTGTACAGCAGATAAAACTCCCTCTCCCGAGTGTGGGACTTATTATATATATATTATATAGACAAATAATAAAAAACGGCCAAGCGCGAGTACGGAACCCTTGGTGCGCGAGTCCGACTGGCACTTGGTCAGTTTTTTAAGTACGTGGGCTTACGTTCACAAACTCTCTTATAATTGGGCGTCTTTGAGCTTACACCTCGGTGCGGTCTAATACAAATTGCTTCAGAATGAAGGCCTCTAACGATGGATAGTGTAAGTGTTACTAATAATAGTAGGGCATAAGTGCCTTTTCACACGGTGCTGCTATTAAAATGTCTTCGCACCGGCTGCCGAGGTTCCCTCATTATTTATTCAGCGCCAGATCCGATTGTCGTACCTACGGGTCTGCTGTTTGGTGCAGGTTAGAAGCGATCTGATTATCTATGCGTCTTGCGCCCGTTTTTTCGTACATAATCAATTAGTTAATCTGTCAATGATTAAGTTGTTCAATATGTATCGCTCGTAGAGTGGCGGTAGCGCAGCGGTAGAACCCGGCCTTAAATCCGGGAGGTCGTGGGTTCAAATCCCGGCATATATCAATGACTTTGCTTTCTAAATCACGTACATATGTGAAGTTGTAGTAGCAATACCACTCGTTAACTGTGAAGGAAAACATCGTGAGGAAACCCCAGTGTTTGAGATGTTAACATACCACAGCGCTTGCTACGTACAATGGCCTAACTATGAGGCTAAGTGCGGAAATCACAGGTCTAACATGGAGATGTATCGCCCGTAACATGTTACTCCGAAAGTAAGACTTTCATTTTGGCAATTTCACCTTCGAGACTTTGGTATTCTCAAGGTGAAATGCCTATCAGAAGGCTCTTCAGTTTCTCGAAAATGTTGCCCTTGTTACATTAATTTTAATACGCTGCCTTGACTATAACATTTTGACGACTAGACTCTATTAAAGCTGAAATTAGAAACTAAGCGATCATATTGCTACGTATTCCCATTAAAAGCTTCAATAACCTAGCACGGACAGAGAGTAGCACGGAGAGAAAGCCTGTGACAGAGATAGTTTTTGTCTCGTATTTTTACAAATTTGACGTCCGGTAGGTCCTCTTGCAAGTAAGGGCTACGGAGGAATACATTTTGTTTATTTTAATTATAAAAACCGGACAAGTGCGAGTCGGACTCGCCCACCGAGGGTTCCGTACAAATTTGTCGGTACTGAGCTTTTCCCGAACCTCAAAGACAATTTTCTTTTATGATTTAATTACAAATGTATAATTTTCAGATTTTTTCCTGTACTTGTAATATAATTCAATTCAATTCAAATATTTTTATTCATTGTAAAAACAGAATGTTTACTTAATGAACGTCAAAGTTGTTAGTTTCACAATTAATGGATTATGTGGAGAAGAAGCTAACAAAGAAACTCCACATTTATTCTTTTCAAAACACGTTTTAGCTTAATTTACAGAGTTACCAACTTAAAATATTAGTCATGAATGTGTGGAACACTAGTCACAATCGTCCTTTAAATAATATTAATCTACTGTTTAATGCCAAACATCTAAAGCATCATCGTCTTAAGCTAAATTAAGATAATTCTTGCTAAATTGTATAGTTCTTAGTTTACGAAAAGTAGCCTACAAATTTTGATTCGCTTGAGAGTGTCGAAATATACGTTTTTTTGCGGCATAAACAGCCGTTACCTTTTTTTTACGTTAACTTAGTAGTTTGATTTTTTACCAGCTTCATGGGACTGTAGACGTGAGTAAATGGTTTTATGTTCAACTCGATACCTCCACGCGTTTCCGATATAAAGGGTCTTGACAGACAGACGAACTGACGTTCGGACGGACGGACGGACGTGTGGACGCACAACAAAGTGATCCTTATTTCCTCACTTTAAGGGTTCCATTTTTCCTTTTGAGATACGGAACCCTAAAAAGAGATATTGCACTGGGTAGACTGCAGCTTTACAATTTAATTTATGCAAGACCACCTCTGCATGTACAAAGATAAAAAATATATATATAAAAGAAAGAAAAGAAAGAAAAGAAATATGAAGATAAAGATAAAGACAAAGAAAACATAATTATATTCTTTTTGTTGCACCAACCCGTGCTGAGGACAATTTTAAAAACTTATTTAGAGGCTAAAAATTCCATCCATGCCGGGACTTGAACCCGCGGCCTCTGGCTAACCGTCCCGGCATGGGTGGAATTTTTAGCCTCTAAATAGGTTTTTAAAAGAATATATAAATTCATAATTTATGTTTCACCCTTTGGAACATCTTATTCGGGTAATTTGATATATATTATAATATTATTATACTTTATTGTACACAACACACGCAACAGGACATGTTATCTCTGTAACCATACATAACATATTTTAGTTCGGCGTAGTTATGCAAATAACCGCAGTACGGTATTTGACACGATCAAAAATAAAATATTTCATATGCTCGATTAAAACAAAAATTACTAAATATCGCGGAAAATGTATCTTTTTTAGTCAATTACTAGTTATTACAATTTTTAAATAGATTAAACATAAAAAGAGTGCTCTGAAATGTGACGTCATAAGCAAGTATTTTTATACAAAATTCCGTTTTAAAAGTAACTCATTTGATATTGTGTCAAATACCCAGTTAGACCCGTTAAATGGATCACCTATGTAGGAGTATCGCGAGTCATTAAAAATATTAGTTAGTTCTTCGTCCGCTGCGCTTATAACATGCCCCAAGACGGAGTGCTTTTTAAACTTAACCCTTATTTCCTCACTTTAAGCACTTTAAAGGATTACAGAAGAGAACGCTCTCTTTCTACCTCCATCTCCACCATCAAGCTCTCCGTCGAACGTCAAAGTCCTTAATTCTACGCTTAATGTCAAACGGTTCGACAAACAGTTAACTTTCGTTTTAGATTTATTCTCTTTCGGACTTAACGTTTCTGCTTTATCGAGGGGAATACCGAGCGGTATTTTTTCAAGAATAAAAATTCCGTTTGGAAGTAATAAGCTGATGGCGTACGATGGCTGAATCACTTTTGAAGCCCTAACAGATGCACGAGCCCATCTTGAAATCGCCAAGTACGCTTAGTCTCTCATTGAAAGCATCTGCCCTGCCGTGAAATATGAAAAATGTGTTATTTTGTGTTATTACATCGGTTAAAGTCAGTTAGTTCAATCAACCAACCCGTACTTGTCCACTGCTGGAGATAGCCCATAATACAGACATACATAATAGGTACATACGTACATAAATTCACGCCTGTAACCCGGAAAGGCCGGCAGAGACCAGTGTCTGCCACCACGATCCCGAGAAAACTCTTTCATTTCATCAACTTTCATTAGTCGTTGCATGCACGCACGCCGGTTTCGGGTGCTTTTTGTCTTGCCCTTTGCTAATGCGAATGTGGGTGGAAGGGCCGGTAAGTGACATACTTCGACCAAATAGGGGATGTATTAGCAAAGGCGGATCACTTTATTTCTTCTTTATTTGGTAGTGTCCTCATGACCTCGTCTGCCGCGCCATAGATCTACAGTACAAAACCAGATCTGTGCCCAACTTAGTATGGGCTACCTATACGTTCCATTCCGCGAGGGCAGTGCAGGGGTTAAGAGACGTGACTATGGAGCAGCTTCCGCCACCAACGCTGTCCACTCGGTCTGATTATGCGCCAAATGTATGGCTGCTTGTTGCTTTGCTGCCCTATGGCCCCTCCACCAGCTTAACTTATAGTGTCCTTCCATCGCATTGATGCTCGTCCTCAGTTTCATTTATTTGTTAATTCTTAAATCGGAAAACTTGGAGATATTTTACCGGCTCAGCGCTCGCTGTTTTTAGGGTTACGTACGGTGCCAAACGGGACCCTAATACTAAGACTTCACTGTCCGTCTGTCTGTATGTCTGTCTGTCCGTCCGCCTGTCTGTCTGTCTGTCTGCTACCAGGCTGTATGTCATGAACCGTGACAGCTAGGCGGCTGAAATTTTCACAGATAATTTGTTTCTGTTGCCGCTATAACAACAAATACTAAAAACCGAATAAAATAAATATGTAAGCTCTCATAGAACAAACGTAATTTTTTGCCGTTTTTTGCTCGATATTAATAACGGCAGCAGGTAGACGCTTCAAATATTCACATAATATTTAGTTTTATGTTCGCTTTAAAAATAAACAATTAATTTAAAATAAAATAAATACCTATTTAAAATAAACATACAACGAACGTGATTTTTTGCCGTTTTTTCTCGATCCTTGTCTCTAGTGTTGTATAGACAATGGAACGGAATCCTTCGTGCGCGAGTCCAACTCGCACTTGGCCGGTTTTATTTGGGTATTTTCCTGCCAGTTGTTTGCACCACCTGCGGGGGCCGCTAAGATGAATTGTCGCCGCCGTGTCCGGAACAGCAAGCGTGCTCCTGAGAGCGATGCGTTATCTCTGTAAAAAAAGGACGCCCTTCGAACCTGTTTTTGTAAAAAAAAACTGGGTATCATCATCATAGACCGTGTTCAGACGGTTTGTTAGGGGATTTTCAGAATATTGTAAAAGAATTTTTAGCAGCTCAACGCTGACTCAGCTACAAATACAAATACAAATTCTTTATTTTCGTGAACTGCTTAATTTAACGGTACATAGTATCTGGAGCCACCTTTTAAGCATGTAGAATGCCTGTACTAGGTGACACCGCGCTTCCATAGCTTAAAAACTTAGTTTAATTTGATATTTTACTTATTTTAAAGATTACTGTTATGACAAAATTATTAAAAAGATAAAAGTGTAAAGCTCAGCCAGGTGAGTGTTTTATGTGTTTAGGTAGAACATCGCATGTGTGTGTGTATGTGTGTAGTGTGTGTGTGTGTGTCTGTGTGTGAGTGTGTGTGTGTGTGTGTGTGTGTGTGTGTGTGTGTGTGTGTGTGTGTGTGTGTGTGTGTGTGTGTGTGTGTGTGTGTGTGTGTGTGTGTGTCTGCTCGATGAAACATTATTTTAATTGCTCTAATAATCTTTCAGTATCATCATAATTTAGACTATGCAACCATTGTACTATAGTTTTTTTACATTCGTAATAAGTATAATCATATATTTTAATCTTTTTATTTATTTTATTATATAAGAAAGACGATTGCGCGTTATACTGCATTCTCGCAAATTTTGTTCGCGTTGAAGGTGTTATTACTACAATATCATTTCTTCTTTTATTTTTTATGTTAGGGTCATATGGCAAGGTTTTGTGTCTTCTTAATATTCCATGTAATATATACAGCCTTCTAATGGAAAGGAGGTTGCTTTCTTGATATAATTTTTCTGTAGAATGACGAAATTTCTTAAAATACATCACCTTGATAAATTTACGTTGCACTCGTTCTAAGTTCAGAAATTTCATCTTTGAAGCTCCTCCCCAAATTGTAATGCAATATGCTAAAACTGATTGCACTAAGGCTATATATATCTCGTTGAGCATGTTTTTGGGTGAGTCTTGTTTCCCGTTACTGTTACTATTTTTCTGAGGCACAATGAATCGCAGCATTTTAAAAATCCACATCAATTTCCTTAATCTACTTGCTACATATTCGAGATGGAGATGCCAAGATAATCTGTAGTCTATAATCACACCAAGGTATTTAGTGTGCGTTACTTTTTCAAGTTTGTTGCACAAACAGTCATCTCTAGCCTTTTGTGGCAACTTAGATGCGCCACGAGCTACATCTATGGTCCTGTTTTATTTATTCGTTTTGTCTGTTGTGTATTTAGTTTTCTTTCTGTTGTTGTTGTGCATATTATGTTACTTATCTGCTTATTTTGTTTCTGTGATGTATCTTGTTGGTACAATAAATGTCTTTCTTCTTCTTCTTCAAAGACTATATAGGTACCTACTATATTTTGTGAAACGAGGGATACTTTTCATTCGACCTACCCGCGAACGTCGACTTTACTAATTGGGGATAAACGTAAATTTATTTTATCATCCAATACTTCATTTACATTTACATTTGTACTTAAAGCTCATCATCATCATCATCAACCCATTATGTCCCCACCGAGGGGCACGGGTCTCTTCCCTGAGGAAGGTATAGGCTCAACAACTAATATTAAGTTACATTTATCTAAATATAAGATTTTGGAAAAAAAATCATAACTTTCTGATAAGATAAGAACAATATTCTTTATTGCACACAAGAAGCGAGACATAAAATATGAAAGTTACAATGAAAAAGTACAATGGGCGGCCTTATTGCTAACAGCAATTTCTTCCAGACAACCTTGTGACGGAAAGGTTAATAATAAACTTACTTCTTACTTAAATAATTGTTATATACTACTACACAAATAAGTTACAATACCTACATGTAAGAGGAGGATATAATGAATATAATATACCTACACTTACTGTACCTCAACAACACGATTCTGTTACATTACTCTTCATCCCCACGCGTACAAATATAAACATAAACATAAACATTTACATAAACATTTACATACAGGCACATACATTGCGTCTGGCCCCACACTAGGATACCCTGTGTCGTGGGAACCAGAAACAACGACATCACAAACATGTAAACATCCAAGACCTGGGGTTTTTTTTTTTTTTTTTGTCCCCAGCCGGGATTCGAACCCGGGACCTCTCGCATGGTATGCAGATGCACTACCGCTGCGCCACGAGGCCGTCCACAATAAGTCGTAATTCGCAATGCCGTCGCACTTGGAAGCTCCACAGCGCAGTCAGCACAAAGGCAACAAATCACTACCAAACAGTAGTTCAAAGATAAACATCTCTTTTCGCTAATCACGCATAGTGAGCGCACGCCCTAAATTACTGCCGATGCGTGTAAATGCACCCGCTATCGGACCCATCGGAGGCCCACCATAGAGGTATACGAAAGGACTGAAGTCGATAGAAAACGTTCATTTTATTTATTAGGCACACAAAATAGATATAAGCGAGTACATTTTAAATAAGATTAATTACTATGTAAAATCTAGACTAATCTCCAAAACAAGTGACAGCATGATCATAACTTACGACACCTAACTTAGACGTGTTACTTAGACTATGCCGGTGTTATTCATACAAAAACCCTAAAACACTCCACAAACGCAGCACAGTCTCTGGTAAAATATTTCATAATCATACAAAATATTACCATTTTGTCTTTTAAAAAAAACCTAACAATTGTAATTTTGTAGTTATTTTTAAACTTTTATAATTTTGCTAACTTTATCACCTTGTTATTATGGCAATTTGTAAGTAACGAGTACCTGTATCTATCCCAAAGGCTTTGGGCATCTTTTTCTCGCATGACTGTCACTCTGCGTTACGTTCGAGCCAGTGCCTCAAACCATTTGAGGTATGGAACTGTACTTTATCCTGAGGTATGTATAGTGCTTTTTATTACACCTACGAGGAAAATTATAGACATAAATGCATAGAAATGTTTACAAAAAACACAAAGATAAATGCTAAATCAATCGAAGTTTTTGCGAAAATGCGCGGGCTTTTCCTTTTTTTATTCGCCCGTTTCTGGAGTAGGCTAAGATCATAAGGTCATGCAGCCACTTCTTCCGTGATTCCGCGCGTTTTATATACAAAAACTAGGGGGTGAACCCCCTGCGCGCTTACGCGCGCCAACCCCCAGCCGCTCCGAGCTTCGCTCTCCGCGGCGCTCGGCCTAGGGCCTCGCTAGACACTCAGGGGTTGGGATTTGATAAGTGGAAACATGTTTGGTCTCGGCCTTCGGCCTCGGCCTGAACGGAGCTCGGCCTTCGGCCTCGCCGCGGTGATGTTTCTGGGGCCCGCTTCGCGGAGCTCGGCCTTCGGCCTCGCAAGTTTCTCCCATCTGGCTTTTGCGTTGTTGCTTGTTCGCCGAAAATGTATAGTCTCGGCCTTTGGCCTCGGCCTGGACGGAGCTCGGCCTTCGGCCTCGCTGCGGCGGGGTTCCTCGTGCCCGCTTCGCGGAGCTCGGCCTCCGGCCTCGCAAGTTTGTCCCATCTGGCTTTTGCGTTATTGCGTGTTCGCCGGAAAATGTATAGTCTCGGCCTTCGGCCTCGGCCTGAACGGAGCTCGGCCTTCGGCCTCGCCGCGGCGGTTCCTGGGGCCCGCTTCGCGGAGCTCGGCCTTCGGCCTCGCAAGTTTGTCCCATCTGGCTTTTGCGTTGTTCCTTGTTCGCCGGAAAATGTATGGTCTCGGCCTTCGGCCTCGGCCTGAACGGAGCTCGGCCTTCGGCCTCGCCGCGGCGAGGTTCCTCATCCCCACTTCGGCCTCGAAAAATTGTTTTTTTGAAAAATTTTTAATCTTTGTTTAAAATTTTGTACTAAAAGTCGATTTTCAGTACAAATTCTCCATACAAAATTTTCTCATTTTCAATCGTCGATATCTCGGCCGCCATCTTGAAATGTCAAAATGTCCGATTTTTCTCATATACCTGGGTCCTTTGACAACCCGATGCCGTTTAGGGCACGTCTCCAGCATGTGCCCAGTTGGCTGCCGACTTTTTTGCGCAGAGGTCGATTTTTCGGGCGGCCATATTCTCGCCCCTATTTTGAATTTCGAACGTTCAAAATTTTTTTTCACAATTAGATCACGAAACAAATGCCCGTTTCAAATTTCATCCAAATCGGCCGGTAAACAAAAAAGTTAGCCCATTTGTATAGGAGAACGCGTTCGAAATTCAAAAATCGGCTTCATAGGATGGCTGTAATTCATACATTTCCTACAACTTTGTCATACATCATTTTCCTCTAAAAGTTGTCATTTCCGAGAAAACGTATGGATGAGTCAGTCAGTGAGTATACCGCTTTGTAGCTTTATATATATATAACTAGGGGGTGAACCCCCTGCGCGCTTACGCGCGCCAACCCCCAGCCGCTCCGAGCTCCGCTCTCCGCGGCGCTCGGCCTAGGGCCTCGCTAGACACTTGGGGTAGGGATTTGATAAGTGGGAACATGTATGGTCTCGGCCTTCGGCCTCGGCCTGGACGGAGCTCGGCCTTCGGCCTCGCCGCGGCGGGGTTCCTCGTACCCGCTTCGCGGAGCTCGGCCTCCGGCCTCGCAAGTTTCTCCCATCTGGCTTTTGCGTTATTGCTTGTTCGCCGGAAAATGTATAGTCTCGGCCTTCGGCCTCGGCCTGGACGGAGCTCGGCCTTCGGCCTCGCCGCGGCGGGGTTCCTGGGGCCCGCTTCGCGGAGCTCGGCCTTCGGCCTCGCAAGTTTGTCCCATCTGGCTTTTGCGTTGCTGCTTGTTCGCCGGAAAATGTATAGTCTCGGCCTTCGGCCTCGGCCTGAACGGAGCTCGGCCTTCGGCCTCGCCGCGGCGAGGTTCCTCATCCCTACTTCGGCCTCGAAAAATTGTTTTTTTGAAAAATTTTTAATCTTTGTTTAAAATTTTGTACTAAAAGTAGATTTTCAGTACAAATTCTCCATACAAAATTTTCTCATTTTCAATCGTCGATATCTCGGCCGCCATCTTGAAAATCTAAAATGTTAGATTTTTCTCATATACCTGGGTCCTTTGACAACCCGATGCCGTTTAGGGCACGTCTCCAGCATATGCCCAGTTGGCTGCCGACTTTTTTGCGCAGAGGTCGATTTTTTGGGCGGCCATATTCTCGCCCCTATTTTGAATTTCGAACGTTCAAATTTTTTTTTCACAATTAGATCACGTAACAAACACCCGTTTCAAATTTCATCCAAATCGGCCGGTAAACAAAAAAGTTAGCCCATTTGTATAGGAGAACGCGTTCGAAATTCAAAAATCGGCTTCATAGGATGGCTGTATATCATACATTTCCTACAACTTTCTCATACAAAATTTTCACGTAGCTCTTACCGTTTCCGAGGAAATCTATAGATGATCAGTCAGTCAGTCAGTGAGTATACCGGATTGTAGCTATATATATTAGTAATAATTTCGTTTTTAATTTTCTGTATGCACCAAGGAGGTTGGTAACTGGTAAAAAAAAACTGTATGTGGCCAGTAACAATTTACTTGAAATTTAATTAGTAGACAGTTAAAGTCTCTTTGCAGTATGACTGCTGACAAATTAAAAAAAAAAAAAAACCGGGTGTGTAATGGAATTTCATACATACTTCCCACCCTTGGGTCGGAAGGATTTTCATACAAACTTCCATACCTTGGGATGAAAGGATTTGAAGGGCGGGATAAAGGCGTTTCTTCCCTCTAATTGGTATAATTAGTATGTATTTTCAGAGCAGGTGTGATAAAAACTATTTTCCAGCTCCTCCAGGAATGTCAGCAGCTTGTGGGTGCCACTGCAGGCCGTACCTCGCCTGCTAATGAGACTATTTTGCTTGAAGGTAGATAGTTTCCGAAAAAATATTCTTGCGCCCCAGTTCCTCCAGGAACGCCAGCAGCTTGTGAGTGTCACTTGTCCCGCAGTATCCCCGGATTTCGAGGAGAGCCGTCTGTGGTCTGGCTACCCAAGTGAATTTTACCAGCACTTGGGCGACTGTCTCTTCTGCATCCTTGCATACTCTGCACAGAGGACTGTCTGTGTGTAGCCTATATACGGCCTTTTCTCAAAGAGAGAGTATGGATTTAATTACCACGCCAATTGGCAATGGGCACGTGTTGTGTATGGGCCCATATTATCTGAGAAAATGCCAGTGTCCGTTATAGCTATCAACCGCAATATGACTGTGTGTGAGGATCGCGATTCATTAAAAGTTGATAGCGGTAAGTATAAGCTGCCTTCTGTACATTCCGACATTGTGCTTCGGAAAGCTAATTACGATCGAGATAGCCACTGCATAGGTAATTAGGCTTTGTGTCATTGTAATTGGAAAATATAAATTGGGGTGAAATCTTGAATTCCAAGTAGCGAATTAGAAGAGAGGGTGGTGTCTCTTTTAGCATTTTATTTTGAAGTAGGGAACTGTAGCTTAATGTCGCAAATAGCATAATTGATCCGAAAATTTAAATCACTAATTTGGTTGTATAGTGCATTGTATGCCGGCGCGTCATTTGATTACTAGCATTTGCGTATTTGGCAAATACTAATCATCCATTGCCGGGTTTCCTGACGAGAATTTAGCGAATCTTTAGATTTTGTGAAACCTACATAGTATTAGAAATCGTTGCCAAATACAAGAATTCGCAACTGGTTGCAAACCACAGTTACGAAAACGGCTTGAGGGTAATTCAAATAGTCTATTGAAGAGCCAGCATAAGTATTTAGTCTGAGCCTACGCAAATTTGCATTGATATCACTATATCACTCTATCACTAGTTGGTCAAATAAATTAATGACGAAGATTCACATCTGATGGTATATTTTTTCACTTTTTGAAGAAATTATAAGCAAAAATGTCTTTGTGATTTCTGATGATATTGTTTTTCACAAAAAAAATTTTGTCAATCATCAACATCAACAATCACGAACAAGGACATTTTTGCTTATGATTTCTTCAGAAAATTATTTCTGATGATATTGTTATTCACTAAAAACAATATCATCAGTGGTTCTGTGATTGGACTACAGTATAGTTTTGATCTTGACATAAGAGCTGCGAAAAGTATTGTCAGTTATTGGAGCAAGTGTAAGCTCATAATAATTACACAAGGACTTTTTTCTCTAATCTGTGTGCAAGAGATTGGTGTAATTGTTCTGAGGCAAAAGACCGTCGTTTTACTTGTCATTGTCAAAATGGAGTAAAAAAATATAGAATGCATCGACTTGATGAAAAAATATACTCTTCCCAAGATGAAAGTTTTTCATCTCGATGTTTTTTTTTCTGGCACTCATTAGCCCTTCTAATCTCCACATCAACGTGGGTCAGCTAGAAGAAAATACTATCTAGCTCGCCTTTGTACAAATTTGTTTAGTGCAATACCTAATGTTTTTTTTTTTCATTTCACAATTTCATGTATAAAAAATAGATCATAAATTGTTTCATGTATAGTAACTTATCTGTGTAAATTACTGGTGAGCAATAAAAAGTAATCTATCTAGATCTTTGATAACCTACCTAAATTTATGTTACTAAGGCCCAGTTTCTGAATTGAAAATTATGCTACGTAAATATTTAACTGTAGTGCTGTCTCCTAAAATTTCTCATAAAAGAGCATAACAGAACATTAATTAAGTATTTAGTTAGAGAAATTCTTAATTCAGAAGCCAGCACTAATTCTCGGTATGATCGGTATCTCGTAAACTAACAATCATCACTTTATGTCGTATACATTACATAAACTTACGAAGGAGAGACAGAGACCAGACTTAACAACCAGTTAATCTGCTAGATCCTACTAAATGTGAACACAACGTGCAATTTAGGCGTAGGAATTCTAAAAACGAAGTAACTACCTATATTCTTTTTGTTGCACTAACCCGTACTGAGGACAATTTTAAAAAACCTATTTAGAGGCTAAAAATTCTACCCATGCCGGGACTTGAACTCGCGACCTCTGGCTAAACGTGCTCAGTTGGGAGAGCGCTGGCACGGTTAGCCAGAGGTCGCGGGTTCAAGTTCCGGCATGGGTGGAATTTTTAGCCTCTAAGTAGGTTTTAAAACGAAGTAACTAATTTCATTACGCTAAGTCCGACCCTTCCCCCCATTTTCCTAAGTGTTGCCCAAGTCGCATACAACTAAAATCTTTCATACAAAATTCAACCAAAAAATGGCTACCTAAGTGTCACTCAGGAAGTGGTGGAAGTCAGGACAATATGGAGTATTAAACTAAACTAAAGGTATTTAATTGTTTCATATTATTAGTGTATGTACGAGAAACCGGGAGTGACCGAAACTTATAACAAAGGCTACTTGCGCTTAGTGTCAGATATAACGCAGACAACATGCCTCCACATAAATCCAATGTTCACTTCCCAAAAATACCAACAGGGGGAAAACCATCTCCCATCTCTATTGATTTCATTTGTTTACGTTAAAAATGCTTCTAAGGGGAACAACCCATCTGTCACGTCTTTACAATGGATTCTGTGCTTCTAAGCAAGGATATATGGGTTTCTCTTCCCAGAAATAGTTACGTAACGCAAACGAAACAGCCTTGCCAATGCAGGGCGTAGGACGACCAGCCACAAGATGGACAGATGACCTCATCCAAGTGGCAGCAAGACGCTGGATGCAAGCCGCTTCCAACCGGTCTTTTTGGTAATCCATGGAGGAGGCCTACGTCCAGCAGTGAACTTCTTGCGGCTGAATGATGGTGATGAATGCTGGGCTTACCCCCGGTTTTTCGTACACAAATAATATGTTAATTTTACTGATAACATTTCTCAGCTTTTTTTTGTATGGACTTTGGCCAAATGACAGCTGTTAAAAGTAGATTAGCAGATTGTTAGTTTACGAAAAATAGGGGGTAACAGTTTGTAGTGTAGTGATACTTACAGCCCTATCACACTAGCGATTTGCGAGCGCTAGGATGCGACGGGATAGCACAGCGAGCTCGCCGCGAATGCGCAGCGATTGCGTGACGACCACGCCGCGACGATGTCGCGATGACGCTACGCCGCGTCGCCGCAATATGGTATTTGACACGATCAACGATAAATTATTTCATATGCTCGATTAAAACAAAAATTACAAAATACCTCGGAAAATGTATCTCTTTTAGTGAATTACTAGTTATTACAATTTTTAATTAGATTAAACATAAAAAGAGTGCTCTGAAATGTGACGTCATAAGCCAGTATTTTCATACAAAATTCCGTTTTAAAAGTAACTCATTTGATATTTTGTCAAATACGCAATTACTACCCTCGATGCCATTTCGTACAATGGCGTTCGACAGTCTGCCCCGCTCCACTTGAGTCATATCTAAGATACGTGTGTAAGCGGACATGGCATCGTTTAGAGGTTCAATCGTCGTTGATACAATGGGTGCAAAGTTATTCATAACTAAAATTAAAAATCAGCCCGTTGTACGGAGGAGCAAGTTTTTTTGCATAGTGTATGAATGTGTTCTTCCCAATTTAGATGCTTATCTAATACTAAACCTAGAAGAACCTAAATTTTGTGGTATCCACTTCTTAAATTTTTTTATTTTTGACGTTTATATTTAAGTTATATATACTTGGTAAGCGTTGGTGATTAAGCCCTTACAGTAGGCCGTATACAGGCTGCATCATAAGGTTTGAAATAAGAATTCTATTTCATCTTTTATTTTTGAAAAAAAACTTTTATTTCATCTTTTATTTTTGTAAAGTGGTAAATGTTTACCCTGCTTCAAAAACGGTAAGCCTAGCTGGACAATACACTGTCTTATGTCCTTTATGGACTATTGTCACGCAGGAGGAGAAATATAAGTCTAGTGTCACGCACACGCACGTGGGAAGAAGTTACCTTATTTTGAATACCAGACATTGATGCTGTTTTTTTAAGACTCGATAGGACGATCTTTGTTTCGGTATTTCGGCAAATAAAAATGCTTTCGGTAGTCACTTTCCATTGTTTTCGTATTTTCAAATTCCTTCAGGATTTGATTGTAGGTACTTCCATTAAACAAAACACTTAGGGTGGCTTGCAGAAACACGTTAAACTGAGAGTTTAATTAAGTCGACATTTTGACAGATAATGTATGGAAGAACTGTCAAAATTTCGACTTAAATCGGTTTAGCGTGCTTCTGCAAGCGACCCTTACCGCCTTATTATAAAAACCTGAATAAGTCCTGGTTTAAACCAAGACTAAAAGATCTAGGATTGTTGCGGTATCAAAGTTAGACCCAGATCAAATGTGTGTCGTTATTACAAATAGAAGACTATTCGAGGATCAGTTAAGCCAGAGATCAGCCGTGGTTCAAATAATATTCACTGATTCGTTCATTCAGCTTTCATTCAATGCTGCGTTCCGTTTCACTAAATGGATATTATTTTCACATTTTAAACGCAAAAATATTCATTATTGCGTTTAAAATACCTATAAATCGTAAAATGTTCTTTGTTTAGGTTCCAATCTAACTAAAATGAGCACTATTAATGTTGTTATTGAAGCGTTTTTATAATCAAGTGGTGTGAAGTGTGAAATGGAGTGAAATATTCCAGCGCGCGCGCCAATCCGAGACGTCAAAAATTTTCTGATAGTTTCATACCGGGCATGTATTATTAATTTTTAAACTTTGGGCGGTTTCGTTGTTGATTATTATAATTATAAAATGGAACATTTGAAGAAAAAAAGAAGTGAAAATTGGAGCTCAGAAGATAAAGTAAGTTTTGATTTATTTATTACTAGATTTTGTCCGCTCAAACTTTATTCAAAGCACTTTTATTCACTGTACTTATTTTGAAATTATAGCCTCAGTGTTAATCAAGAGTATAAGCTATCTATATTCCAAATTTCATCCAAATCAGTTTAGTAGTTTTCGCGTAAAAGAGGAACAAACATCCATCACACTCACAAACTTTCGCGTTTATTATATTACAACAACTACAGCACAAGCTAGCCATAATCCTTAAATCGACTAATTGTTCTTTTATTACAGGAAATATTACATCAACTTATAGCACAATCTGCTAATATCATCGAAAACAGATCGACGAAGACGTCTCCAGCATGTCCAAATCGTCCAAATCATCGAAATCCATCATATCAATAACGTCCATAATATTAATTATTTATTGCAATCTATCACACATACGAAACCAAACAAATTCAAACGTCAATTTGGAGGTTAGTCCATAGATAAACTAGGGGTATCAGAAGTTTAACTTTAGTACCATAGATAGTCCATGACGTAGCGATAAACTTCGTTTTGTAATAACATTTTACTTGGTCTATGGTTTAAACCTGGTAACAATCCCAGTACTAAATTTAGACCGCGTTTTGGAATAAGGCTGTTAAGGTTTTATTTTTCACTGACATTACATTTATGTCGAAAGAGTACCCCTTAATCGAAGTTTTATTTATGTTCGAACCAGTTTTGGTATTTAACGCGCTAGTGTAACTAAATACCAAAGTTGTTTTCTGAAAATTTGTGTCTCAAATACCCTGATTTAAGGGTATTACACGAATTTGTAGGCAATAGCATTCAGAAATCAGAAATCAATAATTTATTTCAACGTAAAGAATTTACATTCTGTTTGCTGAATGTCAATGTACTATGTTACTATGTTAGCCGCTAATTCTAAGCAGAACACAAGTAATAACAACTCTAGCCAACTTTTAAATAAAACAAACAATCACAGGTAATGTAATATGTCAATTTCGTGTTCGTAGTGTGTTTTACTTCGCTTAGTTCCAGTTTTATCACAGCCGTCAAGTCCATCACCGACAAAAGACAAAAACAACAAGTCACACAGCCTCCGCTGGAAACGCCAGCCTTAATACGAACAAATGTCTGGCATTTAGGTGGGACTGGCCAGGGGGGTCGGGTGCCTGTAATTGATTTAATTTGTTCCGACGGAGTCAAAACTGAGCGACGAGTGCCCTGTCACACCGCGAGCCGGGCCCCGTTTGCTTTACAGACCTGGTACACTAGAAATTCGACGTTTTTATTTTTATCACACTGTTGACGCGTGAAATGATACAACTTGCGCTAAATAACGCCGTCTGACAGCTCTATGCTGCCTTCCGATAGCTAAAACATCGCTAAGCCACAAAAGCAAGTTTTGAGATATGAAGGAATTATAAAAAGATAGCTCTTTTCATTTACTCTCGAATAGCAAATATCTGAAAATTTAAATACCTAGCTAGTTTTAAAAGGAGAAAAATGTATTTTGGATGGAATGTTGAGTTATTTTACTATTAAATACTTCACAAAAATATCGCTAAGTATACACTAGCGATATTTTAGCGTAGGACTTATACGTGAATTGTGACCCGTTTTTTTATGTAATTAAATTATGTCCTTTTCTTGCACTAAAAAGTTAACGTTCTTTTAGTTCAGTATTGATTTGAGTTGAGGGATGTTTTAGCTGAGTATTGTGGCTTAGCGCTCTTGTAGCGTGGGATCCGCTCAAAGTTTATTAATCATTAGTCTTTAAAGGCGGATAGAGTTTTCGAGAAAAGTAAACTGTTTATTTTTATGCCGCAATCCTACTCTATAAAAGCACTAAAAGAGTTTAACTATTTAAGTATTGATGGTTAACGTAGTTTTAGTGGTGTAAAATTATTTTTTTTCTAGAACTATCTCCTGAACTATATACGCTACAAGAATGATTTTAAAACAGATCGATAGAGATTTTTTTCTATGTAGAATGGCATCAAAAACTCAAAATCGATTCCCTGTGGCTTAGCGATGTTTTAGCTATCGGAGGGCATTATCTTTCTCTTTACAAATACAAATATTTTTGTATCCTTAATCCACAAATTAAGTATAGTTTATGAAGGGACAGATGGTAGACGTATTTATGAGGAGGTAATCTCTATCAAATGAATAAGATCAATACGTCTCGCACCATGACATTCGCAAAGCTATGCATAGATAATTTATATGACTGTCAACGTATTTATTTATTTCCTTACTTATCCAGTGACTTAAAACAAGTCATCTTAAGGCAGATGCACGTACAAACCTCTGGCACTCAGCTTTTCTCACAATGTTTTCCTTCACAGTTAGCGAGCTGGGCTGATGGAGTGATCTCACGCCCCTGCTAAGTTTCAGCACACTTAGCATCATATTTGTGTTTTCAGAAAATTAAGTTCAACGAATACAACCTTTACATTAAGGACAAAAAAAGGATGATGATGATGATGATGATGAAGAGACCATTGGGACAGATTCATTGGCACTGAAGTTTCAGTTTGTAAAGTAGCGCAGCTAAAATTTTCTGTTTACAAAACCGTCTAAAACATTAATCAGTTTAAAACATTGTTTATGCGTAGACAGAGACCGTCAAAGACCGTTTTGTGATGCAAATCTGCTAGGGCCTTAACACAGTTTCATTTTGTTTGTTTGTAAGCCGCATTGTCCATTTGTTTTCATTAAAGCTTTCCCGGGAAAAGTGAAAAAGCTCTTTTTATTGAGGAGGTTTACGAATACCCTATATTCACTAGAATGTATCAGTATTGGGCAGACAATAATAATTTTCAAATTCAATTTTTTTTATTCAAAATTACATAGAAGCTGTGACTTATTGAACGTACTTTGTACAAATAAAATTAAATGCGCAATTACTGAACATGTTGGTTTGAGTTATTAATTTACAACAAATTTTGTTCTACCACTAAATAAAAACTTGCTTTAGAAATAACCATAATTATTATTTTTTCAATACACAAGCAGTTTTAAGCTCATGCGTGTATATCAGTTTCGGGCACTTGTAAAATGTTTATAAATCAAGTCGGTTTTTAAATGAGTTCACTGATTTTACTGTTATTACCTATTCATTACACATTATTCAATACACTGCTCGGCCAAAAATATTTTCTGGATTCGCTTGTCTATGTCAAGTCCAACGCTAACGCTCGACCCTTCTGTCTTTATATGACAATAAAAAATCCTGGCATGAACCAATGACTTTGTTTTCTAAGTTACGTACATTTGTAAAGTTATAGTTATATACCACTCGCTAACTGTAAAACATCGTGAGGAAACCCGAGTGTCTGAGGTGTTCACATACCTCAACGCTTGAAATTGCCAATCTGCAGGGGCATGCGTGGTAATTAAGCCCATAATCACTCTCTGAGAGAAGGCCAGTGCCCTGCAGTGGGACGTACCTGTATAAGCTACATAAAAAAAAATCTATTCAAATGTATTTCTATTTTAGGTTTCACCTTGCACCTGGCTCTTTCTATGGAAGATATTCTACGTCGCAGCAATTCCGTATTCTCTCCCAATATAATGGGAAAAGTGCATTGACGTCTCAAGCGGAGCGAGCGACTGGAGCGTAGCCGGGCGGAACGTACGCGACATGTGAAAAATGCATCCCTCTGCCGAACAGACGACGGTCAGAAGTCCTAACTTTGGGACCAAATCTGAAGATAAAACCGGTCAAGTGGGAGTCGGGCTCGCGCACGTAGGGTTCCGTACCATTATCTATGCAACATTAGATACAAAGATAAAGAAAACAGCAAAAAATCACGTTTGTTGTTTGGGAGCCCCCCTTAAATAATTATTTTATTTTTTGTTATAGCGGCAACAGAAATACATAATCTGTGAAAATTTCAACTCTCTATCTATCACGGTTCTTGAGATACACCCAGGTGACAGACGGACGGACGGACGGACGGACGGACGGACGGACGGACAGACAGACAGCGAAGTCTTAGTAATAGGGTCCCGTTTTTACCCTTTGGGTACGGAACCCTAAAAACCAGCCAAGTGCGTGTCGGGCCACGCGCAGTGAGGGTTCCGTGGAAGGACTTTTTTACCTGCTTTACAGAAGTAACAACTTCATCAAAGTAACTTTCAACGGAATTTGTACGCAGACAGATGGACGGACCCGGACGGAACAGATAAGAGTTCCTTGTTGACTACGGAACCCTAAAAAGGATAAAAGATTAAAGATTAGTCATAAGTAGCCTACATTTGTGCCACACTTTAAGAGAGAGAGAGAGAGAGAGTGAGAGTATGGGGTTAATCACCGACACTCAGGTTACTTCATAAACCATGAAAAGCGAGGGCACATAGATATATCACGCACAGACAGAGTGCGTTGAACAAAATTCCGCAAAAAAACGAGATGACACTTCTTTGTATCATCATCATCATCATCATCATCACCACCCACTGCTGACCTATACCCAGCAGTGGGTGGCGGTTTCCCCCAAATGGCATCTCTTACTGTCCCTTCTTTGTATAATTACTATTATTGTTATGTGAGCATGCTGTTTGTGACAAATCATACATTCATTAATTCATAACATGTGTGTGCCTAAGCCCGATTTGGCCAGCAATTTATTGCTGCGCTTTGGAAGCTGGGACTGCGGTTTTATACTTTATAATAATAATAATTCTATGTGAGACAGTAACTTCTTTTGCTGAATATTCAACGGAATGAAATATGTAGATATAATTTTTTATTACACTTAGTAGATTTTAATTACTTATGCTACGGTAAGAAGATATCTAGTTATAACAAATACAGTCTTATTCTAGCTATGTTTACATGGTAACTCATATGATAACTTAGAAAAAACTGTGTTGCAATACCTGTAAAAGGTAGCTAAGAGCTGGTTTCTGAATTGAGAATTTTACTAAGTAAATACTCGTAAGTAACGTTCTGTCACGCTCCCTTCTGAGAAATTCGAAGAGACAAAACTAGGTACAGTTGACTATTTACTAAGCGAAATTCTCAATTAAGAAACTGGCCCCAATTTTTCAAGTACTCTGTTTATAATTAAGAACTTTTGTACATACACTTAGTGGCAATAAATAATTTGAATCTGAATATGACTTGACGTTGAAAGTCTTTCTGATTATTAACAACCACAGTGCGTAACTTCCCGAAGTTTGCTGATTTTAGAGATTCCTTAGTTCATCAGTACCTTGTCCATGCTTGTCCTTTTTTAATCAAATTGCATCGACAATTTGTAGAAGAGACATGATCTACACAGGACTCTCAAGCGGACCCTCTAGCGTCTTATTTCACTTAGCCGGTGCATCCGCCTCTTTGTGATGCTAAAGATTGATGCCTGTCTCCTCTCTCCACCTACAAAGCTCGCTGAATTATTGATGCGGAACTACGGCCAATAAGAAACGTATAATGCCCACGTAGGGGCGAGTCTGTTGTGCAAGTTTAGGCGAATGCAGGCGATGCTTAGCGAAGCGGATCGGAAATCTTGTGATGTCTTGTGTGTATATCTCTATCGAAAACTAAAGTCGTCAAAAATATCGCCTTACTTATACTTACATGAATGTAATGCAGCCTATACCAGTATACGTCCCACTGTTGGCCACAGGCCTATTCTCAGAGAGAAAGAGTACGGACTTGTACAGCGCGCGTGCCGACTGCGGATTGGAAATTTCAGGCGCTGAGGTGTGTGAACATCTCAGGCACTCAGCTTTCCTCACGATGTTTTTCTTCACGGTTAGCGTATTGTATTACTAGTACAAATTCACAAATGTACGTAACTTTGAAAACAAAGTCAGTGGTACCTGCAGGGATTCGAACTCATGACCTCGGGAGTGTTCTACCAACTGCGCTACCACCGTGTATACCCAGGGACGATTCCACCTCTATAAATTTTGTGCCGATGAAAGTAATTATTCCGTCAATTAGCACAATAGTAAGACTATTACTGCATAAGGAACCATTGCGCGAACGACAACTTCAGAGACGGTAGCTAAAAAAAAAAATATATTTCGTTACCAACTTATCATTAATTTTACACTGGACTTCCCATTCAGTTTCACCTGTGCCAGGAAGCCCCGGAGCTATTTAAAAACAATATAACAGCCCCAAAGACTTATCTTATATCTATGTAATATTTAATCTTTTTAGCTTATCTTTTGACTTACAAGATAAAAATCCACCTTCCGTTACTGTGCAACTCTCCCTAATTTTTGCCAATATTGTAAAATGTTGGGGCCTTTTTTCTGTTGATTAAGAAAGCCTCTTGCACAAAATGGAGACTTAACAGAAGGATATTTTCAGCTCAAAATCATCGTGCACTGTAGTAACGCAACCGTAGAGCACGTAATGCAGTATTTATTTAATAGCTTTACATTAATTTTTTTTTAAATCACAAATTTCGTGCTTCGCACACCTATTGCGCACATTGGAAATGAATCGAGTCATAAATGTCATGTGAAAAATGTCGTTTTGACTTTTTTCAAAAAGGCTACAGAGCAAAGCCTTAATCCGATCAACTTTATTTTGGGCACAAATTATAGCTGACTACATTTTCCAGAGGATTTTTTCTCAATTTTTTTTATATCATTTTTGGTTTCCAAAATATCGTGCGCCAAAATAAAAATTCGGAAAAGATTTAATTTTTTTTTCACTATTTCAGCCATAACTTTTTCGCTTTTGACTTTCTCGAACAGTTATTTTTGCACCTTACAGCTCTTGTAAATAGGTACGCGTCTTTTGAGCCTTTTTTGAATATCATATCTTCATAACTCTCCGAGATATAAGGGGATCGCACTTTTTCGTGAAATCGGAGCGAACAAAAACTATGGTAAGGATTTCATTACGGCTTCTATGCGACATCTGCATAAAAGCAGCAATGAAATACGCGCACGTGTACAAACCTTCTAGACTACGAATTAAACAACCATAGAAGTATTTTTTCTTACAAAACTCACATTCAAAAATCGCCCTAGTCCTCTTGATTAGTATTTACCAATGAAATGAGCGCAAGATGTGCTGTGGAGTAATTCACTCTGTGATTGGTTCACTCTATGCGCCGTGTGTGACGTGAACGTTGATTGGGCAACAGTAAGTGACAGCGTAACTGATGGTTGCTTTTATACAAAAACGTCAAATCAAATGGCGGTCTGACGGAGGCAGGTGCATGTATATTTTGCCGGGTAATACTGAACTCGCTCCGATTGGTAACACAATTGATAAGCCCTGCCCGCCATCCCACAATTGAACGTAGGGTAATTTTTTTGCGCTAGTTAGACATCTATGTTATGAAATATCATGTCTTTTTAAATTTTGCGTGATCCAACAATGAATCTGTCATTCAGTATAGACAGAGGCCCAGATTATCGGTCCATGTCAATCGTTGCCTACCAATAGAATCGGCCCGAACGATGGTGGCTCAAACTACCGACTACATTCATGAAGCTACGTAGGTACAAGACAAATAAATAATGCAGGCAACAACTTCCAGCTTCCAGTCAGAATGCGCCGCAACATGAATAATGTTGACCCTCCCCTACAACATCCTCAGGAATCCTAGTGCGCCTGTGTACCTTCGGGAACGATTTTCACTTTTGCTGCCACGAACCAGACCACGGAGAGCGTGTGATATTAGAGCATTGCAAGTTCCAGTCAGCAACACAGACTTCCACTCCACCTCATTCTCTGCGCCCGCTGCTTGCCCGTGGAACTCTCTTTCTAAGGTAATCCGAGATAGTCCGTTTGTGTCACAGTTCCGCGTAAAACTGAAAGAGCACTTCCTTTCACTTTCGAGCGAGTCCGACTCGCACTTGTCCGGTTTTTTATTTATTATGTAAGTAGACATTTGTGCAATGAGCGTTTATGTTAGTAATTAATTAATTATCTATGTATAGCTATATTTATCATAAATTATGCGTTAATTTTAGCAGGTAAAAGTGAAATGAAAATAAGTGATGAAATGAGTAATTGATCTTCTCTCCCGCTCTCTGCTTTCTTTATCAAAATATCTCTTAGGCAGAAGAAATTTCTTTTGAAATAAGTCCGCCTTTGTTAATCTACACTTACCTGTTATTTAAGGTTTATCTTTTGAATTTTTGTGCAATAAAGCGTAAGACACAATTAGCAACTACCAAATATTACCTCCACTCCACTTGATCATGTCATGACTACTGCTAGTGGTACGTATGTACGATTCTTCTAGTTCTACTATAGTTTGTCGTAGTAATTGATCGTCCGACTGAGAAGCAGAGGGTCGAGCGTCGTCAGTTAAGTTATTGGATTAGCGCGACCTTTGATCCCTTGATATTCATTTTTGACGGAAGCTTTCAATCGGGGCCTGTGTAAGAAGGCCCCTTGCCTTAGCTTCTTCCAATTATTACAACATAGCTTCTACAAAATATATATTGTTGAATGAAATCAGCAACAACAAAAGCGATTATTAGTTTTTAACTACTGTAAAGCTTACGGAACGTCCATGTCGTGAAAGACGTTGTTAACATCGTAACAAATTAATAATTGAGAGAACCAATGGAAAAAAAAGCCCTACGCCCAACAGTGGGCTCTGTTTATGGGCTGATTGGATAGATGGATGTATAGTAGAACCAACGGCCATGTTACTGCAAACTGTCATTGAAAACTCCAGAACTGATAATAGAGACACAGCCCCTCATATGACTTCTCTCTCGCCTGGTACGTCACCAGAGCTCCATTTTTTATAACATACCAATTAGAGCAAGTTTGAAAGAATACATAAATTTTCTGCCAACATGGATATTGAACACATTTGTATATTGCCCGATGCCATTTTCACAATAGTTATATTGCCCAATGCCATCCCATGTTCCGTCTACAGAGGCGGTCTGCCAGTACTGATGATTCCGCTCTTTATTTTCGAATTTATTGTATTTGTCCAGTCATGACGTCGGAAGAAACGGGTTAGAAACTCATGTAAACGCGAAATTTTGTATATTAGGTGGGGGAGTGGTTCAAGATTTTGGAAAATGCACATGTATAGACAATCTTGGTCAATAATTTGAAGATAAGCTTTTCTAGGCACGACTCACGAAATATCCAAAATTTAGCTCTCTTGGTTCACATGCATTTCCAAATGTATATAATGACTGGACTATATATTATCCACGTTATCATCTTATTTTCATTTGGTTCCTACACATTTTAAACACATGTATTTTTCTGCGAATGGCCGCCTGTAATATCCGCCTAGACCTTGGCCTAGTGGGCCTTAAAGATAGTCGCTTCTGCCCGTCTTTCTGTTTATTCAGCCCATGAATAGAGTTGGCATAAGCCTCTTCTCCCTTACACCAACCCAACCGCCTCAGCCCTTTGCCAATTTCGTCTAGTCTTCCTGTCCACAGTCTACTTAATCTTTGACTGCTTTAGTCCAACATCCACCCTACCGTAGGACCTGTAATACCTATCCATCTCCACTTTAATTTGGTCATGTGCATTCCAACATTTTTGACCAATGATGTTGGACAATGACCAAAGTCCAATGTCGTTTACCGAATTGTGATGTTACGCACATAATTTTTTAACTTGGAGCGTCTTCTTATGGGTTCAGATGCTTATACTGAGTTGGGAAAAGTTGATCGAATGACTTAACCATCGCGTTAAGCGAGTAAACGACAAACGCATCGAGAATCGAGTATTTGCGACTATGAGTTACAATCGACGCCACCTACTCGATCGACGTTTGTTCACCGTGAGTAGCGAGCATATTTTTATAAAGTTGGTACTTCCTGACCATAGACAGCGTTCTGTTTTGTTAAAGCGACTAAATTTGGAATTGTGATTTAAAGGAGAGGTGTATTGAAAATTTACTACATACTAAAATTATTCGAGATATAACCTTCAATGGCAAGTCAAGCAAAAAGCCACTTTACTAATTCACTTCAAAAATAAAAATGAATTAGTATCATAGACTCGCAAAATGCTCCAAACCGAGCGATAACGTTGTCACTTTCGAATGATTGTCGATGGTCACTACTCGATATTGAGCGCGATAGAACTGGGAATCGCACTTTTATTTTCTAGTGACATTTTTAAGTGACAACTAGTTGGCGCTTTGTCACTCCTATACATATTGCAAACGCTCTCGCTATCGCAAGTAAAATGAAAAAACTCAGTATAAGCACTCTGATTCCGTTTTGCGATATTTGTCATGACCCTCTCGAATTTAAAATGATTTGTTTTCAAGCTACCCAAAGAAAAAAGAGATATGATGGTTATGATGATTGCCGTTGGACAGACGGTGCAATATCATTGTGTCAACAAAATAATTACCTCCTATCACCATCATCGCAAAACCACGGAAAAAAAGGAAGAAAAAATAAACGTAACAAATGAAAGTATGAGCACAACGTAATCTCATTAATCTTTTCCTGACAAGATAATTCGATGCCCCGTCTCGGATACAGCATAAAACAACTAGACAGAAGGGCTTTCATTTCAGGGAGCCTGTAAATACAATAGGGATATTTTGATGGACCACAACCACAAGGTGGACAGATGACGTCATTCAAGTGGCAGGAAGACGCTGGATGCAGGCCGCTTCCAACCAGTCTTTTTGGAAATCCATGGAGGAGGCCTATGTCCAGCAGTGGACTTCTTGTGGCTGAATGATGATGATGATGATGATTTTTTTTTCATCCGGGGAACTTCTATGCTCGCTAAGCCTCTAAGCTTATACTCGGGATTTTAATTTACGTTCTTGAGCAATTACCTTAATTTAATCATTTAAAAATTAAGTAAAAATTTTGCAGAACCGGAGCCATCTCGTATTATTGAAGACTTCTAAAACTTTTGCTGGTAAATCATGTTCTCAATTCCTCCAAAGTATCATAGCATACACTTTGGAACAAAAAGAGACAAGCGTGTCGCAACCCGTAACGTAATTGATTAGAATGCATGAATGTACCAATCTATTTGGATTCTTTGACCTTGGATATTTTTGTATGCACAACGGCAACCAAAAAAATATCTTGCCATATTTCATTCGCTTGTACAACGAAAATATGTTATTGAAATAAGGCAAAACTTGAAAACCTATCGGTTCTTCACGTCGAATACGTAAAATACAAATTAAAAATTGTCAAAACGATTACATAAAATTCTTAATTTATTTTTAATTTGAGGCGGTCAATTTGAATTGAGAATTTGAAACTTCTGTTTATTCGAAGTGGTTTAACCAACGTTCGTTCGTTTTTTTATTAAAACTTCTGTCAGCTGTGCTTCTGCAGAACAGTTAACAAAAAATGCTCGCGGAAAAAAATCGAGACGCGGCGATATTCTTCATAACTGCGGGACACCTTTATTTAGCAGAAGTGAACGTTCTGATTCTCCTTACGAAGTGACAGGGGAAAGATAGAAGGACGTAGATAAAATCTCTGTTAAGTAGGAAAATAAGAAAGATTGAAGAGCGCAAGGCGACGACGCGGCGCCGCCAGTCTATACAAGACTAGAATAGAAGTATTAGGTTTGTTGCTGACATGCGATTTCTGAATAGCATCGACATCGAATTTGCATAAGAAACGTTTCATAGCTATTTAAAACCTTTTAGGCATCAATGATACAAATTTACACGTCACGTGACCCGGCCGGGTTCCGGTCATTGTATTGTAATGCACTAGTAGAATCGAGACCTGAGGGGCCAGTCTCTAAAATGTAGAGTTGTTCCATAGAGTCTTATTAGTACTTTAATGGTTGGCTTATTGACACTATTGCTTGTCTGGCAACCATGCGCCGGATTAAGAATAGCGTCACTCCATTTCCTTCCGTGGATGTCGTAGAAGGCGACTAAGGAAATAAATTACCAACGGGCAGCAGCGTCTTCCTGAGATTCCAACCGCATACTGCGATCGCCAACCCGCCTGCCAAGTCTGGCGATTATAGCAAAACCCTTCATGGTTAGAAAACCATGAGGGAGGCCTATGTCCTGCAGTGGGCGTCAAATGGCCGATGATGAACCAATCGCATTCCAATGGTATAGCCCATGCAACTTAATTCGACGACACATTATGTATATGTCAGCGACAACCTGTTGCCGTTATAATAACGATAAAAAAAAACAACAAAAAAATCACGTTTGTTGTATCGGAGCCCCCTTAAATACTTATTTTATTCTGTTTTTGGTATTTGTTGTTTAGCAGCAACAATAATACATCATCTGTGAAAAATTCAACGGTCTATCACGCTTCATGAGATACAGCCTGGTGACAGGCGGACGGACAGTGGCGTCGTAATAATAGGGGTCCCTTACCCTTTGAGTACGGAACCCTAAAAATGTGTGTGTATTAGACTCTCCCGGTTGATATGTACCCGGCATGACTTGGCAATTCATCCTTTACCTTGGCCGCTGCCTGAAAGCGGCAGTCGGGTCGCCACTCCCAAGATAGGATGATACCATTATAAATGTTATACTTTAGACATACTGCTCAGAACAATAAGGGGAGCAGGATTTCGAGGTGAAGTAAAACTTTTTGCTTGGCTTTCATTATAAGAAAATTCAACGAGGTCACTTTGTTTTAGGTGTATATTGACGATTGGCCACAATATTAAGAACTGATAACAAAACGCTTGTTTGTTTTTTTTATTTTCGTGTACCATGTCACTTTAATATTTGATGGAGAGTTATAATTTAAAAAAAAACACAGAACTGTTGTCTGGAAGAGATCACTTTTAGTGATAAGACTAAATAACTAAATATTTATTGCTAGAAAAAAATACTTTTACGTGAACGATACAGCGCGGACGAGTTAAAACCCTGTATCGCGATCGTCCACAACAGTTTCAACAAAGTAAACTTGACAGCACTCAACCTTTATATACGTGCACTCTATAAGTTACATTATGAATGACTTTGGCAGAAAAATGTGATGGTTTACCTGCTGTCGACTGAACACGAGCAAACGTTTCAAATTTCAAAAAACCAAACTTGCAACATTGCTTCTTTTATTTATGGCATAAAGAAAATTGAAACGTAGTTGATGATGGTACCTATAAGTTTTGATTTTGGGCACCGGCTCCAAAACCAATACAATACCTACATGTATAAATACTTCTAATTATTTAAAATTTTTTAGTGCTGTAGTTTTTCGAAGTCGGTTTTTATTTTTTCTTTAAATTTTTTTAATTTATTTGTCCCGCTTTACGGTATGTTACAGTACGGTTATTTCTAAAACGTACAGACAGTTATAACAACCAACTTTCGTTCTAGATAATATGTGATATCACATCTTTATTTCTTAAAATATCAGATTTTCCATCCTATGGTAGCAGCAATAAATAATATCGCTGCCCCCTTAAAAATTTATGCTACCAAACGAATAGTAAATTCGTTTCTGAGCGTGTTAAGAAAATTTCGTCTTTTATAATTGTCAGAGAAACACAACCATACTGCGATGCATAATGACTATAGCGCCCTCTAGTTTTTGTTGTAAACACTGATGATCGGTTGTTTATGCTGCATATTTAGATACTTGCAAGGGAATTAAAACCTACGGGGTACTTACCGCTGAGGTAAAATTTTGACAAGAAAAAAGGTCTTATGAAAAACCGCAAAATGTTACTTTGTAATACTCGTATATATTATGTTACAAAAAAATTATAAATGAAAACGATTACAAACTTATTTTTGCAGTTAGTTTGTATCGGGTTACATACTTTTTATCTGCAAAGTTAATTGTTTGTTTTGTATCTGCAAAGTTAATTCACTCTTGTACGTTTTTTTTTAAATTATTAACTGTTATTTTCTTGGTGTTCTTTTCAGTTAATTAGTAATTATAAGCTATTTACGCTGTTGTTATTTCTAATAAAGTTAAGTAATAAATAAAGTATAATAATTAATTTATGTAATAAATAGAGAATTTGTATGCAGGTACTAGGTTTGTTCATATTTCACGATTTTTATTAAAGGTTTTATTACATTATCAGGGGACTTTAACCTTGAATCTACTTTTTTTCCGATATGTTGTTATGACGACTCCACACGTAAACTGACTTATCAAGTTACCAACAATGGTTCAAAGACTGTTCGTTCGAGAACTCCAAGCTCACAATTCACAGACAACGAGAGTGTTTTGTTTCTACAACAACTTTTTGCTTCGGAGCGAGCGCCCCAACCATTGTCTCAGTGGTTCTGAACGTACAAGCTCCATCGCGCCGCGCCTTAATATAAGGCCTAGGTAGAGGTAAGCAGGCGTTATCTTCTTCACGCGTGTCAAGATGACCGGGCCCTAAAGTCTAATACATACATAGTTTTTCAATAGAATGACAAAGGCACGACAATAGCTCTGTTAGTTGGCTCTATCTGCGTAGACTACCAACTAGAGGCAAATAACATGTTTTGTCGTGCTAAGCAACAGCAGTAAAATTCGCGCAAATTGAATAGGCATCTCTCGCGAAAAAGATCGAATAGCGCGCGGTGCACACGCACGGATTGGATAGGAATTGTTAAGGCACGTTGATTTTGCTATGACTTTCAAACCAACCAAAATTCATGGTCATTGATGAAAATAAAGTGTAAGAAAAAATATCAGAAATTTTGATGTACTGACCTTCGTAATATTAATATTAGGACTAGATAAAGATTGTCATTTTCATCATTTAGATTTGTAAAATTTAATACATCCTTTATAGGGCAGTGTAGAAGGTTCTATAAGAAGGATAATCACAGTTACTTCCAAAGCGGTTTCTGTTCAAAAAAGGCTACTATAACACTAAGGATTATTAATTAGAAGACCGTATTAAATAGTATAAAATGTCGTATTAAATAGTACAATAAAGTTAACGGATATCTAGAAGGCGATGGTGTCCGGGGTTAAACACATGAACACCAACTAATATTGATAAATTTATAAGTACCTAGTAATAAATTTAAGCTGAACAATCTGTTAATGCAGGTAAACATTTTCTAAAAATTATATTCGTGGTGTTTCTTGGCTTAGCTTCTTCTGGACATTTAATATTGAAACTAACAACTTTGTCATTGATTAACCTCCTCAGTTCTGACCCTAAAAATAACAATGGTTTTCAACTGTCATTTTCAAGTTCAGCACTGGGAAAGCTATGTTTTGGTTTTATTATGAATGTATTTTTTAATTTTGAATTCGAACTTGAAGACACCCAGTGTGCGTCTACCCGGCGAGCAGCAGCCACGAAAATGTTTTACGACAGAAAGTTGCGCTTTTACTGCGGCGTGGGCTATTCGAATATGCAAAAGTTGCCTCACAAAATGCCCGTCAGGTAAATGGACAAAAAGTTGACTTTTTGGACATTCCAGTTCGTGTGTTTTAAGGTGCTTTTTGGAAAATGTCAAAGTGAAATGGGTAACTACGATAATGATTGGACAGTTGACAGCGCAT
The DNA here is from genome assembly GCA_963969515.1 of Yponomeuta evonymella. Classification (NCBI taxonomy): domain Eukaryota; kingdom Metazoa; phylum Arthropoda; class Insecta; order Lepidoptera; family Yponomeutidae; genus Yponomeuta; species Yponomeuta evonymella. The sequence continues at coordinate 5,225,694 of OZ018349.1, forward strand.
CTACCTTTACATGCGTGCTTGCGGTATCGGGCCCTGGTCTAATACATAATAACACGGGAGTCATAAAGCATATAATTATGGATTTATATGTAGTTATTTTTTTGAAATAAACAGTTAAATTTTTTTTTTATGTTTAAGCATTGAATAAGTCAATAAATACATAAGTATGTATGAGCATCGCGAGTCATACAAAAATACAATAACTATGCATTTTAGAGATTCGCCCCCCTGATGGTGGACAAATATTCGACTCTGTGTTATTTGAATATTGGTTCTTTCTCATCAATACGCCACAACAATTTTAATTACTAGACCTATTGAAAGTAATCAGAAGTGAAAATTCGGCGGGTTTTTCAAATTTTGGATTTTCGTTTTTGTTTTTTCAAACGAAAAGTAAAGCCGTCGAGCCGTTTCCGAGTTTTTGCGAAATTAACCACGGCAATTGATTTTTTATACAACATAATACCTGTATTATTATTATTTATTATTTAATATCTGTGTAGTTTCCATTTTTATGTACAATAAAGTGTTCTCTATATCTATTTATCACGTACATACACACATCAACTCACGCCTGTATCCCAGAGGTGTAGGCAGAGACTAGGCACTGCCACTTGCCCCGATCCTGACAGATCACTTTCACTTCCTCAACATCCATTAGTCATCTATCTATTACAGATATAAAACATCCAAATATTTGGAATAAGTTAATGAGATCAAGTGAAACCATTCCAGCTACTATTTTACATGCATCTTTATATCATCATCATTCAGCCACAAGTAGTCCACTGCTAGAGATAGGCCTCCTCCATGGATTTCCAAAAAGACCGGTCGGAAGCGGCTTGCATCCAGCGTATTCCTGCCACTTGGATGAGGTCATCTGTCCATCTTGTGGCTAGTCGTCCTACGCTGCGCTTGCCGATATGTGGTCTCCATTCGAGAATTTTTCGGCCCCATCGGCCATCAGGTCTGCGTGCTATGTGCCCCGCCCACTGCCACTTCAACTTACTAATCCGCTGGGCTATGTCGACGACTTTCGTTCGTCTTTATATCATCATCATCATCAGCCACCTGACGCCCAATGCAGGACATATGCCCCCTTCGTGGTTTTCATAACCATGAGGGCTTTTGCCATAATCGCCACGCTTGGCAGGCGGGTTGCTGATCGCAGTATGTAATTATTCCAAATTAATTAAAAATGTACCATATCTGGCATCCAAAAATAAACTTGATCCCGGGCTCACACCTGAAGATTTTCATCTGAAGCAGGTTTCCTCACTATAATATCCCTTGATCCCTTCTAATTTTAGCGGAACCACCGTGAACAAATGTGCTATCAATATCCAATTAGAATTAGTTAGGTATGGTATGGATTAATTACGCAGTGAGATCTTTTGCCGCTAGGTTAGCTTTTCATAAATTATTTAGGTGCGAAACGTCAGAGGGTGCGCGGATAAAATCAATCAAAATCAAAGTGTTTTTATTCCAAATAACACAGAAACTGTGACTTTATGAACGTTACAAGTAAATAGGTGTCCATTTCAAAATCTAGATCATATTAGTGAGTAAGTGAAAAGTGAAATAATTGCATATGAAATAAAAAATGAAAAGTATACTGCTACTTTTATTTATTTATTTAATAGGTAAACTTACTAGTTACAACCACTTAAGTTACAGCTTCAAAAATTACGTACAGTCTTGTATCTAGGCTGCAACCCAAAAACAGTTTACACAGCATGCTAGGTAATAAATTACAATTAGGGGAATAACATTTCAAAGAGGAATAAAATAAGTTCTTTGTTTTTTAATTTTAACTGCCCACCAAATATTAAAGTGACATTGATTATGAAAACAAAAAACCGGCCAAGTGCGAGTCGGACTTGCGCACGAAGGGTTCCGTACCATTATCTATACGACATTAGACAAAGATCGAATTTGAAAACAGCGCCATCTATAGAAACCAACAAGAAGCGCTTAACATTGACATTTAAAGACATGACATCGGCGCTGTGAAGGTTACATAGATGGCCGCTAGATGGCGAGCGCTGTTTTTAGACATCGTTTATTGTATGGGAGCCCCCCTTAAATATTAATTTTATTCTGTTTTTAGTATTTTTTGTTATAGCTGCAACAGAAATACATCATCTGTGAAAATTTCAACTGCCTAGTTGGAAACGGTTCGTGAGATACAGCCTGGTGACAGATAGACAGACGGACAGACAGTTAGACGGACAGTGAAGCCTTAGTAATAGGGTCCCATTTGGCACCCTTCGGGTACGGAACCCTAAAAAAACAAAAGAACATCTGAAAATAAATGATTGAATTCCAAGTATCCCGAGCTGTCACTCTGGTTCATGAGGGTCGAACTATGACATATGTAGGAACTAGAGATGGAGTCTCTACTAAGTACTTATCTCCCTGAGAGTAAATAGGTACTCAATCAGTAACAGCCGTCAGAAGACTAGAAAAGCCACTTTCAAGTCTTCTGAGTGAGTTTTCTGTAATTGAAAAAAAACTTTGTTTTTAGGTGTAGGTACGTAGACTCTTGGCCACCATATTGAGAACTGCTCACAAAAACGCTGATGTTCTTTTGCTTTTAATTTTCTTAACGAATGCCACATCGATATTTTGTTAGCCAGTTATAATTAAAAACCTAAGCAAAAAGTATAACTCCGCCTTGAAATCTTATTCCCCTAATTGTTTTGAGCAGTATAATAACATGAAATTTGATACTAAGACGAACTTTCCCCTAACCCTCAAAAACATACAGCCTACCCCTCAAGAAATATATCCTAGGTTCGTGCACTAACAAACTGTTAATCTGCTTTCATCATCAGCCATTTGACGCCCACTGCTGGACACAGGCCTCCCTCGTGGTTTTCATAACCTTTGAAAGCTTTTAATTTGTTTTTGTTTTGTACCTACTTTGGCCAAATTACATGTTAACAGTAACAGTGGCCGTAGTCAATGGAAGAAAAAGTAGTATGTTACATATCTCGATAAACTCGCGCATAATTTCACTGCATCCCGTGAGCTCGCTTGACCGAAAATTATTTATCATCATCATCATCAGCCATTTCACGCCCACTGCAGGGCACAGGCCTCCCTCGTGGTTTTGATAACCATGAGCGGTTTTGCCATAATCGCCACGCTTGGCAGGCGGGTTGGCGATCGCAGTATACAGTTGGAATCTCAGGAAGACGCTGCTGCCCGTCTCCTGGTAATTTATTTCCTTAGTCGCCTTCTACGACAAAATGATCTACATTGAATGCTTATAATTTGCGGCCGCTTTGAACTAGCATCGCGGGTAGAGTCATATTATTTTCTACGTCAGCGGTCGGGAAAATTACACAGAATTAGACGTGCGAAACTGCAGTAAGCCGACGATTGATCGTGGAATGGTTTTGCGGACGTGGTTGAGCGTAGGTGACCGTAGTAAAGCTAGTTTCTTAGTCAAGCAAACTAACAACAGTTATTAGCATATTTTTTTACGTAGCGTCCTTTATGTTTGTGTCCCACTGCTGGTCAAAGGCCTCTCCTACTTCATTCCAGAGTTTTAGGTCCCGGGTCACCTCAGACCACTCCGGCAGATTTTATCTCTCCACCGTCTCCTATGCAGTTCTTGTGGCACCCATTCGGGTGCATTCGACTGACATGACCAGTTCAGCTCCACATTAATTTGGACGTCTGGACGTCGATTATTCGGGTTTTTGCGCGTAGTGGTGTTGCTGACACGGTCTACCCTCCTGACACAGTATAATGAACACCCAGCAGGCCATCTTGGCCGTCCGCCGGATTTTATTACCTACGCTCGCTCGATCGGAGTAACCGCGACTGGGTTGACGCGCTTGTGTTTCGAATTCGATACTGCCACATTTTACTCTCGTCTAATTTACCAGGTATTTCGAGAGTTGTACTCTGTACGTAGATATTTATATTATGTGCTTGTTTAGTATGAATTAAGTCTAATAAGTTGATAGGATTAGGAAATAATATGTCTAGTTTCTACTCACAATGTAACAGAAAGTCGAAGTTTGTAATACATTCTAATGGAAAAAAGAGAAAAAAAAATAAAAAAAAATTAAGTACAGTATGTACTTAGGTACTTACCTTAAAGTAGGTAAACCAGTTTAGTTTGGCGTTCGGCAGTTTCATCAAACCCTATGCGCATCAATATAGGGTTCACATTTGTATCATTATCATCAGCCATTTGACGTCCACTACAGGACATAAGCCTCCATCATGGTTTTTTACCATACATTTGTATAATTATTGTTTATCCCGTATTATTATTTGAAGAAATTTCGCAATAAAAAAAATTACCTATTAAAAAAAAGGAGGTTATCAATATTAACTATAATACGGATAAAAGCTTCACGTAAAACCACACGTGTTTTAAGGCTTACTGACAAAAGTTTTAGTTTCAAAAAGATTACCAATGAGAGTTTTCCAATGACAACCTCTACCCGACAAAGTAGATCCAAGCGAGCTCGTAACTTAAAACCATAATGTTACATTTACAGTCTTACCTTTCAGACTGAGCAGGAAATAAAAAAAAAAGCTAACTCTTGTCTTGATAATGTCAAGTTCAGACATCCGTACACCGAGCAATATAGTCTACTTGATTTCGACATTTTTGTCTAGCTAGCCGATCCGACGCGTCGCCGGAACCGGAGCGGTCCGAGATAAATTTTTAAAGTAGGTTCATATTTTTCAACGAAAAACGGTAAGATTTTGACATCTCGGTATTTCGGAAAAATAACAAATATGACCTCTTTTACGTTTGTGCGCACTGCACAGATTAGGAGTGTTTTTAAATACATTTATTTAAATAGTTTTTGTATCGATTTATGGTACCCGTAGAAACTGATAGCTTGTAAGATCTCAGTTGATGACGTACTTCCGTGCATGACGTACTTCCGGTTTCATAGAATCTGATTCATTTTTTCGTTTTAAAAATTTATTTAAGCGGCACAAATATTCAGCCCTAAAATTACCTATTTTTTCGAAAAAATATGTAATAAAAACGGACCTTAGTTTTTTTAGAACAATGTCCATAATAAGTTGTTGATACTGAAACAATAGTTTCCGGTTTCAATGACCCTTATAATGAATGATGAGACTTATGAATGTATATTTTGGAAGATTTTGTTTTTTGTGTAGACGGTCCTTTTAACGCTCCGCTTTCGGAAGATTATTGAAATTTATAAAGTGCTATTAATTTTTTATCACCAAGTCGCCCTTAACTGAGTAAAAAACATTAAATAACAAACAGTCCATATACATTGAATAAAATATCAATGAATTCACTTGTAGAAACCAACAACGTAGGTATTTCGTATACACGTAGCTTTATATGGCTCTGTTACAAGTTTAAACACATCCCACTCGGCCGGCCCCTGCATCTTTAGTATTTATGGAGTGCAGACTTCGTACTCATGAATACTCAACGATACAGCCTTCGGAGGGTTCCTTACTGCAGATGTGGTCAGTGAATGTAAATTGAGATATATTCGTACTACATCCTGTTAATACGCAATAGTGTCAAAAAAAATGTAATGTACAATGTCAATGTGACATCGTGGTTTATGCAGTTACTAGCTGTCCCGGCGAACTTAGCACCGTTACAGAATCCGTTTGTACGATTCTTGCACAACGCCATCTATTTTTAAAACACAATACATATATTCCCTCGCACAACGCCATCTACTTTAAACTTAAAATAAATATTATCCCACTGGAAGGCATTACCGGGATGTCAAGTACGCTTTGTCTCAATTCAGGTTTCGGTCTGTTTGTACGCCAAGTTTCATGTAAATCCGTTCAGCCGTTATTGCGTGATTGAGTAACAAACATCCAAACATTCAAACCTCCAAACATCCAAAACATCTTCACAAACTTTCTCGTTCATAATATGAGATATTAGTCATTATAGTAATCTCTCTCTGAAAGAAGGCCTGTGCCCTACAGTGGGACGTATATAGGCTGCTTATGATAGTAATGTATTAAACGGGTCTAACCGCGATTATTTATTTATTAGGGACAATTTAATTACCTTAAATATTAGTAGGGTAGTAGGATTTCACTGGCAAGAATGTTTTTCATATCGGAAAAATATGAGCTGTTCCATATTAAAATGGCCGTAAATGTTACTAATGGACCTCTGTGAATGGACCATACAGCCCAAAACGGTGGCGTTCATTTACCGCAGTAGTATTTGTAGACATACACACCAACGTTTTGACCACCACCGCAGCAATATTTGTTTCGTGCTTTACTTGGAATACTGTTTTTTTGTCTTTTTTGGAGCATCTTCGTAAAACGTAACCTAATCGGAATTGCGGAACCCAGTCGATCGCAATTTTGGCCAGCCCAGTCCCATTTTAATTTGGCGGTCGCAACCTCTAACATCTGCAATTTTAGTTTTTGAGCACAGCGTTATGTTTCTAATACATAATTCCGTTTAATTATTCACGCGTGATGGAACAAATTGGTACCCCGTGGACGCCATCGGTGATTTTTTCACTCGCCACCACGTCACCCCATGCGTCATCGAACCATGTGATGTGACGTCATGCTATGCATAGGGAAAGTACAGAAGGAAAATGTGCGTATCAAAGCGAGAATTCATTCATATAACTAAATATTAGGGTAAATAAATCTTAAACTTACCGTTGACATGTATTAAAATTTAATATATTATATTCTTTTTGTTGCACTAAGCCGTGCTAAGGACAATTTGAAAAACCTATTTAGAGGCTAAAAATTCCACCCATGCCGGGACTCGAACCTGCGACCTCTGGCTAACCGTGCCAACACTCTCCCAACTGAGCCAACGGGCAAGTGCAGGCATCAGTGAAATTTCGAGCCTCTTTACAAACTTCTCTGTATTACGTACAGGCAGCGACATCTGGCCGAAGCAATTTACATCACTTGCAGCCCCGAAAACCCCCCGTTACTCGGGACTGCAGGGCTTAACCTATATCACGAGGAACCAGTTGAAATTTAGCAACATTGTTTCTTAGAGTAAGTATAAAATATTTAATAATAGGTTAAACATAACCTTATGGAAAACATTTTTTATGGGATATAAAACATGAACTAATAACAACAGAAAGATACAAGATATGGTACAAGATAGGTAGTAGCTCCCAAAGCTTTTTCTCTCGGGCGTTCAAATACTGTACCCCCTGTACAAACCCCAGTGATTATCACCCCAAGAGTCACGTGACAGCCGCGTGTCGACGTCAGAGTGACGCGTCGCTTATTAGGGCTTCCACTTCAAAGATAAAGGCAAAAAAGTCTTCAAAGGCATTTGGGTATGCTAACGCTATCGGGACACATGACTCGTAAATAAAATGGGTAAATTGAATAGGGTCTAATGAAGGGTCATAGAATCATACGCGCAGAAAACAGAAATGTAGTGTATTTTACTAAGCGATTGAAGCTACAAGGTATCTTAGTTCCAATATTGTAATAACAATAATTTAACTTCCTTACTTAGATAACATAATCCACACTTTGAAATAACAATAATAGGAGACAAAAGCAATTTAGTAATTACAAATATTTGCAAAAGTTAGACTAATGAATGTTGAGGAAGCGAAAAGGATCTATGGCAGTCCCTGGTCTCTGCCTACTCCTCTGGGATACAGGCGTGAGTTTATGTATGTATGTACAAAAGTTACTACATTTCATATAATCAGCTTAGACTTAACATATGCAGCCTTACATAAGCAGCCTTTTACGTCCCACTGCAGGGCACAGGCATTCTCTCAGAGAGATAGTATGGGCTTAATCTGCGCTGAGTTTTGGGAATAGCTCAGACACCTCACGATGTTTACCTTCACCGTTAGCGAGTGGTATTGCTACTATAACTTCACAAATACACATAACATAGAAACCAAAGTCATAGGCACATGCCCGCACCGGGAATCGAACCTGGGTTTCTCTCTTCAGTGTCCGTTGTTCTGCCCACTGGGCTACCACCGCTCTTTTTCTTCTTTTCTCTCAGTCTTTTTGGTGTTTTTTTAATTTTAATAAATAGTTACACTGCTGTAATGGTACTGAAATACGTATGTACATAAATAAACACACGCCTTTGCATCCCGGAGGGGTAGGCAGAGACCACAGTTTGCCAATTGCCACGATCCTAACAAACCGCTTTCGCTTCATCAACATTCATTAGGCATGCATATACCATCGACAGTACATCTACCTTTACATACGTGCACTTTAATCAGTTATGTTACGGGCGACTTTGCAACAGAAATATGAAGGTTCATGTGCTATCGAGTACTGTACGCAAATTAAGCAAATGTTTAGAAAAAAACATAATAAAATTAATTACATATAAGTTAAATATTGAATCATACAGAACGTACCTTCACGATTAAAGTAAATCATAGTATAATAACATTGCATATACAGCCTGTATCCCGGAGGGGTAACCAGACACCAGGGTTTACCACTTCAGTAACATAGTATAATAACTTGCGGTTTATTGGCGTTTCCGTAAAAACCGTCGCGCCGATCGCAGTTTAGTAAAAAAACCTATTTTAGCCTTCAACAACAATAAAGACAATTTACTTTAGGCGAATTAAGACAATATAATCTGCCAAACTGACTTAATAATATCTAAATTCAATCCAATTAGCTTTCAATACCTGATTTCGTAAAGCAAGCTGAAAATCATGAAAATAATGCAAATGTAAACAAGGCTTTATCACGAACCGAACCGTATCTGGCGAGTGAGCATGCAGCCACTTATAAATTACTATGAAGCAAAAAAGTAATGTCAGAATCGTTCCAATTAATCCGTTCCCCCCTGGAATACAAGCGAGAGTTTATGTAAGAGCTTTAAATAAAACTCCCTATACATATGAAGGCTTGAAGTCTATAGTTGAATTTGGAACGTGCTCACTCTGTAATAGGAGAGAACGGCGCGTGCGCCACACGTGACGAGAAATCAAGCCAATTGCATCTTTATATTCCATTCATTAGTGGACTCACTAGGTTTTCATTGAATTACAAATGTAACAATAAAGGTATTTTTTTGAAATCGAGCCTTGAAATGCTGGAAAATTTTCAGTAATAATAATAATACATTTCACACAAGATAGAGAGTTCAATAGAGTCGTATTAGCAGTAGATTATGGCAAAACCCCTCATGGTTATGAAAACCACGAAGGAGGCCTATGTCCTGCAGTGGGCGTCAAATGGCTAATGATGATATTAGTACGGTTATGGTTATTTCATTGATACTCTTGATAGTCTAGAAACCAACCGCATTACAATGGTTTAACCCTTGCAACTTAAGTGAACTACCAAATAGAAGCAATTAACAGCTATTGAAGGGCTTATATAATTCTCTTGAAAAACTATGTGTGTATTAAACTTTAGGGCCTGGTTCCAAACTCGATACGAAGTGTAATCTTGTTCAGTAAACGAAAATCTCTCATTCCTATGTAATAGATTTTTCCTAATTTGTGTGGGCAGCGTGATTCAGGCCCGGTTTTTGAAATTGAATTGTGTCCGACCACCCTCTATGGCTATGTCGTTATTCGTTCTTGAGTGCACTCACCCTCTCTCGACATAATAAGCCCATTGGAACTGCATAATTGCAATTTATTTTCATTGTAATGATCAATAGATTTTTGTGGGGTGATGACTTGAGATTAAAGCGTGAAGATTTTGACCGATTCGCTACTCTCGATGTGAGAATTTACGCATAGACTTACCGTTAGATTCGATTACATAAACTCACTATCCGAATCAATGTATTATTATTCAAATAACACAGAAACTATGATTCAATAAACGTTACAAGCTAAACTAGGTATCCATTTCAAAATCTATATAATTTTGGAGAAAAAAATGGACAAAAGTCTCAAAAAATGGACAAAGAAACTTCACTAGTTAGTTAGTTAGACCTGAGATTTCCGCACTTAGCCTCATGGTTGGGCCATTGTACGTAGCATAGCTGTGAGCTCACTCCAGCCAGCCTATCTCTTTCCAGAAGGCCAGCAGTGCTCTGATGTCACTACAGGCCTCCCGAAGGGATCCCAGCTTCCCAATGATGGCGGTCCGTTGCTCCTCCACGCCTTCACAGTGTATGGTCACGTGGGCGGGTGTTTCCTCTTCTTTGAGGCATCCCCGGCAAAGCGGGCTGTCGGTTAGTCCCATGAAGTCCCACGAGTCCCAGAAACTTCACTATCCCGGAGGAGAAGAGACAAGTATTGGCCGCTTGCCATGATTCTGATAAGTCTCTTCCGCTTCATAAACACTTATTAGTCGTTGCACGCACGCACGCCGGTTTCGAGTATACAAAAAAAAACTAGATACGTTTTATGTCTTCATCCCCTCATCATCAGCCATTTGACGCCCACTGCAGGACATAGGCCTCCTTCGTGGTTTTCATGACCATGAGGGGTTTCGCCATAATCGCCACGCTTGGCAGGCGGGTTGGCGTTCGCAGTATACGCTTGGAATCTCAGAAAGACGCTGCTGGAGACAGGAGACGGGCTCCTGGTAATTGATTTCCTTAGTCACCTTCTACGACATCCACGGAAGGAAATGGAGTGACTGAATGAGAGAGATGAATGTTTTCATCCCCTATTTGGTTATAAGTATGTCCACCTGCAGTATGTCAGCGATGGTACCGCAACGGTAGAAGAACCGGCCTCACATTCGGAAGGTCGTGTCTTCGAAACCCGGCAGGTGCCAATGACATTGTTTTCTAAGTTACTTCACATTTGTGAAGTTGTAGTGGTAGCGCTAACGATGAAGAAATATATCGTGAGGAAACCTGAGTGTCTGAGGTGTTCACGTAACTCAGCGCTTGTAATTGCCAATCTGTAGTGAGCACGCGTGGGAATTAAGCCGATACTCTCGCCGAGAGAAGGCCGGTGCCCTGCAGTGGGACGGATAATTATACAATACAATACAATACAATACAATGTCTTTATTTGTCAAATATGGGTGTTTACATGCAGATGATTATAGGCTAGATAATGTCCGCCTAGGACGTGCTTTGCCACCCATTCTACCTACATTAACTTGATATATTTCTTTCGTCAATCTTCCTTCCTACAACCTCTCCGTATGTTCAAACCAACTCAACATGCCTTTGTAAATTCTTATCACTACATCCTCTTTCAATATACAATGTTCTCTAATTCGTATCCTGTCATACAAAGTAGCACACATACTTCATTAACAATTTATTTTAGGAATACCTAAATAAAACTATGAGAGCCTTTATTCTAGGAATACTTAAGTACAACAATGACCCTTAATGACGCACATTGAGGAGATCTTGTAGGGTAAACTTCTAGTTTAACATGAAACGATTTTGATACACACTTTATGTACAGCGCCTTTACCTTCTCATGAATACCTACAAATACTTACTACAGGGGCAACTTTGAATAACTTAATAGGAAGTCCCCACCAGAGTACAATTACAATTAACCTTAAGTTGGTAACGAAATCTAATATATAAAAATCTCGTGTCACAGTGTTTGTTATCGAACTCCTCCGAAACGGCTTCACCGATTTTTATGATTTTTTTTGTGTATATTTGGTAGGTCTGAGAATAGGTCGTAGGCTAATTGATATGGTAAAATTACTTTTACCGAGTAAGCTAAATAAATATATTAATATGTTTTAATTTATTTGAAAATTGAGCTGTTCGAGTTTAATCAGTGTTAGCTGCATGTAGACTATATACATTTTACCCAAGTTTCACACGAACGATGTCACGGGCATAGCTAGCATACATACGACCAAATGGCAATCTAGTGCAACTTCGTGCATTTAAAAGAATACCTTTAAATTAGAAGTATGTATACATATAGCTATTGTAGAAGTATAACTTGGAGTCGGTGCCCAAAATATATGTTCTGGTCATGAAACTGGGCACCGACTACAAATTATACTTCTACAATACCTACATGTATACATACTTCTAATTTAAAGGTATTCTTTTAAATTATCTCTAATTTTTTAGTGCTGTAGTGTTTTGAAGTCGGTTTTTATTTTTTATTTTTCCATTTTTTGTGGGGCAGCGGGAGAAAAATTAACGAGTAGCTTATAACCATAATTTACTCTACTTAATTCGTTGCTTTAAAATTTGAAGTTCTCAATTTCCATCTCCGAAAGTCTTCGCCAGAACATCACCAATTACTTAATGCTTATGGCATTAAGTACGTTTTTTTTAAGTGCAATAAAAGTATCAATAAATAAATTACATTGGGACTACTTTTACGCAATTTTATGAAACATACGGATATTACTAAAGAATGGGCCCCATTAGGCCTTATTTACTGCTGTCTATTGAAGAGTTCCGTCCTCCATCTCTGAAATTCTTCATCAGATCTTCACCAAATTAAAATGAGACCAATGGGACGTCATGTTTCTGAACAAAAAAAGAATTGTAGAAATCGGTTAAGATTTGTTGGAGTTATGCGAGAACATAGCAAAAAAAAAACATACTGGAGAGTGGAGGCCGCCGTACTTGATTTGTATAAATGGCCTCAGTCTGGGTGTATTTCCACGTTTGTGATGCCCTTGGCTGGTTACCATATCACAGGGCATCCTAGTTTGGGACCAGAACAAGTGATCGTGTTCTGTGTCAGTTACATAGTATATACTTCTGAGACCTATACCAAATTTTTTCGCACATGTTTAAAACTACAATACTTTCTTAAAGTTCATGAAGCAAGGTTCCTCGGTTCTAAGTTTAAAATAAAATAAATAACTTCCACGCAACACTGGCCTCAAAGTAAGGAATACCCGATACCCTGTACTAGGCAACCAGGCAAGGACATGTTTGTGTCACCGTTTGAGTTAACAAGGTATAATAAACCAATGATAAACCGTTTATATAAAAGAGAAACGTGAGTAGGTACTCTCCTCTCGGCGCTTCGTCTCCACAAAGGCCGCTCCGAGCAGCAGCGGTAACAATGATCATTGTCTTCGGGGCCTGCCAGTGAGATTTCATTTTTCACTTCGCCCGCTGTTTTTCCTCAGCGGGAAAAGTGCAAATGACGCGTCGCGAGATTTGTGGGAGACCTCGACGGGGGCTGCGTACGGGCGTTGGAAAAGCTGCCCAAGATGGTCAGCTCAAGGGTCAGCTCCCACATTACGCGCAACAAATACTGAACTACTAATTGTCTAACTGTCAAATTCCATACTAATGGAGAACTTACACTTGCGCTTGCGCCACAGAAATCGAGGTCAAACTGTGACGTCACAACTAGCACGTAACGCCTTATAAAGTATGAAGCGTTTATCAGTACTTGAGTTAACTCGTAAAATAATGTTTTTATGCATTTACACACCTTATAAGAGAATGACAATGACGGTGACAACAGCGGGCTTTTGTATGGGCTTTATTGATAGAAGAAAATGTTAATAATTCAATGAAAACACTAATGCCCCGTTTCTGAGGTCCATTTAAACCTAGTTTATCTATTCCATAACGCTATTGATTCAATAACTTGACATTTTACGTTTCTGAACAGCTATGCAAAAAATAAACTTGGTTTAAACTTAGTTCAACTTAACCGCCCGGATTTGGTCGGTTATAGAATCTATAACTTTATTTATTCTTTGTAAGGATATTGGCTTGTGTGCCTACTGTATGTAATTCTTTGCAATGTTGTCAAATAAAGCTTATTCTTATTCTTATTCTTATTCTTATTCTTATTTGACGATTCAAGTGACATTAGACAGTTTAGGTTATATTACATAAATTGTATTTCTCTTGTGAAAAACAACCAGAGCCTTGTTATTTTTTCCTTGTTAGCACTATATTTTCATTCTAAATAATAGTTTGTTAGTATTGTAGCGCTTTGACTTTCTCGTCAATTGGGGTTGTTTTTGGGCAAAATGTACCACCCCCTGTCTTGTACATTTCAGCCTGAAATAATAAGATTAAAATTAAAGTACAATAAGTATGATTATAAACGATTCATATGGGGTCTATGCCTAACGCTAGTGGCATTTTTCCGAGCGGTTCCGTGCTTCGCAAGGCACGTTAAGCTGTTGGTGCCGGCTGCCGTTGATAGATGGCAGTCGTTAAGCCAAGTCAGAGGCCTTAGGGCGGCTTGACAACTTCTGACAGTAGACGAGCCACTAGTCTACAAGCCTCCACCGATCCGGACTTGGCCCCCGTGGTGGAGTATGGCCTATACCTTTCTCAGGGAAGAGACCCGTGCCCCTCGGTGGGGACATAATGGGTTGATGATGATGGGGTCAGCTAAATTTTAAACAATCTTTTTGCGTGGGTGTTCCTAGTTTGTAATTACAGTAAACTTTATTTTATTTTTCAATGTACTTGAGAATAAACTTATAAAATGTTAAATGAAAAAGTAAAAGAAAACCTACATACCGTTAAGGTGCTTAACTACCAAAACAGAGGTCGTGGGTTCAATTCTCACTGGGGGCCGCCGTACCTACATTTGTACAAATGGCCTCAATCTGTGTGTATTTCCATGTTTGTGATGTCCTTGCCTGGTTAACATAGTACGGGGTATCCTAGTTTGGGACCAGGTCAAGTGATTGTATTGTGTGGAAGTTATTTATTAATTATCGACATTCAACAAAAAGAATATAAATTCTTTACGTTGAAATCAATTTTATTTCTGATTATAACGTTGAAGAGAAACACAGCTTATCACTACAGACAGGACACATTTAAACTTCAAAATTATTGTTGAATAATTCCTGTTTAATTACAATACAGTGTTTGAAGCTTTATTTTTATCAATATGTAGCAACGAAAAATATTTTGTAGTTGAATGTATTTTTTATTGCAGGTTTATTTTGTTGCGGTGTAAAAATGTTTCACAGTGCGTGAAATAACATTATTTATGTTAGAGCCATTATTTGTAAAGGGGCCTTTGAATGGGCTCCTAAAAACATTCTAAAAGAGCGTAGCATCTTTGGGTGCGTGCAATCAATCGGCTCTATTCTATTCCTCCAAAAACAATAAAGTATTCTATGAACAATAGGGGAAGCGGCAACCCCACGAAACACAGAGGCCGAGAGAAAGCTTAACTTATCTTTAACCTGCGTATTTAAATAAAATAAATTATAAAAGGCTGCTAAATGTTAGGCCTCATGAAAGTATTAAAAAAGAATAGGCATAATTTTCAAAATGCTACACCTATTGTTTTAAATACGCCCGTAAGGCAACTGAATAAAGTGCAGATTTGTAAAAGTAATAATCATCGACACAGCTTTCTCAAAAAACTGCCTACATCTGGTAAGCCGTAAAATAACAATGATAAACAATAAACAACTAACCACAGACGTCAACCGCTATGCAGTTCATTCTACTTATTAGAGACACGGGCGTACTTACAACAATGTTGCCCAGCTGTTACCAGACAAGTGATTGTATTGTGTGAAAGCTATTATTATTATTAACTGAACATAGCCTTGATGCTAGCTGCCCTGATCGTCCTAATCAGTGCAAATCAGAAATAAAAAATTAATTTCAACGTAAAGAATTAACATAATGTTTGTTGAATACAAAATACAACGTCATCCACTCTCTCCCTGAGAGGAGACCTGTGCCCTACAGTGGGACGTATATAGGCTGCTTATGTATCCACTGTCTCGAGTTGTAGTGGAGAAGAAGAAACCGAAAAAAAAATCTCCACTCTGGCCGTTATTCTCAAATCATCTTTAATTAATCAAAATAAAAACAAAAGTACGGAAGAAAAGTCCAAAAGTACTGAAGAAATTATTTTCTTTTCTTCATGATATTTGCCTTTATCGTTAGCGGTAGAAAGTATCTACAAACTAAATAACCACCCATTTATGATTGTGCGTTTCTCTCAACCGCCCGTGTGGTAGACAATGACGGCGCGGATCTTGTGACGGAACTTTTATAGCACAAAATATCAGAAGTTTAACTCTTCAGCAAGCATGCGAAGTTTTTTCGAGCTATCGCCCACGGGCGACTTTAAAACGCGATGCAGACGCACTTCACGCGTGCCTACGCATCGCTTCGGTATAGATGGAAGAAAAACATTGCTTATCAGAATTGTCGCGAAACGGGATTAGCAGCGCGTGTAAAAATTGTCGTGGGCGATGGCTCTTATACATAGGTTGATGACGCAACAACCATTTTTTTCAGTGAAATTTGGAAGCGCTTAAGCAGAAGGGTTTTTGATAACTAAAGGAGTGCCTGTAGCAGTCATTACTTTTCATTATAATTAAGGTGCCAGGCCTCCGTGAATTGAACGGTAAAATAATAAAACTTGTTTGAATTTGGTGCGCTTGTGTTGTAAGTTTCCAACACATTAAATTATATGAAACAAGTACTTAGTTAAATTTATAACAGAGAGTATTCTGCAGCAGCAGCGTTGTTTCGACAAAGACATTCAGAGCGCTAGAGATGAGTTGATGTCTAATTGTCTTTATTGTGTGCCGGCCTGTGTTGTCTGAAACAGCTTCGAGATAAGG
Source organism: Yponomeuta evonymella (assembly GCA_963969515.1). Lineage (NCBI taxonomy): Eukaryota > Metazoa > Arthropoda > Insecta > Lepidoptera > Yponomeutidae > Yponomeuta > Yponomeuta evonymella. The sequence continues at coordinate 5,242,173 of OZ018349.1, forward strand.
TTCTCTTTGCCCGAAAAATGTTTTTCTCAATTAAAGTTATGGTAAGGACGCTATCAACATGTTATAAAATTAACACAGAGCAGTTTCAAAATATTATAATTTTCAATTAATTTTTTTTGTTTTAAATACATATACTATGTTACATATTGTAATAAAACAATTTAAAAATATGAAAAACATTATTTTAATTTTTTTTTATCTCCACATAACACAATCACTTGATCAATTGAGAGTTTAAAGTTTCGCTTACGTATTGGAAATAAATTGCGGGTACAGAAAATGGTATTCAGGTTTTGTTTAATTTCAATAACAGGTTGTATTTATGCCTTTACAGAGCGAGCACATAATTATTCTTTTAAGGGCCGATTTTACCAACCTCAGATACAACTTATCCATCGAATAAAGTATTACACAACAAAAATAAAATGTCATCTGTCATACCGAACGAAACGCAATGACATTTTTTTATTTTTGATGTGTAATACTTAATTCAATGGATAACTTTTATCTAAGGTTGGTAAAATCGGCCCTTAATGTACTTTGAAACATGCGTCACAAATCTCGCCTGTACCCTCGTAGCGTTAGACCACGTGACAGAGACCGGGTTTGGCACTTACCTCAATCCTGACAAACCTCTTTTGTTTTATCACCTAACATTCATAAGTCGTCGCATGTGTCAGTATTAGATATATTTGTATGTTTATTCTTATAATTAAATGGCATAATAGCTTAGTCTTTACAGATTTGGTAAGTATTCTTCTTCTTCTTCTTCTTCTTCTTCAGGCGCCTCTCCGACTAGCGAAGGTTGGCAGTCAGCTCAGCATATTTCTCTATTCCGGTCCACTCTCGCAGGTTCCTTAACCGGGATTTCCCTCTTCTGCTCACGCGTCTCCTTCCAGCAACTTTTCCCTAATCATTAGTTGCAAGAGATTGTACTTGTCATCTCTGAATACGTGTCTCAGGTAGGCAACTTTTCTTTTTCTGATGGTATCGCCAACCCGCCTGCCGAGCTTGGCGATTATGGCAAAACCCCTCATGGTTATGAAAACTACTAAGGAGGCCTATGTCCTGCAGTGGGCGTCGAATGGCTGATGGTCACCTTTTGGGTCCAACTAATCTTGATCATGCGTCGATAACACCACAAGAAGTAAGTATTATAGAAGTCTTATGTCAAAACTGTGATATTTAATCCTTATTCATGCAAGTATACCTCAGAACTTGTGTTCTGAGATGTATACCGATTTCGCTTTTGAGTGCTTTTTATCTAATCGAAAAAAAAAAACAATTTTTACTTGCTTATTTGTGCTGTTACTATAAATATTAAAACTGGCACCGACGTTTGTCACTTGAGTTTCAATCTATGAGATATCATCATCATCATCATTCAGCTACAAGAAGTCCACTGCTGGACATAGGACTCCTCCATGGATTTCCAAAAGAACCGGTTGAAAGCGGCTTGCATCCAGCGTTTTCCTGCCACTTGGCTGATCATCTGTCCATTCAGTGGCTGGTCGTCCCACGCTGCGCTTGCCGCTGTGTGGTCTCCATTCGAGAACTTTTCGGCCCCATCGGCCATAAGTTCTGCGTGCTGTGTGCCCCACCCACTGCCACTTCATCTATCAGATATAGGTAGTTAGCTGTAAGTTGACAGATTTACCGCTTATGCACAAGTATTTGGAATGGTTACTCTGTTTACTGAGAAAGAGAATATTAAGAGTCAGCCTCTCAGCAGCCTCAGTCATGACTGAAGCTGGTGATAGGCTGACTGGTTGACATGATATACCTACTTGTGCATAAGTGGCAAATCTGTTAATGAAATTCCCTGTCAGTGTGGAAATTTAAACTGCCTAGCTATCACGGCTCATGAGATACAGCTTGTTGACAAATAGACAGACAGACGGATAGTGAATTCTTAGTAATAGGGTCCTGTTTGGCACCCTTCGGGTACGGAACCCTAAAAAAACGGGATTCTAAATTTTTCCCCAGGACAAATGAAAATCAAGTATTTTACGTTGTTTTTATGGCTGCTTACTAGTTTTAAAGAACATCGTGTAAGTTTTAATATAATTATCTTTGTTTGATTTTACATATTTGTAAAATTCAATGCAGCTATAAATATAATCATAGTTGAAAACGGTCATTAATTCGCTATTTATCAAATCCGCAGTAATACGGGACAGAGTCGCCGGAACCGCCGTGTCCCGGCGGGACTTTTAAAATTATGCCTGAAATATGGGACGTTCCGGGAAATACGGGACCTCTGGCAACGCTAAGCACAAACTTTTGATAGCAAGTAAAACTTTAAAAGCGTAAACGCAGGGCCCTATTTTGTAGAATTATAAATTCTTGACCTACTATTACAATTCGATGTACACTGCAGAGTTTATAGAACTGCAAAGACAAAGATGTTTGGCATTAAACAGTAGATTAATATTATTTAAAGGATGATTGTGACTAGTGTTCAACACATTCATGACTAATATTTTAAGTTGAAAACTCTGTTAATTAAGTTAAAACGTGTTTTGAAAAGAATAAATGTGGAGTTTCTTTGTTAGCTTCTTCTCCACATAATCCATTAATTGTGAAACTAACAACTTTGACGTTCATTAAGTAAACATTCTGTTTTTACAATGAATAAAAATATTTGAATTGAATTGAATTGAATTGAATTGCAAATTCATGCTTTACTATGACAATTCGACGTACATTTCAGAGTCAGTTAATCCACAGATTAACATGTAGCAAGATTCAGCTACACAATGTACCTACATTGAATTATCTTATAATAATGCAGCCTATAAAATACGTCCTATTACTCTCTCGAAGAGAAAGTGTGGACTTAATCTCCACGCGTGCCCTCTTTTCAACACACAGAATTCCTCAAAATATTTTCATTCACTACGAGTATTACAAAACTATTAAAAAAATATATTAATAAGGAATGAAAACCGCTTCGTGTCAGGCCCGTAGTTCAGACAATGCGAAATGCAGTCAGACGTTTCGAGCAAAATAAATAAGTGTATGGCTGTTTAATCAACAATCAGGCTAGGCGGACATGACTATCAGTCTGTCCGCATCCCAATTTCCCAATTACAGACCAGCCCTCCACCCCACGCAGGGAGTGAAGATTTGACCGTTGATAAACGTCTGTGCAGTTCCGGGGTGTAAAAATACAGTAGGCAATTTTTGGCAGAGTACACTTTGGGTCCATAAGAATTACAAGTGAGCTGCAATCGTGAGCTGAACTTAAGAAGCTCACTATCAGCCCTTAAAGGCATATCGCATTGCAAATCGCTGCCTAATGACTTAGGCGTACGTATAATTAATATGCACCAACTGCTGTCGGAATCCTGCTTTTGCGTCAGCAAATATAGTATAGAATTTGACAATTAGAATTCAATAACTACACTTGACTACAGGGAGAGGAAATGAGATAAACTGGCACGGTTACACCATACGCGAAAGTCCAGTGAACAAGTAGCGATCAAGCAAATTCTTATAACAATTATCTACTTAGAAAAAAACGTTACTTGTTTTGCAATAGTATTTATAAGTACATACGTATGTGTGTGGCTACATTATCCATATGGTCGCTATTAAAGTTGCTGTGAAACAAGGTTGACATGATTTAAAGCAGTGATTTAAATCGCGATTAAAATTAAGTGATATTTAAAAAAAAAGATCTGAATTAAATCAATATATTTTTACTCGACCTTTGTTACTTTTTTATGCGACCAAAACAGCAAAAAAGTTTCAAAAGACTTCCCCCGGCATAAAATACGGTGCGCATACACGTATCCAATCTGTATGCTTATCTACACAGATCGGGAGTTCCCCGAAAAGTATTCCTTTTGAAAAAACTAAGTTTGAATAAATTACAAGACCAATATAACATCTGTGAATATAAGTGACTGTGAATGCGATGAAGCGGTGTAACCCGACATAGCCCCACCCGCTTTTTGCCGTTTCAAGGTTGACAAAATTTATATTTGTCCGATGATGTCGTTACAGTTGTTGTCTAACGTGAAAAAGGGCATTGTAGGTTATAGGGCAGATAATAGGGATGTAACAAGCATGACGCATGACACATAAAATTGCTAATTGCTAATAGTCTAGGTGCGTCGCTGACTGTTTGAGCATTTAACTCTATTTGTTTCTGCATTAATCCTAGTACTAATGTGTTAGATATCTCGAATTGTTGCTGGGGTAGAGACTTTCAAAGGGTAAAAAATGCAAATGTAGAGTTCGAAATTCCTTTTAAAATACAAAGTTAATGGAGACAGTTTGCCACTTCCCACGACGACAGACCTATTTAACTGGCAAACCCTGGTATCTGTCTACCCCTCCGGGTGAAAGCGTTGATAGAAACGATTAGAATACCGAAATCAGAATATTATCAAGTTGCTTGCACGTCCTTCATTCACCTCATTTATTCAAAAAAATATGATTGACAATGTCTTGATATTGATAGTGTTTCAAATTTTATTTTGTTAATACCCAGGAAAAAGCTGATTGAAAGAAAACATTCACACGTGTACTTTACATAGGTACGCTTAGGCTGATTTTGCAACAAAAAGGTTTTATAATAATAATAGAGGTTAAAGTATGAAATTGCCGTTTTATTGCAATAGGTTCTTTGAATTGACATAGAATCTTCATGGTTTGAGGTTTTCGAATGAAACTTTTTTCAAATGGTTTCTATGATGTTCTTTTTTTTAAAAATGTGAAACATTTGAATATCGACTTTCAATTGTTTTTGTTATTCAATTTAGACAAGAAAGATGGATACTGCGAAAATTCAAGTGATTTTTGAATACGAGTTCCGACGCGGAACTAACGCGGCAGAAACAGCCCGCAATATCAATGCTGCGTTTGGAGAGGGGTCTACTAATGAACGCACCGTGCGATTTTGGTTTAAACGCTTTCGTGATGGAAATTTCGACTTAAAGAACGAGCCACGAGGAAGACCGCCCACACAGGTGAATAACGATGAATTAAGAGAGATAGTGGAAGCCGACCCTAGTCAAACTACCCAGGAATTAGCGGCATGGTTTAACGTTACCTTACCAACAATATTGACTCACTTGCGTCAAATCAATAAAATAAAAAATACGAAAAATGGGTGCCTCATAATCACTTGAATTTTCGCAGTATCCATCTTTTTGTCTAAATTGAATAACAAAAACAATTGAAAGTCGATATTTAAATGTTTCACATTTTTTAAAAAAAGAACATCATAGAAACCATTTGAAAAAAGTTTCATTCGAAAACCTCAAACCATGAAGATTCTATGTCAATTCAAAGAACCTATTGCAATAAAACGGCAATTTCATACTTTAACCCCTAATATATTCGATCGGTCGATTTCGACAACAGACAGGTTAATATTTTGTCAGAAGTCAATTTAGTCTCGGAAATCATCTGTTCAATACTAAAATGACCCCTTAACCTGTTAGATTATGACCTTGAAAAGAACAATTAAAAAGAATTGTTATAGTGGTCCGATCGGGTTCTTAGAATTCTACAAATTACAACGCATGAAACAGCAAATGTGTCTAATTTTTGTATTAATAAATAAATAAAAAATATTAATAAAAAATATATAAAATAAATAATAAATACGTTTTGCCATAATCGCCACGCTTGGCAGGCGGGTTGGCGATCGCAGAATGCGGTTGGAATCTCAGGAAGACGCTGCTGCCCGTCTTCTGGTAATTTAAATTAAAAATATTACTTATTATCAATTTGTCAGCATAGTAAAAGTTGTTTAAATTGTCGAGTAGAACCTCTCCTTTTGGATTTTTTTAACCCTGTATAGTTAAAAAAAAGCTACTATAACACAATCAGGACACCGTTTACCGACCGTGATATCCCCTACACTCTCGCATCCATCATTGTAATGACTAATGGCCTGACTGATTGATCGATGTAGGTAGGTAACTTGCCAACGACTCAATATTGTGATCCACTCTGCCAACAAAATCACAACATAAATACCGGTAAGGACTGTCAACAATACAACGGGCTGCCGTGCCGACACGCGGGCGCAATGCTACAAATTAAAATGAACCTTAAATACTTTAACCTGCGCGCAATTTCAAACAACAAATTTAAATTAGTTTCCTTGACCAATCTATCCCTATTTCCCTATGAAACCCTATTTCCCTTGGTCACGGCATCACGCGTGAACGGGTGGACTTATTTCGCAATTTTTTTTTTTGGGTTTGTTATTCTCAGGAGAAGGTTCTTATGAAAACAAAAAAAAGTTTTTTTTTAAAGTTCTGTGGCGATGCGAAGTTTGTCGGGTGAGCTCGTCGTTTTAATACAAATAATATAGATTCGAGACTATATTAGTGAGCAATATATCCTAGCAAAGACGCATTAACCTAAAGATAACTCGATACAAAAAGAAATAGGTACAATGTTACTTCAATTTCGGTCACAGCACGACGATTGGTCACAGCCGAGACTAACCGAAATGCTAATGGTTTGGATACACCCGTGACCTGGGGGTCAAGTGTAGAGTAAGGAACGTAAACCTGCAGACGAGAATTACGAATCTAAATCGTGATAGCGAAAGCTCTTGAATTCTTGGATCTCTTGATAGAGAAGCTCTGAAATTTTCCAGTCTGCTACCATAAAGCAGTAGAATTTTTAAATTTTGGTTTGGCCACACACATTTCACTTGGTCAATTATTTATTTATTTTATTTTATCTTTATTTTAGAAACAAACAGTCATTCAGGCAATGGCAACACCATTTCAAAGCAATTACCGATCTCTGCAACGAACTAAAATGATAAAAGCCATCCAGTTTTTGTCGGACGAACAAACAACGCTTTGTTCAACACACAAACCATTGTTTTTGTTAGGGCCATAAACTACATTTTACCTTCGTCAGGAAGCGCTGCAAAACTAGTCCGTATCGTATGCTGCTAAGGTCGAGGTATGTACCTTTGTTTATGTTTTATAAAAGTCTTTGCATGCCGATGTGCGCATTTCAGTGGTACGTTCTTTCTTTTTTCTCTTTCATTCGTACCCACGCCGACAGGGATGGCTGAGGCTGGTATTTCAGCCTCTTATCTTTGACGTTTGGACGAGCTTTCTTAGCACTAGTGGAGGAGTGGGGCGGGTGGACCCATGGTGGACCTAATCGGCATCAATCGTGTTATTCGTAGAATTTTAGTTGCGTGAGAAAGATCTCTACATTATTTAAGACTTTTAACACTGTTGTGTGAGACAGACGATTTGAGTTCGTGTTTTTATTCTACCGTACGTATAATTTTTCTTTGTTAAAATTACAAATTGTTATTATAAAAACAAATTCAATTCGATTAATTTCAGATAAAAAAAACCAAGTTGTTAGTGATCTTATTTTGGTGTTAGTACATAATATTCTTATTCCAGTGTTTATAGCACACTGTCATTACTCGCCACTAATGCTTACTTAATTAACTTTTCTCGTAGTCATGGCATAAAGTGTAGTATACAACTCTTGAATAAAACGGATTTATATCGAGGGCCATGAATCACTCGCCAGAGAAGAATGAATCACAAGAATGAATCACACTTGAATCACGAGCGTAGCCACTGATTCAATCTCCCTACGGTCATGATTCAGTCGTTAGAATCCTTCACTTGCTCGTGATTCAACTATGATCCTCACTTTAAATCCGTCCTTGCGTCGGAGGTAACTGTAATATATTGTTACAGGTTTCTCTTACAAACACCTACTTTAAATCATCACATACTGGTAATTATGGTAAACAGTAACGATAGTATACCCATTGTATTATAACTTCATCACATTGAATGAGTACCTACATATTGCCGATGTCATTAGCATCTATCTCTCTTGCTCTAAGAGCGCTAGGCGAGCATCTGTGTGGAACTGTTTTTATGTTAGCGACGTTTTTCTTTAAGAGATTTACTCGGGCTTGCAGCCCTCATATAGTAATTATATTCTCTGTGCCCTCATACTGTTTTGGCTCGCGCCAACAACCACACGCCCACAAATAATAACTGTAACTTGTGAGAACGTCTAAGTAAAACCCTGCGTAAAAGCTACCTGCATCGTTTTATTGGCCACCCGTTTCATCATCATGAGGAACTTTGTTATAGAACCTTATGGAGGTTCTATAACTTTGTACGTAATACTTTGTAGTAGTTGTCTCGAGATTCGTAATTCGGTATTTGACGCGATCAACAATAAATTATTTCATATGCTCGATTAAAACAAGAACTACAAAATATCACGGAAAATGTATCTCTTTTAGTCAATTACTAGTTTTTACAATTTTCATATAGATTAAATATAAAAATAGTGCTCTGAAATGTGACGTCATAAGCAAGTATTTTCATACAAAATTCCGTTTTAAAAGTAAATTATTTAATATTTTGTCAAATACCCAATTTCAAACTTTTATTATCGATTATGGTTTTATTATCGATACTGAAAAAACGGTTTAAATTTGTACGTTTTTTCAATAACACGGTGTAGTGCAAACTTTTGATTTTGAAGAGTCTTAAAAAGGAACAAAAGAATTTTGTTAACTCTTCCGACCAGAAATTCAAGATTTTTTTTTATTTATTCGTTTTCCATCTTTTATAGAGTACTTCTATAATCGAGAGCATGTCAAAGTTTCAATTTTAGTAACAAAATAACTTGTAACGTAAGAGTGCGTGCATTAGACTGCCTCGTTTGACTAGCCGTTAGGCGCTTACTACCAATACAGAGGTCGCCGGTTCGATTTCCACTGGGGGCCGCCGTATATTTGTACAAATGGCCTCAGTCTGGGTGTATTTTCATGTTTGTGACGTCCTTGCCTGGTTACCATAGCACAGGGTATCCTAGTTTGGGACCAGGCCATGTGATTGTGTTGTGTGGAAGTTATTATTACTATGCATTGACGAGCGCGCCAAGTTTCAAGATGTATGAAAAAAATTGGAATCGAGAATTATAAAGCTGTGTTCATATCAGTACTTTTAGTTTTAACGGTATAATTAAAACAAAAACTTCCACAGCACGCAATAATTTGTCCATTTGTACAAATTAATTATGGCGGCCTCTGGTGGGAATTGTATCCACGACCTCTGTTTTAGTTTTCTTTTTTTGGAAAAAACTCTTTCATTCACCTCATGGAGTCAGCTTGGGCTTGGGTGTATTGAAAAAATACCAACGTATGTTTTATTCATCCGCATATCCGCATCCGCATATGGCGATCGCATCGCCAACCCGCCTGCCAAGCGTGGCGATTATGGCAAAACCCCTCATGGTTATGAAAAATACGAAGGAGGCCTATGTCCTGCAGTGGGCGTCAAATGGTTGATGATGATGTGTTTTTTTCTGTTTTTGTAAAGTCTGATTATTATTATTATTATTTATTTATTCACCTTGACTGGAGTGTTTCAGCAGTGTGGGATTATCCGGCAACACACTAACCTTCTATGGTAGGTTTAGGTGACGCCTACCTAGCGATTGCTGCTGTGCGGAGTATAACAGCTTTCTGCATTTTACTACGCAGAGTCCCCGGAAGATCCAGCTCAACTAGACCCTCCAACAGGCTCGTCGGAATAACTCCTGTGCTGGAAAGAATGAGTGGCACGACGGCCACCTCCCGCTGCTGCTAGACTTGCCGGATCTCCTCGGCAAGCTGCTAGTATTTCCGCAGCTTCTCCACAGTGTACCCCTTGATGATGGAAGCGGTCAGATGCGCAGGATCGCCTCCTCAGACCTGACCTTGAAAATAACAATTGAAGACCATTGTTATTTTCAAGGTCAGGACTGAGGAGGATATATTAAGGTGTACAAGTGTACCCCTTATTATTATTATTACTATAACGTTATTTATTGATTGACAGGATCAACGATGCCGCCGATCAGGTGCTTCTCTTCCTACGTGCGCAAAACCGCGCTGATCCCTGTCACGATGAAAAATTGTCGTGGACGGCACCAATTACTTCTACAGGCTATACGACGAGAGCGGCTTGCCGTACGAGGTATGAGGCTCTGGGGTGCTGCTAGGTAAATTATCCAATGTATGGAATCGTCCGATCTAACCTACTCTGAACTGTCAAATACGTACCTATTTAGACACTTCGGAAACGCGAAGATGGATAACCCAATACAGCAGCCGTTAAGGCTAAGTAATAAAAAAACATAACCAGAATGAACGTGTAAAATTATTATTGGTATATATTTAATTATATAGATTTCAAAATAAGCAGCACAAAACCGTCCAGGCCAGTTCGGGCCTCCTCTCAGAGAGAAACAGTATGATTGATCGCGTGTCCACCGCGCTTGGCGATTTCAAGCGCTGTATGTGAATACCTCAGACGCCCGGGTCTCCTCACGATGTTTTCCTTCAAAGTTTGCAAGTGGTATTGGTAAAATCGCAAATGCATGTAACGCTGAAAACCAAGTCATTGGTACATGTCGGGATTCGAACCCACGACCACTTGAATGTGACGAGCTGGCTTCACTTTCATTCTACTGATCTCGTTTGTCAAAATCTGACCATTGCTTAAGGAGTTCTGAGGGAACATAGAATTGGAAAAACTTAAATTCATACATACGAGCCAAACACATTACCCTCCTTTTGGGCTCCGCCGCAGTCGGGTAAAATTTATTACGAATATTATTCCAAATACACTTGTAATGTTCTTACAAGACTAGTCGGAGACTAATAATTACCGATGCAGGCTCCGCCTCTTCTATCAATGATTGTCAATGTCCATTGTGGTGTCATTTGTGAGATACAGGTACAAAGTGTTATTTTTCATTTTGGCAGAACGGTGTCGGTGCCGAGGGTGACCTGTACGCCGACTACCTGCGGAGGAAATTGTTTCGCTTCCGACGCGCCAAAGTCGAGTGTTACTTCATCTTCAAGGCTGGCTATGACGGGCAGCGAGCTTGGAGGGAGAATTGGTGCAGAGGCGAAGAACCTCACGTTCGACCTATTTTCATAACTGAGATTCTTACTGCGGTAAGTGATTGTTAAGGAGATCCATAGCGCTAACATTACTCTTTGGCGCTAACCAACCTTTCAGCCACCAATGAAAAAAAAATCGTACCTTCTTTTACAGATTGTTTTTGCGAAGTGTCAGATCAATCTCTCAATCATGCTAATAGTGATTATTAGGACTCAGGATTGAAAACCTAAGATCACGGACCTGGGCGTAAACAGCCGTTTTTGGCGTTAATGCTATCTAGTCCTAGATTTTTTGCAATGTACCTACGTAGGTATATTTAATTTCATTTCAGTTTAGTATACATGCACTCAAACGATTAAGAGAAATTGGTTACTTCGTTTTTAGAATTTCTGCGCCTAAATTGCATGCTGTGTTCACATCTAGTAGAATGTACATTACTGCTAGCTTTACTATTTAATAACTACAAGTGCGAGTTGGACTTTCCCACCGAGGGTTCCGTACAAATTGGTAGGTACTTACGTATTATAAATAGTTAAAAAATCGAGTCTCGCAGTTTTTTCCGAGCTTTTCCCGAACTTCGAAGTGTCAGATCAATCTCTCAATCGTGCTAATAGTGATTATTAGGACTCAGGATTGAAAACCTAAGATCACGGACCTGGGCGAAAACAGCCGTTTTTGGCGTTAATGCTATCTAGTCCTAGATTTTTTGCAATGTACCTACGTAGGTATATTTCATTTCATTTCAGTTTAGTATACATGCACTCAAACGGTTAAGAGAAATTGGTTACTTCGTGTTTAGAATTTCTGCGCCTAAATTGCATGCTGTGTTCACATCTAGTAGAATGTACATTACTGCTAGCTTTACTATTTAATAACTACAAGTGCGAGTTGGACTTTCCCACCGAGGGTTCCGTACAAATTGGTAGGTACTTACGTATTATAAATAGTTAAAAAATCGAGTCTCGCAGTTTTTTCCGAGCTTTTCCCGAACTTCGAAGTGTCAGATCAATCTCTCAATCGTGCTAATAGTGATTATTAGGACTCAGGATTGAAAACCTAAGATCACGGACCTGGGCGAAAACAGCCGTTTTTGGCGTTAATGCTATCTAGTCCTAGATTTTTTGCAATGTACCTACGTAGGTATATTTAATTTCATTTCAGTTTAGTATACATGCACTCAAACGGTTAAGAGAAATTAGTTACTTCGTTTTTAGAATTTCTGCGCCTAAATTGCATGCTGTGTTCACATCTAGTCGAATGTACATCACTGCTAGCTTTACTATTTAATAACTATTATGTAATTTTTAGCTGTAACAGTTTTGTGAACCATAAAAAATAAAAAAAGGCAGCTTGTTGTATGTGAATGGAACCATAACAATGCAACTATTTTTCGTGAGAGCTGTTTTAGATTTCGGTAAAGATGCATTAAGTATGCATTGTGACTGAAGTCAACCGAGCTCTGGACAACTAAATATGTTTTTTGTTACAGGTATTAGATGAGATGGGCTTCAAATACGGCTTCACCGAGTTTGAAACAAAAGCGGCCTGCGTTATGCTGGCGGAGTGGCTCAACTGTCCCGTATTAACCTACGATGTGGAGTTTTGTTTCCAAACCGAAAAGTTCATAATGAGCACTGACTTGCAGTTCAAAGATGATGCCTTAGTCTGCTCTATGTTCACACGAGAAAATTTTATGCAGCAACACGGTGTGACGGAACGTCAATACGCTCTGTTCAGAGTTCTTGTTGATGAGAAATACTTCGAGTTCAATTTCTTCGATTCCTTTCTAACCTGGCACAAGATATCGAACCATGTGTACAAGCGGCATGGACAGCTACTCAAATGGCTCTCAACAAACCGTGACCCTGAAGAAGTGATAAAGAGATATGTCAGTGAAGTTCACCGCGAACAGTTCGCCAGAGCGGTAGAATCGGCTTTTACTATGCCCGGTGATACTTCAGTGGTTGACTGGCTGTTGGAGGAGACACCTCTCCCCCAAATCGGAGAACCAGGCTGGTAAGAATACGTCTTTCTGGGTTATCAACTGAGTGATAAGGTATCTTTTAGTTACTGTTTAGCAGTACAACACCCTCTTCACTGAGCCTAGGCGGATGGCAAGGCACAACCCGTCGGTCAAGGATATTGGACGTCACTTTGACTGATGATTTTGTGTTATAGACACCGGAGGTGCCACGTGTCACATGATAACGTTTGTTTTCCAAATATAGAGAATATCATCATCATCATCAGCCATTTGACGCCCACTGCAGGGCACAGGCCTCCCTCATGGTTTTCCTAACCATGAAGGGTTTTGCCATAATCGCCACGCTTGGCAGGCGGGTTGGCGATCGCAGTATGCGGTTGGAATCTCAGGAAGACGCTGCTGCCCATCTCCTGGTAATGTAAACATAAACATTTACATATAGGCACATTGCTTCTGGCCCCACACTAGGATACCCTGTGTCGTGGGAACCAGAAACAACGACATCACAAACATGTAAACATTCAAGACCTGGGGTTTTTTTTGTCCCCAGCCGGGATTCGAACCCGGGACCTCTCACATGGTATGCAGATGAACTACCGCTGCGCTACGAGGTCGTCATGTATTTCCTTAGTCGCCTCCACATCCACGGAAGGAAATGGAGTCACGCTATTCTTAATCCGGCGCCACACGGAACGGAACGGATAGATAGAGAATATACCCAAAAGTATTTAGGCATAACATTAAAAACAAATCCTTCCAGATAACTTCTAATAAAATAGGTTTTGTATCGTATACAAAAAGTAGTTTCGTAATCACGGCCTTGTCTGCGCAGGTTTAAAGCGATGGTGTTCACTGACCGTGCCACAAAATACGTCGACGTATATCGTCCCCGCATCATACATGGTTCCTGGGTCGATCCGGATCCCACGCAGCCCGACGCCCTCTCGCCCTTTCTGGACATTCTGCAGTATGCCCTGGACTTGCTGACAGACTATGAAAATGAAGGATTTGTGTTCCAGTCGCGTGGATGCAAGGAGGTGGTGATGAAGAGAGAGGTGCCACGACCGGAAAACGGTCTGGTATGTTGGCTTTCGACAATACTATTCTATTACTATTTAGTATCTGGTATTTAGTCGTTGCATGCACGCACGCCGGTTTCGGGCACTTTTTATCTTGCCCTTTGCTAATACATCCGCTATTCCAGCGTGCGTGCATGCAACGACTAATGAATGTTGATGAAGCGCAAGAGATCTGTCAGGATCGTGGCAAGTGGCAGTCCCTGGTCTCTGCCTACCCCTCTGGGTGTAGCTTCAACAATGGGTTTCTACGTCAGCCTCTGTGCGCTAAAATAACTGTTTATGTTCTGTTTGTTACAGGGATCGCTTGATGCAAGGCTCTTTGAGCACTGGGCACAAGCCCGGCTAGGACTGAAAGCTACAGATCTGTGGCGCCTGGAGGGGTTGCCGCGCGATACTGGAATCCTTGGTATGTTAGTTAAGTCTGGGTTCTCCGAGCGCACGGATTTGTATGCGAAAAGTTGGGGGAAGAGTAGGCATTTTTGAAAATACAGAAATACACATTCTATTAATAGAATTTCGACAACCGACGTCACTAAAACATTCAGTGGTAGTAATTTTGGTATATTTTGTATTATCATTGAATTCTACTTAAAATTCAATGGTATTATCCAAAATTCAGTACATCATCATCATCATCATCATTCAACCACAAGAAGTCCATTGCTGGACATAGGCCTCCTCCGTGGATTTCCAAAAAGACCGGTTGGAAGCGGCCTGCATCCAGCGTCTTCCTGCCACATGGATGAGGTCATCTATCCATCTTGTGGCTAGTCGGCCTACCTTGCGCTCGCAGGCCTGTAAGCCCCATCGACAATCAGTTCTGCGTGCTATGTGCCCCGCCCACTGCCACTTCAACTTACCAACAAAACTCAGTACAGCTTAAATAAAACCATATTTAGTGATAATTTAGACTGATGTTCGCGATTTTTTTAATGCTATAATGTTTAAAAAACCAAAAAAAAGTATTATCGACGGCCCTAGACGGGACATTGAAAAGAATTTTTGTTTTTTTTAGATTTTAAATGATAACCATTAGAGAGTAAAATTCATTTTAAGACACCTGATTTAGGGGTAGGTAATGTCGGACAACCCAGCCTTAAGCTAAGGACATAAAGAATATATAATAAACCGGGCAAGTGTGAGTTGGACTCGCGTACCGAGGGTTCTGTACCACCTAACTTTTTTGATAATATGTAAAGTATTCAGTGAGTCCGACTCACGCTTCGCCGTTTTTTATTATTTTTCATTAGAATAATTATGTATAATAAGTCCTACAATCACGCCAAGTTTGATCCCTATATGTATTACCGTTTTTATGATAGAGCATAAACAAAAAAACTGGACAAGTGCGAGTTGGACTTGTCCACCGAGGGATCCGTACAAATTGGTAGGTACTTACATATTATAAATAGTTCAGAAATCGAGTCTCGCAGTTTTATCCGAGCTTTTACCGAACTTCGAAGACTATTTTTTTATGAATTAATTGCAAATGTACAGTTTTCGGATTTATCGGAAATTTCATAGTTATAGATCAGCCAAAAGTACCCTATAAATTTTGATTCCCTTGAGTGTCGAAATAAACGTTTCTTTTTGCGGCATAAATGGCCGTATCTTTTTTTAATTAACTTATGCCCGGTTGCTATATTTAACGAATGGTTATTCGTAATCGGTAACTTATCCTTAACAAGCGTCCCGTAACTTGAATAGCTGGTTGATTTAAAAAAAAAATGTAAAGGAACTTTGCAAATAGTTATGTCCATACATTTATCGTACGGTACGTTATTCGAAACCGTTTTTAAGAGTTTTTAGTTTGATTTTCATAAAAATACAATGGAGAACTTGCATTAAACAATGTTTTATGTTATCGGGGAGACCATTGCATGTTAAAAGATGAATAGACGTGGTAATATTTTTTCTCTATGCCCAGTACTGGTTCAACCGTTGAAAAGTCAATATAATCACATGGTACAAAAACGCGCCATATAAATCGGGCTCAAAAGATGACGTCACAACTTGCAGTGTAACGCTCTTATAATGTATGAAGCGTTTATGAATATTTGAATTATCTCGTAAAATAATGTTTTTATGCATGTACAATGTACATTGTACACCCTTGTAAAAAAACGTTCAGAATTCAATTTAAAAATTAAATCAAATGAGGTTTTGTTGTTGTAGTAACTTTATTTGTCTCATTTTTTGGGACCGCGAAAACCCAGAAAAATATATTTTTATTCTTTTATTTTTAAATTTTTCCTAAGTTTTTATATAATTTCTATGGCATAAAAGCATAAGTACTCCAATCTAAATTAGACGCAAGTTCCCTTGCAGGGTTTACTATGACAATTGTGTTTTTCCTGCACTTCACTGGTAAAAAAAGCTCCCGGCATTAAGTCCACCGTATTTTACGTTTATTTTAAGTGCAATAAAAGTATTAATAATTAGAATAATACTTCCATGTAATTGCAAAGTCAATGAACCCGCAGTTTAACAATTAGGAAGACTCTGCAAGCAATGTACTCGTACATCAAATTATCGTAATAAACTGAATTGAATACTTAGTTGAATAGTTTTTTGTAACAAGGCCCAGACCAGTGATAGTGCAAATAATAGCGGTCTTATTTAAATGTATAGCGGTCTTATTTATAAAAACTCGATCCCACTAAAATACTCTTGAGACGGTGTTAAACCCGGTTTATCAAAGGAATTCCTCACATAAACCGGCCTCAAGTGTGGGTTCGATTTTTTATAAATAAGACTGTCAAAGTTTAACTGGCGTCAAAAACTGACTCGCGAGTACCTACCTGCCTTCTAGACGTGTGTATTTCGCGAACGAATACTTCAAATGAAGGACTTCAATGCGTGAAACAACACATTCAACAATTCATTCATTTCACATCTTATTGTATCTCCTTCACATTACTAGTTCACATATTATTATTAGAGCTCGCGCGACAAATGAAGGCTCTTAAGAGCGGTGAGGTCCTCAAACCCATTGCATTACGAACAAAAATTCTATAACTCACCGGCGTTCTTCAGTGTCGTCGTTCGTCGTATTTGTCAGTATAAATCTGTATAAAGCAAGTAGGGCGGCCTCCAGCGGACATCGAACCCACGACCCCTGTTTTAGTAGTCGAACGAATTACTGCTAGACCAACGTAACCGTCAATCTTCACTTTTCGATTTGCACTCATGTGTAATTGCTTTGCTCCAGTGATGTCGCTGCTGCTCTGCGCGCGCGCAGTGGTGAATTGGTCGCGCGACGTCGCGTACGCTTGTCTACTGCGTCACGTGCTTGGCGGGAGAGTCTACCGGAATGGCGAAAGAATTGAAGTGAGTTGCTCTAAATTCTGTAAAGGGCAAATAAAAGCAAGAGTCAGGGTTCTTCTTTCGTTCATAACATATATAATACAAACATTCTTTAACTTTACGATACTTTAAAACCTTCCACCCATGCCATTCCACTTGAACCCGCGACCTCTGGCTAACCGTTTACGATACTTGTTACCACTCTTCGCAGTGGGCTACAAAAGAGGCTAAGACCTATGTAAAAAAAGTCCCACTAGGTGCTTCAATCATCAACATTATGGTTTTTCGTAACGGAAAGAATGTTGCCTCAAAGTATTCTACACGATTTCATAATGACCTCATAAATGTTTGCCCCCTTGAAATTTTGCTAAATTCAATTTCATCCTTTAAAATGCGTCGTCGGCGTCGTGGGTTTGATTGCCGCTGAGTCTGTCGTACTTTGATTGGTATAAACCGTCTCAGTGTAGGCGTTTACCAAGTCGGTGTCCTTATTCGTCATTGACTGGAGGCAGAGCACCCGGTGCGGACAAGAAATTGTGTTGTGACATTACCTATGTTTTCCTAGGCCTGCACCCCCCACCAAAGACACCTGCTGCTGAGTGCGCAGTTGGGGCTGCAGCAGTTGGTAGCCCTGCGACGGCTGTGCGGCGACGTGCGCTGGCGCTGGTTGGACGTTGGACGAGCGAGCAACGCTGCGCGCGCGCTAGCTGTGATAGCACAAAAGGTACCTAAACATGCAAGAACCGTTGAAAGCCCACAAAAAATGAAGTTCAGGCCACGTAGACGCCATGGGCTATTCCTAATATGTGACCCAAAGAAGAGCACGGCCCTATTTCTGAGAGATATCTTAATAGTATTATAATGACTCGCGATTCTCATACATTGATATAATTTAACGTGTTTAATAGCAATTATTTATTACGCAAACTTCATTCATTAGGTACCGTAACTCCCGACTAGAGATCCCAATCATGTAATCGTAGTGGATTGCGGTTTCAAGCGCCGGGGTATGTCGACAGCTCAGACACTCGGGTTTCCTTACGATGTTTTCCTTGGCGGCTAACGAGTTGTAACTTGTATACTTGAGTGGTGGTATACTAGAAAATTACAACGTAAATTAGAAAACAAAAACGCCCTGTTCATACGATTTCTTTAAAGAACTCCTCAGAGGCTGTTTGTTTAATCTGAGGTTACGTCTTTTCTTGTAAAATGTCCACCGCAGACTATTTTAATCCGCGTTTATCGAGTGTTTTAAGGAATTGTGTTTTGTGAAATTGTGAAACAAAGGGACCCGAAACGATGCTTATCGTCCACACAGACGTAGTTTGGGCTACAGAGGCAAAACACTCCTATCCAAAGATTTTTTTATTTTGTATCAAATATTTTGAGCTGGAAGGCCTGGAAACCTACAGTACAGAGATCTAGTGTAAGCTCCAGTCTTTCCACAAATTCTTACTATTGCATCTACCATTTGTAACTATAAATATAATTCACTTGATTTGTGGATTAAGAAAATAAACATACTTATTTGTATAGTTTGTTAGTTTACGAGAAACCGTGGGTTAAGGTCAATTAACTACGGCACCTAAGAAAAATTGTCTTTTTTTTAGAGTAAGCCTCGTAAGCACATATGCAAGGATTTGGCTAATGTTCCGGAGCTTTTGGAGGAGTTTACGCTTTTGGCCGACGCGTATGACGACCTACAACCTGGCGTCAAGCTACAACCTGGCGGTGAGTTAGCACCCAACGTCGAGATTCAACCTGACGCCGAGTTACGACCTGGCGTCGAGTTACAACCTGCCGTTAAGTTACCGCTCGGTGTCGAGATACAACCTGTTGCAGAGTTAAAACCTGCTGTTGAGTTACAACCTGCCCTTGAGTTACCATCGAGGGTCGATATACAACCTGACGCCGTTTTACAACCTGCTGTGACTCGGCCCGGCTCGAAGTATTGGAAGTTTTTCGCCTTCCTGCTCATAATATGGTTCTGGTTTTTCTAACATTTATTTCTTAGTACTTGTATAATTGTTCGGTGTTAAAGTCATCAAAATATAAGAAGCCCGTTTTGACAGCTACAAAAACCATAGAATCTAACCTAGTTTGAGATCAAAAACATTAAAAATCTAAACTATGAGTAACTTTTCGGGCTACAAAATCTGTTTTTTCTTTCGAGCGTTAAATAATATGCACGAGTATGTGTCTTTTTATTTATGTATTTGTTCGAGTAAATCCAAAGTAAAATGCATTTTTGTGTAGCTGTCAAAACGGGCTTCTTACATTTCGACAACTATAGTTAAGGATATTTTAAGTTTTTTTACCTTGATGTATGTACATAACTAATAACAGGCCAAGTGCGTGTCGGGCCACGTGCAGTGTAGGGTTCCGTAGAAAGAGGGGTATTTATCTGCTTCACAAAACTAACCACTTGATCGAAGTAATTTCTAAACGGATTTTCTAAGAAGTTTTCCTTTTACAAGTTGGTCACCTATTGCTCGTTAACTTAAAGCCCACATAGCCATGACAGTTTTTCTTTTAAGTTCATTATATGTGCTTTACTGCCCTGAATTATCTACCGTTTGCTTAATATTTCGAAAACGGAACCCTAAATCAAAAAATGGTCTATACCCACAATATTTTTAAGCGACCAATCCAACGATGCCCGACACCGTTTCTTCGGCGTAATAAATAATAAGTAAGAAATAGTCTATGTGCTAAGCGGACAGACAGACGAATGGATATGGCGAAACTATAAGGGTTCCTTGTTGACTTGTAAACATTTTGCAACGTTACGGCACTTCCTACTACTTCGAATTTTGTTTCACAATTTCAAGCCAACAAAGGTCGGAAATTGCGAATATTTACAATATATTATACCTTTAATGATAAATCATCAATAACACTGTTTTTTACAATGAAAAGAACAATCCGTCAAAATACGGTGAATGAAATCCAATTCAACCTGTAGATAAGATAAGAACGTTCTTTATGGTTTGTTTTATTTCTTATAAAAAAAAGAGGCTAGTGGCTAAAAATTCCACTCATGCCGGGACTTGAACCCGCGACCTCTGGCTAACCGTGCCAGCGCTAATGGGCAAGACCAGGCGTCGGCGAAATTTCGAACCTCTTTACAAACTTATTTTTTATTTCTAGATAATATACCATAATAATTCTTAACATTTGTAGGTATTACAGTTCTTACAATAAAGCAAAATCGAAAAACAAAATCCGTTGTATTCCTCCCCCCACCCGTCTTCCTTTATTTTTCACATTTAGTATTTTTATTATTTTTGGCCCATATCTCGGGTTCTTGATGCTTATCCCTGTAGGTACCTATGTTTTTTCTCTAGCTGAGCCATATTTCTCACCACGAGAATAGGCATAATACCATTAAACCTTAACTGTGACCAAAAATATGAAATAGATTATAAATAAGGTACTTTTTGGACATTATAGGATAGATTTTAAAAATTTGTCATCATGCCTATTAGGCCTAAGCAGCAGTGTATTGGTATTACAGACAAGCGACGGCAAAGGAGAGTTTTCACAGAGTAAATATTTGTCGAAGTAATTAGAGACTTGCCGAAAGTTAAAGATGCGGGGTCTTAAGGTTACTTGGGTTTATCAAAGCGCTTTTGTGTTCATTGACTGTCTGGTTGGTCTAGCGGTAGGTATCACGTCTGATTACCCGCCCGGGTCGTGGGTTTGATTCCCGCTGGAGGCCGCCTCAAATGACCTCAGTCTGGCTGTATTTCCATGTTTGTGATGGCCTTGCCTAGTTACCATAGTACAGTGCATCCAAGTTTGGGACCAGGACAAGTGATTGTATTGTGTAGAAGTTGTTATTATTATTCAGATAAGGGATCAATGGGTCTCGTCGGCAATCTTTGGAAATACCAAAATGCCCCCGTTTCCTGGTGGTCATACTAATTTGTCATATCAGTATGACTACGAGGATATACATGTCCCCCCGGTCATACTCACTTTTCTGATCATCCTTTAGAGGGAAAAACAAGTGCCAGCAAATAAAACTACATTTTACAAGCGTAAACTTATACTAAGAGTATAAATTGTGGTAAATTTTATCGCTAAAAGCAATTTCTCCCAGACAACATTTCAATGTCATATCGGCTCATTATATCACGTTCGCAAAATGACAGCTGTCAAACTTGAAAAGGCTATGTCGCGAAAACTGTTGATCCTAGACTGCTAGTTCATGGGCAGAAATGAGAGTACTCGTCAAGATCTTTGTTTCGCATGACAGCTATCAAACTTAAAACGGCAATATCTCGGAAACTATTTTCGGCTACTAGTTTCCGGGTAGATCTAGATGAGTACTCTCTTTTTTATTCAAAAATTAGTAGTCCAGGATCAACAGTTTCAGGGTACTCTCATTTCTACCTGAAAACTAGTAACCTAGGATCAAAATTTTTCGAGATATGGCCTTTTCAAGTTTGACAGCTGTCATTTTGCAAACGTGATATAATGAGCCGATATGACATTGAAATGTTGTCTGGGAGAAATTGCTTTTAACGTTAAAACCACAATTTGTATTCTGAGTATAAGTGTACGTTTGTAAAATGTAGTTTATGTGCTGACATTTGTTTTTCCCTGTACAGAATGTTCAGAAAAGTGAGTATGACCAGGAGGACATGTATATCCTCGTAGTCATACTGATAATATGACAAATTAGTATGACCACCAGGAAACAGGGCAAAATGCCTATTTTAGTTTAGGGCGCATGCCATAATTCCTGTAGGAGATGGCATGTAAAGAAAAAACGAGGAAAAATATAACACATTAGACGTGAGTTTATTATAACCCTGTTAATTTAAAGGCCTGCGCAGACGATAGACTTGATGGGGGCTCGGGGACCCCCGTACTTTTGTCTAGTTCAGTCTCTCGGTGTCCTTGGTAATTTCGGGGACTTTTTGGGCGGCGTACTTTTAGTCCTTTGTATGCGTTATTCGATACAATTTATAAGAGATATAAACATATTGATGGCCAAAAAATAACCCGGGGACAGTACATCGTCTGCGCAGGCCTTAAGAAAGGGACTGAATATTTATCACCAGCGCCACCAATGAAAAAAAATCATTATCTTCTTTTACAGATCGTATTTGCAAAAAGTGTCTGTACAATCTCTCAATCATGATAACAGTGATTTTTAGGGCCCACGGCAAAGAACCTAGAATCACGAACCTGGGACTAGATAGCATTTATGCCAAAAATGGCCATTTATGGCGTTAATGCTATCTAGTCCTAGGTTTTTTGCCTTTGGTTCATGGCCATGGGTCCTAAAAATTGCTATTAATATTGAAAGATTGTACAGAAATTTTTTGCAAATTCGATACGTAAAAAAAGAATTTTTTTTCGTACCGTCGAGCGAGTGTTACTCCCTGGAGCCCCTTAAATAACAGTGTTGTACAATATCTTACTAAAATATATCAGCAGCTATTTTTAAATTACACATACACACACTATACACACTCACACACAAACACACAGACGCACAGACAAAAGTGGCACGTAAAATTAGTACTTACCTACCTTGACGTTTAGAAGCTTTTGCTGGTATATTTGAAATGGTTTTTCTATTACTTAAAGTATTCTATTAAACACCCGTCATCTTTGTTTGTGACTAAGGGCCCTCGCCCATGGCGACTTTTTGTAGCGATGTAGTAGCGATGCGGTCCCGCGTTCGCATCGATACAGTTGCGATGCGGGCGCTTGTTGTCTGCCCTCGCCCACCGTAAACACGATTCAGTCGCGATGTAAACGCGATACCGTCGCGCTTCTGTCGCGATTCAAATGCGATTCAGTAACGGAACCAAAATGCTTGCGATCGCTACAGTTGCAAGATGGACTCCGATGGACCGATGGACAACAGCACTCTCGATCGCTCTGTGTCTCATGCGCCACCCTTCCTCCGTTCTCCTCCCGATGTCTTCCAATACGCTCGCGCGTTTGCATCGATACAGTCGCGATGCTGCAGCGCGTTAGTAGCGCGTTGGCATCGCTTCTGCAGCGCGTTGCAAATGCGACTAAAGCGCATTCATAGCGATGCTGTGGCGCGTTTACGAAACGCGCGACAGCATCACTATAAAAAGTCGCCGTGGGCGAGGGGCCTAAAAGTGAATTTATTTTATTTTATGACATCATCGTGCCACAGAAAACTAATCAGTGGAAATGGTTTCGGTCAGTACCAACGCAGCCCTCTTACATTAGACAGTCTAACACCCGTATTAGCACCAGTGGAGCCTTAAAATTATCTGATTTAACGAACCCTCCATTCTGCACAAAGTATTCAAGTGCAGAAGATTAACTAGAATTATACCTACAGAAGATTAATACCTAGTAAACCTATCCGTGTGGTGCCGGATTAAGAATAGCGTCACGTCACTCCATTTCATTCCGTGGATGTCGTAGAAGGCGACTAAGGAAATCAATTACCAGGAAACGGGCAGCAGCGTCTTCCTGAGATTCCAACCGCATACTGCGATCGCCAACCCGCCTGCCAAGCGTGGCGATTATGGCAAAACCCCTCATGGTTAGGGAAAACCATGAGGGAGGCCTGTGTCCTGCAGTGGGCTTAAAAATGGCTGATGATGATAATGATGATACATACACAAACTCACGACTGTATCCCAGAGGGCTAGGCAGAGACCAGGGTCTGCCACTTGCCACGATCCTGACACATCACTTTCGCTTCCTCAATATTCGTTAGTCGTTGCATGTACGCACTCCGGTTTCGGGTACTTTTTATCTTGCTGTTTGCTAATACATCCCCTATGGGCCTATTTGGTCGAAGTATGTCCACCTGGGACGTCCCTTACCGGTACTTCCACCCACATTCGCTCGATATATTATTTGTTTCGTCAATCTTTCTTCCTCTTTCCACATGTTCAAACCAAAGCAACATTCCTTTCCCAATTCTAGTCCTTAACCTAATCCTCTTTCAGTCCACAACGTTTTCTAATCAAACTATTGCGTATACTGTCATTCAAAGTAACACCAGACATACTTCTAAAGGACCTCATTTCTACTGCATTAATCCTACTTCCTTGCTTCTTTTGCCATACCCAAGTCTCGCTACCATACATACCTAAGTGTTGGGGCCAGCACTCCTTTATGGTTAGCCAATCTAGCTCTTTTGGAGATGTTTTGGCCACTCACTAAGGAGTGCAAGGTGCCGCAAAGTAATTTTAGTTTAGATTAGATTAGAACACTTCATTTTATACACCAGAAAACAAAATACATCAAAAGGCTTACATATCTTACTTTATATATTAAAGTAATATTAAAATAAATAATTAATAATAATATCAACTTAAACTCAATAAATATTAGGTATTTAGCTAAATTACTTTTTCTTACATTCATAGTACCGTTAGCGAAACTTCGATTCACGCTTTTATAATTTGATGTCGTACTATAGAGACTGAACTGTAATCACACAAAGATTGCCACATATTTTGTAAAAAATTCAAAAAGGAGAGAATGGACTGGAGTTGCCAGCGTCAAAGAACTATTTCGCTTGGCAAAGAGAAGAGAGGAACATGCAGAGCTCACGACCAACATGCAGTAGTGGAGAGGCACTGAAAGACGAAGAAGAGTATCTATCACGGTTCGAGAGAAAAAGCTCTTTATTGGCCAGACAGACGTTATAGGCATTTTATTAGGGACTCGTAGGTACCCTTCAGTTAAGGTACCCTAAGAATCAACCCCTAGTTATTTGCTAGAGATCTAAAGGTGAGAGTAGGTCAACCTTTACGCGTTTGTTACAAGTTCGAGCTTTATGTTACTTTTTGTCTTGCACTTCGCTAAAATGGCGAACCATCGACCGAGGCAATAAAAAAAAATATTGTCAATTGTTTATAAAATCCGTTTTTTTCTCAAAATGGGATCACGACGCCATCTACCAGGTCCAATTGTATTTTTATGCCATCCAGGGAGGCAATAAAACAAAATTCAATGTTGTCAATTAGTTATCTAATCCGTTTTTCCTGAAAACGCGATCACGATGCCACCTACCGGGTCCAACTATATTTTCAAACCACCCACACAAATATACATACAAAATTTCATCTAGATCGGTCTAGCCATTTAGGAGAACTTAGGTGAAAAACACACGTACAGAAGTATTACTATATATAAAGATTAATTATTTCGATTATGATAAAGAGTGGATTTATTTATTAAAATCTTTATACATACTGCAGTGTCCGCTAGGACGGACTTAGTAAATATTCTGTTGTTTTTTCTTGCGGCGTAAGATAACACTAAAATGTGGCATGCTGTAGGTAGGTATTTTGTGGATCGATCAGATGGGGTGTCTAATTGAAATGTTGCACTGAGATAGGCATTTCAGAGCATTAAAATGGCTTCATGTAAAGAATGTATTGGTTTAATGATAGAACTGGTAAAATTATTAATGGGTTTAGTGACGTCTTTTCTGCAACATAGATGACGTAACCACTATTTTCTGTAGGTACTTAAGGGGTGTTAATAAATTGACTCCTTTCTCGCAACCTACGTATTCTCTGTACCATTATGAATTTTTCACGAAAACCATATGCCTTGGAAATCAACTGCTATTTAGGAGGTTTTTAAGTTCAAAGTCACACTTATCTATTTACCTAATCGTTGTGCAGAAATGGATCTATATTCGTTTACCAAACGTTTCTTCCCAGGGAATCTTATCGAAATTTGTAAAATTTCTTTTAGAAAACTTGAAATTTCAACCTGCTATTAGACGAGCGTAGCGCTGATTTAGAGAAGCCTACCACACACTTAAGCTTAATCTATAAGAAACACGAGGTAAATACGCGCAGTGGGTTCGATTCCCACCAGGGGCCATCGTACATTAATACCCATGGCCTTAGTCTGGGTGTATTTCCATGTCTGTGATGGCCTTGCCAGGTAATTACACCATAGGGTATCCTACTTTGGGACCAGGTCAAGTGATTGTGTTGTGTGGAAGTTGATATGATTTATTATTATTAATGTCAACGAAGCTTAACTTAAAAACAAGTGCGAGTCGGACTCGCGCACGAAGGGTTCCTTACCATTATCTACGCAACATTTGAATATTTCAAGCGTCTACCTGTTGCCGTTAAAATATCAAGCAAAAACCGGCAAAAAAATCACGTTTGTTGTTTGGAGCCCCCCTTAAATGTTTATTTTATTCTGTTTTTAGTATTTTTTAATAATAATAATAATAAATAAAATAAATAAAGATTTATTTCAAATACAAGAGTCAAGAGTCAATCGACTTAAATCTACTATAACATATTAGGGGTTAAAGTATGAAATTGCCGTTTTATTGCAATAGGTTCTTTGAATTGACATAGAATCTTCATGGTTTGAGGTTTTAGAATGAAACTTTTTTCAAATGGTTTCTATGATGTTCTTTTTTTAAAAAATGTGAAACATTTGAATATCGACTTTCAATTGTTTTTGTTATTCAATTTAGACAAGAAAGATGGATACTGCGAAAATTCGAGTGATTATGAGGCACCCATTTTTCGTATTTTTTTATTTTATTGATTTGACACAAGTGAGTCAATATTGTGGGTAAGGTAGTAAGGTAACGTTAAACCATGCCGCTAATTCCTGGGTAGTTTGACTAGGGTCGGCTTCCACTATCTCTCTTAATTCATCGTTATTCACCTGTGTGGGCGGTCTTCCTCGTGGCTCGTTCTTTAAGTCGAAATTTCCATCACGAAAGCGTTTAAACCAAAATCGCACAGTGCGTTCAATAGTAGACCCCTCTCCAAACGCAGCATTGATATTGCGGGCTGTTTCTGCCGCGTTAGTTCCGCGTCGGAACTCGTATTCAAAAATCACTCGAATTTTCGCAGTAACCATCTTTCTTGTCTAAATTGAATAACAAAAACAATTGAAAGTCGATATTCAAATGTTTCACATTTTTTAAAAAATGAACATCATAGAAACCATTTGAAAAAAGTTTCATTCGAAAACCTCAAACCATGAAGATTCTATGTCAATTCAAAGAACCTATTGCAATAAAACGGCAATTTCATACTTTAACCCCTATTATTTATGCTTGAACTAGGTTAAAAAATAACCTGTACCTGTAACCTGTAGCAAGCGTCTTAATGGCTAAAATGTACAGTAAAATGTCTAAAATTATGAAATTGTAGCAAAAACTACTTTAAACAAAAGTCTTTAATGTAAGTAGCCTATATACGTCCCACTGTAGGGCACAGCCTTCTCTCAGGGAGAGTTTTTGGGCTTAATCACCACGCGTGCCCACCGCGGATTGGCGATTCCAAGCGCTGAGGTATGTGAATAGCTCAGACACACAGATTTCCTCACGATGTTTTCCTTCACCGTTAGCGAGTGGTATTGCTACTATAACTTCACAAATGTACATAACTTAGAAAACAAAGTCATAGGTAGATGCCCGCACTGGGAATCGAACCTGGATCCCTCGCTTCCGAGTCCAATGTTCTACCCACTAGGCTACCAAAGCCTTTAATAATTAGTTGTAATTAGGTTTTAAGGTACATAATGATTACTAACTTCAAAAATAATAATAATTAATAACTTCTCTGTGTCTTTGTTGTTATAACCAACAGAAATACATCTTCTGTGAAAATTTCCACTGTCTAACTATCACAGTTCATGAGGTACAGCCTGTTGACGGACGGACGCACGGACGGACAGCGGAGTCTTAGTAATAATAAGGACCCTCCCTTACCCTTTAGGTACGGAACCCTAAAAAGTTATAATTACCTACGTAGATCCGGTACAAAATCGGCGCCTTTCGGCTAGAACACTTGCCAAGTTAGAGATACCATTTCAAATGACCATTCTACCTGACTATTACCAAACGATAAAAAAGTAACGCCAAAAAAGGGTTCCTTCCGCTCCGATGCGATATGACTTATAAGCCATTTAACTGGGGTTGAGTAGTAAATATAGTACTTCTTTTCGAGAATCGACCTCTACTTTGGCAATTACTACAAATCAACTGGTTCCACGGGTAATTCTTATTATTAAAATGTTTTTTGTACAAGGTATGAGTGATATCAAAGGTTTTCGTTCAAAGTAAGCAACCATCATCATCAGCCTACGCTTGTCCACTGCTGGACATAGGCCTCTCCTGTTGCACGTCACTGAGCACGGTTCTCGGCTACTCTCATCCAGCTCTTGCCAGACGCCCTGCGGAGATCATCGCTCCACCGAGTTTGAGGACGTCGTACACTACGTTTACCGAAGTAAGAAAGTAAGCGACCAACTAATGAATAACTCGACCAGCATGGATAGTACGAAGATGCTAGTCGCGCGTTTTAACGTCAAAAGTCGCGACTTTCATGTCAAATTCTGACATCTTAGCGCCACAAAACGCGTGACTCATACCATCCTACTACCCGCGAAGGCTGACGAAGGCGTGGACGAAGAAGAAAGTGGACGACTGTCAAGTCTGACCAAGAAAAAAATGTACAGGGAAAATATTGAAACGCGTTCACTGATTAAATGCACTGAACGATCGCAAATTACTTAAGTATTTTTTGTTAAACAAAGAAGTATTTAGGTAACACTTTTTAGGTGGCCATCCTCGCCAGGCACCAAAAGAAAATATCGACTAAAATTATTAACAAATAACTTGAACAAATGGCATTGACTTCGCATGGACTGGTTTCGGGTTTCATTGGTGGGGAAGGCGGGGTGTGACTTAGAATAATTTTTCGGAATTTTGTCAAATTTTCAAATAACTGCTCTAACATGCCTTGCTCTATCGCAAACGGGTTATCGCAAATTGTGCGGGTTTTTTTTCTACTTGCCTGTCGGGCATTATAGTAGGTACCTATTTTCTTTTATTGCCTTACTTATCGTATATCATACCTTTATACCTAATGGTACAAAACATTAGGTACCATTAATTATAACCGTATGATGCCTTTAATAATAAATATTTTTCTCTTCTCATTGAATATCACTGCTCCTCCAAGGAGCTTGGAGCCAACAAAAGCGCTTTTTCGCTTCACGAGTAATGCCTTGTCCTATTTTGTATTTATATTTGTATTTCATATACGAGTATAACTTGTTTTTCCATTGTGTTTTATGTTACTTGTCCCAATAAATGTCTTTCTTTCTTTCAATAGTGTTCGACTTCAGCGAAATCGAAGCCCTCTTCTCTTCAGGGCACCTATAGGTGGGTAATTAGTAGGAACCTTAAAGCTAAAACCAAGCGGTCGCCGGTCATTAGTTTTGCCGCATCATTAAGCCACAAATTGCGGTCTCACGGGTGTCACTTGCAGGGTAACGGATTACGAGTTTATGTTTGATCTACATACCTACATTGATAGATATGCTGTATACTGTATCCCGACTTACTCGACGAGCGGTGGTAGCCCAGTGTTAGAACGCCGGGTAGAGCAGGCGTGAGTTTATGTAATGTATGTAGATTTCAATGAAAAATCACTGTATTACATTGAATACCTATTCTATTCCAACTGGAATTAGTTTGAGCAACCGATAAGATGCGCCGACGGGAGACGCCGTGGTGAGGTAGAATAATTAATAGTAAATTTTATACAATCGCGAAAAGGTTTAAGGGGTAAGGGCACTTCATGTCACCATCCAACGCGAACGAAGTCGCAGGCACAGCTAGTAAAGAATATTCTGAACTGTACTCTTTGACAGCTGTGAATCTGGCGTGATTTAATAATAAGTATCAGTCCATTTAAACTTTCGCATTTATAATAATATTACGATGTCTAGTGACGCTCGCTAGTACTCCACTGAAAAAAATTGGTCCATCTAAAATGCAAAAGTTTTATTTGCCAGTAGTGCTTGAAATTTTTTTTCTTAATTATTTTCGGTCCACCAATCGTTTATTTAACTTTTGACACACGTACACCCGTGAAGTTCCTTATTTATTTGAGAGAAAACCATAGGCGAAACATGCAAGGACAACTTTGTTTTTTTCACCATAGTGATGCGACATGTTTTTCTACAATATTATAACGAGTACATTATGTAGCTAAAACTATTCAAGTTTTAGATTTTCTATTAAAAACAGAAACCCACCTTATTGCAAAGATCCAAAGATTTAGGTTTGAAATCAAAACAGATTAATATGGAAACTCGTTGGGTAGTTTTTAGTTTATCAGGCTCAGATAGACAAACTATACAAAAAAGCAATGCAATGAATCGATTAAAACTTCAACATAATTTAAATCGATAATCATAAAAAATCAAATGGGTAACTTCATAGACATCATTAAATTGAGCTGTCAAAAGTTAAATAAACGGTTGGACCGACAATACACGTTGCTATATAACAAACTGAAGTTTATTTTTTATTTTAAGTCATGAAAATAACGGTATTTCTATTTTGTCACACTCACATCGCGTCCGTAGTTGGAAGCTATCACAAAACCTTTCATGTTCAAGTCACCCGCTGACCGATTTTCCGCGAATAGTTTCTAAGGGCATCCGCAAACAGATTTATACGTCGCGACACAAAGAACGCGATAAGGCCGTCTCCACACCGCCGCCATTAATATCAATCACCGACTGTGTTTCACATCTCGGCACCCTGTCATAGCGTAGCGAAGGTACAGGCACCCAAGAATATTCTAAGATAAGATAAGAATATTGACGTTGATCCAGCGGTATTACGTCTGATTACTATGCCGGAGGTCGTGTGTTGGATTCCCACTGGGGGCCACCGTACATTTGTACAAATGGCCTCAGTCTGGGTGTATTTTCATGTTTGTGATATCCGTGCCTGGTTACCAAAGCACAGGATATCCTAGTTCGGGATTAGAACAAGTGATTGTGTTGTGTGGAAGTTATTATTATTAGTGTACACACCAAAAAACAATCACAGAAACAACAGTTACAAAAGAAGAGGTACAATTGGTGGCCTTATGGCTGATACCAATTTCTTCCAGGCAACCTTATTTAGGAAAGAAAGATTGCCGTACGTATTTATGAGTGCGAAAGTAAAGTAGGTAGTGATTTAACCTTAATATTAATTCTTTATTGCCCATAAGGAAATGTATGAAAGGTGGACATGGTTATGGCATTTTCTATCAGTTAACCTGCAGGAGGTACAGGAGAAGTAAAAAAATGATGAAAGTACTTAAATTGTAGCAGTCGCTACGAGCGCAACGATCAGCAGATGTAGTCCTAGCCACTTTGCTACGAAACTTAAGGGTCTACGAAATTTGTAATTTGAAATTTACTTAGCACAATTGGTAGTACATTGCTTTCACGTTGCTTGTGTTAAAAAATTAGCCTAAATTTCACTGACTGTATAACCTCCAATACAAGAAGGATACCAGCCAACATTTCTAAGCACTGTACTGCAACTTCTCAATAATGCGTTGTCAATAATAAAAGATAAGACTCCTTTCAACGGAGCCCGTCAAATATCATACTTCCCATAACTATCGCCATGGTTACTAGTCCGCACAGATCTTTTTGGCGGCAACGTGAACATAGTCACAGATCGTTTGCACATCGCTTACTGTCTTTACAGCGTGTGTGTGAGTAATTGACGTAGTGTGATACGTAGTAAATTACTATTAGTCTATTAATTGACTAATAGTAATTTACTACGCATCACCATTACTACTAACAGTAGACCATTACTCACACATACCGCCAATGGGATTTGTGCGGACTATATTTTCCTTATCACAACATCTTTTGCATATCTTGCCATTGGCATCCACGAGCTCTCTGCCTACTTGATCACATCGTCCGAACATCGTGCCTACGGACCGCCGAAAAATATAAAAATATAAAATGAATTAAAAAAATAGGAAATATTAATTATAAACAGGAAATATAATTAAGCAAAAATGCAAACAAAGAATTTTATTTATTCAATGAATTCTGTATTGAATCAATCAATGTTTACAGCCTAGTTTAGCGGTATCGCATCTGATTGCGATGCCGGAGGTCGTGGGTTCAATTCCCACTGAGGGCTGCAGTACATTCGTATACATGGCCTTAGTCTGAGTGTATTTTCAGGTTTGTGATGTCCTTACCTTTCACACGGCACACTAAAACATTCGATACATGGTCTTAAAAAACTAAAAATTAATTATAAAATGTCGCTTAATTCCGTGTTCGAAAGTTCGTTAAAAGACAACACGAAAATCTGTGGCGGATTTCGATAGTGCCATGTTAAAATCAATTTGAAACATCACTTATACATAGATTTTCCTAAAACATATCAATCTAACACCGGCCACACGTTTGCCGACGTGTGCAATTATAAAGTTCGGAACTTCCAACGAGTTCACACCCAAACTGCCCGAGCAGCTCGTTTGTTCGATCATACAAGCGTCGCTTATTTCAGTCATAGGTACATTCGACGTTAGATCGTGTTCGATAACTGTTGTTTTACAGCAAACACGCATGTACGTCGACAGAAAGAAGAAACATTTACATTCTTGTTGCAAAGTCGTCCTTAACGTAACTGTAACCCATATGCTAACGAGCACGAGCAGAATGTTAGTGAGCAAAGACCGAGTGCTATTAATTTAGCTCGCACAGTGTAAATAAAAATTGATGGCTGCAGGGGTGGTAGTTATCGGCACAATGAGAGGATTTTTAGGGTTCCGTACCCAAAGGGTACCAAACAGGACCCTATTACTAAGACTTCACTGTCCGTCTGTCTGTATGTCTGTCTGTCTGTCAGCAGGCTGTATCTCATGAACCGTGATAGCTAGGCAGTTGACATTTTCACGTATTTCTGTTGTCGCTAATCGGAAGCGGTCGTGCATACGCGCCGACCATAGACGACACACACATTGAGATTTAATAATTTCGTTGTAATATGACATATGATTAATAAAAGCCTTACTATGTGACACTTAATAATAAAATGATTAAATTAAAGAATAAATAGAGATGAAATTATAAAAAACTAGAGTCCCCATTCGACGTGTGTTCACGTCCGTCACATCGATATTTTACCTATATGCCGTCTATAGACGTCATGTAAACGTGTTAATAACATTTTATATATAAAAATCTCGCGTGACAGTGTTTGTTCTTGAACTTCTCCGATACGGCTTCACACATTTTATGAGAATTTCTGTGTTTATTTGGTAGGTCTGAGAATAGATCGTAGGCTAATTAATACGAAAAAACAACGATTGCCGAGTCAGCTAGGATGACTAAAATAATTAAATTTATCCGAAAATCACATAATTAACTAAAATGTAACTTTAGATAAGTCTATTAAGCTATGTGATTGTGTTGGGAATTGTATAATGTACTTGTATAATTTAAATTCAATTTTTTGCCATACATTTCAGTAAAAAGTTCTTAAGTAGTTCTTAAATTCATACAAAGTAGTGTAATTTTACCGAGCACGGCAGCGCATTATCATAACAATAATAACATTATTATGAAAAAAAGTATGAAATACATACCTATTACCATCATCCTACGTAATAGAACAATTCATTAAAGTGCAAAATAAACATTTCATCGCTTAAAAACATAAATTAATTTTTACCCCAACTTACACATTTGTTCTCTCACTGAAAGGACGCAAGTGCCAGTCCCGCGTACAGTAGGACGTATTTATTTAATTATTCCTTATAAAAGTATGTTTTTAATTTTTTTTTAACAATAAAAGCATCAATAAATATATATATTATACCCTTAACGATTAAATCATAAAAATATGCATTGCATGACTTCATAGCGGATCTTTATTCACGCCTCGTTCGTAATGACGTTTCTGCCAAAGTTGCAAACATTTGAACCAATAAGTGCTGTCGGGGGGCCCAAAAGGTGTCTGTTGATTGGCCTAATTTGCCAAGAGCACGGCAGAGGGGTTGGCGGGAAGTGAAACAGTAGCCTCGCTTCATTATGGGCGTGAAAAAAAAAAACTCGCCAAGCGTAAGTTGGACTCACGCTCCGAGAGTACCTACCGTATAGTCCGCATAGAAAGGCCTTTAGTGTCAATGTCGTAGTTTATTGTTGACGTTTCATCATGATATCAGTAGTATGTTAGATAAATTTTTGACTCAAATGACTGCATACGATGGATGGCGGATACATCTACAGGTGTAACTGTTTACGAAGACACTTATTTTCTGAAAAGTCCTAAAATTCCTCCGACATAAATAAATTTGTAGATTTGACAAGATGATACCAGATACTTAACAGGTAAGTACTACTTAAAAATTTTGTTAACAGCTCGCTCATTAATCGCATTATCATTATAGTCTACGGCCACAATAAAAAGCCATTCTAGCCAATTATTTTTTAAGAAATCGGATAAGTAGCTCGGAGATTACCCCTATACTACATATAAACTTACAAACTTCTCTTTATAATATAATACCGCCTTATATATTAAACAAATAGTATATATATTACCAAATAGGGGATTTATTAACAAAGGGCAAGATAATAAGTACCCGAAACCGGCTTGCGTGCATGCAACGACTAATGAATGTTAGGGAAGTGAAAGTGATCTCAATCAATCAATCAATCAAAAATTTTTATTCAAAGTTGTACAGAAACTGCGACTTAATAAACGTTACAAGGTAAACTAGGTGTCCATTTCAAAATCTAGATCATTTTGGAGAAAAAATGGACAAGAAAACTCCAAACCTTATAGTCTTTTCAAGTCCTTAATTAACAGACTTTATATAAATATTCTAAAACCTGGAACTCATGCATTGAACTGGCTTTAACTCTAGACATCATTGTCATCTAAATAATCTTAAATGCTATAGTAGCTTTTTTGGCACAAAGTATGCTTTAAACATTTTTTGAACCGCGTTTCTGGCAAGCTTATTATATCACCAGGGATCTCATTGTAGAAACCTATACAATGCCCCAAAAAGGATGTATTAACCTTTGCCAGCCTAAATTTTGGGAACGAAAGTTCTGTCAGGATCGTGGAAAGTGACAGGACCTGGTCTCTGCCTTCTCCTCTGGGATACAGGCGTGAGTTTATGTATGTATGTGTATATATTAAAAAAAATACTCTTCTTCTTCTTCTTCTTCACCCTCTCTGATGGTGCCAGTCAGCTCCGCATGTTTATTATGTTGCAAAGAGGTATCTAACATTCCCGTGCCCGTGCCAGGGCACACTGTAGGCAGTGGGACGTAAATATACTCCGTTCCACTAGTCGAACTCCTAGGGAACAAAATACTCGCACCTCATTGATCAATGCGCGCGGCTAGAGATATGCGAAACAATAAGCGAAGACGGTCCGCTTCATACGGTAGGTTAACAGTGGCTAATGAATGAGCTAAATTTTTTTGGGAGCTCGTTTCACCCAAGCTAGCTAGTAGTTGCCTTGCTAAAACCTCCATAATTTAATAAGAATCAGACAATGGTAAGGGACTCAAGGAGCAAGAAAAATTCAAAAGGAGTACCCCGCTGTATTATTACCGCTAGACTTTGTTAAAGCTGCTATTTAATTGAGTCTGAGACTTGAAGTACACACCATAGAACAAAGAAAATCTGTTTCCAACTCTATGCCTTTGCGATAATAATGCTTTTCGTGAATACTTGTATCACTTTGTCTCGTTCTTTTCAGAGTAATCAGAAGAGACGGAATGATACATAAGTATTTCAAAGTATTAAAATCAGAAGCCACGGACAAGCCGATCGGACCACGTGGCCTAAGGGCATATAAAATAATTAGCAATTTTATTCAAGGCGACGACGTTTTTCATAATGATAAACGAATGATTCATGAAAAATCAATGATATATCTATCGTTGCTTTTATCATCATCATCGTCATCATCGTCAGCCATTTGACGCCCACTGCAGGACATAGGCCTCATAGTTCGTGGTTTTCATAACCATGAGGGGTTTTGCCACAATCGCCACGCTTGGCAGGCGGGTTGGCGATCGCAGTATGCGATTGGAAACTCAGGAAGATGCTGCTGCCCGTCTCCTGGTAATTGATTTCCTGAGTCGCCTTCTACGACATCCACGGAAGGAAATGGAGTGACGCTATTCTTAAGCCGGCGCCACACAAACTTTTTTATATAATGGTCCTTTTTTTTGTAAATGTTCGTGATTTTGGTGTGGTTCAAAACTACAAACCTCAATTAAAACCGCGTCGATTTTTTTTCTCTTCTAAATATTATATTAATGTGTTGTCCGAATTGCGTAAAAAATAGGTGAAATAAGAATTAAGCCAAAACGCGGGAAACAAAAATATCTACGACGATATGTCGTCGATTTGCTAATTAATCAGGAAATATCAATTCTGTAGATATTTTTAACCGACTTCAAAAAAGGAGGAGTTCGACGAGTATATATTTTTTGCTATGTTTTCGCTTAACTCCGTCAAATCTTAACCGATTTCGACAATTCTTTTTTTGTTTGTCCCATTGGTCCTATTTTGATCTGGTGAAGATCTGATGAAGACTTTCAGAGATAGAGAACGGAACTCTTCAATGGACTGCAGTAAATAAGGCCTAATGGGGCCAATCCTTTAGTATGTTTCATAAAATAGCGTGAAAGTAGTCCCAAGGTAATTTGGTGATACTCTGGTGAAGACTTTCGGAGATGGAAGCAATGAATTAAGTAGGTTAAATTAAGTTATAAGGGTCTTGTTCAGTTTTCTCTCGCTCCCCCACAAAAAATTTTAAAATTTCAAATAAAAAATAAAAATTGACTACGAAACACTATAGCACTAAAAAGTTAGAAATAATTTAAATAATTAGCAGTATGTATTGGTAATTTGATAATAATTTGGTAGTCGGTGCCCAGTTTCATGACCAGCACATATATATTCTGGGCACCGACTCCAAATTATACTCCCATAATACCTACATATATACATACTCCTAATTATTTAAATTATTTCTAACTTTTTTGTGCTGTAGTGTTTATTACAAATTCCTTACCTCCAGACCAAAGCTGATCGAAGTGAAACATAGTTGTAGGTTATAATGGTTTAATTGAATCGTGTGATTTTAAAACAACACAAGTCACATGTGTTTTTAAAATAACACTTGCCCATTTTTTTTATTAAATTATTTACACCTACCCATTGATTTACATTAGAAAAAAAAATTGTAGTTTATTCATACAGAAATCAATATAATATGCTAAAATATTGCTGTTGTAGATATTAGTATTTGAATAAAATAGTTTTTTTCTATTTCCTGCAAAGTTGTAATGAAAGGACATGTGTCGTTTTAAAATCACACGATTCAATTATTATTATTATTAATACGTTTATTGCACATAAGTAAAAATACAATGGCAATGTGGCAGACTTAACGGTATAAGCATTTTCTACCAGTCAACCACAGGTGATGCAAGAAATTAACTGATACGAAATAATCCCGTTAGAAATAAATTAGACTCTGCTCCCGTAGCCACCACGATAAGTCGTTGCCAAAGCGTCGGGAATTAAAGCAAATTATTAAGTTTACCTGATAATTTCATTCCCGATTCAACCCATTAAATGTTAGGTACGAGTGTATTGCAAGGTATATTTATTTATTATTACTACTACTACTTTGAAAATAAACAAAGTCATAGGTACATGCCCGCACTGGGAACCGAACCTCGGTCTTCCGCTTCCGAGTCCATGCCACACGTCAACGGTGAATAGTTACTTAGTTGCCTATGCACGTATTGACTTTCTTTCCTGTGGGCTAGGCTGACTAAGCTGTCAGGATGGTTTAGGTGCTGGGCAAGTGGTCCCTTCACCGATCTAGATGGTGCCACTGACGCTGTAAAAATCATCTTTCTACGTAGATATAAAGGCCAAAGTTTATTTATTGTAATATATATTACTAGGTGGCCGGACAATTTTGTACCGCCCCAGGAAATAATATTTTTTATTTGTGAAATTTTCCCATATTTTAATAGTTATTCGGGTCAGAGATCAATGAAACAAATCAAAAATAATAAAAACCGGTCTAGCCGTGCTTGAGTTAATGGTGTAACCGATTTGGCTTTACATAGGTTCACTATACACGCTGAAATTTGGGTGGTTTCAACGCCGCGGTTATGCGATTAGTAATTAAAAATGGCATCTACTTAGACGATTACTTTTAAGTATTGACGAGCAATTAGTACTGTCTTTCCGTATATCAGAACAATGGCCCGAGGACCAATGGCGCGCCCGCACCCCTCTGGCTGGCTACCAGAGGCGCAGGGTCCATATAAGCCTTTGCAACAAAAAATAATGTTATCGTCACTTGTTTATTCCTTATTTCTCTGCATTTGTCCCTCACATTTGTTCATTGCGGTGAGTTTTCTTAGTCAATATGACATTAATTCAAAGAGAGTGCTGCTTTTCAACTTTACTTACTATTTGCTCGGTCAAACTTCGTTTTCCAATCTTAGTTTTAAAAAGAAAAAGCACGTAATGATAATACCGAATAACTGAATGCAGTTAGGCCGTGCTGTTCCAAAAAAGAATATTGATTGCAAGACGAAAAAACCGCCCAAGTGCGAGTCGGACTCATGCACGAAGGGTTCCGTACCATTATACAATATTTGAATATTTCAAGCGTCTAACTGTTGCCGTTATTAATATCGAGCAAAAGACGGCAAAAAAAACACTTGTTGTGTGGGAACCCCCCTTAAATATTTATTTTATTCTTTTTAGTATTTGTTGTTAGCAGCAACAGAAATACATTATCTGAGAAAATTTCAACTACCTAGCTATCACGGTTAATGACATACAGCCTAGTGACAGACAGATGGATAGACAGACGGACAGTGGAGTCTTAATAATAGGGTCCCTTACCCTTTGGGTACGGGAACTTAATTAAGCTCGCTGAATTGAAGCGGAGTGGATCAAAGCACCTATCTCCAGTTTTGTGAACGAATTACGGTAAAGTTTAGCATTTTTATTAGCTTGTAACTGGCATCTAAAGGTCTATCCACATTACGACAGGCCACGGACGTGCAGGCGCAACGATTCAAACTAAAATAATTTTTAAATACTTCCAAAGATGGAGACTACATTATCATCGTTGCGCCCACACGCCACCGGCCTGTCGCAATGTGGATAGACCTTTAGATTCCAGTTACATGCTAATGAAAATGGTAAACGTTTCCGTAATTCGTCCACGAAACTGGAGATAAGTGCTTTGATCCACTCCGCTTCAATTCAGCGAGCCTAATTAAGTTTATTAAATGAGATTGCTGTCTAGGGAGATGGCCGTTTTTTTCGCGAGAAATTTAATTTATTTTATTTTAAGAAGGGCAAATGAACCAAGTGAAGGGGCACTGCAAACATTTTAAAATATATCTTAACGATATTATAAAAGTTAAATTTTGATGTGAATTTTTCCGGGATAAAAAGTAGCCTTAGATGTGCTATCCCAGACTAAAATCTATATCTGTGTGAAATTACATCCAGATCCGTTCAGCGGTTCTAGCGTGATTGAGTAAAAAACATCCACCAAAACATTCATATTTATAATACCAGTACCAATGAATGAGTACCAATGATTTTGTTTTCTAAGTTACGTACATTTGTGAAGTTGTAGTACCAATATCATTCGTTAACGGCGAAGGGAAACATCGTCGTGAGGAAACCTGAGAGTCTGAGATGTTCAAATACCTCAGCGCTTGAGAGTGCCAATCCGCGGTGGGCACGCGTGGTAATTAAGCCCATCTCTGAGAGAAGGAAAAAGTGAAGGTACCTATAACATTGTTATATGTCATCAAAGCATAAATCTTAACGGAACCATAGCTATACCTCAGCCATCCATCAAGGCACCGTAGAAATATGTCTACAACTACCTTTTCCTTCCATTTTCCAGTAAATAAGAGTGTTTCTTTGTGCCCATATGTGCTTCAGTAGAAATACACAGTCACTAACAGGTGCCTGCCACACCATGGTTCTTATCTCGACTGGCTTAAGTGCGAATATCGGACAAGACAACTTTAACTGTCACTAGCTATACAAGGACATCGCTCTCGCACTCGGATGCTTACAATCAGAGGCCGGACGGAGAAAACTTTTGAAAAATTTCCATCATATCCGTCCGGGTTGACGTGTCAAAGAGCGATATTAAACAGATACGTCTTTGATGATAGCGTTGTTATACTTAGTTATGTTTTTTTTAATTTTTTTATATTTAATTAATAAAGACCTTTATATTTTTTTTACAAGTTTCGCCAAACTGCGGTGCAGTTTATTGGCGTTACGCTCCTATAATTTATGGTTTACAATCAGTCTTTTACAGCTCTTAATATTTTAAGTATTTTAACTTAGCGGCCCTACCCGCACCACCCAGACGTCACTCAAAGTCGCCACTGAAATCGAATTTTGTATGAGGAATTTAAATGTAATGTTTTATAACATTTTTATTATTAAAGACTTCATTGTTTTATGTACTTATTTGTAAACAAAGCTTTGTTGCACTTGTTGCAACACCATACGGCCAATTGGTATGACCAAAACTGATAATCCTATCATACATAGGTAGGTACCTAATTCAATTGATACATGTGTGCGAGCGAGGCGGGAAGATGGCAGGCGGAACAGGGAAGTCACTGAATGGCAGCCGAGTACCGGACGGCGGTGGTCAGTGGGTGGACCGACAGCCCGATGATCGAATGATGTGATCAAGACATCAAAGGGCCCGTGGACTCGAATGGCGACCGACTGCGAAAGATGGCATAGTAGGGACAGGCCTATAATAGTTAGCAGTGGGCAGAGGACACACACACACACACACACACACACACACACACACACACACAGACACACACACACACACACACACACACACACACACACACACAC
This sequence comes from Yponomeuta evonymella, assembly GCA_963969515.1. Taxonomy (NCBI): domain Eukaryota; kingdom Metazoa; phylum Arthropoda; class Insecta; order Lepidoptera; family Yponomeutidae; genus Yponomeuta; species Yponomeuta evonymella. The sequence goes on from OZ018349.1 coordinate 5,283,234, forward strand.
GCACACGTGTTCGGACGTCTCTGCACAGATCTTTTTGGCGGTAACGTGAACATTGTCACAGGTCATTTGCACATCAGTTATTATCTTTACGGTGCATGTGTGAGTAATTGACGTAGTGTGATGCGTAGTGAATTACTATTAGGCAATTACTAAAGGAGTCAACTATGTTCACGTTACCGCCAAAAAGGTTTGTGCGGACTATACAATCAATTCCTAACACTGATATCATGACAATTCGATGTAGGTTGTAAAGTCAACCCACAGATTAACGAGTAGGTAATTATCATAATAAACTACAAGTTGTAGTTTTATGAAGCTCGGCCCAGGGGTTTCTTGAGCCAGCGTGTGTACATCTGCACGTATTCAAGTCCTCGCCTAATCTTTGCCAGTTCACTCCTTTCTCAGGAGAGAATGTGACAATGCACAAGGGCGCGCGAGACGGGGTAATGTACCTGATGTTTCCATTTTTCATGCCCTTTCGGGGAGTTTCAGCCAAAATCTCGCATAATAGTCGTTTTGTTGGCCCCTACGCAACTTGGAGGATTGTTGGGAAACTTTGTTACTCCTTTGTTAGGTGGGCACGGGTTGGAAAATATAAACAACAGAATACTCAGCATTAGTTTGTGGGTGCCTGTCAATTCCACTATTAGACAACTCCTTATTTTATTTGTTTTAATTCTTTGTTCTTCCAGCAAACCTTTGGTATTGAAGAGACTGGCGACGGGTAGTAAATGAAAAATAAATGCTGTAAAAAAGAAAAGAAGCTTGAAAAGAAGAAAAAGAAACGGTTAAATTCTGGGCACCGAGTTACTGAATCGTATTTGACAGAGGACGAGGAGGCTATATAGTTACTGGTATGCTTGACTCTTGAGTAAAACGCCTGGACGTGCGAGCCAACGGGTGGTCTATGTTAGAAACCCTGGGTAGTCTGTGAGGTGATGGCAGCTCAAAAACGGTCGTGAAAAGGATGGCCCGGGGGACCAGGGTTGACGACTCACTATCGTCTTTCAAATTGTTCTTTCTGGATCAGTGTTCCGAATAAATCTTGAACCGGTCATGTTTTTCTATTTGCCCTTGAACCCATTGATAATGAGGATACTTAATCACGCCTGAGAACATATGGGAAAGGCCATTCTGGCGATGAGTTCAAATATGGAACAAAGAAGGATTTGCGAATTTTGCAACCTTTCGCATATTCGGACACTGACGCTACGAACCGCGGTAGCTTTCTGCGTATGTTGCGATAGCTGTTTTGGTCTGTAAGTATCGCTCACATTTTGCTATATTATCAAGGCGTCTCAGTATGCGAAAGGTTTTAGAAGCGGTTTTCGTACATACACACATGCATAAATTCACGCCTGTACCCCGGGCTGGCACCAAGGTCACTATATCTCATAGTACTGTATTCAGATATCATCATCATCATCATCATCAGCCATTTGACGCCCCTGCAGTGGGCGTCAAATGGCTGATGATAATGATGAAAGGAGTTATGAGAGAACATAGAATCGGACATACTTACATACATACGAGTTAAACACATTACCCTCCTTTTGGGCTCCGCCGCGGTCGGGTAACCCCCATAAAACCCCTACAAACAGCCGGCTGCCTTGACAAATGCATTAACCTCAGCTGCAATCGGAAACAATTATTTCTAAATGCCCCGACGGAGCCCTTTACCACTGTTTTTCTGAAATAATCCCCCTATGTTCCCTAAACGGTATCATGTGAAGACTTTTGGACCGGGGAAACCATTTTTTAGAGCTCCCGCACAAAAGTGGTGTCGGAAGTAGTAGAAGGAAATGGCTCCCATTCCGTACGCTTTTATTCATGTTCTGTGATCTTGATATGTTCGCCTTTTGCCTCTAATGGCGCTGGCTTTGGCTGAAAGTGGGGAGGTTAGAATATTTATATCCTGACTAGATATCTGTATCTTGTAAGGGACGCAGCCGTATTTTCCTGTGTATAACTATGGAAATAGCTGAGGTTCCTATTTGATATACAATACCTACTATATATTTGAAATAAAATACTAAATACTTATTTGAAACAGACATACTCACTTATATTGAAACTTGTCACATTGTCAATCAGTTAGCATTTAGATAGATAGATAGATAGAGAACACTTTATTGCACAACCAGGTGAAAGATATTACAAATAGTTTCTTATATCTAAGTAGTGGTATACAATTGGCGGTCTTATCGCTTAGAGCGATCTCTTCCAGACAACCTTTGGATGGAGAGGAATGCACCAAGAATACAGTCGGTAGATGGATGTAAAGCGAGAGATTACAAGAACATAAGTACTTATAATTACATATTGTACCAATAATATACTTACATGAATACTTAAAAAAAAAAAAATAGCTACTACATTAAATATATATAAGCAGCAGTTTATATGTATATAATATACATGAATACCTACAAAATAAATACATAATTAAATATATATAAGCAACAGTTTACACAGTTCAAACAGTGAGGTAGTGAGATTTCACCAATGCCTTAAAACAAGACAAGGACTTTGCTTTTCTAACCTCCACGGGCAGGTTATTCCATAAATGGACTGTGAAAATTTGGAAATTTGAAAATTTGAAAAAAATTGACTGTGTAAATTTATACAGTGAATAATTCGCAGATGGTAAAATAAATTATTACTCGAGTAATTTACTTTACAATAATTACAACTACGACCTTTCCAACAAAAACGATAAGCCAAGATGGCGTCTCCTTTTCTTTTATATAGTGACGTCATCATATGAAGGTTCCATACGTTCATGTTTATATTGATGGTCAAGTAAATTTCAGTGGGAGTAAGTTAGTCAAATTGAATATTGTTAAGTTATTATGAATAAAATTAAGTTTGACCACTATTAATAGGTATACTAAAGAGAAGAGAAGCTTTATAACTTAACAACATACATACACGCCTATATCCCGGCGGGGTAGGCAGAGACCAAGGTCTGCCACTTGCCACGATCCTGATAGATCTCTTTCGCTTCATCAACATTCATTAGTCGTTGCATGCACGCACGCCGGTTTCGGGTACTTTTTTTATCTTGCCCTTTGCTAATACATCCCCTATTTGGTCGAAGTATGTCCCCCTGGGACGTCCCTTGAAGGTCCTTTCACCCACATTCGCTCGATATATTCGCAATAGTTTGATTAGAGAACGTTGTGGACTGAAAGATGATGTAATGACTAGAATTAAGAAAGGAATGTTACGTTGGTTGGACATGTGGAGAGGATGAACGAAGAAAAATTGACGAAACAAATATATCAAGTCTCAAAGACTATTAGTAAAAACCGGAAATTCGGCATAGATATAAATATTGATCATGGCGATAAACGGTAAACTAAGAAAAATAAATTTTAACGGGGCACCTCCCCTACACCTAAATTAGTGATGTTTTTTGTCTCCTTAATCCTAAAGTGTGGGGTATCATTGAATTGGTCGTTCAAAAATATTTTGGTTATAGAAAATCCACTCCCTACAGTTACTTCAAAAAATAAGTTATTTGAACACCTCAGACATTGAGGTTACCTCACGATGTTTTCCTTCAAGGTTAACAAGTGGTATATTGCTACTCTTTACATAATTATACCAAAGAATAATCAGTTTCTTATCTCTGCGGTTGGTCTGTTTTCCGTCTAGCGCCGCCATCGCGGCGCCATCGGTCCTTTATTTTAGCTGTAGGTTTACTGGACCGTAGAGTTTATACAAGGTGTGCCATATTTTCTTTAACCCTCACTGATGTTATTCGGATTTAACCCATGTTAAATCAGAATAACGTCAGTGCGAATAATTTTAACCACGGATGCACTTTGCAATGGCGGTAATAAATAATCGACTGTTGCAATACCTACAAGTTTAAAATATTATATAAAACAGCTGACTATCATCATCATTCAGCTACAAGAAGTCCACTGCTGGACATAGGCCTCCTCCATGGATTTCCAAAAGACCGGTTGGAAGCGGCCTGCATCCAGCGTCTTCCTGCCACTTGGATGAGGTCATCTGTCCATCTTGTGGCTGGTCGTCCTACGCTGCGCTTGCCGATATGTGGTCTCCATTCGAAAACTTTTCGGCCCCATCGGTCATCAGTTCTGCGTGCTATGTGCCCCGCCCACTGCCACTTCAACTTACTAATCCGCTGGGCTATGTCGACGACTCTCGTTCGTCTACGGATCTCATCATTTCTGATTCGATCTCGTAGAGAAATTCCGAGCATAGCCCTTTCCATAGCTCGTTGCGTGACCTCGAGCTTTCTTATGAGGCCCAGCTGACTTTTACAATTATAAGTTTTCCCTGGTTATTATTTGTATAGTTTTTTTTTACAAACAGCATAGTAAAACGAAGAATAGAGCAGCAGGATAACAGTTTCTTCTTTTATTTATTACTCTACAGTAATTTGAAAGGTTTAATACAAAAAATGGAGGCACACGCAAACTACTGCGTTCGGTGTCCTAAAATCACAAAATCCATCATAGACATTAATAGTCCTCTATGGAGAACAGTACAAGCTCAGCACCCCCCGCCCCCGCGCCCCTCTATACTCGAATGCGCCCTATTACATTCCTTTTTGAGAAGATTAGGATTTTTAGTCACCCTGTATATCGATGAACCGGCCAACAAATAAGATTTATTTTATGCAATGCTGAAAGCATGGGCGTTACCGTAGCGTGGTCAATAGAAACGTTAGCGGTGGGGCTTATGCCTATACAATACACCAATGCCAACAGATAAATAGATGCTTGGAGGTAGATTGATTGAATCTTGTTTCTTGAAAAAAACCAGACAGTCAAATTTAATGTAAAATACAAGAGAGTTTTTTTAGGTGATATGAGAAAAAAGGCTTTCATTTTATTTAACGGCACAAGTATTTAAGACAAGGTGGCAATTATATGAATAAATGACTGAATTAGATTTTTAACAGTATGTTTAACTGACATGTATTTTTCAGTTTATTATGTACGGTATCAAGCAGATCTCATCAAATAGGAAAAGTCCCTGTGACACGCTAGATAATACGTTGTCCACGCAGTTCCAATCAGGAAGTTACAAATAAATTAGGATAGACAAAACATTTCTCAATCGTAGTTCGTATGCCACGCGATGTAAGTGCTCGTTTCGGATAAAACATATCCTCATGTGGTCTTCGATGGTAGATTAGTGGGTGGAATATTGTACTCTGAAGCGAGAGGCCCAGGTTCGATTCCCAGTGCGGGCATGTAGGTACCTATGACTTTGTTTTCTAAGTTATGTACATTTGTGAAGTTATACTAGCGATACCACTCACTAACTGTGAAGGGAAACATCGTGAGGAAACCTGAGTGTCTGAGCTATTCACATACCTCAGCGCTTGAAATCGCCAATCCGCTGTGGGCACGCTTAGTGAATAAGCCCATACTCTCTCCCTGATAGAAGGCCTGTGCCCTAAAGTGGGGCGTATGTAGGCTGCTTATGCTATGTTGTCTTCAACTCCCTTCTTTCAACACCCATGAATTATATACATACTTTTTAGGGTTCCGTACCCGAAGGGTGCCAAACGGGACCCTATTACTAAGACTTCACTGTCTGTCTGTCTGTCTGTCACCAGGCTGTATCTCATGAACCTTGATAGTAAGACAGTTGAAATTTTCACAGATGATGTATTTCTGATGCCGCTATAACAACAAATACTACAAAAAGAATAAAATAAATATTTAAGAAGGGCTCCCATACAACAAACGTTGTCTTAAGACAGCGCTCGCCATCTAGCAGCCATCGGTGTAACCTTCACAGCGCCGATCTCATGTCGTTAAATGTCAATGTAAAACGCTTCTTGTTGATTTCTATAGATGGCGCTGTTCTCAAATTCGAACTTTGTCTAATGTTGTATAGATAAAGGTACGGAACCCTTCGTGCGCGAGTCCGACTCGCACTTGACCGGTTTTTTTTTTTAGATTATGTTCGCAGAAAGGCTTGAAATGGAGACAGTGTATGAATAAATATCAACCTATCTTTGAAATTCAAATGAGCTGAAATAAATGTTTACTACCCGTTTGATGTCCAACCCCTAAAAGCCTCACAATATTGACGGCTCTCATATCTTTCTACATCGTAATATTTTAGTAGGTAGTTATGTCTTAGCTTATTTTTTACCGATACTTCATACTCGATACACTTTCACTTGATGCAAACAAACTGTAATAGAAATTGTTTTTTTTTTGTTTTTTATGGAGCTTCGATGGGGTCTCACTGCTGGGCAAAGGCTTTAAACTCCTCCCTGTTCAAATTGTTAAAATACGAATTAAAATTTCTCTTTATTAATTTAAGGGGCTCCATTGTAACACGGCGGTAGTGTTAAGCTATGGTTTCCTCCAAAAGCGGCGGCGTCTTGTAGCGGTCGCCATTTAGCGGCAAATGACGTCACTGAAACGTTGGCCATGAAATCAAGATGGCGTGGTTTCCTAAAGAGCGATGTTTGTCACCGTAACCATAAGTTCTCTAGAAAACCGCGCCATTTTGTTTACAAAGACAACGTTCTTGTGACGTCATTCACCGCTGTATTACGGCCGCATCATGACGCCACCGCTTTTGGAGGAAACCAGTTTTACTCGATGGAGCCCAAGGGGAAAAAATTATGTCGTATTTACAAAAAAATCATTGTAAGTACAATTATTGCCGTGAACTTAACGCAAAAAACCTTGGACTACATAGCATTACGGCCAAAATCGGCCGTTTTTGGCATAAATGCTCTCTATGGCACGTGCACATCCAGGCGACAATTTTATAGAACTACAATTTATGGTTTACTATGACAATTCGATATACATTGCAAAGCCGAATAACCCACAGATTAACAAGCAGGAAAGCTACGCAACGTACCTACATAGAATTGCCATAATAAAGTATGAATTAAATTTTTAAGCGACCTCAAAAAACGAGGACAAATTGAGAATTCGCCGATTTGAGAACCTTTTAAATATATATATATATATAAATACACATATACAATATTTTGGCTATGTTCCAAATCCAAATTCTGTCAAATCTTAACCGATTTCGACAATTTTTTTTTCCGAATAAATATAACGTCCTATTGGTCCCATTTTAATTTGTTGAAGCTCTGATGAAGACTTTCAGAGATGGAGAACTGACCTCTTCGATGGACATCAGTAAATTAGTATGTTTCATAATATAGCGTAAAAGTAGTCTCAGGGTAATTTGGTGATGTTCTGGTGAAGACTTTTGGAAATGGAAATTGAGAACTTCAAATTTTATAGCAAAGAATTAAGTAGGGTAAATTATGATTATAAAAATAAAAATCGGCTTCAAAACACTACAGCACTAAAGAGTCAGAAATAATTTAAAAGAATGCCATTAAATTAAAAGTCGGTGCCCAGTTTCATGACCAGCACATATGTTTTGGGCACCAACTCTAAATTATACTTCTACAATACCTTCATGTATACGGCTTAATGGTATTCTTTTAAAATATTTCTAACTTTTTAGTGCTGTATTATTTTAAAGTCAGTTTTCATTATTATTATTATTATTTTTTATGAAACGCCGCCTCTACATGTTATCGACTTCTAATTTAATGGTATTCTTTTAAATTATTACTAACTTTTTAGTGCTGTATTGGTTTTTAAGTCAGTTTATAGTTTTTATTATTTTTTTATATTTTTTATGAGACGCGGCCTAGGGAACGTATATCTGGTACATAGTATAGGTAGACATCTTTCTCCATCGAGGGATCTTTACATCTGGAACAGGTTATGAAATTTTAAGTTTTTTAGTTTAGTAGTTGTAGCTTGGGAGTTATATATTACCTTACCTGACGATATGAAATCATCTCTGTGCCTTTGAGATAAGAAACGGCACTCTACTCAGTTGCGTTATGGTCGACTTTACAATAACAATGTAAAGGTCGAGAAGCTTCCCCCTATGAGTAAAAAAAAATTACTTCCGCACAATACAATCACAATCCCTTCCGTGTGGCGCTGGATTTAGAATAGCGTCACTCCATTTCCTTCCGTGGATGTCGTAGAAGGTGACTAAGGAAATCAATTAGCAGGAGACGGGCAGCAGCGTCTTCCTGAGATTCCAACCGCATACTGCGATCGCCAACCCGCCTGCCAAGCGTGGCGATTATGGCAAAACACCTCATGGTTATGAAAACCACGAAGGAGGCCTATGTCCTGCAGTGGGCGGCAAATGGCTGATGATGATGATGAATACAATCACAATTAGTAGCTACTACCTCATTGGTCTAGCGAGAAAACGTTTGACTACCAACACAGAGGTTGTGGGGTCGATTCCTGCTGGAGGCTGCCGTATTTTTTGATCAGAACTCAGGTATCTAATTCTGATTGTCGAATGTCAAGATACAATGTTAGTCGCTGCCTTACAGTCGCGTTTTAGTGGAGAAACAGGTTGTAGTGGAAAAATGATCTTTTGCTGACGATGGTTCTTTTTTTTTTATATTTCTGGTGTTTTATTTGTTCACCATATCACAGGGTATCGTAATTTGGCATCAGAATAAGTACTTGTGTTGCGTCGATGTTGCTACTATTATTTTCTTTAGGAAAAACAAAACCTGTGTTAATGACTCGAAATTCGTTCAGAATAAGTATTCCATTTTATTTTTGTTTGTATTACCTATTCAAATCAAATATTTTTATTCGTTGTCGTTCAGAAACTGTGAGTTAATGAACGTTACAATTTTATATATTCCCTTGCAAATCAAAGGTGTCCTTGTTTTGATCTGTTCTAAGATTTAAATTGTTCTTGAGAAAAATTTACAAATAACTCCCTACTTGTTCATGGAATAACGGTGTAATGTAGAAGGCTATTGAAATATACCACTACGGAACTTTACAAGCAAATCGGATTCGATAGTACGAATCCATCGGCAAACTTCCCAGCTCGAAATTAACATAAAACATCAAAACTCACATTAAAGTATTCCAAATTGGTCGACTCTCCCCTTAAAATATTCCACCCCGCCGATGCTCCGTCAAGCACGGGGGATAGTGGGGAAACAAAGACCATTAGGATATATTTTTATTGCGACTAGCTAGATAGAAATACTTGAACAATAAAATTATTATCGCTTTCGCTGGAGATTTCATGTACTGGAATGATTCAATTATAAGTTTCGTACTTATCAGTCACAATACAGGGTGTTATAATATGTACTCTGACCTAACTCGAATCTGGAAACTATACGCATGCAGAATTGCAGACAGACAATCAACTTGCGTGATCATTCCAGCGCAATTGGAATCATGTAGTGTAGACGACCATTCCATTGCCGGAATAGCAATATTATGGCAATTATAATGGTCACTGTAGTCTCGGCGATTCGACGGCGTTGTAATGAGTGGAACTATGTAGATGGTGTCGCTTTTTCGGCTTTTCCAGTCCAGCACTACTGGATTGCTGAACTAGAATAATGTGACCCGGGCATAAAACTAAGGCCCGTATTACAGAACGATCCTCAAGCGCTGTTTTGTCTATCAAGTTGCCGCACTAATTTGGCTAGGCACTTACCACTTATTCGCATGTGTTCAACATATAACCACAACACTGATTCAAATATGGATATGTTTTCTGAGTGTCCTTTTAGGCGTAATCTACGTAAAAAGTTTAAGTAAGTTCTCTTCTTACCAATATACCTATCATTTATTGTCTTGGTTTCTGGTTTCTTCATTAATGTAATAAACAAGTTTTGATTTTTCCACTTAGTGAACGTTGTGAACATATATAATTGGTGCACTGGTTGTAATACTGTTGTACGAATATTTATATAAATTCTGTAAATTAAGGAATTGAAAAGACTAAGTTTGGAGTTCTTTTTGGTCCATTTTTCTCCAAAATGATCTAAACTTTGAAATCGACACCTAGTTTAACTTGTAACGGTTATTATGTCGCAGTTTCTGTGCTACTTTGAAAACAAAAATTTGATTTGTGAACTATTTATGTTCCTAACAAAAAAAAAAAACTATCTTGAGGCTAAAAACTCCACCCATGCCAGGACTTGAACCGGAGGTTCGAAAGTTCGCCCATGCCTGCACTTGTCCATTAACTCAGATGGGAGAGCGCTGACACGGTTAGCCAGAGGTTGCAGGTTCAAGTCCCGGCGTGAAATTTTTGGCCTCTAAATAGGTTTTTAAAATTGTCTTTAGCACGGAAGAGCACGCACTTCTTTGTTGCACAAAGAATATAAAAAAAACCTCAATAACCGCGTGCTCAATTTTGATGACAGAGCAAGCGAAGGATTCTAAAAATTAGAATCCTGAGCGTTAGCGAGGGAATCAAAAGAGCACGAGGTGAAAAATCTTTGCACTCGAGTGCAACACGTAACTTTTCATCCCACCTTAGGGAGGAAATGACTAAATGCAAAAAAAACACAAAGGAGGTTCCGAGTTCAGTTTATAACAAATAAAAAAAATTCGGCACCATGGAGGTAAGGTAAGGAAGTAAATAGGTTTAATGATGTTATAATTTAAAAACTTAGTGCAATCCATGTTCTAAATTCAATTTACTTTATCCTCTAGCGGATAAAAACGGCTTTTGCACTCAGATACTATCGAAGAGCAAAAATACTCTTTCCGAGATGGGGGGATGAAAATAGTTATTTGTTATGCAAGGCTGCAAAGTTAATTTTTGGCGCGAGTACCTTGTATTGAAACCTGAGCAAGCGAAGGATTCTAGGATTGAGCCACGAGCGAAGCGAGTGGTTCAAATATAGAATCCTGAGCGTATAGCGAGGGTTTCAAAGGTACGAGACGCTAAATAACTTTGCTGCCGAGCGCAACACACAACTTTTCACCTCACTAAAGCGAGGAAAATGTTAGGTGCAAGAAAAACAGTTTTAATAAATATTAAATTACTGTTAATTTATATCTTCGTCGCTGCTAGCTTCGCTCATATTTTATGATTTCTTTCGATTTTATCAAAAAACAAACCAAAATAATGGAAGTAAAGTGAATTCAATAAAGAGAAGAAAATTTTAAAGTTTTTTTTTTAAATAAAATTTTCTTGCCGGCCAGTGCGATTCTTTAAATGAGGCTGGCGCATGACATGAAATAAGTATTTGCATTTCAATCATCAATGGACTGGCTGCAGAGAATATAAACTATTACGAAACCAATGAGGTTCTATATATATGTAATTTATTGTACGAAACCTTTATTGAATAAAAATATTCGAATTTTAAAAACACTTTCCACGCTAGCGGATAAAGTGCGATTTTCCACGCAGATTTCGAATGATAAACAGAGCTTTTACAAGCTAGTGAGGTGAAATAGTTATTTGTTATGCAAGGCTGCAAAGTTAATTTTTGGCGCGAGTACCTTATATTGAAACCTGAGCAAGTGAAGGATTCTAGGATTGAGCCACGAGCGAAGCGAGTGGTTCAAATATAGAATCCTGAGCGTAGCGAGGGTTTCAAAGGTACGAGACGCTAAATAACTTTGCTGCCGAGCGCAACACACAACTTTTCACCTCACTAAAGCGAGGAAAATGTTAGGTGCAAGAAAAACAGTTTTAATAAATATTAAATTACTGTTAATTTATATCTTCGTCGCTGCTAGCTTCGCTCATATTTTATGATTTCTTTCGATTTTATCAAAAAACAAACCAAAATAATGGAAGTAAAGTGAATTCAATAAAGAGAAGAAAATTTTAAAGTTTTTTTTTAAATAAAATTTTCTTGCCGGCCAGTGCGATTCTTTAAATGAGGCTGGCGCATGACATGAAATAAGTATTTGCATTTCAATCATCAATGGACTGGCTGCAGAGAATATAAACTATTACGAAACCAATGAGGTTCTATATATATGTAATTTATTGTACGAAACCTTTATTGAATAAAAATATTCGAATTTTAAAAACACTTTCCACGCTAGCGGATAAAGTGCGATTTTCCACGCAGATTTCGAATGATAAACAGAGCTTTTACGAGCTAGTGAGGTGAAAAATATTTTTGTAGGTTAGCGAGGTCTCTGAAAATGCATTAAAACAGGTTACTGAAATAATAAAAAGAAATTAGATTTCATAAAACATTATTTTACGTGATAACTCAAATTGATAAACTCTTCACACCGTTTATGGCGTTGTAGTTTGTATCACGTTAGTCACGTAAAAGAAATGAAAAAGAGAATGAATCAATGAAAACAATGAAACTTTTCATTGCGAAAAAGGTATTTATTAGTCGTAGAGAAAAAAAATAATAACCACGTTTATATATCTTTTAACGTGGCCTCTTCAATAAAACTAAAACATTTTTTGTTTAAGTTCTTAATTCAGAGAATTCTGTTCAATCTATTTGCAAGGCCTTTGTACGCTTGCACATGCTTGCACTCTGCTAAGATACATGAAAGGCGATATCACAACAAGCCCAATAACGTTGAGCAATGAACTATCTCTTGGAGTCGGCAGCTTATCAATATATATTTTTGTTGAGTCGAACCTACGAATTGTCAAATCCATGACCTCCGGTCACGGCGCAAACTTATCCCTCGTGGGCACGTTAACGGGACAAAATAACCCCCGAATCAAAGCACAACCCCTAAGAAATTGTTCTCAGGGAACCATCGACTTGGCGGAAACGCATGTCAGTTCGCTTCGCAACTGTCGTCAGACATCGGAACGACACCCATCAGATCAGACAGCCATTGTCATCCCCCTCGCCACCGAGAGATCACTGGCTCGTAAATCTTGTACAGTCACCGGCACAGGAAGTAGGGATGTTGAAGACAGACGATTTTAGTTGAATATGACAGTACCAAAAACCTTATAAAGTAAACCCTAATAAGAACGGATTTGGGTTGAAAAGACAAAATGAGATCGGACAGCTCACTGCAAGTATTGTCACTATTAAGAGCTTTTGCCCACGATGAACTTTATATGTGCCATTTTTGAGAAGCGATGCAAACGCGCTGCGGTATAGTATAGCATGTGTTTTGCTTTTTTCCTCGGTGGTTTTACTTCCATTTTTACGGAAGCGCCGTGCCCGCGCGATGACGATGAGTGGCCGTGGACGGTCGCTTTAAATTCAACAGTATTGAACTGAAAACGTATTAGGCGCACTTTGTGCTCTTTCTAAACTGTGTATGAAACCGCCTTGTACCGCTTAACTTTCCACTCTATCGGGTTAAGCATTTATGCGACTCCAAAGTGTCAAAATATGTATATATTTGATAGTTCGGAGTAGGCTAAATCACAGACAACTCCATACAGTGGAGGACTCTCGTCGTCGCAGCCCTGGTCGGTTACGCAGAATTATTATTAAAGTCGTCAAAATATAAGAAGCCCGTTTTGACAGCTACAAAAACCATAGAATCTAAAAACATTAAAAATCTAAACTATGAGTAACTTTTCGGGCTACGAAAAGTTCTGTTTTTTCTTTTGAGCGTTAAATAATATGCCAGAGTATGTGTCTTTTTATGTATTTGTTCGAGTAAATCCAAAGTTAACTGCAATTTTGTGCATCTGTCAAAACGGGTTTCTTACATTTTGACGACTTTAGACATGCTAATTGAACTTCCTTATTCATTAAGACTTCCTTATACTTGTAAACCTAACGTAAATCCGATATATTTTTTTATATTAGGTATTTGATCAACAGCCGTGTAAAGGTAACTAAACAGTAGCCTAAATAAAATCAAAGTAATGCGGCCCCAGCGGAAATCGAACCCGTGACCTCTGTCTTGGTAGTAAAACGTTTAGCCGGCTTGTTGGTTAACGAGGTTTCATTGATGCTGTAAATGACATCACTGAAGTTGTAATGAATCATCAATCGATACCACTACTTCTAATTTGTTTTCTCTGAACATCTACTGCAGAATAACCACGATTAATGTTTTCAGGATGCTGCAGAGTCCGTAAATATATTCACCCTTTGAATCGAATAACTTTCTTCGAAGAACTTTGCACTGTTCAAGCGATTAAGCTCCGCCAAGTTAAGGGTTACATTTGCATAACGCTTCCACGTCAATGGAGTCGGGAGTCTATGTAGTGTATCAACTGCAGGCTTTAGGGCGCCTATACACAAGCGGCGTGTCGACGGCTGCAGTTGGCACTGTCGTTCGCAACGTGCCGCCCGAGTATAAGCGCCCTTACATAAGCAGCCTATATACGTCCCACTGTAGGGCACAGGCCTTCTCTCAAGGAGAGAATAAGGGCTCAATCACCACGCGTGCCCCCCGCGGATTGGCGATTTCAAGCGCTGAGGTATGTGAATAGCTCAGGCACTCCGGCTTCCTCACGATGTTTTCCTTCACCGTTAGCGACTGGTATTGCTATTATAACTTCACAAATGGACATGACTTAGAAAACAAAGTCATATGTACATGCCCGCACAGGGAATCGAACCTGGGTCTCTCACTACCGAGTCTAATGTTCTACCCACTAGGCTACCACCGCACCTCTTAAGCGCCCTTAATGTTATGAAATCTACAGAGTGAAACAGAATCCTCATATTCAGTATATTTTAATGACGTTCATACACAGTTATACGTTTAACGAGTTTAATCGAGTCTAGGTATTTCAGTCGTTTTCAAATGTCTAACGTAATTAGGTAAACTTATCTACCATAAGGCTGGCTTGCGCCAACGCTATCTTACAGCACTATGAAAATGAAAATGAAAAAATGAAAAAAACTTTATTTAGAAAAAGGTTAAAAAAGTGGTTACTGGCTCCCAAACTAGGATTCCCTGTGCTCTGGGTATATCTCTTTATCCATGGGTAAGCTCTATCCAATGCAATGTCCAAAAACTTCTTGCACCATGACATTTGCAGAGCTACCCATAGATAAATAGTATGACTGACTGCTCTGACAATTAGCTATTAATTCGTTTGTCCAAGGGTAACTATTATTTACAAGTAATTATCTGTTTACTTACTTTTCAGTGACTTGGCGCAAGTTGCCCTTAGACATCTGAAAACGGGTGTTACACTCGTCAGTAAAAAAAACTTTTACTTTGGGGAAAATTTTGAAATCACAAAATAATGTGCTACAGTGAGACTTATAAAAATATTATAAAATCTCACACAGCCATATTATGCTAAGACAAGACCAGAAAAGTAACAATAAAAATTACGATTACAAAAAAAAGAGTAGTAGAAATATTTTGCTTACAATTGTTTAGTTGCACAGAGGAGCCGTCGCTTGGCTTCTCAAATTTTTTCCGTCAATGATTGTCTGGAAGAAATTATTTTTAGTTACGAGACCGCCACTTGTACTGTACTATATTATTGTTAAATTTTCATATGTAATTCCTGGTGTACATACAATAAATAATATTCTATCTATCTAAATATCTAAGTGTATAGATACTTAAAATTAAGAATTAGAATTACAAACAGCAATGAACGGGTGATAAAGAAGTGTAGATTAGATTAGATTAGAACACTTTATTGTACGCAGCAGAAAAGAAAATACATTAAAAGGCTTACATGTCTAAGTTTTGCCATATACAATTGGCGGTCTTATTTCTAAAAGCGATCTCTTCCAGAAAAACCTTAGGATGGATAGAACTGAAAGATGAAGAGAGTAGGTAAGTAGGTGTACATGAAATATATGGGAAGAAAATGTACATCAACTAACTTACTTCTAATATTCATACATACTTAATAAAATACTTAAACTAACCATAGACTACAAATATATACTATACAAACATATGTATACTATATTATAGAGTAATTATGTGATTCCCGACAAAGCAAATGTATTTGCATGAGAGTTAACACTGATTTTCGGTTATTGCCGTCGAGAAAGCGCGGATGCGAAATTACATCAATATGTAGGGATATTAAGGTAGATAGATATTATATTACGTGAGTTTCAAAAAGGTGCAACATCGAGAACAAGTCGAGTGAAAGGGGCGGTAACCGATAAAAGCGTCATTTGTAACTCTTTGTAGCGGGTGTGTTCCGTTATTGTCCCCCATTTGTTCTTTGCCAGGTGAAGTGGCGCCTTTTGTGATAACTTGAGGGCTATCTTCATCATTCTTATGACTGGCTGTTGTTCGCGACCTCGTCAGCGCTCTGCAGTACTATCCCCTTTTGTACCTCTTTAGGGGGTGAGATTATCTCAAGCTTGAAGGAAAATGTCGTGAGGAAAGGCTTAGCTTGCCCGCATTTAGTTTGTTGGTTAGACTTGAGATTTCCGCAGTTAGTCTCACAGTTGGGTTAGTCCTAGCCCAACGACGGAATAATTTTAGGAATGAAAATGTGGATGTAGACATTTAATAATTTAAACGAGTCTGTGTGGGTAAAGTACGATGGACACCAATACGTTTCCACATTTACAATGTATTACTCAAATCACAACAGTACTAATTAAACACGCTATCAATGCGCGTGTGCGTTGCTTTTAGGGTTCCGTACCCAAAGGGTAAGGGACCCTATTACTAAGACTCCACTGTCCGTCTGTCTGTCATCAGTCTGTACCTCATGAACCGTGATAGCTAGACAGTTGAAAATTTCACAGATGATGTATTTCTGTTGCCGCTATAGCAACAACTACTAAAAACAGAATACAATTAATATTTAACGGAGCTCCCTTTACAATTTCATATTTATATCTACGACCTAAAACCGTAGGTATATATAGGTAGTCCGGCGCTGAAAAGGAAGAATGTGGTGACTAAAATATATGTAGCTATCACTGATATTATGTAAACCATGAATTATGTTTCAATCAATCAGTCCGTACTTGGCCACTGCTGGACGTAGTCCTCCCCCAAGACGCACCACTTCCTTCTGTCCTCGAACATCCTCATCAAGCCAATGCCAGCAATCTACCTCAGATTGTCGGTCTAACGGGCCGGCTGCGTTTGGCAATTTGTGGTCTCCACTCAAGAACATTAATTTCGTCAGACCACAGAACATCCTGTTCTGTGCATCAGACCATCGCGCGGGTGGTCGGCTTTATTGACGTGAAACGTCTCAGTTTGGCAGTAGGGAGTCACTTGCTAAGACGCAACGACAACATGTCGCCTCGTCGAGGGCTGTAACTCTGTAATTTCATATCGTGTATATTTATTTATAAAAATTAACTTACAGTTAAGTTTCACGTTAAACCAACGGCCGCGCAACCCGGCACTGGCTCATCCGCTTTTTTCTCTAGTAGTAGTCGTCGTCATCCTAGTAATTATAACAACCAACTCCATGTTGTAGTAATTTTACTTTTATTAGAAAAGTCTTAAATGCGAGGAGGTCTCATGAAACCCTAACACGGCTACGTGTGTAGAGCGATACCCGCTGGCTCAATTATTAACCGGGCAATCCTATCGTCTACCCTTTCCATTAATACTTGATTTGAGTGAAAGCCTAGCATACAGAGTTTTAATTATGTTGACTACCTCGTCGATCTTGTGATAACACGAAGATCGAAGGATCGATTCCTTTGATCTGCCCCTATGTTACGCGCACCAAATTCAGAGCGATTCCAAGAGTGTAACACTCATACAAGTATAGAATTTGACAGTCAGACGATTGGAATCGCTTAGGATTTGGTGGGCATAGTTAGGCCCCTGAAATATTTAAAAAGAAATTTCATTCATTTAAATATTAATTTTCTGCTGAAACTAGTTCGCCAGGTACACTTTTTTATTTTTTAAATATTTTGTTTACTATATCTTTTATGTGAGCAATAAAGTATAAGTATATAAATATGTTTTTTTTTTCATTGGTACCGCTATTGTTATTGCATGGAGCCCGTTAAGCGACATTTTTCCGGACGCCTGCCCCATTTCGAGCTGGACAACGCATAAGCAGTAGTGTGTCAGAATCGTACTCGTGCTAGACATAGCTGCTTACATGTATGTAGGTCACGGAACGCAGGTGGCGAGATGGTATGGACTTGTTGATCCACGTAAGGTTACGTAAGGGAAATCGTCATACTTTTCCCCATCCCTGTCTAGGGCCAGATTAATTTAGTATGATCACAATTTTTTAAGTATCAAAGTTATATGTACAACAATCGACGATACATTATTTTATCTTTTATTTTTATCTACATGTATTGTATCAATTCATGTTGTAAGTTTTATTATAATAAACAACAACCTAAACTAGTCCTATCAACAAAAGCTCTTTCTAGTTCTATTTATTCCTGCTATGGATCTTCTTAGTTTTTCTAGGAACGAAAGCGCGAATTTGTAGAGACAATCATCACGTTAATAAATAAAAATCAATTAGGCCGTTTTCGTCCACTACCACACATAGGCCTCCCCCAAGGCACGCCACTTCTTTCTGGCGCCCCTGGTTGAAGATGGCAGAGAACAGAAAGAAGTAAAGAAAAATATCATCAAGGAATCTCGTCGTTTTTTAGTACCTACCATTGGTGGAGGTCGAAGGCCGAAACTATGGCTAAGCTGGGAACGGCGTGACGGTTATTTGAAATTTACAAATTAGTATCTTAAAATTATTTGACACCTAGTACCTTGAAATGCGAAAACTCAGAAAATAAGGATACCCACTATGTCTCTCTCTTTCTCTTAGATAATTTTTCGCATAGCATTTTCTCTCAAAAATCGATCCCGAAAAACTATGTAAATATGCAAACCACTTTTACATCCACTTTTGGACGAGTTTGATCGCAATAATGATCACACACCCATATAGGTGCATAAAATCACGCCTATATCCCGGTAGGCAGAGACCGCAGAAACCAAGGTTTGCAACTTGCTACGATTTTGACAAACTACCACCAAACCTTTGTAATTAAAACACGTTTATTGACTAAAATATTTAAAAAGATTTATTTTTATAAGTTGATCTAATTCAAGTAGGGCATTCTGTCTAGTTTAGATGTAAAAATACTAAAGTAGTTGTCTCAAAACTGTGGGTGGTCTTTATTTACCTTTAGTCAATTTAAAGGTCTAACTAAAGTAGACAGAATGAAAACATTACAAATTCTTACTTTATGTTTTTGGATAACGAATTTCTTCTATGTACAGTTAATTGTTCCGTTTCACAAACTATAATATTTGTCATTATATAATAATATAAGCACTCATCTAAGTTTCTTAACACTATTAGTACTTTAAGATAAGGTTAGCTTTGTTACCCCTTTCAAGATGTGGGCGAATTCTGCGCCCCAGATTCAACCTAAAGATTTTTTCAAACCATTCTTTCAGTCAAAAGCCATGTTTATGCCAGCCATGTTTATCCTATACTTATACTTAGAAGTATGATGTCACTCGTATGGTCTAGTTCGTGTAATTCAAACAAAGCAAATGAAGCTTTTATGTCAATTCGGGAAACACCGTCTTTCAACGACGGTTGCACAGTCAATGCGAGCCATTTCTCGGAAGATCCTAGCTAAGCTCAACAGCCTATTCACTTCATTACTACATCGACATAACCAGAAGTTTATTATATTCTCTGTAGGCGAGCATGTGTTAGAAAAATAGTAGTAATAAGAGTCTATAGACAGTTTTTCAGCAAGCATTCGCCAGTCGTTCCCTTTTGGAGATATCAGGTCGAGCAGTTTACACAATATCACTCTATCAGACTTGGTGAGAACGTTACATCTGTAGTTATTATCTAGGCTCAATTTCGATCGAAACAAACTGTTGCAATTTTTGTAAATGTTGTCGTAAATGCCGTCCTTTTGCGAAAGCGATGAGTAGTAGAGGGGGTTTGGTAAAATATTCACCAATTTCGCAGTGTCCATGCTAGACGAGCTCAACCTTTTGGAATTACTGTTGGAATTGCAATTGAAATCGTTGCCTTGAAAGTTGAAGTTAACACTGTTTGTTAACTTCTGCTTTTGATAGACGGTTAAATTGAATTCGAGACAGTTTATTGAATCGATTTGTTGCAGAGTGAAGTCGCAGTGCAGCGGCGACGAGTTTTTGTTCCAAACTTGCTTGTATGACATCTCCTGATAGTTTTCCGAGCTTACGTTCCACCCTTTACCTACATCTTTGAGTACAAAGCACAAATCCGAACAGTTCTCTCGGAAAGTAATAGATTTTGACTCGCATAAAAGCTTGCCACCTAACCTCCTCTCATTCTCTATACACTCATACAGCGCATAAGCAGTATCATTGACCACGTGGGCTTTCAAAATGTAACAACAATTATCTTCAACAATTCTTTTGGAGAGAAACAACACTGTCCTCAACAATTTCGATTTCAGACCGCTAAAACTCCTTCCAACAACAACAAAATCGCTTAGAAACTCACTGAGGATGTAAATTTTTCCTGGATCCACTTGGACGAAGATGGGAGAGCCTGGTGTCTCCTGGCCTACAGAAAGAATAGTCCTCCATTCCCTGGTGTTGATTTCTTCTGGCTTCTGGAGAACAGATATCACCCAGTCGCCACTAAGTGCTGCACTATGTGGGAAGGACAGGATGACGGATTTGCGGAAGTGCGCGCTTTTCGGACCACACCTTATGATCGGGCTGAGTTGGGTCTCACCTGTGGATATACAGGATATACTTAACATATCTCTCAGTTTGTAAAAAAGTATTGGCATCTTAGTATACTTCAACGAATAATATTCTCTCGTACGAAAATAAACTCTCACAGTCACTCTTTTAAGAGCTTGCTAAGATCTAAACTCGAATGCCCAGCTAATTTTATCATGATTTAAGTGGGTGATCAGTGATTCACACAAATGACAAGAGCAGTATTGTTGGCGTATGCCAGGGGATATTTAGTTAGATACGTGCTACCAAACAGTTAATACACAAAAATTTTGTATAGCGTTACGAGCTACATAAATTATATGGCGTTGGAAAAATCGGACCTCAGCAAACCTCACAAAGATTAAATTTGTGTGACCAGCCGATAAAGTTGGCAGTAGACTTTCTCTGACTGTATTTTGCACAATATTGAGTTCACATTCGTGGCGAGTTTCAATTTGCAACCAATTAGACTAGTGAGGTCAACAGATGCCGCCAGTTCCAGGTCACCTCGCTTCAGACATTCCCCACTTGGATTTAGGTCAGTCCAACCTATAATAGGAATTGCTATTTCTGATATTAGACTCGACTACCAGAAGTTGAGTTATAAAGTTCAGGGTTGTTACGAAAACTGTCCAACATATTAAAATCCGTTTTCTCGATCCAAATCTAGCATATTGAGTGTAACTGCCTCATTGGTCTAGCGTTGGTTCTGTTTACATTTTAATATGTCAAAATGTAACAATGTGGCTGGGTAAAGCTTGGGATATATGAGAAAATTTGTCATATATCCCAATATAATATCATATTCCGTGTGGCGCCGGATTAAGAATAGCGTTACTCCATTTCCTTCCGTGGATGTCGTAGAAGGCGACTAAGGAAATACTTTACCAGGAGACGGGCAGCAGCGTTTTCCTGGGATTTCAACCGCATTTTGCGATCGCCAACCCGCCTGCCAAGCGTGGCGATTATGGCAAAACCCCTCATGGTTAGGAAAAGCATAAGGGAGGCCTATGTCCTGCAGTGGGCGTCAAATGGCTAATGATGATGATGATGATATGACAAAATAAAGTGAAAAAGTGTTTTGTCCAAACAATAATAATAGGAGTTATTAATAATAATAATAACTTTCACACAATACAATCACTTGACCTGGTCCCAAACTAGGATGCCCAGTGCTATGGTAACCAGGCAAGGACATCACAAACATGCAAATACATCCAGACTGAGGCCATTTGTACAAATGTATGGCGGCCCCCAGTGGGAATCGAACCCACGACCTCTATTATGGTAAACAGACGTTATGCCGCTGGACAAACGAGGCAGTCAGCAAGTTAGGTTGTAGGCAGTCAAAAAAGTGGTACCTACAAGTGGACCTTAATCAACGTACCTTCACGCAAAGTCGGCCTGTACCACTCGTCATCGGTGACCTCAAACGAGAATAGCTCCTCCTTTTCAACAGCGCCGTCTGGCACAAACATGGCCGCCCCACACTTGTCCAGCGCCAGCCAACCTCCCTCCGACGTCACAATTCGCGATATCGATGTTTCTAGATTGGTTGGTGCGAATTTGGAATCCACTGAGAGGTTGTTCTTGAGGGAGGGCGAGAGTTCTAAACTCTCGTTGCCGTATGACGAGCCGGCTAGAAAAGGAGATTTGAATAGAAAAAAAACAAGGAAAAGGAGAAATGCATTGACATGTTTTGTTTGAGTTTGATAAGGGAAACCACAGTAGCATAACGATACAAGTCGCGTATTTTGATGTGCTCAAATATTCGAAGTCGTGACTTTCCAGCAAATTAATTGTCAAATTCTGTTATCTTAGCGCACCGAAACGCGCCACTTCACTTTCAAACTAACTGTGCAGAAACCAAGTATTTACATTTTTCGACACTTTTCCCAGAGGTTGGTTACCTTGCACACTATTGCACACCTTGAGAATACGAGCATAGTATGGTACATATGCCACTGTCAATAAAGAACTCACAGCTCAAAAAACAGCTAGAATCCGAGCGCTCAGACTCGTCCTTGCAAGCGTAGTTCCTGTCGGTTGGCCTCTCGGCTCTTACCTCTTGGTCTATCGGAGAGATGTAACTGCAAGAGAATTATTCCTGTGTTCACAGTTGAATTCTATACACAGTATAAACCACAAAATCCCTGTAAAAATCTGAAAAAAGCTATTTTTACACGGCGAATACAAACAACTTAATAACTCTTACTCTTTATTGTAATAAATCTTTATTGTATACGCTAGAGAAAAAAAAATACATTAAAAACCTTACATGACCGCGTTTCATATGGCTATTAATTATTCATAGTTTATTATAACAATGGGCATTGTCCTAAATATTGACAATAGTTCCTAATGATACTTCATTTGAGAGGTATAAGGTAAGTAAATATATTGCTAGAATTATAAATTAATTGTATTCATTGATTTCTTCTATTTTTAAGACTAAGTGAAAATAGACTGTTGTCCGACCTTCTAAAGTTCGTTTCACATGTGAATGAAAGTAGGTTTAATATTTTTGAATAGAAAACGCCGGTGTTCACATACCTCAGCGCTTGAAATTACCAATTCGCGGTGGGCGCGCGTGGTGATTAAGGCCTTAATCTCTCTCTGAGAGAAAGCCTGTAGGACGTATATAGGCTACATAAAAAAAACGCCAAGATGTTCTCTCGGTATTCCGTAAAAATACAAACATAACCTCTTTTACGTTAGGAGATTAGGAGTTTTTTTAGTTTTATTTAAAGAGTTCTTGTATCGAGTCGTAGTATCACTAGAAACTGACAGCTCATAGGATCTCAGTTGATGACGTACTTTCACGTATGAGGCACCTCAGGTTTCGTAAATTCTGGTTCTTTTTTTCGCTATAAAATTAATTAAAGCAGCCCAAATCGAAATCTTCCGAAATAACCCTGGCTCTCAAATCTACCTCTTTTCTCGAAAAAAATATAAAAAAGAACTTTATTTTTTTAGGACAATGTCCATTGCATGTGTTGGAATAGTGCTACGTTATGTGGACATTGCGTAGCAGTCTTTCTGCTTGTTAATCTGTGGGATGATCGGCTATGCAATGTAAATGGAATAGTCATAGTAGACCATTGTAGTTCTATGAAATGGGACCCGATATTTTTTTCGTGATTTCGTGAGTCCTGCAGTGGGACGTGCCTAAATTTTCGATTGTATTTGAGGATTTAGTTATGTATAAGCTGTATAAGTTGTCCGTGACTTTAATGATGTTAGAAAGTATAACAAGCACAAAGTTACAAATACAATGAAAAAGACGACTTACTTAAAGAGTAAAAGACTTGTTGAAGGTGTGGTAAGCGGTGGTAGCCCAGTGGGTAGAACAATGATCAGAGTAGCTAAAGTCATTATGCATATTACCATAACAGTTTTTCTGTTTATTTTAATTAATTTTTTTTTTGCATGTGAGATATAGTTATGTTTTATTGACTGACAGTCGTCCACCCAATTTTTCTCGACCTTTTTAACTTTTTAATTTAATTTCACCTTCTCCTAAGATACAGGCTTTTCGCCTAGTTTAGAAGATAGGATGCAATGACAAGATTAATGTGCAATAGATTTAGCACCGAATGATTGTTGTCAGTTTTCCATGTACTTTTTAGTTTCAAAATAAACAATTTATTATATTATTATCATTTAATGGACTCGGAAGCGAGAGACCCAGGTTCGATTCCCCGTGCGGGCATTTACCTATGACTTTATTTTCAAAGTTACGTACATGTGCGAATTTGTAGAATCAATACCACACGCTAACTGTGAAGAAAAACATCGTGAGGAAACCAGTGACCTTGGTTAGCTCTGCACTAGGTTGGCCAGGCCGACTAAGCTGGCAGGATGGTAAGGTGGTGGGCAAAAAAAAAAACCAATGTCCCAGGCACTGCAGCATCTGATTGGTTCCTTCAGCCCTGATTGGTTCCTTCACCCATCTAGTGTCAGTGAAGGTGCCACTGGACGCTGTATGAATCATCTCATTGCTTAGATGCAAAGGCTAAAGGTTTTTTTTAAAGATAGGTATGTGAAGGTGTAGAAAAAATACAGAGCCAATCGTAAAACGTGCCTATTACAAAAAAAAAACCATTTGCTACAAAGAAATCTTGAAAAAAGTAGCTTACCTACTAGCAAGCTGTGGCACCTCATACAGATGTTCATTTCTATTGTTGATGGAGTTACACATCCGCCGCTGCATTCTAGTCGAATCTATCGTGTGGAACTCTTCGTGTATCGTCAGATCCGGTTGGTTAGTCAGTGTCCTCTTTATTACGCTACCAATATAGTTGGACCCTGTTGAGTGAACAAACTATTCGGAATCAAATGTCTAAATACTATTGTGTGCTCAGAAGTATTAATCTTAGAAGTATCGTGCATGTTTTAAAAACCTATTTAGAGGCTAAAAATTCCACCTTATGTCAAGGTACTGGTATAAAATTGGCGGTGTTATCGCTTAGAGCGATCTCTTTCAGACAACCTTTGGATGGAGTGGATTACAAGGAGAATATAGTTGGTAGATGGATGTAAATAAATAAGAGAATATGGAATATAATAGTACCTATGTGAAGTAACAAATACGTATAGCGGAAGATTACAAGAATATAAATTCTTATTATTACATAACGCTTCAATATGGCAATATGGATCAACACACTGAGCTTTTCCTCCGAGAATTGGCGTAAGCCAGCGAAATGTTAGACATTTTAATTATTTATTTACAAAAGACATATGCCGCCACAGTTTCCATAGTGAATATTTGTGAAGTCTTTTTTGAGAGAAAGTCTTTCCTGACAACATTTGCAATTATGTTAGGTAATTTCACCTACCTGGGTGAGATTTCACGTACGGTTCGGAAATTTTCAGTTTTAGGTATTTTACTCCCAACACCGATATTACAACCATGATGAGGAATGCCAAGAGCAATAGTAGTAATAGCGGCCAGTAAGACATGGCTGTAAGAAAAATATGAGAGTTATTTTGAAGCCTCATCATCATCATCATCATCAGCCACTTGACGCCCACTGCAGGGTACAGGCCTCCTTCGTGGTTTTCATAACTATGAGGGGTTTTGCCATAATCGCCACCCTTGGCAGGCGGGTTGGCGATCGCAGTATGCAGTTGGAATCTCAGGAAGACGCTGCTGCCCGTCTCCTGGTAATTTATTTCCTTAGTCGCCTTCTACGACATCCACGGAAGGAAATGGAGTGACGCTATTCTTAATCCGGCGCCACACGGAACGGAAGCCTCAACGATGTTATATTACTAAGATTTATTAAATATGTATTTAGTCTCGCAGTCAACTAAACTACTGAGACAAGCGGGTTTTGGTGATTTGGTGACGTCATTAGTATTCAAAAAGCTAGGCCAAACCAAAGCGTTCAGCTCACGTTCGCGGTGACGTGCGCGGTGGCGTTCAGTTGTTGTGTACAAACTTGTAGCGACGTGTTCACATCGATGCTTCCTCTTGGTTCTTGATTAGCCGCGGCGTCCGGTGCAGCGGCTACACGCGGTGGTGGCGATCAGATCGCGCTTGTTGCGTTAGGACGCTGCAAGCAGCTATTATTAGTTGAGGGAGACTGTTTTTTAGATTGTAGTGTCGTTACTCCAGCCTGGTGAATGCCTGAACAAACGCGACAGTGCGCACAACTTGTGCACGCGCAGTAATCGCCACCGTGCATGCCAACGCGGACGGGAGGTGAACGCATTGGTTTGGCGTAGCTTTAAATGCATGCGCGACCTCTTTGCAAAAAGGTCCCTTTTAGATTTTTTTGGTGTCTCATTTAACTTTTTCTTAAATTCCTTTTTTTATGCGTGTATTTCGGCGTTACTTTTATAGATGCATGCGCGACCTCTTTGCAAAAAGGTCTGAAGCCTTTTTGGAATAGTAAGTAAGTAAGTAAGTAAATTATTTATTTGATACTCAAATCTTAATATCTATAACAATACAAATTCAGATCACAGTTGGGTTAGATTTGGCACCAATAATAATTTAATTTCTTCTTAAATCTTTTTCCGTTTTCTTATTTTGGCGTTCTTATTTGATATTTTACATAAAGTCTGTTATTAAGGTTTCATTATTAAAATACAGAAAATGATAAGACCATTAAATACTAAGATAAAAAATACATTTGTTTCTTTCCTTGTGGTTTCTGGTGAGTCGCTTCTGTTTTATTCATATTTTCATGTTTCAATTTATTCTTCTTATCAGCAAACCGAAGATCATTAACAAATTCTATAACGTGTGGACTATTAAAAATCCTTTGAAGTAATCTGTATCAAAGAATACTCGGAGTTATTGAAGTAAATACTAAGTATACATCAACTGTAATTCTTTGACTACTACAGGCTGACTTTGAATTACATTGACAAACTTTAAGGGGACATTCTGCCCACGATTTTTGAAACATGACACTAGTTTAGAAAAAAATGGGGTGTCAAAAAAATGTTTCTTTTTTATTTACCTAAAATTACTTCAGTAATTAAGCATAGACCAACAATATCAGGGCGAAAAGTTATAAAAATAAACTATGGGTCGAGCGTCTTATGGTCGGCGCCGGCCATACAATTGTTCTTTTTGACACATATCGGAGGATAGACTCTTATACATTTAACATAATTAGAAAATATTTTTCAACGTCATGTTACTTCCAACCACTTTGAATTTGGGTTTACATTTTCGAGCAAAAGATCGGAAATCACGAATATTTACAAATATAATATACCATATTGTTATAACATATTAATACTGTTTTTCACAATAAAAAAACATTCTCTCAAAATATAGCTCGCGATTTGAAAATCACGCTATAGTTCAAGTCTATTCCATTGTCCTACTCACCATCGCCAGTCAAGTGAGATTTGGACGTGCGCACGCACAAGGGACACTGCGCGATCTGATAGTCCTTGCCAAGGCAGGCGACGCTTGAGAGGCAGCGCCGGCGCCGCGTTTGCAGACAGTCTCCGTCGCATCGCGACCATTCCGACCAGGCTGACCAGCGGCCTATGGACGTGTTATGGATGAACAAGGTACAATAAAAGTATATAGAAATTTTCTAGGAATGAGATGAGATGATTTATACAGCGTCCAGTGCCACTAACACTCATATTAGATGGGTGAAGGCACCACTCAGACGCTGCAGTACCTGGGATATTGTGTTTTAGATGGAGTACACTTGTCCAGCATCCTGACAGCTTAGTTGGCCTAGCCCACCGAAAAGGCAAAATTTGCGAATGCTGCCAATCTGTAGTTGCAATACCACACGCTAACGGTGAAAAAAAAACATCGTGAGGAAACCAGCTGCTTGGTTGTCTCTGCACGTATCTAGGTACATTATATTGGCTTATAATTACATAATGTTACAGAAATCTGTCTGTCTCGCTATACGGTATTTATAATGAAAAATTGTAATCGGCCTTCTGTTTCCTATGTTACTATTACTCAGTTATTTATTTATTTATTTTTATATTTGGAGATCTTACAGCTTACACTAGTAAAATACAGTAAGTAAAATAATGACACAAAAAAGCCATACTAAATTTAAAAGAGGGTTCTAATTTTGGTTAGGTTAATTGTTGCTTCTTCAATGTTTAAATTATTAATACTTTAAATTGATACAGAGCTAGATGATGTTACATAAAGATCAAGAAAAAAGTCTTGGATTTCTTACAGAGATCTCAATACAGGGTTATGTTGTATTATATTGTATTGTATATTATATAATCTTGGAGCAAAAAATGCTTGGATTTTTTTACTGATGAGGTTTATAGATGGCTTTCACGTAATTCTCCAAAAATATACGAGTTGTGGCGTACTAAGGCAGGTGTGCTATTTTTTTTTTATTTCTCAGAACAAGTGAAACTAAGAAAAGGCTGAAAAAGAAAGAAAGATCTACTAAATTACATGTCAGTTACAGAACACTTGAAACTCATCACTTACCTAACAATATATCCGACGATTCATCGGCCAGTTCATCAACATCGCTGTACAGGTCTGAAACATAAAAAATTTTAAAACCACGTACCTAATATAGTTAGTTACATAGATAAAAAATGAGAGAAAAGCATATTATTATTTTATGTTGTATAAGGAAATATTTGTCTAAGATTTTATATTTGAAAACATATTTTATATAATTTTTAAAATTTGAAAAAACCATTTCGAATGGAATTGATAGCAACCGCTGATATATTTTTAATAAATATTTTGATAAGTTATGAGTCCCAAGTATGAAATTGAGTAATTTTATTAGACTGTTAGATGTGCGGTCGGCGAACCACAAAACAAACTAAAACTGGCGAGCAACCAGGTGGTTTTACAGCCGTGACAAGCCTGGAAACCTACCAAGATCACACTCCAAACAGTCCTTGGTCTTCTGCACGGCGGGCCCCACGCACGGCTGGCCCCCGTTCATTGGCCGCGGCGCTGTGCAAGTGCGTATGCGACGCCTCCCGCCTCCCTGTGCCCCCTCGCATGAGCAATCTACCCAGGAGGACCACGTAGTCCAGCCACCGTTTACTGGTATAGGAAACATTACATAAACTAAAAGAAGACGCCAAGATTAAATTTACAATTCTACAAAATAAAATAATTTTGATGGTTGAGATGGCGGTAGCTGTATTGCTGGAAAAACTTCGATGAAAAGGGTCATTAAGATTATTAATCGATATCGGACTATGTTTATTTGGGGCATTTTATGTAGGCATGTGAGATGGACAAGCGAGTATGCGTAGCAATATGCTACATGCTACGCTCCGTGGCACCACACCACGTTGCTACGGCGTAGCAAGCACGAAACGATGAACAGAGAATTCAGATTTGTCGATTTTTTGGGTCACAGCGCCATGCCTGTCCCGAGAACTATTATTTATTAGAGAATTATGAAATATTTTATTAAAGTTGTGTGCAGATCTATAAACTTACCAAATACCGTCAATAACGCCGGTTCGGACAACCTCTTGCCCGACAGATTTTCCGCGACGCAAGTGTAGTTTGCCATGTCCTAAAATAAATCAGACTTGTGACAAGCGTAAACTAGACTGACTGGGCTTATAGCATTACATAATAATATTAATTAAATTACACCAATAAACGACGATTGACGACCTCGTGGCGCAGCGGTAGTGCAACTGCATACCATGCGAGAGGTCCCGGGTTCGAATCCCGGCTGGGGACAAAAAAAACCCCAGGTCTGTGATGTCGTTGTTTCTGGTTCCCACGACACAGGGTATCCTAGTATGGGGCCAGAAGCAATGTATGTGCCTGTATGTAAATGTTTATGTTTAATGTTTATGTTTATGTTTAAATTGATCATGCGTAAGGTACGGTTATCATTTGATTCACCTTCAAAATTATCTTCATTTAGAACTATGACCTATTTATGTTTCATATTTTACTTAGGAAAAGAAGCCGTGTTACTCACCAGCAAGGAAACCTGCTTAATAAGCAGGCTGCCATCTTGTGCCACCTGTACATTGTCATTTGTCACTACAGGGGCGCCATTCTTCAGCCAGTACAGCTGAGCGAAGGGCGCCGCCGCGGGCGCCTCACAACGGAATGTCACTTGCGTGTTCTGCTTCACCAGTTGGGACAGCGGCGATTGTGTGAACTGCTTCTTTATGTCTGTTTGTTGGGGATAGACGAGGAAATATGATAATGGGATATCAAGAAGTCATCATCACATGTGCAGATGGCAAACATCTTGAACAATGCGTATTAGTTGATCTTAGGGACTCATTAGCGGATTGAAGGTGACGCGGCATGGGGGAAGATAGTTTTGGCTATGTGATTCGTTGATAAATAGATTCGTGCGCTGCACTTTCTTTTCCACTTGCAGTTTTATGCCTAAGATGTTTTCCGGCGTCAAGACTGTGCTAAAATGGAAGAGTTTGCCCTTAGCCACCTCATACCATCTGGAAAAAGAATTATCGAGGTCTTTCCACCATCTTTACCTTGATTTGAGGGATCCAGTCAGTCCCAATTTTATCCCAGAAGAAAGAAACTCTTTAGCAATACAAACTCAAAAGTTGCCAGTTGTGGGCAATGGAGCGCAGCATTCTAGGTGTGAAGAAAATAGATTGAGAATTACCCTTAGCCACCTCATACCATCAGGAAAAAGAATTATCGAGGTCTTTCCGCCATCTTTACCTTGATTTGAGGGATCCAGTCAGTCCCAATTTTATCCCAGAAGAAAGAAACTCTTTAGCAATACAAACTCAAATGTTTCCAGTTTTGGGCAATGGAGCGCAGCATTCTAGGTGTGAAGAAAATAGATTGAGAATTGCCCTTAGCCACCTCATACCCTCAGGAAAAAGAATTATCGAGGTCTTTCCGCCATCTTTACCTTGATTTGAGGGATCCAGTCAGTCCCAATCTGATCCCACAAGAAAGAAACTCTTTAGCAATACAAACTCAAAAGTTGCCAGTTGTGGGCAATAGAGCGCAGCATTCTAGGTGTGAAGATAGATTGAGAATAGATTAGCTTATGGCATGACAAGTGGTATTATGTGAATTATGTCACAGATTATTCACCGACAAGAGACGAACTCTTAAACATAAAGATAACGTTTTTCATCTTACATGCTATCTCGATGAAAGCCGCCTGACTCCTGATGTGTCCCCGACTAGTCCAGGCGAAGCAAGAACACTGAAACTTGTCAGTGCCGAAGTACTCTTCCACCTGTTCCCTGGTCACGTTGTATTCACCCTCGATAATCCTCACACCCGTATGGGGGTCAACGAACTCAAAATTGAGTGCGTGTGTCTTGACACCATTACACTTGAAGTATACCTGAAAGATTAACTAAGATAAGAATATTCTTCATTGTCCACCAGAAAAAAACAAACATAAAATAATTACAAAGATACAGTATAATACAGTCGTGAAATAGTTTATTTGGCAAATAGCTATTCATTTAACATAGGCCTCCTCCATGGATTTCCAAAAATACCGGTGGGAAGCGGCTTGCATCCAGCGTCTTCCTGCCACTTGGATGAGGTCATCTGTCCGTCTTGTGGCATCCATGGAGGTGGCCTTTGTCCAGCAGTGGACTTCTTGTGGCTGAATTCTGATTGATTCAGTATCTAAATAAATACGAAAAATGGGTGCCTCATAATCACTCGAATTTTCGCAGTATCCATCTTTATTGTCTAAATTGAATAACAAAAACAATTGAAAGTCGATATTCAAATGTTTCACAATTTTTAAAAAAAAGAACATCATAGAAACCATTTGAAAAAAGTTTCATTCGAAAACCTCAAACCATGAAGATTCTATGTCAATTCAAAGAACCTATTGCAATAAAACGGCAATTTCATACTTTAACCCCTATTATATCCAACATCACCACTATAAAACAGAAAAACCATGAAACATTTAAAATAAATCACACAATTTAAAATTTGACAAAAAAGTTTCAAAAGTCGTCGCACAAAAGTTGTTGTAAATAACAAACAATGGATGGTATAATGCCCAAAAAATAACTTTAACAAATGACTTTGATTTCTCAAGGACGTATTTTTAGTCTCATTGGTGGGGGTCGCGGGATGTGACTTAGTTACTCTGACCTTAGTTGAGTCAAATTAACAAATGATAAAAAGAATAAAGAAAGTGCTCTTACGTTCCCTTCGCAAACTCATCCTGACTGAGCACATTTTTGTTAAGTTATTGGTCGGGCATTATAATTGAAATTTGAATAAGACCTAAATTAGGCGGCAAACAACTATAAATAAATACTCTACCTGATTTTTTCTGGATTGCGAATTTCATTTAGTAAACATTTAAGCCTCATTCTTTTTTTAGATTATTATTTAGTGAATTTTTTTATTCATATTCGTTTGTAATAAACAAATGTACCTAGTAAAAGAACTATTTAAATTACTGAAGCTGTTAGTTTTAGAGCGTTTGTTTACTTCTAAAATAGTACATCATCTAATAAAAAGCAACTAAAGAATAATGGGTAATTGTGTATGGAACCCGTACCTACCTTGTAGCATTATAGACTAGGTCGGTGTCAAGCGGTGAATTTGAAAAACTCAAAAATTAACGAACGAATGAATGAATAATTTGGGAATCAAGTTATGATTACTTCATTTTTGCATCAAAGCGCGCGCGTCGATGGTGCGAGCGGTGAATTCACACAGGATTTTGGCACATTTTAAAGTCACATAACTTTTTTCTTCATCATCATCATCAGCCATTTGACGGCCACTGCAGGGTATAGGCCTCCCTTATGGTTTTCATAACCATGAGGGGTTTTGCCATAATCGCCACGCTTGGCAGGCGGGTTGGCGATCGCAGTATGCGGCTGGAATCGGAAGACGCTGCTGCCCGTCTCCTGGTAATTAATTTCCGTAGTCGCCTTCTACGACATCCACGGAAGAAAATGGAGTGACGCTATTCTTAATCCGGCGACTTTTTACCCACTTTTTTCTTCAGCAAGCTACAAAGTTTCCCTAATATAAAAAATACGTATTTCGAAAGACCTTTCTACTAGTTTAAGTCTCAAGTTGCTACAAGGGTGGGTACGTTATGACTCACCATTCTTTACTTTCAATACTGAAAAAAAGTTTTACACTTACTTCTAGAGTGTTGGCAGCACGACATTTTAAAGTTGCTGGCTTATTCTTCACGACATACGTATTTTCTGGCTCAAGTAAGAAAATTGGCAGGTTATCCTTTGCCGTATGCAGTGGTATTTTGTCGCCAAGCCCTACGACGTCTTGTTCGCCAGTGTCAGGTTGTACCGTTTGCGCTTCTGGCGAGTCTTTGTAGTTAAGCTCTTTAGTTTCGTAGTCGTAATCGACGTACGGATCTTCATCGTCATCCTCATCAGCTGCATCTTCATTGGTGTTAGAGAATACCAGTGGGAGAATGTAATCTTTTTCACTCACTGATTTTGGGTTCGTCAAGAAGTCGAGGGGATTCTTGTTATGATTTTTGGCATGGGCATCTTTATCGCTTAGCGAGGCGGTGTCACCTGAACTTCGGTGAGGACCTGAAATTTTCTCAAATTTGTGAGTTGTTATTTGTCGTGAAGAGAAGGATTCTTTTTTTGTTTCGTCCAGGTAATAAAACATTATGATATACCGCAATACCACTACAATTTCACTAATTAAATCCATAAGGCTCTAAACATAAATTAGTGAAATTTTAAATTCAAAAACGGGCGGTATATCCTAATCTTTTATTACCTGGACAAAACAAAAAAAGAATCCTTCTCTTCACGACAAATAACAACTCACAAATTTGATAAAATCTTAGGTCGAGTAAAACATCATGGCTCTACAACCTTGTACAGTGGTTAAACGCAAGAAATGTAGGATTCTTCTAAACCGCAACATGACGGTGCGTGCTTAAGTATTTTTATATTTAAATTCTTAATTCAGAAGTCGTCGATTAGTTTTTATGCAGGAGTTGTCCATTACGATAAATTAAAGTAGGTACTTGGTAAAAGGCAGGAGGATCGACAGACTAGAGGGAAACGCATGATGGACCTAGATAGCATTTTTCCAAAGATTCTCAGAATAACTAAACCAGAATAAGTCGAATGGCTCAAGGTACTTACGTTTTCCACTGTTTCCTCCGTTTATGAAAACAACCAGTTGCACTTGTAGGATGAAACAAGATATCCAAACGCACACGTGCATTTGTAAAACAAATAATTCCGTCAAACAATTTCAAAACAATAAGCCTCGTTCCGACATTATCCATTACTGGTTGCCAGTAGCTGTTTCTAATACATTGCTTTCTAATGCATGTTAATTTTGCAATATCACTCTTTCCGAAGGGGTCGCCAAAAGCTCCTTTCATTCAAAACACATGATTTTATCACACTACGCAAATTAAAGGGACACTGTTTAACTCGAAGTGTGCTTTAACGTAAAACTTTTCGTAGTTTTTTCCGAGTACTGAATATAGGGGTCTGCACCACGACCGTCGGTACTGTACTAAAAGCTGACTGAATGGCTAGGCGGAGTTACGAGGGGTTCTGACTGCGCATGCCCGAAACGTTTAAGAGCGCCACTCTCTCTTTTGTTTATATAAAATTTATATGGTGCAAAATCACGTAGTCTCAGGCCAGCTTGCACACTTCCTTAAGTAGTGTTTAACAATGATAATAGTAACTTTCACACAACACAATCCTAGTCTTAAACTAGGATACCCAATGCTATGGTAATCAGGCAAGGACATAATAATTATGGAAATACACCCAGACTGAGGACATTTTAATCTAACCCACGACCTCCGGCATTGTAATCAGATGTAATACCACTGAAAATTTAAATGTCAGAACAAAAAGCAGTCATCATTTTAAAGGTTGTTTAAGTGACGTTTAAGAAGTAGTGGAAGTCAGTTTTGGTAGGTACCTAGTTGGTGCACTGTGTAAAATTTTCACGAACGCCGGTCCTTAAACTTTGATTTACATACATATTTTACATGTTTTACACGTTTATTTATTACTAATTACACGTCGACTATACCAATCAGTAGAAAATAGGAAATACAGGATATAATGCGAAAAAAGAAGCAAATGCAAGAACACCTTAAAGATAATTTTAATCACAATTTATGTACCTCCTCATAAGTTTGTGAAAATCATCAACGCCTCTAAAACAGCTAACCAAAAAGTACCAAAAAGTACAGGCGAATGATTGACCGTGTGATCAAAGGCAGCAATAAAATGCAAATAGAAAACAAAAGGAAAATATAATATAGATAAATGAAATAAAGAAGACGAATATGACGAAAAGACTACAGCAAAGAAAAAAGTCACGAAAGACGTAAATTACAACGCTTATAATTTGATAACAACTTCAAAAGACGCTGGTGCCGTAAAATTGCCCCGAAATCAGTTCTTTGCCGTTGACGAACACAACAAAGTAGAATGGCCTGTTTGCCACGAAACCTTTCGTGGCCTGCTTTGAGCCTGGAAAATAAAAGTTTGTATACATACTATGCACTTGCCAGCGGGAAATGGAGCACAGTATACTGAGTGCGGTGGTAGCCTAGTGGGTAGAAAATTGGACTCGGAAGCGAGAAACCCAGGTTCGATTCCCAGTGCGGGCATATACGTGCGGGCTTATGACTTTGTTTTCGAAGTTATGTACATTTGTGAAGTTATAGTAGCAATACTACTCGCTAACTGTGAAGGAAAACATCGTGAAGAAACCTGAGTGTCTGAGCTATTCACATACTTCAGCGCTTAAAATCGCCAATCCGCGGTGGGCACGCGTGGTGATTAAGCCCATACTCTCTCCCCGAGAGAAGGCCTGTGCCCTACAGTGGGACGTGTATAGGCTGCTTATGTACTGAGTGCAAAAGAGAATAATGATTGACAAAACCATGTCAAACCCCCAATTTCACAAGTATACACCATACATTTTGGGTGGTTTCAAAGCCATATCAAAATTAACGTGCCTCAACGTAGCTAACGAATACGCTAGTATTTTTAAACTGGCATTTTTCAAAAATATCTCGACACAGACTCGAAACTATGAGAACCATTAGTAGCCAGCCAAAGCGGTGCGTGCGTGCCGCGGGTCCGCGGGTCAATGTTTTGGTAGACGGAGAGGCTGTACTACCTAATTTTTTGCGAATTTTTTGAAACAAGATTTCTCAACACGAAACGAGATTTCTGAACCATTTTTACGTCTATACTTAAAAGTAATAGTCTAAATAGATCATCATCATCATTCAGCCACAAGAAGTCCACTGCTGGACATAGGCCTCCTCTATGGATTTCTAAAAAGACCATTTGGAAGCGACTTGCATCCAGCGTCTTCCTGCCACTTGGATGAGGTCATCTGTCCATCTTGTGGCTGGTCGTCCTACGCTGCGCTTGCCGATATGTGATCTCCATTCGAGAACTTTTCGCCATCGGCCATCAGTTCTGCGTGCTATGTGCCCCGCCCACTGCCACTACAACTTACTAATCCGCCGCCATTAAAAATGCCGTCTAAATAGATGGCATTTTTAATTACCAATTACACAACCGCGGCTTTCAAGCCACCCAGATTACAGCATGTATACGGATTTTTTAACACTCTTAATATGGAAAGCTATATAATTTGTGTTCGTATATTTACTGGCAGCTTCACCACCCTCCTTGCCTTCCTCAGTGACCTCGAAGATGGCTTTCTGAACTGCTGCGGTAACGGACACATCCTTGTTCGAGCAAATGGCTTTGAAGCCATTCTTTTTTGACTCGAATATTCTGTTTATTTTCAGCTGAAAGATAAGATAAGAATAGATTAGATAAGATTTTGTGACCAATTTGCTATCTCATTAATGCCCGATTTCATTAAGTTTCAAAATTGTTAAGTTCTAGGCTGTATGTTTTTTAAGTTGCTATTTCTAATTGACCCATTGTTCAACCGATGAAAGTCGATAGTAATTTTATTAACTCCAATTTAATTCAAAAGTGTTTTATTCAAAGTAGCACAGAACCTGCGACTTAATGAACGTTACAAGTTAAACTAGGTGTCCATTTCAAAATCTATATCATTTTGGGGAAAAAATGGACAAAGAAAAACTCCAAACTGTCTATCTGTGTACCAAACTAGTCTAGTCCTTCCATGCCTTTCAAATGTCCTCCAAGACCGGTGTCGGCCGAAGTTAAGGATAACATGGGGTGTCCTGGTGGGGGTTCGCTGACCACAATAATTTTAACTGTTTGTGCGGTACTTTTCACTCAATGAACCAACATTCATTGTTCCATGCATGCCCTAACACCTGCTCTCAGAAGGACTTAATGATTGCAGTCAGCGTCCCAAAGTTCTGGATCCCAAATGCTTAATAAAGACTATTGCTTTGCCATCAACACGCTAAGAGGAAGAGACAGATTGTCCTCCAAGTATTTTTTTTGTTAAAAAAGACTAGATTTGATGTAATTTTACGTTAGTTTGTGTGTCATTTAATATTCACCTTTTTGTAAACAGTGTCAAGATTGACAGGCGATCGTATCTTGAATTTCGGTATCGAGACATAAAGATTCTGAGCCGTTGGTGCTTTTTTAATGACCTCATGAATCATCGTTGGGTTTTTCTTGGCTATTTCCAGCACATGTGATACACCAGTGTCTGTCTTGGGAAGCAGTATTACCATAAACGTTGACGCATCGAGGTATGGTATACTTATGATCTAAAGCAGAAAAATATTTCTTGGTAAGATAAACAATATTACGTATTCATTAGACTTTATCTTTCATGAGTCAACGCAGCGGTTCCGAAATATTAAGCTTGTTTTCATGAAAAATAAGGTTGCACGACGATACGTGCATACATGCGTCTGCTCCAAAGTAAATATTTTACCTGCCAATTGAATTCAGCACGGTTAAGTAAGGAAAGAGACTGCATATAATATTTGTCTCTCGGTCATACAATATAGGCGGCAATATAGTACCTATGAGCGAGAGGCAAATAGTTGTCCGGTCCCTTTCTGTTATCAACAGTGTAATACGCGTATGACTCTATACAGGGAATTTTTAATACAGTTTAAAGACTGCTTATGCTCATGGTAAAAATATACAGACTACTTTTTATAGTACAACAAAAAAAAAACAGTTTAAATGTTGTTGTTAAACGATGTTATAAATTATAAACTCAAATTTACGCGCATTTTTACGTGAAATAAAGATTTTTTACACGACTCTCGAACACAGCAGTGTAATATTTCAAGGTTATTTTGTATGTTTGTCCGTTTGTTATTCTACCGTGACTTTTAAACGCTTGAACCAGTTTAAAAATGTATGATGCTGTTAGAATCCTTGTAAAATTTCCGGAAATACAGGGTACCTAATCGTCCTTTTATGTATATCTGTATTTTTAAAAAGCTTCTTACCTCCGAGTACAAGTTTTTCGCAAAGGTATGCCTGTATGAGCCCTTCACTGATATGAATGGTATTTGCTTATCGCCATCTGGCGAATGAAACGTCATTGGCTCCGGCTTCCCAAACTTGTGCTTCCAGGTACCCTTTGAAAATTAAATATTACGTATTATTTATTCTATACTTATACTATAACCGCATACTGCAATCGCCAACCCGCCTCACAAGCGTGGCGATTATGGCAAAACCCCTCATGGTTATGAAAACCACGAAGGAGGCCTATGTCCTGCAGTGGGCGTCAAATGGCTGATGATGATGATGATGATGATACTATAAACAGGTAAAGTTTGTATATTTCAAAATAAGAGGGAAGCAATTTCCGAATCTACTCGTCGGTTTTCAAAAATCATTTCAGGATAGACAGCTACACGGACTTGAGTTTTTAGGTCCGTGTTTCGTTATTATATTAATGATTGCCAAATATTTTATTTTACATAGACGAAGCCGCGAAGCAACGCACAGCTATATCAAATACATCAGCATCGACGTTTTATGCGACTCAAAGCAGAGTAATGTGTTTAGCTCTTATACAACATACATATTATATTATTATATATATATATATATAACTAGCTGTTGCCCGCGACATCGTTCGCGTGGTAATTTTGATCTGTATTTTTCCGAGATAAAAAATAGCCTATGTGTTAATCCATACTATAATCTATCTCTTTGCAAAATTTCATCGGGATCCGTTCAGCCGCTTTTGCGTGAAAGAGTATCATAACTCATAACTTTTATTGGCATACGTATTTGTACGTACGTATTTGTAAGCTGTTAATAACAATCTAGTGTGTCAGTACGTTTTTAAAGTAAGAAATTTTTAGTAACAGCAGAAAGATGGCGTGGACTACCTTCCTATCAAACATCCATCCGTACATACAAACTTTATTTTATTTTATTTTATAAAGGAGGAAAAACTGAATTAACAAAAAATACTTAAATAGAGAAAATGAGTTAACTTTCGCGTTTATAATATGATATGACATAATCCTTAGTCTCAATCCATAACAGACATAACCCTATTTTTATTTTTATTCTTTATTGCACTAATTACATTGTACGTGTACAAGGGCGTGCTTAATGCAAGAAGCATTCTCTTCCAGCAAACATTAGTGTTTTTTTTAAATAGCATTATTTCATGAGTAACTTGATTAGTTATTTAATATTTAGTTTAACCTACCTACTTAGCTGTAAAATGTATGTGTGACATAGTTGTATTGTGTATAAGAACCTTAATTGTAGATAGTACTCAAATAAATTAAAACAACATATTTAGGTTGTCTGGAAGAAATTGCTGTTAGCAATAAGGCCGCCCATTGTACTTTTTCATTGTAACTTTCATATTTTATGTCTTGCTTCTTGTGTGCAATAAAGAATATTCTTATCTTATCTTATCTTTGTTACTCGTGACTTAATCCTTAGTCATAATATATAATCCATACTAGGATATAATCTTTACTATGTAAGTAAGGATTATGTCCGATTCCATGTTCCCTTAATTAATCCTCAGATTTTGGCAGATAAGATCTCAAGTTTTTCTATGCTGCTAAAATAAATTGGAGTCATTAGCTGGCTCGGCGAATGTTGTTTTGCCATGTTAATTAGCCTACAACCCTGTTCTCAGACCTACCAAATGTATACAAAAAAAAATCATAAAAATCGTCGAGGCCGTTTCGAAGGAGTTCAATAACAAACACTTGTGACACGAGATTTTAATACGAGTATATTAGATTTGCCGACAATTCGGCTCTTTTAATAATTTAGCCATTATTTTTTTGTGTCGCATATTATTAAGATTCAGATATACTTAAAAAGAAATTACATCGTTCTGCCAGTGCCCGCAGTAGTATGTTTACAGGTTGCCGTAGCAACCGATTGACTCGTATACTAGGTACCTGGGGCCTGTTTCATA
Source organism: Yponomeuta evonymella (assembly GCA_963969515.1). Lineage (NCBI taxonomy): Eukaryota > Metazoa > Arthropoda > Insecta > Lepidoptera > Yponomeutidae > Yponomeuta > Yponomeuta evonymella. The sequence continues at coordinate 5,323,473 of OZ018349.1, forward strand.
AGATTAAAAGTCATGTTTACTGTGACAATTCGACATACATTGCAAAGTCGATTGATACACAGATTAACAAAAAGGAATCTGCTACGCAATGTACCTCGAACTGTAATAATAAACTACAAATTGCAGTGTTATGAAACTCTGCCCTGAAAGTACAGAGGTCATCGAGTATTGGTTTTTCTGTAGTTTCGGATACAAGTAACCAGTTTATGAATATATTTATAGTGATTTTCTCGCCCCCTGTGGACTTCAGCGTTATGTTATAAAGTCTACATATTACACGGGAAAGTAAGCCATAATCGTGGTAAACCGAATGAGACAGACATGTATCAGACAGAGACAAAATTTATGGATTTATTATACCTATGTGTAAATTAATACTTACATGAAAACTTATGGCATTTACAAGAACAATTTTTGTGGTTCTCGATAACTGATTTGACATTATTACGTTGTTTATTTTTCCATTCGTTTCCTTAGAAACCTGAAATTTTAAAATTCACCCTTGTTCAGTTTTAGGCAAGAACGTTTTACCCAACATCCTTGGTTTTAGGGCAAAAGTTACGTAAAGTACAAAAAAGGGAGCAACCTGCAACGGTTTAAGAGAAAAAGCTCTTTTTCCCATATTTCAGACAGACAGACGTTTTAGGCAAATTAATAGGGTCCCGTTGGCACCCTTCGGGTACCAAACTCTCAAGAATCTATCTGACACACTAAACATTGAAAACTACGCCATCGAATAGTACAGTCGACAGCATATCGACCTTTAGATGCATGCAGTTTATTCAGTTGAGTTACGGGTTACTTTGCGACTAAAATACAAAGGCTTTCCTGCTGCAGACTGTACCTGAAATCTTTTAGATTGCATAGACCAAACGCATCATGACATACCCATAGATTTATTTCATTTGCCGCTCCTATTGGATCTTTAGCCTTGATGCTTATCACAGAATTCTTGAACACCGTCTTTACCAGCTGCTCGTACTGTGACTCTACAGTTATGTCGGGTGCAACGAACATTGAGCTGGCCATGTTTAGCCTGACACCTTTAAGGAACTGCAGCTCTTTTATTGTTTCACGGAACACCTTCGATATCTGGGACAAAGTCAGTAAGTAAGCCTTTAAAAAAAATATATCGTGAACACAATATTTTTATCTCAGTGAACACAAAATTTTTAGATATTGTGTTGTTTTTAAATAAATACTTTTTACTTTTATTTTTATTTCGCAGTGTCGGTATAGTAATTATGTTATAATAATCAAAGATTAAGATGATAGTTGAAAAGAAATAAGATAAGAAAATTCTTTATTGCGCCAGGAAGAAAAATAAAGAGCTATTAATTCTTCAAATTCAGTGACTTTCTACTAACGTAATTTACGTCGGTTAACTGTCCGTTATTGAACTTGAAATTGATAAATTACAGTAAAGTTACATTTTTTCATGTCATATAAGTACTTGAGTTATGTAAATAATTGATAGATAGATAGATAAACCATTTATTTGCCTTTTCACACACACAACACGTTCACAAACCAAAAAAATAAAAGGATGAAAGTAACAAAATATACACAGACAACAAGAACATACGGCAAGTGCCTCAGAACATTGTGTTCTGTGGCAAGTGCCAAAAATACAATAACATAGATTTGCGAGTGTGGCAAATGCAAATGGGCTCCGGCTCAGCATGTGCTGGAGGTTTGCGGACACTCCAGCGCGGGTATTATGCCGGTACCCAGAGAAATAAATTTAATGATTGTAATGAAAAAGAAAACAAAAGTATGATCAAAGTATATAAGTGCGAGCATGTACCTATGACTTTTCTTTCTAAGTTATGTACATTTGTGAAGTTATAGTAGTAATACCACTCGTTGACGGTGAAGGAAAACATCGTGAGGAAACCTGGGTGTCTGAGCTATTCACATACCTCAGCGCTTGAAATCGCCAATCCGTGTTGGGCGCGCATGATGATTAAGCCCATACTCTCTCTCTGAGAGAAGGCCTATGCCCTACAGTGGGACGTATATAGGCTGCTTATGATATACATATGCATGTAGATGTATAACATCCAGGTGCAACCACCCAAAGTCAGCTAGATAGGTATAAGTCTCATCACGGTATACCACTGTTGTTTCTTCAGCCATCCATTCCTAGCCGCCACAACAAGCCGCCTCAGATCGTTAGTGCAGCGAACTAGCCGGTGCCCCACGCTGCGTTTTGGCAGCTCGTGTTAGCCGGAGAACGTGAAGAAGATAACTGCGTCGTATGCTAATCACGTTCTCTGGCAGATGTGACCAGCTCATTCCCACTTTAGCTAAAGTTACAAACTATGGCAATCACCACAGTTTTTTCGTAAATTATCTAATTTCTGAAATATATTTCTGAGCAGTGGACATAATGTAGGCTAATTCATATCTATAGTTATACATTATTGGAGAGGTCTAATCGCGACTAAGTCCGTTAAGGGGATCCAGTCTTATCATCTTTCACAGATCGTATTTGCAAAAAGTGTTTGTACAATCTCTCAAACATGTTAACAGTGATTTTAGGACCCACGACAAAGGACCTAGGACCGCGAACCTGGGACTAGATAGCATTTATGCCAAATATGGCCGTTTATGGCGTTAATGCTATCTAGTCCTAGGTGTTTTGCCTTTGGTTCATGACCATGGGTCCTAAAAAGTGCTATTAATATTGAAAGTTTGTACAGACATTTTTTGCAAATTCGATATGTAAAAAAAGTATAACTATGTGTAAGCATAGCGAGTCAAAATATACTAATTCTAATTCATCATTACTTCGTCTGGACCAGAGACTCCGAGGGCATTGTATAGCTGATTGGCTGTCTTCCCGTCGGCGCCTAGGGCCAGCTTCCCAAGAGGCATCATGCTGCAGGCTGGTGAGCAGACGAAATCCTGATTGGGATACGTTAGGGCGGATATCTGCAAAAGAAATTGGCTAGTGAAATTAAAAAATTTTATCAATGGCTAAATATTTTATGCCGGATTTCATCAACCAAACCTTAATGACCTTTTAACTGTAATATATATGTTTTTTGTGGCGCTAGTTAACACTTTAAGAAGTCATTTAAGATAAAGTTAAAAGGTCATTAAGGTTTGGTTGATTAAATCCGGCATAATAATAGGGGTTAAAGTATGAAATTGCCGTTTTATTGCAATAGGTTCTTTGAATTGACATAGAATCTTCATGGTTTGAGGTTTTCGAATGAAACTTTTTTCAAATGGTTTCTATGATGTTCTTTTTTTTAAAAAATGTGAAACATTTGAATATCGACTTTCAATTACTCTTGTTATTCAATTTAGACAAGAAAGATGGCTACTGCGAAAATTCGAGTGATTTTTGAATACGAGTTCCGACGCGGCACTAACGCGGCAGAAACAGCCCGCAATATCAATGCTGCGTTTGGAGAGGGGTCTACTAATGAACGCACCGTGCGATTTTGGTTTAAACGCTTTCGAGATGGAAATTTCGACTTAAAGAACGAGCCACGAGGAAGACCGCCCACACAGGTGAATAACGATGAATTAAGAGAGATAGTGGAAGCCGACCCTAGTCAACCTACCCAGGAATTAGCGGCATGGTTTAACGTTACCTTACCCACAATATTGACTCACTTGCTTCAAATCAATAAAATAAAAATTTACGAAAAATGGGTGCCTCATAATCACTCGAATTTTCGCAGTATCCATCTTTCTTGTCTAAATTGAATAACAAAAACAATTCAAAGTCGATATTCAAATGTTTCACATTTTTTAAAAAAAGAACATCATAGAAACCATTTGAAAAAAGTTTCATTCGAAAACCTCAAACCATGAAGATTCTATGTCAATTCAAAGAACCTATTGCAATAAAACGGCAATCTCATACTTTAACCCCTAATATATTTAGCCATGGCTAAAATTCCAAAAATATATTTATTAATACTTTTTTCTATTTGGTTGAATGATCGTGAAAATGTTCGTAGCGATGTTTCTATGCTTGGCTCTGTTTGTTGATCAGTTCGACAAATTTAAAAACGGTGACTAGGTTCCTGCTTAGGTACGCATTCTGCACCTCCTTTATTGACTGGACTTTTAGTAATTATTTGAGCGTTCATTATTGGGGTTTGCACGAAAACACAAGTAAAGTCACTATAATTAAATTCTAAAACTTATAAACTACTTAACATCTGAGGCACAGGATTTGAGGACTTAAGTCACTACATAACAACATTAATAAATTACAACAGTGTTTTAAAATTTTAAGGCAACATTTTTATAATTTAGAGTATTTAAACTTCCTCTTCTTATTGTGTCGGTGACAAAACCAATGAAATTTTACTGGCCCACACTTCCACCACGCAAAACGAAACGAAATTTACAATTAGATTTTTTGAAACTTTAAACGCACATTTCTATTAGTAAATTACTTTGACATTATGTAATTGTACCTTATTTTGGACTCCAAATTATAATGTTCTGAAGCGTCATTCCTCTAAAAAAAACTTAGCCCAATGCTTTTCAAACTCAAATCTTAAAAACCTATTTAGAGGCTAAAAATTCCACCCATGCCGGGACTTGCACCCGCGACCTCTGACTAACCGTGCCAGTGCTCTCCCAACTGAGCTAATGGGCAAGGGCAGGCATCGGCGAAATTTCGAGCCTCCTTACAAACTTCTCTGCATTACGGTTTTTAAAATGGTCCTCAGCACTTGTTAGTGCAACAAAAAGAAGAATAGAAACTCAAATTTTTTTGAAATAAAAGTCGTATGGACTACTGGATTTAATAACAATAAATGAAGTTGTAATGAATAAAGCTAAGACGGTCGTTTGAGTTTCAATTTTCAGCTCTAATTGGGATCTGTCAATTGAAATTGAAATTGAAAAAAATATATATACATATTACATTACATTAAAAAATCGTCATAATATAATTTATTCTAAACTTAGGATATTGATAAAAAGGAGTCTTCTCAGCATAAATTTTGCGTGAGACACAACGCTGATTTTCTGCGGATCCCTGTTAAATGCTTGATATAATAAGAATTAAATAATAACAATTAGAGTTGGACGCGTCTATAAAGTTTAATAAAATACAAATACACTACTGAGTTCATTAAATTAAATAATTGATATGTTGATAAGTGTTACGTTAAAATGAGAATAACCATCAACCTTCCAAAAAACAAAACAGAATTCAAAAAAATCATGAACTTCTGAATTATTTAAATCAATAAACGTATCAATGCAAAATAAGTATTTAAAATGGTCATAAGATTTGAATATAATAAAAAATTGGAAATAGAATAAAAATATGGCTAATTATTTAAATTATTGATAAATAAATCAATCATCATAAGTATAAGTGTGGCATATTAGGGTAATTTTTATTTAATATATCTATATAATATAGTGGTATGCTAGTCACTCCCTTGTATGCAGGATAAACTTAATTTAAATGTTTTACCATTTGGGTCTGCTCCTAAGATCTGTGATCTAATTTATTTAACATAAGCGAAACTAAACAAACAATACTTATATCTACAATTTTATTATGATTACACTTATAAACGACATCGTCATCAAAATGCATTGCAATTTATTTATTTAAACAATATTATTTAATTGCAAGTCGCCTTCTACATCCACGGACGGAAATGGACTGACGCTATTCTTAATCCGGCGCCACACGTTTACATATCCACATACAACTTTACTCAGGGCCACAGACACGGCCGTGTCCACTATACAGTCTTACCCCGATTTTTTCCACCCGATTACAAATTCATCTGAAGTCTCTTTTGATTGTCTTGCATTGCTTTCCTTCTAAATTAAATAGTAGTTATCAACACCAAATACGCCACATTGACACACACACGCACACACACACACACAGATCAAATTACGCATGCTTTAATTAAGCCCATACTCTCTCCCTGAGAGAAGGCCTGTGCCCTACAGTGGGACGTATATAGGCTGCTTATGATGCTTTAATTAATTATAATTTATTGGACTCTATTGTTCAATTTACTTTTTGGTAAGGCTGTAACGAAACGATTGTTTCTATGATGTAACTGTAAACTTTTGATCCCCAAGATACAGGAATTTCCTAGTTTGGGGATCACATATCTAATTATTTCATACATACATAGTGTTCATTTATTTTAATTGTTACAGCCAACTGATTAATTACATGCCAATAATATTTTTAAATTACCACTCATCCGCCATCGCTCGAGATCGATTAACATTTCATGGCAATCTTTTTGTGTAATAGTTCTCGCGAAACAGGGCCGCCTAGCGCGAAGAACACCAGTAAGCAACTACGAGTATTTTAGCGGCAATCTTTTTCAAACCTACCTACCCACATTAAGTCTATTCATGTCACTAGGACTTAAGCTTTTTTGTAAATAAATGGTTTGATTTGTTTTGGTTTGGTTCGATATACTACATCTACACTAATCTACATCTACACTTATATTATAAAGAGGAAAAGTTTGTAAGTTTATGTGTTTGTAAGTTTGTATTTAGGGGGTGCCTATCCGTGTGGCGCCGGATTAAGAATAGCGTCACTCCATCTCCTTCCGTGGATGTCGTAGAAGGCGACTAAGGAAATAAATTACCAGGAGACGGGCAGCAGCGTCTTTCTGAGAATCCGACCGCATACTGCGCTCGCCAACGCGCCTGCCAAGCGTGACGATTATGGCAAAACCCCTCATGGTTATGATAACCACGAGGGAGGCCTCTGCCCTGCAGTGAGCGTCAAATGGCTGATGATGATGTAGGGGGTAATCTCTGAAGCATAAGCAGCCTTTATACGTCCCACTGTAGGCCTTCCCTCAGAGAGAGAGTATGGGCTTAATCACCACGCATGCCCACCGCGGATTGGCGATTTCATGCGCTGAGGTATGTGAATAGCTCAGACACCCAGGTTTCCTCACGATGTTTTCCTTCACCGTTAGCGAGTGGTATTGCTACTATAACTTCACAAAATGTACATAACTTAGAAAGAAATCTCCGAAGGCCATAGACTAATCCGTTTACCACGCGAACGCAGCCGCGGGCACTGCTAGTAAGATATAAAAAAGTTCAAATGGTAATAATCTTACCGGTCCCAGCTTATTTGCTACCCCCTCCGTTCCACTGGACTGAGAGCCAGACGAATCACCTCCCGAGGAGTCCAGTTTTTTTAATTCAACCTCATCTTCCATAAATCCCGATTTGTGCGAGTCCAGACCGACTTCGTGGTCCCTAGAAAACAACGGTGGTCTAGAAGTAAACAGTGGTTCTCTCGTTGGCCAGTTCGTTGGGAACAACGGTTCCCTAGTGGGAGGAGGCCACCAGGGCGGGGTTGTGGTGAACAAACTAGGTCTCCACGGCTTCGATGTAGGAAGCACAGGAAACAGAGGCCCCTTGGAGTCTGAAGAATCACTGTAGTACGGGTACCAGATGTAAAATGGGTACCAATAATATATATCTGTCGTAGCAAAAATTGGATCCCTGGAGTCATTATCGGTCCAATAAGAGTCCGTCGTGAACAGAGGTGGACGGTGCCGCAAAGCCTTGTGCTTCATTTTTGTACTGGCCGAAACTGGTTTTCTTGAATGAGTGGCGCCAAAATCGCTATCTCCTATCTGAGAATGTCTTAACTCAGAATTATCGGTCTCCTTAGATTCGTTCATGGAGTGTTTTTCTATTAAGGGACTTGGTGATTTTCGTACATACACTCCGTGCAGCCATTGCAACTGTAGCAATATCGATATTATTGTAACTGAAAATAGTAACGTTTCACATAAAATAAAATTGGATCGGAAACTCTGTGAGAGAAAAAAGGGTGCCTAGGTATACCTACTACCACTAAAGTATATATATTTGCAATAGATACATACATACTCACGCCTGTATGCCAGAGGGGTAGGCAGAAACCAGGGTTTGCCACTTAGAATACTACTTGATAAAATCGTATCATTAGTATGAAATTGACATGTTATAGAGTAATATCAGCAAGTATTTTTAAGAATAAGTATGGTAGAATAGATAAAAAACGTTCGACAAGTCCAATTCAGCAAATGTTTTATTTACTTCTTAAAAGCTTTCTAATCTATTTAAAATAATTTAAATACCAAAAAGTATAAACCACTTTATATAAACAAAAGTAAAATAAAAGAAACTTACTTTGCTTCATGCTACTTTTCAGCCCGCTTCTAAGCTTATTTGTAAATAATAATCAGGCTAAAAAAATTGTGTGGTAACCCAAATATCAATTGAGTATTACAGAATTAAAATCAACCGCTCATTTCAAAATAAAAAAGTACTACCTAAAAGATGAAGACAATAATGTGAAGAGTAAAAAAAAACAATTAAGATCTAACTTGAACGAATCCATGAATCTGAAATAATTAAACATTGCTAGCGATTTCGATACACCATACCTTGTTTAATGACACTGACCATCCGAACAAAACGCGAACAAAGGTACTCACCCGCATGGCCGAAGGCGACAGAGCGCCCCAGTTTTGCGTACCATCATCATCATCTTCAGCCATTCCGCGCCCACTGCAGGACATAGGCCTGCCTCATGGTTTTCCAAGCTTCGCGGTGTTGTGCCGCCCGCATCCAGCGACTCCTCGCCACCGTAACCACTCAACCAGGTCGTCAGACCATCTAGAGGGGGGCCTTCCCCCTGTCCGCGTACGTTTTTCGTACGTTTCATCCATAATGACATACAACAGCGGCCAGCGGGGGGCCCGTGATGATGATGATCATGATAATGAAATAAGTGACTCTTTCAGGGTGTTTTGTTTACCATCTACGCCTGTCAGCCGTGGGTTCGATTCCCGCTGGGGGCCGTCACACGTTCGCCTACGCATTTCGGCCATTTTTTTAACAAATGTGGGCGTTTTTCGTGTCTTTGGTGTTTTTGCATGGTTAAAGTGAAGTTTTTATTTATTTCAGGCAATGCCCATATAGTGTTAGTAACAATGGTGGCTTCAGGTAGACTTCCGTGCATCGCGGCCGATCGCAGCCGCGCGCGACTGATCGTACGTGCGGCTGACGCGGCAATAGTCATTGTATGAAAATGTATGGCACTGTTTCCAAAGTCTGCGACGGACGCGTGCGGTAGACGACAAAAACGGCGTCATACATTTTCATACAATAACTACTGTCGCATCTCGATTTATCGCGCGCGGCTGCGATCGGCCGCGATGCACGGAAGTCTACCTTTATGCTTTATTAGTAATAATAATATAATATGATATGTACCTACATTAAAATTAAATGTACATTAAATTATATTTGCATTACTCTGTCCCAGCCAGCTCCACTGCTTGCTTGCTGTTAACAAAGCCCATGGTATCCTAGAGGGACCGGGACAAGTGATTGTGTTGTGTGGATGTTACTATTGTCATAGTACTAATATTGATAAAAACCTGTTTAGAGGCTAAAAATTCCACCTATGCCGGGACATGAACCCGCGACCTCTGGCTAACCGTGCCAGCGCTCTCCCAACTGAGCTAATCGAGCGAAATTTCGAGCCTCTACAAACTTTCTATGTATTACGTTATTTTTAAAATTGTCCTCAGCACGGGTTAGTGCAACAAAAAGAATATAATCATGTAGGTACAGCGATATCATTCCAATGTAAAAACCTAACTGCAAAGTGGGTTACTCGGGGCTGCAAGTGATGTAAATTGCTTCGGGTAGATGTCGCTGCCTGTACGTAATACAGAGAAAGTTTGTAAAGAGGCTCGAAGTTTCACTGATGCATGCACTTGCCCATTTGCTCATTTGGAAGAGCACTGGCACGGTTAGCCAGAGGTTGCGGGTTCAAGTCCCGGCATGGCCGGAATTTTTAGCCTCTAAATAGGTTTTTGAAATTGTCCTCAGCACGGGTTAGTGGAACAAAAAGAATATAACTAATATTGATGTTTGCTTACTTTCGCCAAAACGTCTACACTGATTCGTTCATTTTCGTTTGTACCCATTCGTAAAGTATAAAATGCATTTCTTGCGACATATCCCACAACGTATACATTATCGTGATTCTTTGTATTCTAGTATGAGAAATGGAGGAAGCTTAATATGTCCTTAATGGAAGAAAAAGTTTTAAACTCTCAATTTAAATTTCCATTTCTTATTCCAATTGGCAACATCGAGTTTCAGATTGTGTAAAGAATAAAAAATACACCTGAGAATTTCACATATTTTCTTATTGAAACTAGTTTAATCACCAATTCTGAAGAAAAGTTTTCAATTTTTACGTCGTCTCAGCAAGACGACATTGTATAGATCAACCTCGATCCACAATAATCTTTAAAACCGCTAGACGGCCCACACGAAACGTTATCGGTGAAAGATAAAAAAGTAAAACTTACCGTTCCCAACCGATTCTGTATTCCATTGAAATCAATTTCATTTGAGCCTGCACTAGATTTCGATTCTTTTAATGCCACTGCAGACTCATCTGATTCTTCTTGTTTCGATCGATAGAATACTTGCCGAGCATTCTCATTCATTCTGCCAACAGTCTTCGAAGTGGGTTTCTTTGAAGTGGGGAACATAGACTCCCTCGAGTCGGAATCCCATGGTTGCATCGTAGGAAACAAAGGCGGTTTTATGGGATTCCAATATTCGGAATCTTTTGGAGGAAATATAATCTCCCCAGAGTCACTATTCCAGCCATATAGTGGCGTAGTGTATGGGGGGAATATCCAACTCGGTGTGGACGGTGTAGTGAACAGCGGTTCTCTTGAGTCGGAATCAGTTGGGAATATCCATTCTGGAGTGGTAAACAAAGGTGCTTTGGTCGTATCCCACGGCAAGGGCCATGGTGTCAATGTACTAAGCTGCCAGGGCCAGGTCGCCATTGTAGTTGACTCCCATGGCAAGAGCCAGGACGTCATTGTAGTAGACTCCCATGGCCAAGACAAGGGCGAGGTTGTAGTAGTACTCGCAGTTGTGAATAAAGGTTCCCTGGAGTTACTTGACCAATACCCTCTAGAGTTTACAGAGCTGTCATCATCGAAGTCACCCAACATGAACAGAACCGGCTTTTTTGCGCTTTGTAGGATCTTCCTTATATCACCGGCTGCAAGCCGAGGTGGCTTTGACTCAACGCCATCCTGTAAGTCACTGGCCGTTTCCTTTGTATGATGTTTCGCTAATGACTGTGGTATATATACTTTTGACCCATGCAGCCATTTTGATTCCATGAGTACGAGAATTACCGCTGCAAGTAGGTTACGTTAGCCATAAATCATGATTCACTAAGGTCCAAAAACGTAGAATCATTAGAACATTCAACTCAAATTGTTTCAATGTGACGAGATTTTATTTTTCTAAAGAGAGAGAGTAATGTTCGATTACATTCAGTCACACGTTTTGCAAAGTAAAAACGAAAAAAATTTAAGTTATGACTAGAATGATCGCTGCTCCTAAATTATTGTAAACTATCGCTCGAACAAAGCCAAAGGTCGTATTCCACCCGAAGCCAACACACCAATAATTAAACTGGTGCACTACTATATTACGTCACGTGAACATATAAAGATTGATCAGCTGTCAACCGTCCGAGGTTAAGACCATTTTTTCCAAAACCACACAATTAATACCACTTATGGTGTGTAAAAGTGATAACGTACCTACATGGGGTAGATGCTTCATTTTAGACTAACGAGTCTTGAATTTAGGTAAGTCAATTTGTGGAAACAATGGTCAATAATACATTTGCCCGATTGCCAATTTTGCCGGACAAAGTTCTTAAACGTTGCGGAAACTCCGAAAGAATAATGCAAAAGAAATTATAATTAGCTTTGGTATCTTAATTGGATTCTTGAAAAATGTTCTCGCGTAAGACACAAGCATTGCGTGAAATCTATCTCTGCGATGATAACGTCTGTTACAAACGTTATCGTTGCTACTCGTACAGTAGCGGTTAGTTCTAAACCATTACCTGCTAACTGTTACAGAAGTTAAGATCATATCTCTACCGCACTTTTTTCTGAATCACGTTACCTACTTACTCTAAATGTATTTTTAGCTAATGGTATAGAGTAGCTGTTGCGATTTTTACATAACAAAAATCACATATACGAGTACGAGCTCTCTTTTTCTTGTCTCTTGTTTACAATTCCCTTGACTTCCCGGATTCACTCTATGATTCACTCTCAAATGAACCGAATCTATATTCCTCATCTTGTCACAGAAAACCAATACGTCAAGATACCTAGCGTTTCACCAATTTATCTCAGATTTCTTTGATAAGAACGTCGGCCGTAGTAATAGGAATGGTTTATTATCATAAGTATTCAGTAGGTATAGGTTTTGAGCTAGTAGTCTACTTCCATGTCATGCTGTAGGTATAGTTCTTATATGTTTGTGACAATATCAAATAGAAACTGTTTTCTTTTAAATAGTATATTCTCACTCTTTTTAATTCACCGAAAAGTTATCATGACCTACGAGCTTCTTTGAGTGGCCATCGATTTTCAAAAGCCGTCCATTCTGTTCTGATTCTCTGGTTTTTGAGAACCTTTTTTAATAATAATAATACTCCGGTTATTTATTCTTTTTGTTGCACTAACCCGTGCTGAGGACAACGAGGCCTCGAGTAACCCACTTTGCAGTTAGGTACAGATATCGCTGTACCTACATGATTATACATTCTTTTTGTTGAACTAACCCGTGCTGAGGCCGTTACTCGGGGCTGCAAGTGATGTAATTCACTTCGGCCAGATGTCGCTGCCTGTACGTAATACAGGGAAGTTTGTAAAGAGGCTCGAAATTTCATCGACGCTTGCACTTGCCCATTAGCTCAGTTGGGAGAGCGCTGGCACGGTGTGCCAGAGGTCGCGGGTTCAAGTCCCGGCATGGGTGGAATTTTTAGCCTCTAAATAGGTTTTTAAAATAATACTCCGATTCAAAACTTTTGACGCAGATTCGGTGAACGTTTTACATTTGTAGGGGGGAAGAGGAGGTTAAAAAAAATCTTTGCCAGACCCTCTGGAACTTGAAAAATTAGAAATTGTTAAAAATAATTAATTTTTCGAGTCAGGGTCGCCGCTCACTAAAAAGTGAGTCAGAAAAAGGCAGAACTGTCATAAAAAATTGTGGAAAATAAAAGAGCAAAAAGAAAATGCAAGAAGAAAATAAGGAAGTACCGTTCACTACTGTCCAGTCTTCGAAATAATAGACGCTATCTTTTAAAGACGTAAGACGCCTAGGAAAATAGAAATAGCTCATGTCAAGTTCACCAAGATATTCAGCCTCGACCAAGAAATTCAACGTCATCAAGTTCGCATCCGTCCACCTCGACTGATAAAAGAGGGGTCCAGATGCCTCCGATCAACTCACGACAAGTTTCTTGTATAATCTCTAGATGTTTCCATTTTTTTTTAATTCACGATTCATGTCATTTCTTTAACAACATAACACATTTTATAATAATTGAAACCGGCTACCTTTAATGGTTCTAAAGATTCATGCTTTGAATTTAAAACAGACCTTCTTTTTGTGTTCTGAGAAACAGACAGACGACGAATGGATCATACGGTGGATGCACGCGGTCTACAAGTTCTGTAACTGAATAGTAGGCTCAGTAATAGGGTTGCGTTAGCAACTTTTGGACACTGAAACCTAAAAATAACAAAGAAGCATATCTTACCGTTCCCATCAAATTCTGTATTCCATTATATGGCACTTCATTTGAGCCCGACTTTGCGTCTTGCAATCGCACTACAAATTCATCCGATACTCCTTGTTCCGATAGATAGAGACCTAGCCGAGCAGCCGGTAGCCATTCGTCGATAGTCGTCGTACTATGTTTCTTTGTTGTTGTGAACAAAGGTTCTTTAGAGTCAAACCCCCACGACGGCAATGACGGGCGGATCCAGTAGTTGGATTCTGTCGTAGTAAAAAGGGGCTCCCTGGAGTCAGAACTCCATGCTGAACTGGTACTAAATAGAGACTCTCTCGAATCAATATCTGTTGGGAATATCCATCCTGGAGTAGATGTGGTAAATAAAGGTGCTGTGCTCTCATACCACGGCCAGGGCCATAGAATCTTCCTAGTACCCGTCGTAAATAAAGGTTCCTGGGAGCCACTCGACCGCCATCTATTTTTTATCGAACTGTCATCATCTAAATCTTCCAGCATGATCAGAACCGGATTTATTCCACTTCGCATGATCTTAGTTATGTCACCGGACGTAAGTTGAGCTGACTTCGATTCAAAAGCACCATCTCTATAACTAGCAGTTTTTTCTGATCGATATTTCACCAATGGCTGTGATAAATTTACTTTCAAGCCGTCGAGCCATTTCCACTCCATTAGTACGAGAATTAGAGCTGGAAGTAAGCAAGTAGGCCATAGATAAATCATCAGTCAATTTGTCCCAAATTTAATTTGGAATGCTAAACAGAATAATACCCAGATGCTTCATTATGGTCTTGTAAGTGTTGGACTTAGGCCTATTTTTAGGCGCTAGATATATAAAAACATTAGAAATTGCGAACAAAATTGTGCTTAAAGATATACAAAACTGAAATATCAGAATGCAAAAGAAATTATAATTTGCTTTGGTATCTTAATTAAATCGAATCGTGTTTCTTCTGAAATCACTCTTCTGATACGAATATTGCGTGAAATTTATCCTTGCAAGATAATGTCTTAGTAGCAGTTTTCATTACCCCACACTGGTTCACATTTGTCAGATCACAATATGTTTGACAAGCGCAGCGCTGTTTTTATGTAAAATTTTATGCAATAATAAAAATGTGATAAAGCAATAGTTATCTATGAAATTTACTACTTTTAAATGAATAGGTCTTAAATGAAAGCAAGCATGTAAATAGAAAGCATTATCTAAGTATGAATTAAAACACTCAACTGCACATCGACCTCTACAAGCATGCATTGTACTCGGTTACGTAACGGGTGACTTCCATTAATTTATTAACTAATCAAACTTTCGATCCAATCAGTCGGTCCCTCAATGCTGAGGATCGTGGCTGCTATGAAGAGGATGGGTGTAGAGTGCTCTCCATCTGGACCTGTCGTTAGCTGCGTGGCCTACCTGATAAAACTTGAGTTTTGTTTCCCTGGTGAGCTGTTCACTACATTTAAAGGGTGGTCTGCCTCGAGCTCTCTTCCCCTCCACTTTGCCCATTATTATGTTATATTCGAGGCTATCAGGTCGACGTGCGATGTGCCCAAAGAAAGACAGAATACGTTGCTGGTATATAATCGATAGACGAGTTCGGATCTTGAGCTCCTCAAGTATAGAGGTGTTGGTTCTCATAGCAGTCCAGGGAATTCGCAGTGGGCGGCGCCAGCACCACATCTCAAATGCATCTATCCTGCTCTGCATATTTGCCTTGATGGTCCAGGTTTCTGAGCCATACAGGAAGATGGAGAAAACTAATGCCTGTACCAATCTTAGTTTGGTCTTCCTCTAGCTAGACCTATCCTTCCATTCTTTTTCTAGGCGACTCATTGCTCCCTTCGAGATCTGTATCCTGCAGATGATTTCAAACTTACTGATTTAAAATGCCTAGAATTCCATTGACTTCCGCTGAACCGGATTCACTTGATGTTTTGAGTTCTTTAGACTTCAGGTTACTTTCCACGGATGTTTGGAATTCAAATCGAATTTGATTAACTCCGTCATCCAGTTCCAAGGAACACAAATTCTGCGAAAACTAATCTTAAACCGATTTTTCTTCAATTCCAAGATATTATTTTTCGTCAAATGTGTAAATAGATTATATAACATAATATACAATATATTATATTTGACGAAACACAAAAAATAAATATCTATGTAATTTCCATTTTTATCTACAATAAAATGTTCTCTATCTATCTATCTATAAGAGGGATAAATAATATGTATATGCGCTATATAAATATGCGCAGCTCGTATATCTAAGACAGTGTGAAAATAATTTTAGTTATTATACCTAATTTTGACAGCGGTGGTAGGCTCGTGAGTAGAACATTAGACTCGGAAGCGAGAGACCCAGGTTCGATTCCCAGTGCGGGCAAGTACCTATGACTTTGTTTTGTAAGTTATGTACATTCGCGAAGTTATAGTAGCAATACCACTCGCTAACATCGTGAGCAAACCTGAGTGGCTGAGCTATTCGCATACCTCAGCGCTTGAAATCTGGCGATCCGGGGTGGCGCGCGTGGTGACTAAGCCTATACTTTCTCTCTGAGAGAAGGCCTGTGCCCTACAGTGGGACATATATAGGCTGCTTATGATACCTAATTTGAAGAATCTGTGTCAACACATTGACAAGACATGAACCAATACACACGTGCACTTTACTCGGTTACTTACAAGTGACTTTGCAACTAGAATATAAAGGTTGTTCTGCTATCAACTGTTGATGCCCTTTGGTAAATCACCACTAACTTATGCAAATTAATATGTAGCTTTCAATATGTCGTATTTTAAAAAAAATATGAATTGCCTGCCTCGCTGGTTAAGCCGTTAAGGCGCTTAGCTACCGGAACAGAGGTCGTGGCTTCGATTACCACTGGGGCCCGCCGTACATTTGTACAAATGGCCTCAGTCTGGGTGTATTTTCATGTTTGTGACGTCCTTACCTGGTTAACGTAGCACAGGGTATCCTAGTTTGGGACCAGGTCAAGAGATTGTATTGTGTGGAAGTTATTATTATTATTCTCTTTATTTATTTTCATGACTTAGAATAGGTTTATAAAAGTAAAAAAAATATAAAAAAATACAAAATATATTTTATAAACCTATCCTAGTTGGCCACCGGTAACGGAGCTAGGCCGCAGAGAGAGAAATCTCCGGACGATTCGCGCTGTGTCCAAGAGCACCGCCTTCTGTATCTGCCCCCTGATCCAGCCATCTAGCGAGAGAGCCTTAAGATGTTGGTCAAGACTCTTCGCTATGAGACCGTTCGCCGATACGACTATCGGAACAATGGTTGTCGAATCCACATCCCATAAGGCGGTAACCTCGTGGGCCAAATCAAGGTACTTGCTAAGCTTATCCTTCTCGGCCTTCACGAGGTTCTATTATTATTATTATTAATTATCTAACATTTCTGTTTTGGGTATTTTAGTTATTTTAAGCAGGTTAGTTGCTTCAAAGTCTGTCATGCTGTATGTACATATATTTGGCGTTATAGTTTGACAAATACCCTATCATAACTTTTGATTGTAATACTGTGTCTATAATGCTGTTTTGTAAACCTTTTAAGAATAAAATAAAGTAAAATAAATCGCGCAGTGTAGTCCACCATGGTCGATTTTATCAGCGAATAGAAATAACGATAGGAGGTAAAATAATGAGAGGAGTGGTGCTTTGTAGAAGACACAACAACGTTCTTTCTTATAGTTTATTCCACTTATATATAGAACACATTTTTAATCGCCCATGTACATACCTGAAGCTAGCTCTTGTCCTCCGTGATATACTATGAAATAAAACGGCCGGTCCGCATTGAACGAAAAGACTCCATTTGCAGCTGTTGTAGGGTAATAAAAAAATATATTTTCTTTATAGGTTCGATGGTTGGTTACATTCGCGAATACCTTTGCAAGGAAATCGGATTAAAAGTATCCTAAGGTAAAGGGAAAGACACAGTAGTCTTTAAAACCCTTTACCTTAACCTAGACCTTACTTCGTATGTTCATTTCTATAGTAAGCTCTTCCCGAGATCTTCACCACGCTAACTGTGAAGGAAAACATCGTGAGGAAGTGCTGGTGCTATTCACACGCCTTAGCGCTTGAAATCGCCAATCAGCGGTGGGCACGCGTGGTGATTAAGACCACACTCTCTCCCTGAGAGAAGGCCTGCGCCCTACAGTGGGACCTGTGCCTACAGAGTATATAGGCTGCTTATGACCTTAGGATAAATAATTAATAATAACACTTTCGTCAGCATTATTCATAAAAAACAAGACGGTGGCAGCGGACCGGTAGAACGCCGGCTTCTCATTCGGGAGGTCGTGGGACCGAATCCCAGCCCAATGACTTTGTTACGTACATTTGTGAAGTTATAGTAGCAATTATACTACTCGCGAACAATAAAGGAAAACATCGTGAGGAATCCTGAGTGTCTGAGGTGTTCACATACGGTTATTAAGCCCATAATTTCTCTCTGAGAGGAGGCATGTGCCCTGCAGTGGGATAAATATAGGCTACATAAAAAATATAAAAATATGATTTCCTAAAACAGTCCTCAAATACAGTTTAAATAGTCTGTTTAATTATAAACGTAACATCACTGTGGGGTACGTGCATGCAGCCACTGTTGAATGTCAATGTAGCGAAATATTTTTGTCAGGATCGTTTCAAACCCTGGTCGCTGTCTACCCCTACGGGATACAGGCGTGCATTTATGTGTGTATGTATAACCATAACTTTCGTTTTTCTTAAAATATACGACTTTATTTACATACTGCTGGGGTTGGGGTCTAGACGTCCATTGTTCATGACGACCATCGAGACAGCCTGGTAAGCCTTGTTCACAGTTGCTGTGCTTGGTTTCAAGCCTTCATATTTTTGTCCGGAGAATATCGACCTCACCTTCAAACCCTGGAAAAGAGTAGACTAGGGTTTTATTCTATTTATAAAGGAAACTAACTTAATAATTCTTGAAAATGTATCTCTTTTAGTCAATTACTAGTTATTACAATTTTGAAATTACTTACAAATTAAATTATTAAATTAAAAATAAAATTATTTATTATTAAATTATTTCTTTAGCATCTAAAACCTATTTAGTCCTCATTACGGTATGCTAGTCTGTACTGTACAGTGCTGTACCTTAAGTGGGTGTAAAATTTCTGAACAACATCTGAACAATATAAGACAAGAATATTGTTTATCGTACACTTTTGTTTTATTACAACTCAAAAGTCAAAAATCACTATTAGTCCGGAAAATAGTGGCTGAACCCTGAATTTTTGGGTTTCGAACCCAAAAGGTAAGGGAACCTGTTACTAAGACTCCGCTGTCCAAGCGTCCGTCTGTCACCAGGCTGTACGTGATAGTTAGACAGTTGAAATTTTCACTGATGATGTATTTCTGTTGCCGCTATAACAACAAATACTAAAAACAGAATAAAATAAATATTTAAGAGGGGCACCCATACAACAAACGTGATTTTTTTTGCCGTTATTTGCTCGATATTAATAACGGCCACAGATAGACGCTTGAAATAATCAAATATTGTATAGATAATTGTACGGAACCCTTCATGCGCGATTCGGAGTCGCACTTAGCCGGTTTATTTTTATTAAAAGATGCTGCTTAGCACAGACAATACTATATCTTTTAAAATTAAGCGGAAGTATAAAACAACAAATTGTATATAAAATACTGCCTCATAGCATCCAAATTAAGCGTTTACTCGATAAATCGTATGATAATACTACCTAGGTCTCTGCGCCGCGCAGTGAAATTTATTTTTCTTCATGCCATTTTTAATATAAAGTCCCAATAAAGTATATATTTCTCTAATCTGGGTAAGTGTGGCTTTCCGAATATATATTTTTTTTATTTCGATATACCCGATAGTAAAATAATAAACGAAGTTTATTTCCAAAATAGTATTTCAAGATTTTTGGTTTTCACTATGAAATTGGTGCTTTTTTGTTGCAGAAATAAATTCCTCGTCCTTTATTTAGGTACCTAAAAATGATACCTACCAAACTTTCCCTAGCAGTTTTAAGTAGGGAGGCAGAGAGCATCACAAGGTGCGCGGCGGAAGCAAGCTTCCCCCGCTCCCGCTACCTACCCGCAAGGTGGTTCCAGATGGCTTCCGGTCTAAATCGGCTCAGAATCACCCAAGAAATAACTGTGCCAAGTGCAGGGTTCCCATACAACAGGCGCCACTATTTCCCAGACTAAATGCATCGCTTACATGCTTGTAGACGTTCGTGACGTCGAACTTTATCGAATTGATCTTAAATCTTGGTATTTGCACGTCAATGCCGAGCTTCATGACAAACATTTCGTTTCTAACGTCGGCCGCCAGCCAGTTGGTGTTATTGGCATAGCAGTTCATCAGATCGTGTAAGGTGTTACGCTTCTTTGGAAGGACTATCAGCATGACCATCTCTTTGTTTATCGGTAGCTCCAGTAACTGTGGATTGTCAACAGCCGGGATTGGGACCACTGATGAGATTAGATAAAGGAAGAATATTCTTACTTTATCTAATCTCATCAGTGGTCCCAATCCGCAGCATTGTACGATTTCTTCAAGTGCAATAAAAGTATCAATAAATAAATAAATAACTAAACAAGAGCACATGGCATAAGAATTGTGAAGATGATCATATAGTTACTGTGCTCGTATTTCGACCAAATAGGCGATGTATTGGCGAAGGGCATGATAAAAAGTATCGGAATCCGGCGTGTGTGATAGCAGCAACTAATGAATGTTGATGAAGCGAAAGAGGTTTTTCCGGATGGTGGTAAGTGGCAAGCTCTGATCTCAGCCTACCCCTCCAAGACACAGGCGTGAGTTTATGTAATGTAATGTGCTCGGTAATTTTCCCAATACGTTACGTCACCTCACCGGACATATTGGCAATAATTCTGGCACCATACTTTAATAATCAAAGACCTCACTAATCTAATATGCCGAGAAGTGATCTTGTAGCGATGCTTGATCGGCTCGGTGCGTGTTTGCCAAGTATTCGATCAATGACTTAGCTTTCTAAACTTTCTTTTATTATGACCATAAGTGGCTTTCAATGTATAATGTTCATTTAAGTGGGAAAAATAAATTAAGTAGACATGTAAATCAAAACGCGATTATTAGTTCGTGTTTGATGTATCCAGTAAGCAAGTGAAGTAAAAAATGTTAGAAGGATTGATGGACCATACAGTTAGTGCTTAAGCATGTGTGAAACTTTTAAGATAATATGAGATGAGGTGAGTCTGGGGCTAGTTTATACTAAGGGGTTCTATGGAGTAACACTGGCGTCACCGAAAAAAAAAAAATCATATCAAATTTGCAAAAAATGTCTGTACAATCTCTCCATCATGTTGATTTTTAGGACCCATGGCCGCGCACCTGAGGCAAAAACCGAGGACTAGATAGCATTAACGCCAAAAACGGCCATTTTTGCCATTAATGCTATCTAGTCCCAGGTTCGTGATCCTAGGCTCTATGTCGTGGGTCCTAAAAATCACAGCACTGTCATCATCATCAGCCTATGATTGTCCACTGCTGGATATAGGCCTCTCCTATTGCACGCCACTGAGCACGGTCCTCGGCTACTCTCATCCAGCTCTTGCCAGTTGCCCTGCGGAGATCATCGCTCCACCGAGTCTGAGGACGTCCCACACTGCGTTTACCGATCCGCGGTCTCCACTCAAGAACTCGTCTACCCCATCGGTTATCAGTTCTTCGGATGATATGGCCGGCCCACTGCCACTGTGACTTTGGTTCTCTGTCGGATCACCTCGTTTCTAATTGGATCTTTCAGAGATCTTTCTGCAAATACGATCTATAAAAGAAGATATGACTTTTTTTCATGTGTGGCGCGTTAGCCCACTGAATCCCCTTAAACCTGCGCTCCATAAGCGTCGCCATACTTCAGGCCGGGATAATTCGTTGTGCTCAGCATCTGAACTTTTTTTGGTTGGACTCCATAAAACGTTTGTGTTCGTAGTTTTTCAAATCTTCGTTTCCATGAGCACTGAAAGAGAATACACAAAAGACAAAGAACTTTTTCATCCCGTCTATTCGAAAAGGACGACTTGGTTCCTAAAAAGGGCTAAATTCTATAGAATCCCTCACTTCGCTCTGGATCCAAAAAAGCGCCCTAGCCGTAAAAATATTATTTTGCTCCCTCATGAGTCATGATACAATCTACTATTTCATCCATCCATCTCGGAAAGAGTATTTTTGCTCTTCGATATCCGAGTGCAAAAGCCGTTTTTATCCGCTAGAGGATAAAGTAAATTGGATTTAGAACATCGTGTGATTAAACCTATTTACTTCTACCTCCATGGTGCCAAATTTATCATGCAACTTTTTTAAATTAAAAACTCAGACTCGGAACCTCCTTTGTATTTTTTTTGCATTTAATAATTTCCTCGCTGAGGTGGGATAGTCAGATTTTTACAAATAATATATCAATCGATTCGCCGTGTTTCTGCAATTGTATGAAATCAACATATTTATGTTGATTTTACGACAAAAAAAAATTAAAAAATCACTAAAAAGACAAAAGTAAAAAACCGAATTAAGAAATTACCAGCCACTCGACTGCTGAGCATTAACTACCTACTAAGCAGGCGGGACCCAAATTCAAAAATGTAATTCATTACCTATATAGCAATGCTCAGCAGTCGGGTTATTGGTTATTTTTAATTCGGTTTTTTTTTAAGACAGTTGACGTCCGCCCTATTATTTTTTTCGTAACGTCGTATAGTCGGTAACATTAGTGTCGATTTGATAAAATGAGGTCGCAAGTGATAGTGATTGAAGGACCGGTCACTTGCGACCTCATTTGTCGAAATCAGCTCAGCCGTTTGGCTTCCACGTAGCACAGACGCAGACGCTTTCGCAGACGGGTAACAAAGGTTATTCAGCTGTAGATTACAAGTATGCACTTTTTGATTACCTATCCAAGATTAATATTTACTTGATAATACAACACACTGAGGATCAATATTTGTGTATCAGGTTCTATTTCGTGAGCACTGAATATGTTTCCGATAAAACCGTTGGTCTTCTTTTTTACCTGAAAAAGTAAAAATAAATTGTTATATTATTATAGCGAGACCCGGAACAGTAGACTGCACATCAACCGTTACACTTTAATTCAAAGTCCCCCGTAACAGATCGCATGGAATTAAAGACTTATGTGCTTTCAACTGTCGGTGCAGCGAGAGAGCGCAACCCACGTGGCGCTTATCTGTCATACCCTAATGATGAAATTATCTGAACACGCTCTATTACACTACAATACATTACCCACGCCTGGAACCCCGACCGGTAGGCAGAGACCAGGGCCTCGATTCTGTTAGTGCATTGTAGTGTAATGACAGGTACACTGTCGGGTCACGTGACGTGTTTTTTCGTACCATTGACGCCTAGAAAGTTTGATGGGTGTGCCCACGTAGACTTAAAGCAGCCATGAAATTAAAACCGCCATGTTCATGCAGTTGTCATGTTACTACAATGCATTAACAGAATCTAGGCCCAGGGCTTGCCACAGGCCACGATCCTGACAGACCTCTATCGATTCGTCAACATTCATTAGTCGTTGCATGCACGCACGGCGGTTTCGGCAAAGCTCTATTCATCATCATCATTCAGCCACAAGAAGTCCACTGCTGGACATAGGCCTCCTCCATGGATTTCCAAAAAAGACCGGTTCGAAGCGGCTTGTGCAGTGCAGTCGTTGTGCAGTGCAATAAAGTCACCAGAGAGAGATAGACCCATATCCCACCTCCTGGATTTTCTTTAATCGCTTCTTACCCAAGGGATGCATCGCGTTGGTCATGTTTTTACACCGAGAAGCACATGGGGACAGTTTATTGCCTGCAATTTATTTACCCAATTATTTATGACGCCAGCAGTTTCTACGGATTCAGTGAAATTCACGATTGTAGGCAGCGCTCCGAAGCCATGTATAAGGTTGTCAACATAGTGTTCATCAGGAACTATGTCGTATTTTTTCGATAGAAACACCTGACCCGCTAGCTCGATATAAGCTCTTTCTTGTTTGTAATTCAAGTCGGGTACAGTTCTTGAGAACAATTGTACAACCTGAAATCGAATAATAATAATAACTTCCACACCACACAATCACTTGTCCTGATCCCAAACTAGGATACCCTGCGCTCTGGTAAAATAATGCTTAAATTCATACATAAACTCACTGGGATGTCCCAGTCTTAAAATCTTTACAGAAAAAAGTACAAGGTTTTATTTTTTTGGATTCTAGTCGGTTCGATTAACGGGTGTAGCAAGCGTGTTTTAATCTTCGAATGCAGTTTTGATTCTACATAAAAATAAAGGAATGTTTCTTTTAAGTGAAATTTGCTAACTCCAGTATTTAAGAGTAGGTGCAATTGAAAAAATCCACCGTGTTATTGAATTATCGTACAACGTGAAAACCGTTTCTTCAGTGAGAATTAGAAAACTTCAAATAGGTATGCAAAAGTTTAAAATTCTCGATTCGTTTTTCGTTCAATCTTCAAACTTGATGCGCTCGTATGACGCATGAAAAATAAAATAAAAATATAATACTTTTTCTTGCATATTAGAAGTGGTTTAACTATTGGTACTGAAGAAATTGTTTATAGGTTTTGCAGTCTCGCAAAACAAACAATTTTGTTAACTATTTTTGTATAAAATTCAATCTTAACACGGACAATTTATATGAAAGACCTAAATCTTTAAGGACGAAACATTTTTCAGGTTTTGCGCTTAAAAAACGTGTTGGTACCTGGCGCAGCGGTAGAACGCTGGCCTCTCATTCGGGAGGTGGTGTCTTCGAAACCTGGCATGTACCAGGATGGATTTGTTTGTTTTCCAAGTTACGTACATTTCTGAAGTTGTAGTAGCAATACCACTCGCTAACTGTGAAGGAAGACATCGTGAGGAAACATAAAACATAAACATTTACATACAGGCACATACTTTGCTTCTGGCCCCACACTAGGATATCCTGTGTATACCTGAGTGTCTGAGGTGATCACATACATCAGCGCTTGAAATTGGGCACGCGTGGTAATTAGTAGACCGAGATAAGGCCTGTGCCCAGCAGTGGGACGTAGATAGGCTACTTATATACGCACGTTATGGAGGCACTTACATCACGAGGCTCCTGGATTTCCAGTGCGGCTTGCAACTCATTTCTGCTGATGCTATTTGTTGGCCCAAGAAGATACAGCATTGCCAGCGGGATCATGCTTCCCAGCGGCGAAGAAACATAGCTGCCTCTGTACTCGTAGGCTGCGGCAGACATCTGGCCAAGCGGTAAGGGAGTTGTCAGTGAGATTGTGCTGGATCAAATAATAATTCAGAGATTAATTTATAATATGAACTTCTCAATAACTATTGGAAGATAAATAAATGAAATCAACGATTGTGTCTGGACCAAATAAATTTACATGGAACTATGACTTTCAGACCTGTAGGCCCTTTGACAGGACCCGCAACGCTGTATCTGCTCTAAGTTAATTGAGCGAACTACAAAACTTGAATTTTAAGTCCGACTTTTCGTGAACAGACGAGAACGAGCCGTGTTCTTTAGATTATCTCTGCCATTGCGGCACATAATTTTTAGACAAATAGGTAAGGCGTAACCCTTGACAATTCGAGAAAAACAGCTTATAAGTTATATTCTTTTTGTTGCACTAACCCGAGCTGAGGACAATTTTAAAAACCTATTTTGAGGCTAAAAAATCCACCCATGCCGGGACTTGAACCCGCCACGTCTGACTAACCGTACCAGCGCTGCCTAGACGTAATACAGATAAGTTTGTAAAGAGGCTCGAAATTTCACCGATGCCTGCACTTGCCCATCGCTTTCACTTCGTCTACATTAATTAATCATTGCATGCATGCACGCCGGTTTCGGGTAATTTTTATCTTGCCCTTTTAGTCCACATATCCTCTTTTAGTCCACAACGTTCTCTAATCAAACTATTGCGTATCCTGTCATTCAAAGTAACACCAGTCATACTGCTCAAGGACCTCATTTCTAACTACATTAATTCTACTTTCTTGCTTCTTTTGCCATACCCAAGTCTCGCTACCATACATAAGTGTAGGGACCAGCACTCCAATTATGTACATACCAGTCCAAAGTTTGAATTCGCCGAAGTAGTATTAGTTAACGTGTATACTATTGTGTCTTCATAAAGATTTGTTGCCTTTATACTAGGAGAAGTTGTTGGAAGAGTGGTTCTTGGAGTATTTGTCGTAGTTTCTGGAGTAATCGTGGTCGTTACTGATGATTTAGTGGTGGTTTCCATTGTTTCTAATGATTCAGTTGTTGTTTCCATTGTTTGTAATGATTCAGTTGTTGTTTCCATTGTTTCTGATGATTCAGTTGTTGTTTCCATTGTTTCTAATGATTCAGTTGTTGTTTCCATTGTTTCTAATGATTCAGTTGTTGTTTCCATTGTTTCTAGTGATTCAGTTGTTGTTTCCATTGTTTCTAGTGATTCAGTTGTTGTTTTCATTGTTTCTAATGATTCAGTTGTTGTTCCCATTGTTTCTAATGATTCAGTGGTTGTTTTGATAGAATCGGTGGTGGTTTCTGTAGCATATGTGGTGGTTTTTGATGTTTCTATGGTTGTATCTGCAATATCTGTGGTAGTTTCTGGAGTGTCCGTAGTTTTTTCTATGATTTCAGTGCTTGTTTCAAAATTAGTGGTTGCCTCAGCAGTACTAGTGATTTCTTCCATGTCCCTCAATAGAGCGGCTGCGACATAGTCAGGATAATGTTCTAGCACGCCGAGATATTTGCCATTTATAACATCAGAGTAGGTTGAGATGGTCGCAGACCATTGTACTAAGCTCAGTAAAATTATGGTCACTATAAGGTTAAAGTTAATTATAATTAGAAAGGTTTTGCTATAGCGCTATCTAAATGAACCACATCTGAACTACCTGCAGTTGCTGCTTTTGAAGTTTGCTTGACATTAGTTATAAAGAAACTAAAAATGTATAGCGCACTGCAGATAATTGAATAATTCTACTCTCCACTCAAGGCCTGGCCACACAAAAAGGACGTGGGGCGAGGGCGGGGAAAAGACGCGACGCGTTGTATGCCGCGTCGACACGCTTGTCAAGTCGCCACAAGCCGTCACAAATTAAAACGTTTGGATAGGACGTTTGCCTTGGGTTGTAATCGCTTGTGAGCACTTGCCGCCGATCCGAACTGTGTCGGTATTTTCAGTCGGACCCAGTTAGCTTGCGGCAAACGCTTGCAACGGTTTGCAATGTATCGACACGTTTGTGGGTCGTTGAGTATGGCCTGCGCTCGCGTACATTTACCTAGTACGATTTCGGTGAAATTTCATCATCCACCATCTTTGTTAGCGAATTTTCCGTTTCCTTGCAATATTTCTTTTTTCAGTTTGCATATTTTTATAATAAAAATAGCATAAGCCAAATGTTATAGTGACACGAGTTGTCTACGATATACTGACGCCCTCGCAAGCGTGCGGATGGTTTGTTGGTCCATAATTTGCCAAGTGTTTGTAGAGGCTTGCGGTTTGCGGCAAACGGCAAGCGTGTGGACGCGGCCTCGGCCCCGTCTCTTCTGTGTGGGCTTCGTCCCGTCCCTTTATTACACGTTGTATGAAAGTGAATTGGAAAGACGATGCATCTTTTCCGCTCCCTCGCCTCACGTCCCTTCTGTATGGTCCGTCGTCCCTAATATAATTTTAACTTTGTGCATTTTTGTGACCTAAGTACCTACGTAAGAATCGTCAAGACTCCCTCTCGCCCCCGTGTAAGAAGAAAAGAGATATCGTCGACCCCCTCCCACCCTATCGTCCTACGTAATAAATGAATGCCCCCTAACCGACCGATCAATTGAATGATGCAACATTCTTTAAAAACCTTTATTTTGTTGTCAAGTCTAGTGAACCTGTTAAGCACGTCTATTCTGTAGATGGTGGAGATGCCCAAGAATTAACATATTTACTAAAAATCTCCATTTATTTCTATTAGACTGCCGATACTTTACTTACACTGTAAAGCTCTCCATTTCAGTTTTTTTCCCAAGTTAAATATTTTCATTCGAAGTGCAGACCTACCAGATATCTAAATTCGATGAGTGTATTTGAATAACAGCGTCTATACCTACCCTGCAAAATTAATCAAAGACCATGGAATTTAATAATTTGCATGGACATTAATGAGAACTGTCAACAGCAGGTCATTTTTGTGGCACTCGTCCTTAAAGTAACCGATTAGAGTGGTGATGTTGATGTGTTGAGTTGATGTAGATACTGTCGACTGTACAACAATTCGATTCGAAATATCGTCATTCCGAATGCAGTAAATTAATACAAACCTATTGACAGTAGTATACACAGTAGTTTTCCGTTTAAAATTTTCCCCAATTCGGAATTCCGCATAGCCTGTGCGTTCGTGCTAAAATAGCCCTTCCGAACGCAACTCGCTACGTGCTCTTCTCCAGCAAGATAAAGCAAAAATCCAATCGCAATCAGAAAATCTTCGTCCATATTCGCTGAAAAAAGTCTAAACGCAATATCTGAATTTATAGCTAATATATTCTTTTTGTTGTACTTGCCCATTAGCTCAGTTGGGAGAGCGCTGGCACGGTGAGCCAGAGGTCGCGGGTTCAAGTCCCGGCATGGGTGGAATTTTTAGGCTCTAAATAGGTTTTTATAGCTAATATCTTGAATCGTTGTTGTGGCCGGCCAACAGACAGTACAGCAGCCGTAGACTGCGATTGCGTATTCCCATCCAAAATTATTAATCGATTTAATATTATACAATTTTTTAAAACAGTGGGCGTTTGGCGTAAATATTCAGCCATCAGCCATTTGACGCCCACTGCAGGACATAGGCCTCCCTCGTGGTTTTCATAACCATGAGGGGTTTTGCCATAATCGCCACGCTTGGCAGGCGGGTTGGCGATCGCAGTATGCGGTTGGAATCTCAGGAAGACGCTGCTACCATAGGACACAAAACTACCTATATTTTTTGTAAATTTTTAAAAAATTTGCCTTTCTTCGTTTGTGCAGCTGTATTTCCCACAAATTGCAGTCTTTTTCTTAATTAAAACTAACTAACTAGAGAAGATCGATCTCAACGACAGTTTAAAATTAATCTGGACGGTTAAAAATAATTGGTCCGATATTTAATTTTTCTATAAAACGATCTACCGGAGTCATTAGCCGATGTTGACCCAGCAGAATTGCGAGAAGAGTTGTGGCTGCAGAGTGATGGCTACCCACTACTCAGCTTACTACGCAGTCATTGTGCGGCCACATCTCGACACTGCATACTCAAATAGATGGATTGGACGCGCTGGGCCCGTCCTGTGGCCACCTCGTTCATCAGACCTCAATCCTCTGGATTTTATTTACTCTGGATGTCTCAAAGAAAAGGTCTACAAAGAGTAGATCAGGTTGGGCAGCTACGACAGCGTATCCATTTAGCAGCTGAAGAAATAAACGGCGGCGGTTTTACCCGGCGTCTAAAGCCATCCTTTATACGACTTTATGCTCATTTTGAACACTTGCTGTGGTGAAAGGTATTTTTTTACTAAAATTTAATGAAACAAAAATTTAACAAGAAAAAAAATGTTTGTGTTAATAAATTACGTACACACACAATTTTTACTCTAGCAACCGCATCCTTTTGTAATGTTTAAGTATTAATGGTGAAAAAGTTGTCAGAAAGCATTTTTTTTACTTTTCCTGTGAATGTACCCATCTTGAGACCATAAAAAAACTGAGTAACTACTGATGTTCTATGCATACAATAGCGAAAACGTATTAAAATTTAAAAGTGAAATTTTCCATATTTGGCTCTTTTGCATTTCCATCCTATGATTATCTTACTACTTTAAAAACTGCAAATAATGGACTAATTTTTTAAAACAGTGGGCATCACCAGTATCGTTAATTTTTTTAACCAAGGGCATTTTAATTTACGTTACCCTGTCAATCAAGGAGGTAAAATAAAATAAATATTGATTTTTATTTTTTTCCTTAAAATGCGCATTCAAATTGTGACAGGCATGCGATAGCACAAAAAAAACAGATTAGCATTTGTGGAAAAAACAGCTACGCAAACGAAGAAAATAAAAAAATGTAGATATTTTAAAAATGTACAAACAACATATAATTTTGGGTACCTACCTAGTGTATCATCCCCTTGGACCGCTAATTGCGCCACACGCCACTTTTTGAGGTTGTTTTAACCGACTTCAAAAGAAGAGTATCTCAATTCGCCGGAATCGGAATGGTTTTCTTTTACGAGACACGGATTTTTGTTAAACCGCATTTTCACAACAGACATGGCGGTTTTTAAAAATAATCGTTGGCAACACTGAAACTATGTCTTGCTGTCATTGTTCTGAGCTGTCAATCAAACTGTCAAATCTCTATCTATATTATTTATGTGGAACGGAAAGAAGAAGATATTTTGCGTGGATATTGACTGAATTTCCATTGGGATTTCTAATTTGAATGAAAACGTAATCCCAGCCGTTGTTTCTAATAAGTTATCTGTTACGTCTGTTTTCCCGTGCGCGCTTGCAATCAAAACTTATGGTCCCTGAGATCAGCTCAAACAATATGATACCTACTGAGATTTTTGCTGAAGATTTGATTAGTACAGTCATCCGCTATGGGCTGTACATCGGAGCTGCGTTCCAACTGGCTTGTCTTGTGGCTGTTGTGACTGTTACTGATGAGCGAAGAGAGCACCACTACGATAAGGTTACTTCATAATGATAGTTTATGTTCAAGAATTATGCACCGTCTTTTCGTTAAAGCGTTATGTATGATGGCACGAGTTGCACATTTTGTGGCGCTAAAATATCAGAATTAATGTAATGGAAAATCACGACTTTTCACATTTCAACACGCGCGACTAGCGTCGTACTACCCAGGCTGGATTGAAACAGAACTGGTTATGTGTTCCTAGTTGTAACCTGTATCAGCCAAAGCTCCATGGTCATTACAGACCATTCAAATCAGATTGACAGACCTTATCAACTTCTAATCTGCCAGTGTAAACCTTGGTTGTCATTTTGTCTCAGCCTTTGTGAACATTTACAAAGCTATGGTAGCCCAGTGGGTAGAACGATGGACTCAGAAGAGAGAGACCCAGGTTCGATTCCCAACGTGGGCATGTATCTATGACTTTGTTTATTTTCAAAGTTAGTACATCTGCAAATTTGTAGCAATACCATACAACTGTGAAGGAAACTGGCATCTTGGTTGGCTCTGGCTGTATTGACTTGTCTTTCCTGTGGGGGATGGTATAGGTGCTGGGCAAGCCTACTCCATCCGAGTGGTCCCTACACCCATCCCAATATTAATCATCACATTATGTAGATGCAAAGGCCCGTTTTTTTTTTGTGAATGTCTCAAAATGCCAATACCTACTTTCGACTTTTCAGACATACACAGACAGCGACGAGTGCAGTTCTGAACAGTCTTCACCAGGACACAGGGCCATTATGTTCAGGGCGCGTCGGCATGACAAGAAGAAACGCCGTTAATCTTTCTGGCGACACATTTTTGGTTGAATTGTAATGCACATCTGTATCTCAATGTTTATTTGCTGTTCAGTGTCATGTTGAGATAGCAATGTAAGAATTATGTTCAAGTTCATGGTTCTCTCGTTCAAGGCAGATTTTTTTTCTATGAACATGTAGGACAGGCTTTGTGAGACAAGGAGGGATTCTGTTTGCTTAGATATGTACAAATATAATAAATAAAAACAAATCCAAATAAAGCATGAATTTATTTGTTACTCAGCAGACTAGAGATCCCAGGATATTTTCCATTTAACAAAACCACATTTTTGGTGCAGATCAGAACTACTGGATGTAATGAGTTTAAAAGTGTATAATTATGTGTATTAAGACATGATCAACAATGTATATTGCAGCTGGAAGCTTGCAGTTTGTAAAATCACATGCCACATTATCTACAGTGAACTGCTCAATTGATAATAATTTGGTTACACATTTCGTGAACATTTTTATCAATGTAATTGTATTATCTACGGCATTACATGAAAGGCATTGCTTTATTAAAATTGCATATAAAATATTAATGAAGATTTGTAAACAACAACAGCACCAACTTTCTTGTACTAAATATAAGTAAAATTTAAAAAAATTGTACCAAGATACAATGTAACAATTTTTATTTAATATTATAACTTTGTACTGTGTATTTGTTGTAAGTACATTTATTAAATAAATTAATAATTGTAGATTGGATTTATAAAAAAGCATTTGTTTAATTTACAGTAAATCTACGTAAATCTACGAAAGACATTGCTTAATCAGAATGCATATAAAATATTAATGAAGACTTGTAAACAACAACAGCACCGACTTTCTTGTAGAAAATATAAACAGTACAATTTAAAAAATTTGTACCAGGATACAATATAACAATTTTTGTTTAATATTATAACTTCGTACAGTGTATTTGTTGCAAGTACATTTATCAAATAAATTAATAATTGTTTCTAGATTGGATTTATAAAAAAGCATTTGTTTAATTTACAGTAATAATATTTGTATTCTTTTGTTAATAACTAGTTATGGCACAGTAATAGCCTATCACAATTGAAAAATAAAGATTGCAAAAGGTTTGGCGTATTAAAATCACAGTAGTATTGCTTTGCTATAATAACTACATAAAAAAACATTGTTTTAGTACCTAAACAATAATGGTAACAACAATTATTGCACAAGTTTTGGTTCAGCATTAAATTATAGGACCATCTAGTAGCGTTATGGTTAATAAATTACTGGGACCCAAACAGCCCACTGCTAAAGAAACTGACTTGAAAATGCCGCGTTTACACCTATAACTACAAAATTCGACTTCAGAACTAAATGCATAACGGTCAGAAAAGCAACTGATTATAAGCTTGTTGGTATGTAATTATAGTTGTGAGCTCTCAATGCGTCAAGAATGTTGTTATCCGCAAGAAACTCCTTAAATGCGTTGAGTTTTTTGAAGCAGATAGTGACACAACACCTTTTAGTACTTTTGCCATTGCAACACGAGGCTTTTGATTCCAGCGGCTCGGCTTTCTCTGTCGTTTTCGTGCAACAACCCTCGGACTTATCAGTATGCGGTGCGCAAGAACATCCGAGACGGTCCACGTCTTCCCGGGAAAGCTCCTCATCATCATCTTGCGTGAAGACACCCAGTTCTTCCAAACTCGAGTTATTGTGTCTGCGGTGGTAATGCAGGAAGGTGTTTTCATTGTTGTCCGTCGCCCGGCCGCATCCAACAGCGCACTTCATTGCCGCGTGATCGCACTTACAGTCGACGCAGGAGCATTTGTCTTCGCTGCACCCTTGCTTAGACTCCTCAGTTTTGTCTGCACAATTCCTGCATTCGCCGCCGGTGGGGTCGCATTTGCACTCCGAGCAAGAACAGATACCGGCGTCAGCTGCCAGTTGCTCTAAAGCGTTCCGCTTCGCGATTTCCTTTCCGAAGATATTCTCGGTTTTCACAATGTACATGTCGGACGGCGGTTCACTGTCGAATAGCAGAGTGTCTTCCAAAGTCAACTCAGAGTTGAATAACACTGAGTTGGAAGGGTTTATCTCAATTTGTTGCTGTACTCTCGAAGGTGGCGGCGTGTGCAGCGTCCTATCGTCTTCACTGTGAGTCTCGTTCCGACTTTGCAGAAAGTTCGCAGCTTCCTCCACTTTCCGTGGCTTCAGGTTCGAGATTAACTCGCTGTCGTCGAAGACTTTGTCGTTGACGTCGAGTATATCAGGCGTGGCGAGGTCAAAGGTGCTCTGAGGCAGAGCATTGACCGTCGACATGTCTGGGTTTAAATCTATATAGCTCTGCATGTGAGTTGGGACGAACGTTGCCATTGTGAAAATGCTCTGGGGCGTTTTCTCTTGGATGAAGACTGGTGTTTCTGCTATGGAGGCGGCGAGCGCGCTGACGTCGACCCAGGGAGCTTGCACTTCGATTTCGTTGGCCAATGCCAGTTGCATCGCTTTTGGTTTGATGTCAACGACGGGACTTTTCGGAAGATCGGCCTGTGGTGTTAAGTCGCCAAGGTTCTGCAGAGCGTTCACGTCAACCCACGCGTTTTCCACGGTCCCCACGCTGTCTTTCTTCAAGGTGTTTTCGTTTACTAAGACGAACGGCGGTATGTTGACGTCTAGACTGCTCAGGTCGAATCCGCCTTCGGTCAAATTCGCGGTTTCGGTCGATTTTACGGGTTCGTTGGTAGATGTGGCATCGAAAAGGAGGTCTGTTATGTCGACACTGTTACTGGACAAGGGGTCACCTTTTGACAGGTCTTCGAAGCTGCCGTCATCTGAGTTGGACTCTGTGCTGATACGCCCGAAGGATTCTAGTAGAGCGTCCCAGTTCATGACGTCATTTACGGACTTATTTATAGGGCCTTCAGTTGCCTTTGTACCGGTGAGTGGTTCGATGAGTACCTGAAATAAAATTAATGTGAAACCATTAAATTAGGATCTCAAAAACATTCTCGAAGGGAACTTGAGTAAGGTAAAAATTTTAACTTGACATCTCCCAAGTACCTTCTCTCACATCTACTTTGCTTTTGAAACAATATATCATGATATTGAAATTACGCATAACCTAAAAAGTATACTTGAAAATTCGGATTATTGGAAGTGGTTTAATCATCGGTACTAAAGAAACGGTTTTCAGGTCTTACGTTCAATAATAACACTTCTTAACTACGTCCCACTGCAGGGCACAGGCCTTCTCTCAAAAGAATGGGCTTAACCACGAGTGCCCACCGCGGATTGTTGATTTTAAGCGCTAAGGTATGTCGACGACCCCAGACACCCAGGTTTCTGGGGTGGGTGGGGAGGACGCAACCTCGTCCTACCTGTGCTGAGCCCAAAATTTTATAAATTAATGCATTTTCCTGGCTTACCTCGTGCTTTTTGACGTGGGCCCGAAGACTGTGCGAAGTGGAGAACGCCCTTTCGCATCCCAGCGAAGGGCAGGCGAACGGACGCGCGCCGGTGTGGGTGTGAGAATGCGCCTTGAGGTGATGCGAAGCCGTGAACGACTTGCCGCAACCGTCGGCACGACATCTGGAGGGGAAATGTTTACACAAAGTTGAAATTAGGCCCAGTAGCAATCTCTTGAAGGGTTGCCAGATGAGCAGGACCCACCGGAATTATCCTGGAATGCCAGCGATTTTGGAGCGAGTGTCCTGCATTTCCAAAATTAGGAATTCAAAAGTAGAACTAAAAAAATCCTTCAACGATTTAAGGACTATCCAGATATAATAACAACGCGTCGGCGATGTAATAAATAAACGATTAAAATAAATTACTAAAATACAAACCAAAATAAAGGACTAAAATAAACTTTAAATACTTTTAAGGTTCTAGCGCAAAAAAGCCGGTCCACGTCGCCGGCCCCTTTTAGAGTGATTAGACCTTTGAAGTTCTAAAAAAAATTGTTGGCAAATGTATAAAAGGAAAACATACGTACAAATTCTATTGACAATTACGTCAATGAAGTCGTATGCGATATTGACAAACATAAGTCAAATAAATTCCTACATCCCTAATACTAATCATTCTTAAAGAATGTTTATATCAATCACAAACCCCTAATTCTAAGTCCGCATATTTTAATATATTTTACGTCCGTGTGGCGCCGGATTAACAATAGCGTCACTCCATTTCCTTCCGTGGATGTTGTAGAAGGCGACTAAGGAAATCAATTACCAGGAGACGGGCAGCAGCGTTTTCCTGAGATTCCAACCGCATACTGCGATCGCCAACCCGCCTGCCAAGCGTGAGGATTATGACAAAACCCCTCATGGTTAGTAAAACCATGAGGGAGGCCTATGTCCTGCAGTGGGCGTTAAATAGCTGCTGATGATGATGATGATATTTTAACGCCCAACTACGGAGCCCAACACTGCGCGTGGCCCGACACGCACTTGGCCGGTTTTTTCTAGTTACAGAGTTTTAGATAGTTACTTGTATGGTCGCTCTTGAGTGTGTGTTCGGTTGTGCTTTTTCAGGTCGCTCAGGGTCGTGAAGAATTTGCTGCAGCCGTCTGTTTTACAGTTGAACGTGTCGCCACTGTGGAGGCGCTGGTGGGCTCGTAATCTGTAATGTTGCGGGTAAGTAGAAAACAACTGCCGAGGACCCGATGGGGGTAATAATAGGGTTCCCGGGTGGAGACCATGCAGCGAGCGATGGTCTAAGCATTGAATTGTAACTTAAAATTCAATGGTCTAAGGCGTAATTATGCGCACCTAATTCTGTCGGAATCCTCACGTTTGCGATAGCAATTACTAGGCATGGAATTTGACAGTTAGACTAGTTCTAGTTCGACTGGAGATTTCCGCACTTAGCCTCATAGTTGGGCCATTGTACGTAGCAAGTGCTGAGGTATGTAAATACCTCAAACTCTAGGGCTTCCTCACGATGTTTTCCTTCACAGTTAGCGAGTGGCATTGCTACTATAGCTTCACAAATGTACGTAACTTAGAAAACAAATTCGTTGGTACATGCCGGGATTCGAACCCACGACCTCCCGAATGAGAAGCCGGCGTTCTACCGCTCCGCTACCACAGCTCTTGACAGTTAGACTATTGAAATTCTTTAAGATTTGGTTCACGTAATATAGGGGCAGAAGCCGGTTGCGGTAGCGCCTGGATGAAGGTGGTCGAGGACAGAAAACGGAGGTGTCTTGAAAATGGCTAATGGCTTAATAATGCCGGCGATGTTATAAGCATATTCTGACAGATTTGTAACAAGAATATTCTTTATTTTACACCAGGAAACAAAAAAACACTTTCTGTTTGGTTTCATGATCCTATCCTACGTAAGTTTTTTTTTCAAGTGAATCGACGACAATCTCTCACTATCTGATCATCATCGTTATCAAGTCCTTATACTTAATTATGGCCAGTTTCTGAATTGAGAAATTTGCTAAATAAATGGTTAACTGTAGTGCTGTCTCTTCGAATTTCTCAGAAAAAAGCGTGACAGAACGTTACTTAAATATTTACTTAGTGAAATTCTCAATTCAGTCTCCGGCCATTATCCCATCAGCTCCCGCACTCTCGACGTCAAATTGGACAACTTGCGTTGCAATTGAATGCCTTTAATTATTTAATAATTTAACCAAAATTATGCCTTTACTTTCTGATGCTCTCTAAAGTTTTAATGAGTGCCTACGCTGCTATTTCCTACTAAGTCATTGTTGCGATTTGGAACACAATATCGTAGAAAGTAGAAAGGCTGGTCCTTTTTCTAACAACATTGTCAGTAGAGTGGTACCTATGTTTGTTTCTGTCAGCTAAAGTTCTTCGAGTCTAGGCGTAGGCACGAATTGATTTAAAGACCAAGGTCAATTTCGCGTCTTTGATTCAATTCAATTCGTTTATTGCGATAAATTACAGTATAATTTTAGGTCTTAAGAAATGATTATACATAAAAGTACGTGTAATTTTACCGGGAGCGGCATGGCAATATTATAGTAATTATTAATTATTTATAATAATTACATTATCTTATTATTATGGAGTATACAATTTAATTAAATTATAATTATATTATATTGTATTTATGTATTAGTATCTGATATAAAATTAAGCAAATTATAATGCTATTAAAATCTATTTACTATTTTCAAAATATTCATTTAAATTATATGGGCACATTACTAATAAATACTGCTTTAAAGACTTTAGGAACCGATTACCAGAGAGATCCTTGATTTCTGTTGGTAGTTTGTTATAAATACTAATAGCCATATGACTAGTACTTTTACTGTAGGACGTAGTTCTGCAAGGCTTAAATTTAAGATTTAGCCTAAAATAGTCTCTTAACCTACTACTTTTCCATTCATCACTGATTGGGAATTTGTCTGGATGGCGCCTCACCAATTTGCACAATTCTATTATGTAAAGGGCTGTAATTGAGTGAATTTTCAATTTTAAAAATAAGTCACGGCAGGAAACTCTATTCGATTTTATTCCAGACAAAATACGGATGCATCTTTTTTGCAAAATGAATATTTTTTTTACGTCTACACTGCCTCCCCACAGAATCAAGCCGTACAGAATTCTTGAGTGAAAGAAAGCGTAGTATGCCTGCAGTGATGCGTGGGCAGTAGTAATCTTTGACAAGCATCTCAACGCGTAACAAAAGCTGCTCAGTTTTCCTTCCAGGGCTTCAATGTGTTTTTTCCAGTTCATGTATTCATCCGCGATAACACCTAAAAACCTAGCATGGTTCACCAGCGCAATCTCTGTATTTTCTACCGCAATATCCAATACCAATTGTGGAGTGTTGTAATTACGGAAGTGAATAAGTTTACTTTTACTCGCGTTTGTTCTTAAGTCCAAACCTTGTAACCACTTAGCGATATTAGTGACAGTTTGAGATATTTCTTTGGACAAATGTGTCTTATCTTTCCTTTCAAATTTAAAAAATACGGAAACATCGTCTGCAAACATCGTAATTTTGTTTTCTATTATTTCAGGTAAGTGGTTAATGTATAGAATAAATAGTAAAGGGCCTAGGACACTGCCTTGAGGTACCCCACGAGTAGTTTCTATCCTCAAAGATTCCATGTGTGATATGGTTTTAGTCTTGTCGTCAAATTTACGAAGCAGTACACTTTGATTTCGCTGATTCAGGTACGATTTCAGCCAATCTAAACAATTTCCTCTGATACCATACCTCTCCAGAATGTTTGCTAAGATTTGGTGATTAACGGAGTCGAATGCTTTAGACAAATCTAATAGAACAGTCACGACATTTGATTTTATATTTAATGACTCTGCAACAAAGTCCATCATATCAAAAACAGCATCCGACGTCGATCTTCCCTTTTGAAAACCAAATTGATTCTTAGATAGTATTTTATATCGCGCCAAAAAACCTGCCAAACGGTCAGCAAAATATTTTTCAAAGATCTTTGATAAGGTTGGCAATAATGCTATCGGTCGATAATTACAAACATCGAGTGTACTATCACCTTTATGAAGCGGTATGACTTGCGCTCTTTTAAGTCTTGTTGGAAAAGTTCCAGTACTGATTGACAGGTTTATCAGATGAACAAGCATGTCAGCAATAACCTCGATAACATTTTTAATTATAAATATTGGCAAACCGTCATAACCACATGCTTTTTTATTGTTTAAATTTGAGACTAGTTTCAGGAGTTCATTTTTTGTTAAAGGAGTGACAAACATTGAGTTTTCTATATAAGAAGGAAGCTCAAAATTTTCGAATCTACCGTTACCCATGTTTGAATTATTTCCAATTGAGAAAAAGGTGTTAAATAAATCGGGAGCATCCAATTCATTTTCAATTGTTTCTACGCCATCTGTTAGCCCTTTGTAACTCTCAAATTTCGATTTTTTTTGTCCTTTAACAGTTTTATTAACTAAATTCCAAATTGATTTTATCTGATTATTTGAATTTAGAATAAAATACTCATTATCCTTCTTTTTTGCATAGGATATAATCAAGCTTATGACAGATTGTGGATGTTCACAGACGGCGCAAGACGGCAAACAGCTAGCGAAGCTAAGAATAACGATTCCAAAAAGATGAATAAAAAGTGCACCAACCTGTACAAAGTGTTGAAAGCCTTGCGGCAACCCCCAATGTTGCAAACAAACGGTTTTGCTTTAGTATGAGCACGGACGTGAATCTTCAGACTGTAGGATGTCAGGAAAGCCTTGTCGCACGTCTGCATGGGACATTTGAATCGATATTCACCTGCAAACATGATAAAAAAACCATACTGGAAAGACAAACTACAAAAGTGAAGAGGCACAAAATACTAAAGAATAGGTACCTAGTCATTATTATAGGTATGGGTATTAATAAATAAATCTCTACAGTTCATTGCAAACGGTAGCGAACCTCGTTTGCTATTGAGATGCTGTCTACCATTACAGGTAGAAGATACCATCTTTTGCATTCTTCCAACAACAGCTTGAAAACAGTATTACCTATGTTTTATACACTCAGGGTTTATTCACTTAAAAAAAAACGGAGTTAATTTGTCGTCATGACTGGTCGTTTCTTATACAACTGAGCCGTGTAAAAAAGAAGAAAATAACAAAAAACCTGACTGCTGAGCATTAACTACATGGTAATCGGAATAAGGAATCTGAGTACTATTGTTTAATTTGGTCACACCTTCAGGGTTTTTTTGTTAGTTATTTTAATTAATGTTTTTTTTATTATTATTTTAGTAGCAAGATTGAACTTTTAGCGCCATCTGGTGACTATTAAGGGAACTTTTTACAAAATAAATAATATTCAATGGTAATCGCTCTTGGCAGTCGCGAGGACAGCGCTTTGTAGAGCTTCCCAATGTAAGAATTATGTAGTGTATGACTGCCTACAAATCTGTATTTTTTGTTCTGTGGTAGGCAGTCATATAAACAAATCCGTAAAGAGCAATGCGATGCGACCCTGACTGCACTACCGGGTCCGACAGCCAAAATCGGAAGGCTACATTTAAGTTTTCTGAGGGTTTACTAACCTTTGACAATTTTCTTCTGCATCCACGAACAGTTGGATAAAAGAATGGATTGTAATTAGTAGTTGTTTGGTAGGTTAATAATATTTAGGATCTGTATGAGGTTAACATGTTGGTATGGAATTGGCGTAGGGTGCTGTGTAGTGTCGAAAAAAAGCATTATTTAGGCAATACGGCTCTGCAACTAATGGCCTAGATAGCTTTTCTATAGATTACATAGATAGAAAACACTTTATTGTACATCCAGAAAAAAACTTAAAAATTATATCTTAATTCTGTGATGTCTCTTAGCCTGATCTATTCCAGACAACCTTTAAATGGCGTGCATTGCAAGAAGAACATAGTCGGTAGGTGGATGTACATAAGGTTTAATTTATATAAACATTATAACAAATGTTGAAGTAAAGAATGGAAGAGGAAATCCATGGAAAAGCTATGTTGTCAAATTAGTGATGACGAATATTGTGATGTCTGCGTATTAAACATATTCCTGTCACTGACCAAAGAACTGGTCAGTGACAGGAATATGTGCAAGATGCAGCACCAGTAAGATTATATATCTTAAATGTACTCGTAGTGAACAAGATTGAATCTGAATAAACTGTTTTCAGAACTTTTTTAAAGGCTAAAAATTCCACCCATTCCGGGTCTTGAACCCGCGACCTTCGGCTAACCGTGCCAGCGCTCTCCCAACGGAGCTAATGGGCAAGTGCAGGCATCGGCGAAATTTCGAACATCTTTACAAACTTCTCTGTATTACGTACAAGCAGCGACATCTGGCTGAAGTAATTTACATCATTTGCAGCCCCGAGTACCCACTTCACAGTCCCTCCCGATCAGAAGGTCTAAGCAGCAAAACGTGCTACAGCGCGAAACGTCTAATGAGCAGTAAGCCTAATTAGGAAAAGGTCCATGTAGCAAAACGTCCAACTCTCAGATGGTCTGTATAGCAGAAAGTCTATTTCGCAAATCGTCAAATTCTCAAAATGTCTGGATAGACAGGCACATAATTTTTATATAATTATTTAAATTTTTTCATTTGCTACATCGGGAGCTAAACAGACACGCCTTACTACATCGGAATGATATTGCTGTACATACATGAATGGGTTCAAGTCCCGGCATGGGTGGAATTTTTAGCCTCCAAATAGGTTTTTAAAAATTGTCGTAAGTATGGATTAGTGGAACAAAGAACATAATCATGTAAGTACAGCGATATCATTCCGATGTAAAACCTAACTTCAAAGTGGATTCTCGGAGCTGCAAGTGATGAAAATTCCTTCAGCCAGATGTCGCTGTCTGTCCACATTACAGAGAAGTTTGTAAAGAAGTTCGAAATTTCGCTGATGCCCGCACTTGCCCATTAGCTCAGTTGGGAGGGCGCTGGGACGGTTAGCCAGAGGTCGCGGGTTCAAGTCCCGGCATGGGCGGAATTTTTAGCCTCTAAATATTCGTATAGTAAAACAGATGAATATTCGAATAAAGCAAATATTAAGTCCAAGCCTTAGTCACAACATTGAAAGTTAGTCGTTTTGTCATCATCATCAGCCATTTGACGCCCCCTGCAGGACATAGGCCTCCTTTGTGGTTTTTATAAACATGAGGGGTTTTGCCACAATCACCATGCTTGGCAGGCGGGTTGGCGATCGCAGTATGCGTTTGGAATCTCAGGAAGACGCTGCTGCCCATCTCCTGGTAATTGATTTCCTTAGTCGCCTTCTACGACATCCACGGAAGAAAATGGAGTGACGCTATTCTTAATCCGGTGCCACACAGACGTAACACCACTAGAAAGCAGGAAAATCACAATATATTTTTTATTTGTAGTATAACAAAATTTGTTGTAGTGCCAAACTCTAACCAACATATTTAAGAATTGCGCATTTTGGTAATAACCTTATAGATCATCTAAATTAGATTGAGAAGCAGGCGGTTATGGAGGTAAAAGATCAAAGCCCAAGTAGGAGTGGTATGTCACCTTTATGAGTCTTCAAGTGTGTCCTCAAATTGCCAACAGTGCTGTAGGTGCGTTCACAACCCTCATATTCACAGTGATACCGGGCACCACCATCTCCAAAGTCGGATTTGTGTTGATTTTTCTCAAGTTGTGCCACTTCATTGCTTGACTGTAGGTTCGTTTCATCAGGCTCATTATTGCTGTGAGTGTATGTAAATGTTATTTCATTGGTATCTTGTTTCAGTGTGAATCTGATGGTGGCTGCCATAACTGGAGTATAGTTAATTGAGTTTTATAACAGTACAAGTGAACTTGGTCATTGAATCAGCAGCAAGAGGCGAATTATTGTATGAATTTTACAAGATACTTTGCTAAACCAGCCA
Source organism: Yponomeuta evonymella (assembly GCA_963969515.1). Lineage (NCBI taxonomy): Eukaryota > Metazoa > Arthropoda > Insecta > Lepidoptera > Yponomeutidae > Yponomeuta > Yponomeuta evonymella. The sequence goes on from OZ018349.1 coordinate 5,366,051, forward strand.
TTTGAGACTGAAATTTGGCTTCCCCACTTCGTAACGTGATGGTAATGTACCAAAATAGAATGTCCAAAAAAATACAGCGTCGGAAAAGGCCAGTTATATGGGATAGCATAGGAGTGAGGGGGAGAGAGTATGATTTTGACAGATAAACAGCTGATGGAAATTTTGCCCAGCACTAAAACAATGTTGCTCGAATGGTATTAGTAGAATTTCACTTGTTAATAAATTCACTCGACAATTGCGGACTTTTGAAGGGCTATTATTATAAATGCGCTATGAATTTTATGTACTCACATGGCGATCACATCAGTGGTATCGCTAGGGTTAGAAGTTATTGTGTCCTTGGATGTCGTTCTAAATTCACCGATATCATATTTTGTCTCGCGGTGCTGAAAAATTTCTTTCAAAATATCGCTGAATTGTGTTTCATCGTTGTTTGTCGGGACATCTCCAGAAAATGCATCGGAAATATTTTGTTTTGGTATTTGATGCGACCTTCCGCCACCGGCCTGCGCGGCCATGTTTGTTTCAGTGAACGAGCGAACTCAAATTATTTTTAATCTGTGTTTATCTAAATGAATGAACGAAATCCAACACCATGTTGCCAGAGTGCAAAAATTTGTTTTGGTAAACTAGTTAGCAGATATATCGCTAGATGGCGCTAAAGCATCTTGTTTTCGTAGTGGGAAAGTGTGCAAGGTAGGCGCCCGCCAAGCTTCAAGTAAAGTTTATGATTCCCGGCCGAACTCCCGTTATTCCAACCGAACAGCACTTGGCACTTGCCGACTGCCGTCTGCTCGCTCGGGCAGTGATCATCGGCAAACGTCCTTACTACGCGAATGTACAGTTTACACACTCGAAGGAAAGTTCTTATTAGAAAAAGTGCGGGCATTTATTTCTAAAGTGGCCTCTGTTTAGTATCATTGAAAAAAAAGTTTTAGTTTAATTTTACATTAGCAAAATGCAGATCAATACGTGCCCGAGAAGTGTGTGTTTCTACTTCCTTTTGGTGAGTATTATTTTAAAGTTTTCGCCCTACCCACATAGCATAGCAATGTGTTCGTCCAAATATCAGGTTCCGAATTCATTGACGTATGATGTATTTACTGGGCTACCAACCTACTTACTCTGTAAACAAAAGAGAGTTTTAGTTGTTATACATACTTAATTGTACCTACAATGGGCCTCACCAAAGTTTTGACAAAATCGTTTGTTTGATACTTTGCTGAAGATAATTATTATTGTATTGGTAGTATCCAATACCTATAAACGAGCAATTCTTGTATAATATATAATCTGTTAGGTAGTATAGTTTAGTGAAGTTATAGTAGCAAAGTTATAGTAGCAATACCACTCGCTAACGGTGAAGGAAAACATGCATCGTAAGGAAACCTGAGTGTCTGAGCTATTCACAAACCTCAGCGCTTGAAATCGCCAATCCGCGGTGGGCACGCGTGGTGATTAAGCCCATACTCTCTCTGAGAGAAGGCCTGTGCACTACAGTGGGGACGTATATAGGTTGCTCAATATGTAATACAACTAGCCGTGATTAAAATTTCATAGTTAGCTAGTCCTACAAGCCGTTATTTGGTGTAGAAAAACACTATCCACTTAATAATAATAATCGAATAACTGGTGGAACTTATCCTATACGACAGAATCACTTGCCCAGTCCCTAACTAGGATAGCCTGTGCTATGGTAACAAGGTAAGGACATCACAAACGTGGAGTAACACCCAAATTGTAGCCATTTGTACAAATCGAGTACGGCGGCGTTCAGCGGGAATCGAACTCGATGAACTCGGTTTTGGTAGTCGAGAGTACTACCGCTAGACCAACGAGTCAGATAAAGAGGACCCTAGATTAGATATTTGAAAAGACTATGTCGGGAGTATTTTTATCGATTTTTTCCTCCAAAATGGTCTAGATTTAGAAATGGACACCTGTTGGTACCTAGTTATCTTGAATAAAAACACTTCGATTTCATTTGATTTGAGGACTTAACTCACCAATAACGCTATATTTAATCCAGGACATCACATTCTCTTTGTGTGTGAAATTTAATTGAAATCCGAAGAGCCGTTTAAATGTGACTGAAGTGACAAAAATCCAAACATGACACAGGTTCAGTAGACAGCGTCAAACACCACATTTTTGTTTCATAGTAACCAGTATTAAGGTAACTCAGTTGTTGGTTGTGCGAAACATTAAATTCGGTTTTCTTTGCACAAAACATTTTCGTTGCTGGGGGAAGAAAAATAAAAAGTTAATTTGGAGCATTGAAAACCGACTGTTTTGTGTAGGTAATGTTTCATTATAAACACGAACAAGAGACCCGGCTTCAAGGTTAATATGCTTTCAATTGTACAAAGGTTTCAGATTTGGTACAATGGATAAAATAATCATTTAAAAAAATATAGGATTACGGGACTCATTTCAAGACACTTTAAAAATAATGGCTGTAACATAAATAACGCTATTAGATAAAAAATACACCCGATCACAAAATAATTTCCATCGCTATATTGCTATGTAATTAATCGCTTTACAATTAATTATTAGATTTAAAAGACATAAATCATTTACATCATAAAATACTTAAATAAATTACTCTTTGCAAATTTTAACAAGAGAAAGTGACCATGAAGTTTGTTAATTCCACCGAAGTCTTATGTCTTGATAACTTAGTAGTAATGTACGAGTATCAAGATCCTGAAATGAATGCTCCGGTTTCAGTCCCCAGTGATTCATTTTAAAGTTGTTGGACGAAACCGGCCTGTCTTATTTCATAAAAACATTAAAACACGATTCCTCTAAGTCACTCCTCAGATGCAGTTAAAATAATCTGAGGTTATATCTTTCCCTTTTTCACCGACTATTTAAAATGCCTCTGAAGAGTGTTTTTGGCAATTGTGTTTTTATAATAACACCGGACATGTCTATAGTTACTAAGTACGTATCAGCTAGAAACTCCTATTTTAAACTATCTACATTTAAGCATACCTCATAACAAACTTACTATCTAGAAATTAAAGTCTTACTGACGATGTTTATCAACATTCCTTTTATTATCTGTACTTTTTGTTCCACTAACTCCAAAAGCCGTCTAAGAACAAAAGCTTGCGGTGACCTACATAGACCGATGTTCGACGGGCGCTTCTCGGTGTTATTCTGTCCAAATTGAGCTAAGTTTATTACGACCGATACACGACCGATACAATTATCATTAAATTTTTCATAAATTACTAAGTGACTCGGCAAGCGTTTTTTTGCCACGTCATTTATAGCCCACGACCTATTCTCAGATCCACCGAATATACACAAAAATTCATAAAAATCGGTGAAGCCGATTCGGAGGAGCTCGATAACAAACACTGTCACAGGAGATTTTTATATATTATAAGATATTAGAAGTTTGAGCTGCACATATTCTTTTACACTTCATGGCAAATTAATTTTCTGAACTACGTTTACGCATTTGTTTTTTATGTATTTGCTTGTTTTCGTGTTGTAATTTTGATGCTACTAATATTTTTGCTGTTGTTGTTTCTTTTCTTTTTTGTTAACTGTTGCATTTTGTTGTGTTTTTATGTTTAAATTTTGAGTACGTACCTATTGTGTCGTCAAATAAATGTATTTTCTTGTTCTTCTTCAAATTCACCTTCTTTTAGAGCGAGAGTGAGAATCGGATTTTGGCGATTCCAAGCGTAGAGGTAAGCGTAAAGCTATAATTAATTGTAATATTTTCTTTTATTTAGCAAAGACTAACCCCCTGTTTGTCGTACACTAACAAGCTGTTAATCTACTGTTAACAGCTGTCATTGTTTTTTTGTATGCACTTTTTTCAATTGACAGCTGTTAACAGTAGATTAACAGCGTGTTAGTGTACGAGAAACTGGGGGCTAGCGCTACAAAGTTTACAATAGGATTTTCACTTAACTAATGTTTCACATAAATATTAGCTTCTGTTTCTGTGCTAGGCAAGGGCATGTGTTACAGTAAACAGTGCCAACTCCCACCATGGTACCATATATTTATTACTCGTAAGTTGATCATTGTTGTAGTTAGGTTAAGTTTATTACATGAGAATTGAAACTGAAAGATATTTTAAAAAAAGCAAAGCAAAAATATAAATGTAGTATTTAGGTGTAGAGTGAGTGTGTGGTGAATGTGCATGTGTGTAAATGAGCTGTGTTAATGTGTATATGTGTAGTGAGTGAGTGAGTGTAAGAGGATGTCTATGATAACCTCATACCAGTTTTTCTTTACTTTACCACCGTCCGTTCGTCCTTTTACCGTTTTCTTTGGGTAGGGAGAGACATTAAACTTAGTTCCCTGTTTATAAGTAGTATAGGAACTTCCATATGTCGACTCTGGAATGCGCTCTATCGGTAAAGCGTACTAAACATTGTGCTTTATCAATGTTAGCCAGGATTACCGGAATATCAAGTATGCTAGGTCTCAATTCAGGTGTTTGTTTATCTGTACGCCAAATTTCATGTAAATCCGTTCAGCCGTTATGTCGTGATTAATTAACAAACATCCAAACATCTTCACAAACTTTCACATTTATAATATTAGTAGGAAGTAGGATTTCTAGGAAGTATGCGACCGGTTCATAGATCAAAGCGAAATTAATTCCGTGCGGGTGAAACCGATGTTGCTGTCCTGTGAAATCCTGTTAAGCTAGTTATTTAAGTTTGTTTGACACATTATGTTGTCCTAAATCGCATAGAGCAATTTTTCCTTTGAAAAATACATAAAAAGTTTAGAAAAATCTACAAAACTGCGACCTGTGAACCTCGCGACGCGAATATAATTTACTTACCTATGCAACTTTAAAGAAAGGCATTTATTTCTATAATGTTACTTACCCGCTGTTTCTCGTGGATTTAATCCACTTAACATTTAATCAGTTGGTAAAAGTGCATATAAAAAACGACAGCTGTCAGTTGAGTAGATTACCTGTTAGCGAACGAGAAACCGAGGGTAAGAGAGACCGATTGAGTATCGAAATAATGAGTTTCAAAAGGATTTGTTAATAATTTACTGACATATATAAAAAAATGTTTTACGTTTCATCAAAAGTTTCGTCAATTCGTTGCCTTTTTTACAATTTTGCTAAATCCTAAGTTAATTATAAGCAAACCCTTTTGAAACTAGTTTTATATTGCGTAGATATCAACTTATTCTCTCTTCTTGAACCGAACAACCAGACTTAATTATAATGCAATTTATTGCGTTATTCAAGTGAAATATGTCTCCATATTGGGCTAGGTGTACTTCACAGGCAGGTAATCAAACAACGGTAAAATTGTTACAAAGTTGCGACATTACCTTCCTAATTAGCAAGTTTTATGCAATCCACGATTGGAATAAGGAAGCGCCCTCATCCGTTTCGCATCACCGATCACTCACGGAGTAAACGAAGCATTTACTCTTAACAAAAAGCTGGCGGGATCCCTGGGTGAAGCCAGTAAGGTCGTAGAGTGAAGACGTTGTAAAGGCTAGCTTTCGTTTTGCTACCAGCCGAACAACGACATGGATACCTACATGTAATGGGCAGAGTCAAAATATTTTCTATTTTCTAGATCGTTTTGGAGACAAAATGAAAAAAAAAATCTCCAAACTTAGTTTTTTTTGGTCCTTAATTAACGGAGAGTCACATTCTTATTCTAGGGCCGACTTGCACCACTTCTTAAATATCACTTAAGTCGCCATTTAAATTGACTTTTGCATGAAGAACTTTACTTAAATGCTGTTTACGTCCATTTAAGAAAGCGGTGCAAGTCGGCCTTAAACTTAGAACTCATGCATAGAACTGGCTTATTCGAGACCTTTAAATGTTATATTATTAGCTCTTTTTGCACAAAGTGTGCTTTGTATATTTTTCGCTAGAAGACGGCAAATAAACCTTTACATCCATGCACTTTATTCAATAACGTCGAATTCTCCCTGAGAGAAGACCTCTGAAGCAGATCTTGGCTTAATTCAAGGCCATGTATTGCATAACAAAAAGCCACGTTGAAGTATGCCTTCTGCCGCTTTTGTACCGCGCAAGGTGTTTATCTTGACTGTACAGTTATGCGGAGTAGCGCGCCGCCACATAACGTGTCATTAACAGAGGTTGCTGACCGCCCGCACGAAACTGTTCTGCCGTTGACACTTGTCATTAGGCCTGAAGAAGAAAATCAAATTACAGAAAAATTCGTTCGAAATTAGAAAATTTTGAAGGGCTAAAGACTAGTGTAACTTTATATTTACGGTGGATTAGGCATTTAAGCAGCGTCTTCCTGAGATTCCAACCGCATACTGCGATCGCCAACCCGCCTGCCAAGCGTGGCGATTATGGCAAAACCCTTCATGGTTATGAAAACCACGGAGGCCTATGTCGTGGGGGTAAAATAGCTGCTGATGAGGCATTTAAGTATCAAGGAGGTCACTCAAGGAGCAATTCCCATACAAACGTAGTTTGGTTTTAATTTTGCCAAGTGTGGGGCCCACCAGACATTGTATACTGCCAATCACCTTTATTGAAATAAATAATTTTTACTTTACTCAATTCACAAATGAACATGCTGGATCTTAATGACACTTTGGGCCAGTTTCTGAATTGAGAATTTCGCTGAGTAAATAGTTAACTGTAGCGCTATCTCTTCAATTTTCTCAGAAAAGAGCGTGACAGAACGTTACTTAAGTATTTACTTAGTGAAATTCTCAATTCAGAAACCAGCCCTTTACAAACATGTTTAGAGGACACAAATAAAGGTTTGCTCGTGCTTACAACTGAGAATAACAGAATAGAAAAGAAGTTATAGCCTCATAAGAATTTTCATAGAAACTAGGTACTGCATTAGAAACACAAAGCTATAATTTCTTTTTGATAAGATAATTTCACATTCTAAGCACGATCAAACCTCGATTTGTGTCTTCTAAACGTTTTAAAATTAGTAAAGTTTCAGTGGGATCCGGCACGTTTCTGTAAATACAAACCAAGCTACGTTTGTATGAGAATTGCTCCTGGAGGGGCCGCTTTAATATATATTTTAAATTATTTGTTTACTGTCATCACGCGGCTAACAAGATTTAACGGACTTAGCTAGCGCCACCAATGGAAAAAATCATAAGTATAATGTTTTTTGCAAAAAAGGAGCTTCATAATTCTCAATAATTATGATACCAATTTTTAAAAGTATCTGCAGCCAAGGAGTATTTAATACTCCTTGGTACAGCCTAGAACCAATTGCCGAAAACTTAGGCTTTAAATTAGGTTTTTTTTTTCCAGAAACGGCCATTTTTAGCGGAAACCAATTCAATTTCAAGGTTATTGACCCAGTTCTAGTCTGTAATTTCTAAAAATACCGCACAATTTCTAAGATGTATGATGTTCACTTTTTGCGAAAACGTATTGTTAAAGAAGATCTATCTATAAGATAAGATAAGAATATTCTTTTCACACCTGCTATTCAGAAAAGATCCCTTGATTCCCTCAAATGAGGGATCAAAGTTGTACTTTTCTTCCCTGATATTCTAGTTTTTTTTTATTGCCCTCAGCATGATCCGTGTGCAGATTTTCACAAAATGTAATTCCAATTCGATTTTTATTTTGTTGCAATCGATCATAATTGTCTTCCACACTTCTTTCGATATCTTAATTGTGTTTGATTTAAATTTTCCTTATAGCAGGTGTGAAAAGCAGTATGTGTCACTCGGTAGCAAAATTATTTCCGTCTTGGGCGTAAACACTTGAATCCCTCGCTACGCTCAAGATTCTACTTTAGAATCCCTCGCCACGCTCGGGATTCTATTGTAGAATCTTTCGTTTCACTCAGGATTCAATATACCGCCCTCGCCGTAAATATATCATTTTGCTCCCTAGAGACACAATCTACTATTATTGTTTGCCAGAAAAATAATCTAAGTATATGATTCGCTCCTTCAAGCAAAATTAACTCACGCGCGTTGATGTCCTTTGCTTGGTAGCATTATTCAAGCCAAAGACATCAATCACGGTAGTAGATATTATTCAATTTTCATTTCGCACAAAGGCACCTGCGGAGGCTGTGAACTAGGCTTGCTGATTCAATGACGCATCAGAGAAAGGCCTCTAAAACCTGATGTTTGTGATTACCTGCTAAGTAGGTCTGTGGGCAGGCCCACCTTGGAGGAAACATTGTGTTTCTTGACACGTAAAAGCTCTTTTGTTCTTATTCAACAAGTTCAAAAGAATATAAAAATCAAGAATAATCGGAGCATCACTTGAGAACAGTTTAACCGATTTAACTGTTTTTTTGTTTTGTTCGTAATTGTCTGGACAAGTTTTGTTTGAAAGATATTTTTTTTATGTCCGCACTAGTAAATTGCACCCGTGTGATTCCAGGGCAGGTTTCCAGTGTATTAATACGCGTAGGGCTTGTTCAGATATCCACTACCTCGATTTACCGTGTCTGAGTAATTATTGTTTTTATTTTATTCTATTCTATTTACCCGACTGCGGCGAAGCCCAAAAAGGAGGGTAATGTGTTTGGCTCGTACGTATATATGTAAGTATGTCCGATTCTATGTTCCCTCATAACTCCTTAATCAATGGATAGATTTTGACAAGTAATGTCTTAATCGATTCGTTATGTTCGCGCAAGTGTTCTTACACTAAAAAGACACAAATAAAGAATATCCAACAACCCGACTGATAAGCATTAACTACTAAGCAGGCGGGAACCAAATTCAATAATTTAACTCATTGCGAGGAACCTAGGTTGGTCTTGCCTGTTAGTAGTTAATACTTAGGAGTTGGTTTGTTAGTTATTTTTGGTTTCAATTTTTTTTTCATCTTTAGGTTAAAAGGAAAAAACGGATCCCTTATAGGATCACTTTGTTGTCCGTCCGTCAAGTCTCTTTATGTCAGGAATGCGTTAAGTTATCGAGTTGAAATTAAAACCACATACTCAAGTCTCCAAGGGCAAAACCCCTCATGGTTATGAAAACCACGAAGGAGGCCTATGTCTTGCAGTGGGCGTCAAGTAGCTGATGATGACGATGACTCAAGTCTACAATTCCTTTAAGCTGTGGAAAAAACAAACTTTTTAGTTAACGTAAAAAAAAGATACGGTCGTTTATGCCACAAAAAATGCGAATGTCGACACTCAAGGGAATCAAAATTTTTTGGGTACTTTCCGTTGACCTAGAACTATGAAATTTGGCAAGTAATATCGTCTTATACTACAAATACAGGAAAAATCTGAAAACTATACATTTGTAATCAAATCATACAAAAATTTTAAATTCGGGAAAAGCTCGGAAAAAACTACGTGACTTGATTCCTGAACTATTTATAATATGTAAGTACCTATAAATTTATACAGAATCCTCGGTGGGCGAGTCAGACTCGCTCTTGTCCGGTTTTAATTTACTAAGGTGCATCAACAGAATGCATCAGATTGTATTTAGTGAAGTAAAAATGTTCCTCCTGTGAAGTCATTACATCGAGCTAGCGAATGACATATTCTGTTATGTTTGGCTATATGTCTGGTGTTTCTTTGAATAACACGCGCAATTTAGGGTGCCGTAGAAAAAGGGTTTTTTATGTGCTTTGCAGAACTAAAAACTTCATCGAAGTCATTTTCAATGGATTTTGTACGAAATTTTACTCTTATAAGTTTGTTGCCTAAATCGTCTGCCTACATTCACAATATTTTTCAACGACCAATCTAACGATGCTCCATATATTGGGGTAGACGAGAAAAAAAAATCATCCCCACTCTTCATGTTACAGGGAGGCACAGTAAAAAAAAATTCCAACATTTTATTCTGTAACTTTGTTGGCGTGATAAATATGCATTTTTCATCATCAACCCATTATGTCCCCACCGAGGGGCACGGGTCTCTTCCCTGAGGATGCATACACACACCAAATTACAACTTTCTAGTACCACCGGTCTTTGCGCTAGGCCAGACAGACTGACAGACAGACAGATGGACATGGCGAAACGGGTTGTCGGACTACAGAACCCTAAAAAGGCGTGAAGAATTTCGTTCTATTAATAATTTTTTGGTTTGTCGAAAACCGTACACAATTAGATACGGAGGCATCTAGTAATACACATCTACACGAAAAATAAATTTAATGCCACAGCCAGACACATGAATAGCACCCGTTCGCAAAGGGGCTAAATGTTCCACTAGAAAACCTTGCCCTAACGTTTATTTTATTGCCAACTTATAGACTATTTGCGTAGTTTCTCCGCGCTCTGGCCAGCCGAATTCAGATCACAATCTGAAAACAAATACCGGTAAAACGTAGGCACTTAGGAACGTGACCGTCATACAATAGTTTTAGAGAACAAACCACTTTCCCTATTTATTATTGTCAATGCCATTTCACTTTTGATTCCGCACTATAGCCTGATTGTTCAATCGGGTCCACAGGGAGTCCCAGGACGTAAGTCATACATAATCGCTTTGTTATAATACTCCAGGGTTAACAAGCGCACATAATAATCAACATCTGATAAGTAATTTTAAACTCATTTTGTAGATATGTCAACATTAATTAGGTACGTCATCTTCCTTGTCGGTATGCTCTTGACATAGCGGTCGGACCGCTATACTGGGACCCTTCCTTTTTAGGGCACCGTACCCAAAGGGTAAGGGACCCTATTACTAAGACTCCGCTGTCCGTCCGTCCATCAGTCTGTCACCAGGCTATCTCATGAACCGTGATAGTTAGACAATTGATTTTTTTTTTTAATTGAAAGAAAACAATTAAAGTAATTCTGTTGTCGCTATAACAAGAAATACAAAAACAGAATAAAATAAATATTTAGGGGGGCTTCCTAACAACAAGCGTGATTTTTTTGCCGTTTTTTGCTCGATATTAATAACGGCAACAGGTAGACGCTTGAAATATTCAAATGCTGTATAGATTCGCACTTAGCCGGTTTTTTTTATTTACGTAAATTATTTGCCCTATCTAGTAGAAAAACTATCGCAGATAGTATTGTTTGCTGATGATCATTCCTTAATTTTTAAAGTAAAGAGAGGTTTAGGTAATGTTGAAGATGTAGATCAAGTGCTATCTACAGTTCTAAACTGGTCCACGATGAACAATTTGATGTTAAATGCGAAAAAAGCAGAATGCGTCAAGTTCTCAATGCCCAATGTTAAAAATGTTGACACTATAAATAACTGGTGAGAAGCTGGTACAGTCCACGCTATTTTTAAGCATAACGATAGACCCAAAACTGCAATGGGGTCAGCATATGATCAGCTGCATTTGCAGATAGAAAAATTAGGCAACTTACAGACGTATCGACTATAAGGCTGGTCCATTTTAGTTATTTTCACAGTATCATGTCTTATAGTTTGTTATTTTGGGGTCGGGTAGCAGATATAGAAAGAATATTTATTTCAATAAAAGCTATTTACAAGTTAATATGATGTATGTCCGTAAAAATATAATAATGTTCAGATTAAATAGGGACGTCCATAACGTAAACACTAGAAATAGAAATAAGCTTGCTTATTCTAAATTTCGTTAACCGAGGTAATTACATCATTTGTAGGCTATTGTGTTCGTTTTTACAACAGAATTCTAGAACATGGTCTATCTTTGTCTGAAAATAAATTAAGAACAGTTATTAAAATGCCTATTTGACAGGGCGTTCCATGGCTATGCCATATGGAGGGAAAGTACCTTGAATGTTGTAGGAACATTTTACTGAAAGAATACATTATTTTAATTTAAAAATAATTTAAACTGCATTAATAGATTTAAAAAAAAATTACATGGTTGAACCGGGAATCGAACCCACTACAAGAGATTCATTTTTAAATTGCCGGCATGCTATGTATCGTATAATCAAATAAGATAAGATAAGAATATTCTTTATTGTATACCGGAAAAAATGATACAGAAACAGCAATGACAAAAGAAAAGATACAATTAAATACTAGCCTATAAGATACGTAGGTACTTATATGCCCTATTGGTAAAACATAGCGGCCAATGTAATTCTGCCTAACATCTATTGACAATACCTATGTTTATGACAAATAAAAATATTTGATTTGATTTGAGAAAAGAATTACCCTATAGCTTTATCATACCGATCGAAAGGCTTCATCATAAGGATTACTTTTTGCTAAATAACATAGTGTCAGAAACAAAAGGAAGACCATAAGGATTATTTTTTGCTAAATAACATAGTGTCAGAAATAAAAGGGAGACCATGAAATTCTATGTGAAATTCTGTTCATCATCATCAGCCATTTGACGCCCACTGCAGGACATAGGCCTCCTTCGTGATTTTCATAACCATGAGGGGTTTTGCCATAATCGCCACGCTTGGCAGGTGGGCTGGCGACCGCAGTATGCGGTTAGAATCTCAGGAAGACGCTGCTGCCCGTCTCCTGGTAATTAATTTCGTTAGTCGCCTTCTACGACATCCACGGAAGGAAATGTAGCGATGCTATTCTTAATCCAGCGCCACACGCAAATTTTGTTCAGAAAAATGAAAAGCTAGAGGGTAGTTTTTTTTCTCATGTAGCGGGTTCGAATTCCTATTCTATGAATGTAGAAAATCTATGAATGCAGTTTAAATTATTTCAGCACAGAATGTAAATTCTTTACGTTGAAACTAAATAATTATTGATTTCTGATTCCATAAAAAAATATTACTGTAAAAACCCCATTTTCTTTAAGGCTCCGCCGCGGTACTTTCTATCGATCGATTGGTCCGTCCGCGATAAGTAGGGTGACACTGCGCCGGGACGGAAGCGGGTCAGGGGGCCGCGGCACACATACCGCCCCACTCGCGCGCAGCACCCAATCGTGTGACGTCACATAAAATTGGCCGTCCCGTTTGTTTTTATTTAGACTTAGATATTATTGTTTTAATAATAGTGGTAGGGGGTTGAGATGACCTACATATAACACGTCGGAAATTTACGGAAGTTTACCAATAAATAATCGCGGCTAGACCCGTTTAAGGTATGAGCAACGAAAGTCATTACAAAAATTCTTTACTTAAGTTTACTTATACTTAATTTGCATCGTTTCGATTACGGGCGATGCACATTGATTTGTATAAATGACTTGGCTTCTGGTGTTTTGGGTTGAGGTGACATGGATTGTGTTGTGTGGAAGTTATTTATCATTTTATTATTATGTTATATTCTGTGTTCTTGCTTCGTAGTTAACTTATCCAAACTGCATACAAGCGATTGCATTTTGTGCTTTTATTATAAAAATAGAAAAAATACATTTGAAACTCAAACATCACAGATAAAATAGTACTAATGTAGCTGAGACACTCAGTTGACGAGTAAAAAGTAAAGTCGGTGATAGCCTAGTGGGTAGAACCTCGGACTCGGAAGCGAGAGACCCAGGTTCGATCCCCGGTGCGGGCATGTACCTATGACTTGGTTTTCTAAGTTATGTACATTTGTGAAGATATAGTAGCAATACCACTCGCTAACGGTGAAGGAAAACATCGTGAGGAAACCTGAGTGTCTGAGCTATTCACATACCTCAGCGCTTGAAATCGCCAATTCGCGGTGGGCACGCGTGGTGATTAAGCCCATACTCTCTCCCTGAGAGACGGCCTGTGCCCTACAGTGGGACGTATATAGGCTGCTTATGAGTAAAAATGAGGTGTGTAACTTTGGGTTGTAACTGAAGTTGTAAATAAAGCCACTAGAAAGCCACAATAAACAAAGTACTGCTCTCTTGTCTGTACAATGTAATAATTTATATTTTTACTAAGTTTTTAAGATGGTGGTGGTGTGTGACGGTTTTTTATGTATTAGCAAAGGGCAAGATAAAAAGTACCCCAAATCGGCTTTACTTTCACGCGAAAAATGTGTAAAGCACACTTTGTGCCAAAAGGGCTGCTATAACTATAACTATAATATTTAGATGACTATGTTGTCTGGAATTAAAGCCAGTTCAATGCATGTGTTCCAGGTCTTAGAATAATTATGTAAACTCTGTTAATTAAGGACTTTGTTGAAATGAATACCTTGTTTAACTTGTAACGTTCATTAAGTCGCAGCTTCTGTGCTACTTTGAATAAAACGTTTTTGAATTTGAATCTAACTTATTGATGTTCATGAAGCGAATGAGGTTTGTTAGGATCATGGCAAGTGAGAAACCCTGGTCTCCGCCTACCTCTTTGGGATAAAGGCGTAAGTTTATGCAATGTAATGTAGCGTTTAAGATGGTGCAAATAAGATCAAATATGTACGGGATCTTATCGTCAATATGAATATATTTTTTGTATGTAGCCTATATATACATCCCATAGCAGGGCACGGACCTTCTCTCAAAGAGAGTATAGGCTTAATCACCTCGCGTGCCCACCGCGGATTGAAAATTTAAAGCGCTGAGGACTTAATGCCATAAGCATTTTCTACCAGTCAACATTTATATCTATCTTATACCATACAATATTCTATATTATTATATTCTGTATTGAACACCAGGATTTACAATAATAAAAAACTTAGTTTTTTCGTGGAATTCTAAACATAGATGCATAAAAACATTATTTTAATTTACAATAGTGTAAATACTTCGACCAAACAGGGGATGTATTAGCAAAAGGCAGGATAAAAAGTACCCGAAACCGGCGTGCGTGCATGCAACGACTATGAATGTTGAGGAAGCGAAAGTGATCTGTCATGATCGAAGCATGTGGCAGTCTCTGGTCTCTGCCTACCCCTCTGGGATACAGGCGTCAGTTTATGTTATGTAATTAATTAATTGGGTGAATAAATTTTATCATTCGAAAAACTTCGGAATTGCGAAACAAATTATCAGCCGTAGCGGTGGTAACTTTATGTAGTATTGAAGCATATAGGAAGTTGTTTTTTTATCTAAATAAATCATTAACCTATCTTATCTTGATGAGCAGGAATAGACAATAATGATTAGAGATTCTTGTTATAGATACTATGTTTTTTCTCTAAGCTATTTTAATTTCAAAGTAGCACGTATAGCCTCGTTTGATCGGGGAAAATATAATAAATGTGAGCAGTTAAGTTTCTCTCACGTCTCACGCTGATATTACTGTAATGGGCACTATGGCCAGTATATGATTCGTCCTAGTCAGCAGAGTTTCTCACACGTTTTCTACAGATCTTCGAAAATAAAGAGTAACGAATCAAATAGAACTCAAAATGGGAAGCGTATTCTTTATTCTACACACCAGAAAACCGGTAGACCACAAGGGTACCACTATATTCAAACCGCACAGGCGCACCAGCCATTCTATACAACACAATAATATCCACAATCTCTTGTGACTTCAAACAAGGATACCCCGTGTTATGGTAACCAGACAAGGACATTACAAACATGGAAGAACACATAGCCCAAGGCTATTTATTCAAAGCAAAGCATGGTGGCCTCCAGCTTAAATCGAATTCTCGATCTCTATCTTCAAACAAGGATACCCCGTGTTATGGTAACCAGTCAAGGACCTTACAAACATGGAAAAACACGTAGCCCAAGGCTATTTATTCAAAGCAGAGTACGGGGGCCTCCAGCTTAAATCGAATTCTCGATCTCTATCTCTGTCACAAGTTTTACCGTTAGACCAATGAGGTAGTCAAATAGTGTTTCAGTCGAAATCACGTAGTGAATTGGTAACGGAAAGGTAAATGGTTCTAAGGAGTCTGCTGATAGAAGAAATCGATGGCAGTTAAAGTATTTCAAATAAAAATGTACTGCACTAGATACCAAAACCGGTTTTGTGGGCTCATTAAATGTTGCTTATTTGAAATAACATAAAAAAAAACATAAGCAGCCTATATACGTCCTACTGTAGGGCACAGGCCTTCTCTCAGGGGCTTAATCACCACGCGTGCCCACCGCGGATTGGCTTATTTTAAATATCAGAGATTTTTCCTTTTGATACAAACGTTAGCAAACGTCCAAAACGTGGTTTGGCGGAAAACGGAGATCTAAGTAAATCTTCAGGAAAAGGCCTTTAGGGCTAGCTCAGTGGGCTCCTTTTGCGTAATAGTTCTGACACCCACTCAGTATTCTCGCCATGATCATCTATGAACCGTACAATTTCTTTTATATATATTGTTTTATATGCGTCTTGTTTCCTATTTCCAGGCCATATCGGCAAGCAGCGTGGCAGCAGAGTGCGGGCCACGGCTGAAGTACACATGGGGTGACGCCCTTCAAGGCACTGACTGCAATGGACCGGACGGGACGCCATACCCTAGGTAACCATCATCAGCTCACATCTGGCTACTCGCCTTAGAATTTGAAATCGCCTGCACGCGCTGGGCACGCGTATGGTGAACAAGCCCAAACTACCATTGAACTTGAATAACTGTGCCTAAGGAAATGTTGATGAAACGAAGAAGTTTTATGCCTGCCCCAGGACACAAACGTGAGTTTCTGTATTTATTACTGTGCTCGGCAACCGGATTTATACTAGGTGTAACAAATAAAAAAAAAAACTAACAAAACGTAGAGATTAAAAAGATCTAAAAGAAAGATTAAAAAGATCTGATTTCGGAAGCCAACATCATCGGAGAAATAAGTGGGATCTTATTTCTCCGTTGGCTCGGTCACTAAGAGAGGATGGGAAAAGATCGTTCAGACAAGAGGGCATACTTGGGGCTAACAAGAGACCAAAAGACCGGTTGGCTGAACCAGGGATCGCTGGTAGGATGTAGTGGCCAAGGATCTGTGTGAGATCCAGTCAGGCGACTGGCAGGATGCCCCGCAGGGCAGAGACAAGTGACTTCTGATATCGTAGGCCAAGACCCACTTCAGATCGGTAAGCAAGTAAAAAAATCCCATATTCATGCGACGAAAGGGGCTTCACTCAACACGAGCAATACGTACTCATGAAGGTATGGTGACAACTTCAAAATAGCAAAAAATATTATCAGCTGTTCCACACTAAAGTTGCAACCTACTGGCTTAAAATAAATGGAACAACGTATTTACGAAATTCAAAAGTAAAAGTAGTTCTTAAAAAAAAAATGTTACTTTTACCGACGAGTCTGCTCGTCGATACCACTTTTAAATAATTAAATAACGTCCACACAACACAATCATTCGTCCTGGTCCCAAGCTAGGATACCCTGCGCTATGGTAAGCAGGCAAGGACATCACAAACATGGAAATACACCCAGACTGAGGCCATTTGTACAAATGAAATCGAACCCACGGCCTCCAGCACGGTAATTAGACGTGATGCCGCTAGACCAACGAGATATAGGGATATTTCTGTCCATCTTGTGGCTGGTCGTCCTACGCTGCGCTTGCCGATATGTGGTAGGCGCTGGATGCAGGCCGCTTCCAACCGGTCTTTTTGGAAATCCATCGAGGAGGCCTATGTCCAGCAGTGGACTTCTTGTGGCTGAATGATGATGATAATGATGGTGATGATGATGATGATGATGATGATGATGATAGGGATATTTTGCTTATAGTCTGTGCCTAACTAAGCATGTGGCTGGTAAAGTATTATAGGTGTTCCACCCGTCAATAAAAGTATTTCTACCGAGCCAAGAGTCCGCATTAGCAACTGAATTCCATTTGTTTTCTACCAAACTTTCAGGCACCTAATAAACCGCGCGCTGAAGGCGGGCACGTGGGGTTCACCGCGGCAGGGACGTGCGACGCGCAAGCCCGCTGATCCCCTGGCAGTGCGGCGGCAGTTGCTCGACGCGCATTCCTGGTCGCAGCCTGAGCCGGCCGTCTCAAATAGCACCCGAATATGTAAGGATACCAATGTAATAATAATAACTTCCGCACAACACAATCACTTGTCTTACCCCGGTAGCATAACTTCCACACAACACAATCACTTGTCTTACCCCGGTAGCATAACTTCCACACAACACAATCACTTGTCTTATCCCGGTAGCATAACTTTAACACAACACAATCACTTAACTTATCTTGGTAGCATAACTTCCACACACAAGATAATCACTTGTCTTACGCCGGTAACATAACTTCTACATAACACAATCAGTTGTGCTACCCCGGTAGCATAACTTCTACACAGCACAATCACTTGTCATATCTTGGTAGCATAACTTCCACGCAACATAATCACTTGTCTTACGCCGTTAATATAACTTCTTGCATAACACAATCAGTTGTCTGACTTATCCCGGTAACAAAGCTTCCACACAGCACAATCAGTTTTGTTACCCCTGTGTTACCCATAACTTCCACACAAAACGGTTACTTGTCTTATCTCGGTAACATAACTTCCACACAGCACTATCACTGGTTTTATTCCGGTAGCATAATTTCTACACAATACAATCACTTGTCTTACCCCGGTAGCAGACCCTTATCTCGGAGGTGAGAATGATTGGCGATATCCCGCTCTCATCCGCGACTTGCGCAGAGTGGGAGACTGTCATGCGACCGGGGCTGGTCCTAAACAAGGATACCCTGTGCTATGGTAACCAGGAAAAGGCATCACAAACATGGAACAATACCCCGTCTAGGCCGTTTGTACGAATCAAGTATACTGGCCTCCAGCGGGAATCGAACTCACGACCGCTCTTGGTTGTGAATGCCTGTTTGTTTCACTTAACATTGGTTCTCAAGCGTCTTACCGCTAGACCAACCTGGGAATTCCTAGCCTTCCACCCACACATTAGCTCGATATATTCCTTCATCCTTGCCCTGTGTCAAAATCAACGCACATTCGACTACCAATTAACAGACCCTTTTACGTTACCCTTCTCACCAGCACGCAGCCTTAACCCGTCGGCGCCGGGTGCTCGGTCCGGCAGTACGTGCGGCGGCGCGCGCCTCTGCCGCACCCGGTATAACACCACGGCGCCCATGTACGGGGTCTCGCTGACCTCGGGACAGCCCGTCACCATCGTGCAGAAGTTCCCGGACCTGCTGCAGCAGGTCGTCTTCGAGGTTTGCGAGTGAGTACTTTTTCTTCCGCTTCGATCCTTTAACTCCTGAGGGAACATAGGGCGTCAACTACAGATTTCCACTTCTGACGGCAAGTGAGTTGGCCACCGTTATTTTGGAGGATTTTACCGTTATTTGGAAGGTGTTTACTAGAAAATAACTCGGTGCCACTTGCCAATACGAGTACATACTCGCCTATATTACATAATATCGTTCAGTCACCCTAAGAATGCCGATGACGTTTCATTTCAATTAAAAAACTCTAATAAAAATTCCAAGCAAATCGCTAAGGTGAAACAAGAAATGTATTGTTTGTATCGGTATAAATCCAAAATTGATCAAAAACGGGATTAAAAGTTTTGTAAAGTTACGATAGGGATAAAAATGTTTTGTACCTAACTGTGCCTCAATAAGTACGTACCGAACGCGCTATAACGTACCCATTTATAATCCAGACAAACTTTCCCTAGATGTAATTACAAATGTCGGGCCACGCGTAGTGTAGGGTTCCATAGAAAAAGGGAGTTTTATCTGCTTTGCAGAACTAACAATTTCCTCAACGTAATTTTCAATGAAGTACGAATATTTTGTACGAAGTTTTCATTTTATAAGTTGGTCGCCTAATACTTGTTAACTTGTAAAGCCTACTTAGCCGTGACAGATTTCCTTTTAAGTTCATTATATGTGCTACTACTCTATTTTTTTCACGTTTCTACAATCAACTGTTTAGCCAGAAAAGAGGGGGGGACGCCGGACAAAAATTTGCGCTTCGAAGCTTAATATTTTGCAAGCGGAACCCTAAATAAAAAAATGGTCTTTAGCTTTCTCTTGTCTATCTGTCTGTCTGTCCGCTGCCTAGCACAGAGACGATTAGTTAATCATCTAGACATACAGACGGACGGACATGGCGAAACTATAAGGGTTCCTTTTCGACTACGGAACCCTAAAAATGGGGATGGTTTTTTAATCATTGAGATCAATGAACTGTGAACAGAATTTTTTTTTCCTATTTTGAGTATGCTTATCACGATGGTTTATTGCATTTGGTATGGAATATACAATGTGTTATTGAAATAATGCTAAACATAAAAACGAGAATTGTTTAAAATAAAATAAAATAACCAACACAAAGTTTTTAATTTTTTACCCTGAAAAATAAGAATAATTAAAGTGTTATAGAGTACCTAATTTTATAATAGGTTTTTTCAGGTCCTAAAAATTGTGTTGGGTCCGCCATCCCTAGAATATACTATAGAAAAAAAGAAAGAAAGAAAGAGGATATTTATTTAAATTGTCACAGAAACACAAAGTAAACATAAAGGTACACAAACAAAAGACACGAACAAAACAGGAACAAAACAAAACAATAGTCAAGAGAACTTGTAAGGCATATAGAGTCAAAGGCAGCCGGGTACCATACAGTAATGTATGGCACCCGGGTACCATACAGTAATGTATGGCACCCGGGTACCATACAGTAATGTATGGCACCCGGGTACCATACAGTAATTTATGGCACCCACCCATTATCACGAGAGAGCGGCAATGCAAATCGAACTATTCGTTGCATTACTATACACTTGGTACTGACGCGGATTTTGTCTCTCCTCTTTCCAGATCAAGCGAGTGTTCCATGGTCAGAGGCTCATGCACGCAGACCTACGTGCCTTATTTGTTCCTGGTGCTTCCTTTGGGTCCAGTGACACTAACTGGTCAGGACTATGTCCTGGTGGAGTCAGGCTGCGTCTGCCGGCCTGATCCTTTGTAAACACTCAAAGACTTAACGCTATAGCTCTCTCAGTCCCACTGCGATTCCACCAATCGCCCACTCGACTACATAGCGCGCGGTGCCGAGTAAAGTTGCACTGGTTATTGGTTATTCGACTTCAAGCAGTGTAAATGAAACCGCCATTACGATGTTAATATTACTCTATTAAATAACTATGAATTTGTTAGACTCGTCCATCTGGAGTATGCGCTGATCCCGTAACACTACGTCTATCCCGATAATAGGACTTCAGTGGGATTTGGCGTCTTTTGTTTCCAGGGACCAAGATCCACTTTGGCTTATCGAGACTGTCAGAATGAACGAATGAATGTTATTATGCCTTCGCTGCTGAAATCCTACAGTGTACTATTTTAAGCCTTCGACCTCATGATCAATGATTGAAGGACGTACATACTTCTTGATATTTACCCCACTGCTGCTCACTGCTGGGTATCTAAGCTAAGCCTTCCCTCAAATGTTGTATCTCACGGCTACTTGCCGATTTCGCCGATTCAGCGATATTGTCCGACCATCCGTTTGTTGGCAAATATATATTATTAATTCATATTTGAAGAATCGCGAAATCCCGGGAACCTTGATATTACGTAACTTTAGTCATTGGAGTAAGTAGAGCAAATTTAGGACAATGTTCTTTAACGTAGGTATGTGATTTGATACTATATTTTTACATATCCTCCTCAGTCCTGACATTGAAAATAACAATTGAATACTGAGGAGGATATAGGTATTTTTGTTTTTACCGGGACTCCAGGACTTATCTACAAATCGAAGGCGTTATTGCATAGCCGGTATTAGTCAAATTAATTTCTGTGTACAGTGGTTATAACAAGTTCACGTTGCCTCCTCACTAACAGTAGGATTTTATACTTTATATTATACTCCAATCACTGCTCATTATATTTATATCAAACTCGATACCGATCTTGCTCCCACTCGTTGTGAAAAGCAAGATGGCGGTTTGGCTCTGTATCGAGCTCGGTATAAGAAGCGTTTGGGAATAGTTTTAACCTGACGATTGTTGTAGCTTAATAACATGTTCGAGGAAAAATGTCTGATTCGACTTTTTGAGTTCTTTGGTGTGATTTGTTTCCCTAATTACCGACATCTATGGAGATTCTTTTAAGCTGACGCCGAATTTTTCTGTGAGCACCGGGCTTGTGTGTATATTTTCATGTTTCTAAAGGTGAGTATAATTTTAGAAAAGCGCTGGCTGCCGTTTCCGGTGCCTAGTAGTTTGGTGTCGTAATTTCAGATGCCCACAGCACGATTTAGGTCAACGCCGAGTGTTAAGGAGGAAAGTCGGTAATTATTTACTTTCTCACACTCACCCGTAGCTCGCTAGCAGGCTGCAGCGAGATAGCAACAGTTGCTCAACGCTGACTTTCCTCTCAAACAAAAACATTACTTGAATTTATTGAGTGTTTGAATTTCAAATGTAAAATTCTTTTGATTTGAAAAGAAGCTCCCGTTTTGAATTCAAATTATAATTCTAGTAGGCAATTTATTATTGTTCCGTGACTTGAGAACATGCATTTATTTTAACAAAGTTCAACAGTTTATTCTCTTTATTTAAGTATTATTTATTAGTCCTAAGCAAGAGGTATCTTCACCATACAGGAACTAAGTATGTTAGACTGAATCAGATTTGTATTATATTATTGTGTAGAAGTATTTAAAGATATTATAATACGTCTTTCAAAAACGTTTCAAGTGTTTTCTTTTTGGTACTACTGCCTACAAAAATATCCATTTTATAATGTATAATAGTGTGTCAAAAAAATAAAACCATGTTTTATTATGTCTATAATTTAATTTAAAGGTATTCACACAGCAAATGAACATGGTATAAAGTTACACAGAGTCACGGAGTATAAGGTAGGAAAAGGTACTTATAGTTATATATATACCATGTTCATTTGTACTGGAATTAGAGTACAATACAAAGAACCTTTATTGTAACTTCGTAAGTTACAAAACTACCTACTTACTGTCTTTAATAACAACACGAGACTTTTTTCTCTTATCAAGTTATCACAACTAGGATTTTATCGCTATAGCAACTGTAAAGAACTTAATAAATTATGCCAGACCATTACATACCTTGACTACAATTCCGACGTCAATCTTCGTAATTGCAAAAGTTAGCTGTTAAGCGTGAGTAAAACCTAACGGAAAGATTTTTATTGTTTGATGGAAGAGCAAACGTATGTCTATTGACATTAGCATAGAGCGTCACAATACATTGGCTAGAAGAAACAAACCAATATGTGCTTACATTGCAGTTCGTTTAGCAAGGGCACACGATCCTTCAAGATACGGTACTACATGTTCTGAGTAAAATCTAGTGAAGTTTTTGCAATAAGAGACCATATCCACAACCTGACCACTGAATCCCAACAATGTTCATGCTTAGTACATCCCCAAGTAGCATTTTCATATCGTTTCGACGAATATTTACCCCAGAAACCATAAAGTTACCTGAGACGTAAGTTTTCGTCGCAGACGTCAGTTACCTGCGGGGTTATTCTGTTAAGACAAAAAGTTTGAGAAATTAATGTAAAACTTCTGACCTTGACAGAGGTTCTTAATGCATAGACGCCACAAAAACTTGAAATGTTTGTGTGACCGAACTTGCAAACTTGACGTGGCTTGACAATGGTTTCTTTTCTTGCAATTTTGTATTAACAGAATCTACGGTATGCATAGGTAATACGATGATGCGAGTCACGCGTTTTAATGTCAACAGACGCGACTTTCCAGCGCATTAATTATTGTCAAATTCTGACTTTTCAGCGCCACAAAACGCGTGACTCGCGCCATCGTACTGCCTATGGGCTGATTGGTCAATTGATCACTGTTGCTCGTATCGGTAGTATTGGGGAGACTGCTGGGCTTGTTGGGGTTGGCGCTGCTGGGGCTGATACTGCTGAGCTGGGGCTTGGTGGTGCTGGAGCTGCGTCTGAGGCTTCGGCGTGGGGATCTTTACGACAATGTCCGTGGGCTGCCTTGAGACCTAAAGGATGAGGAAAGAATTGTAGAAAATCGTAAAATAAACGTATAAATACTTCGAGTGAATAGAAGTAGTGGATGGTGGTTTATCAGAATCATGACAAGTGGTAAACTGGTCTGTGCCTACTCTTGCGAAAACCTTAGGCCAGAATTTATGAATCCTAAACAAACGTACACCGCCTCCAAATTTTATCGATTGTACGCCTCGATTCGTATCGCCAATCACACTACATAGAATAACACTTCTTCTGGGCCACACACTTAAATATTCTAGTAGGAGCAGAATATTTAGCAGCAGAAGGGGTGAGGAATGTAATTAACTAGCAGTAAATTACATTCCTCAGCCCTTCTATCACGTAACTGTCCACTCTATCGGGCTAAGCATTTTTTTGATTCCAAAGTGTCATATAAGTATGTATTTGACAGTTTGGACTAGGTTAAATCCGACTACTCATACTGTGGAGGACTTACGTAGCTGCGCTCCAGATGGTAATGATAAGACATTTGTTATGTAGCCTATATGCATTAAAGGTCTTCTCTCAGAGGGAGTGGGGCATTGTCCTATTTATTGGAAAAGTTTCAGTTGATACTTCATTTTAAAGGTCTAAGGTCTGTAAATGTAAAGCTAAAATTTTAAATTAATAATATTCACTGATTTCTTGTATATTTCTTTGAATATGTGTGACTAATTCAACTCTCTAACGTTTGTTTTACACGTAAATAAAAAGCATATTGACATCTCGGTATTCCGTAAAATAAGAAATATAATGTTATATCACAGACTATATAGAGATATGTGTTATATGTTTTATGTTATCACAGATTATGTTTTTTAAATTTAAGAGTTCTTTTATCGAGTCATTGACAGCTCGTAGGATCTCAGTTGATGACGTACTTCCGTGCGTGACCTACTTCCGGTTTCGTAGACTTTAAAATTATTTAAGGTTAAGGTGCAAGGTTTTTCTTATTTGCTTTAAAATTTTATTAAAGCGGCCCAAATCGAAATAATAAGCCTACGGTCTCAAAATTACTTCTTTTCTCGAAAAAAGTAATATAAAACAGAATTTAATTTTTTAGGACAATGTCCACAATCGTTTTAATCATACTAGGCTTGACTTTACGCAAGACCTCATATCTTTTCAGACCGATAATATTTAAATACCTCCCATCCTGCTCCCATCTATAGGGGATAGACTGATGGCGAGTAAAACCACGTGCAAGTAACAACCAATCTACAGATGTAAGTAATCCAGATTCTCTAACATGGCCCCTACTTGGGGCCCAAAAACAGACCGTCAATTACTCACCTCAGCCTTGAAGCCCTCCTTCGGGTCAGCGGTGTAAGTGACGGTGCGGATGAACCCGTCGCTGTCGACGACGGAGTAGGAGCCCTTGATGACGTCACCGTCGCGCTGTTCCTTGCGGTTCTGGTAGTTGGTGAACTGGTCGTCGTTCACGTCGAAGCCGAACTGGTAGGACGGGTGCGGCTGGAAAGATTGTGGGGAAAAGAAATTAGCACCGTAGTACTCTTTCTTCTAGTTGTGCAATAAAGTGTTCTCTATCTGAGTATAAGTTTGCAGTTGGGGATTTAAGGGCCGTATTAGACAGAGTTGCTTTAAAAATGCGTAATTCCTGAAACGAGGTTGTCATTTACAACAACTTTTGTTCTACAATTTTCCATTTATTCAATATTTTCAGTGTGCTCATATGGATTTTCTGCTTCATAAAAAAAATTCTCAGTTCAGCCCCTATATTACGCGCATCAAATCCTGAGCGATTCCAATCGTCTAACTGTCAAATTAGTATGGAATTTGACAGTTAGACGATTGGAATCGCTTAGGATTTGGTGCGCGTAATTAGGCCACTGTTCGTATAAATATTTTTGTAACTTATGCATAAGCAGCCTATACACGTCCCACTGTAGGGCACAGGCCTTCTCTCAGGGAGAGAGTATGGCCTTAATCACCACGCGTGCCCACCGCTGATTGGCGATTTCAAGCACTGAGGTATATAAATAGCTCAGACACTCAGGTTTCCTCACGATGTTTTCCTTCACCGTTAGCGAGTGGTATTGCTACTATAACTTCACAAATGTACATAAGTTAGAAAATGAAGTCATAGGTACATGCCCGCACTGGTAATCGAACCTGGGTCACCCGCTTCCGAGTCCAATGTTCTACCCACTAGGCTACCACCGCCTACACTTATGACGTAGTTAGAAAATCGAAAAATTGCTTTGCCAGATTGTGTGAGAATACATTGCCTATATCCAATCTGATAAGACTTACGTCGTAGTCTTCCTGGGGATCCTTTTGCTCCTGCTGGTGCCTTTGCGGCTGGGGCTGCGCTGGCCGGTACTGGGGTTGCGGCTGGTAGTACTGCGGCTGGGCTTGGTACTGCGGCTCGCTCTGGGCTTGGTACGGCTGTGGGCGTAGTGAGAGAGTTATTGGCCTTTGTTGTCCTATGTCATCCTTTTGTAGTACTTTTCGCCTAGTAAGCTCCAGTGTTCTCTTTCTTGGAAAACGTTTTTACATTACATCTTAGTCGTAGATGTCGCAACTGCGAAAGTTAATGATGCGAGATAATGCGAAAGATAGTTTTATAATTATTAAGTGTCAGTCATTATTGCGTAGCCGCAGTACTGTGGTTGGTAGTACTGCGGCTGGGCTTGGTACGGCTGTGGGCGGGGCGAGAGGGTTATTGGTCTTGATCGTTCTTTTGAAATACTTTTCGTCTTCTAGGCTCCAGTGTGCTCTTTCTTGGGAAACGTTTTTACATCACACCTTAGTCATAAATTTCACAACTCTGTAAGTTAGTAATTTGAAAGATAGTCTTATAATATTAAGTATCAGTTATTGTTGCGCAGCCGTAGTACTGTGGCTGATAGTATTCGGCTGGACTGCGGCTCGCTCTGGGCTTGGTACGGCTGTGAGCTTTGTGAGAAGGTTATTGGCCTTTGTTGACCTTTTTAAGTACTTTTCGTCTACTAATCAGATTTTTTTCTTTCTAGGGATTCTTACGTCGCATCTTAGTCATAAATTTATTATTAGGAAACATCGTGAGGAAACCTGAATTTCATGGACATTTATTTAGATAATACAGATTCAGAACATAGATTCGCTCCTTAAAGCAAAAGACATCAACGCGCGAGCATCTCTTCTTTTTTATCAAACAAAACTACATTGTGTGCTTTACACATTTTTTAGACTACGTTTCTGACAATTTTCAGTTATCTTATTTTACCATCGTGGACACTGCCCCATAAATAAAGCATCAAACTTTGAGGAAAATAATATTGGTGATGATGATAAACATACCAGTCGAGCGGGAGCTGGCGCGACGGCGTGGACCGGTCTTGGGATCACTTGGGTGGCCTGTGGCGCCTGATGTTGCTGCGCATGCGCAAGGTACTGCCTCAGCAGGTGTGGGGGGACGCCTTCAGCCTCCTGCTGGCAGGGGGTTGGCGTTAGTTTGGAGGTCCACGTGGAAGAGACAGTACATCAACCGTAAGTAACCTATGCATCATTCAGCCACAAGAAGTCCACTGCTGGACATAGGCCTCCTCCATGGATTTCCAAAAAGACCGGTTGGAAGCGGCCTGCATCCAGCGTCTTCCTGCCACTTGGATGAGGTCAACTGTCCATCTTGTGGCTGGTCGTCCTACGCTGCGCTTGCCGATATGTGGTCTCCACTCGAGAACTTTTCGGCCCCCTATTTCGGTAACCTATTTAGGTCCCACTGTTGCTACAGCTACACATACTATTTACGGTACGCATGGTCTTCTCTCCGAGAGAGGAGAGAGTATGGGCTTTGCATGCCTGTTATTTTGTGATTAGAACAACATTGGAATCGCTAAAAAATTTATATACAGAATATATACTATAAGAGATACCTGCTCTAGAAATTTAACGAATATGAAACAGCAAATATATTTTTCGCGATATTCAGAGTATTCATCTCATAATAAAGGGAGTTTGTAAGGATGAGAATAATAATCGGACATTTAAACGGTTAATGTGGATAGGGTAGCAGGGTATCTGTGATTATGTTATGTTAAATTTGTTATTATTATTATAAAATACAGCAAACTGTATAGTTGTTCAGAAACATAAAAACGTTGTATATATATAGGTGAATGGGGAAGTTGTTAACTTACATTGGAGAGACATTGCTTTTATACCAGATAAAAACTTAGGAGAAATAAAAAGCATTTTGTTCAGGGTTTTTAGGATCACAAAAAATGCGAAAACTAAAGTTACTATAATAAAAAACCTACTAGATTTTGTTTTTTCATTAAATTCTAAACGTTTTCTTATAAGGGTGTAAATGCATAAAAACATTATTTTACGAGTTAACTCAAATATTGATAAACGCTTCATACATTATAAAGGTTTACGTGCAAGTTGTGACGCCATAGTTTGAGTCCTAGTGTGGGGCCAGAAGCAATGTATGTGCCTGTATGTAAATGTTTATGTTTATGTGTGGCGCATTTTTGTACCACGTGTACATATTGACTTTTCGACAGGTTATATTATGAAAAGTATTAGTCGTAGAGAAAAAGGAATACCGCGTTTGTTTATCTTTTAACATGCCCTCTCCGTTTATATTAAAACATTTTTTCGTGCAAGTTCTCCATTCATCGATTGACATTTGCATAGAGTAGAATGACATTTAAAACCGTTTGACATTTACCCACGCAGACGGGCGTCTGTCCTCACCATGATAAAGCTCATTGAATCAGAGCGAAACCTGATCGGGCTCTCTCGACAAAAAGTCAAGTAGGGAGCGAGGGGCTTGTTGTAACAGTTTTCATTAAAACTAATATATCTTGAAATCTATTGATTAAATTTCTAATAAATAAAGATGGATAAATACTGTAACTCTTCCTCTACCAAATCAAGGAAAAATAATACCATAACTATTGGTCATTATTTTACAATCAATTATTTTCTAGAAGAAGTGCGGTGTTACAACTTACCTCGTGCTTGGGGCAAGTTGTAACATCTACCGGGGCAAGTAGTAACGACAAAAAAATTAATACAATATTACCTCTAATCATTTATTCTTTATTTTTTTTTTTAAATTGACATCTTTCTAAAGTAAGTATTACGTAATTCTTATCAAAAATCAACTCAAATACAATCAACATTTGGTGGGTTTCATTATAATTAAATTAAGTCTTCATCTGAGTTACAATTAATACAAATAAAAGATATAATGTCTCCTGTAACACATCCTACATATGCCCACATCTTACAAATGATACACTCTATCCAATCTTTGTAATAATCTTTCATACTCTTTGTAACACGTTACAACAAGCTCCGGGATTTTGTTACAACTAACCCTATGGTATGATTTTCAACATTTATCAAGATAACTATTTAAACAATTTAGCAATCAAAAAAACTGTTACACACTATCAGGGATAGATAAATTTGAATGGAAATAAGATATAGAAAATTTGAAATTAGTCGATATTAAATACGCAAACCGAAATTTTACGACAGTACAATTTTATATTACCTGGCAGAAATGAAGCACGTGCACACTTCCGCTCACTGCGCCGGCCGGCGGGACATTGGCTATGGCAACATGATGCGGCGTGGTTTATAGGTTAAATCGAGTCAAAGAAATACGTTAATAGCGTTTAAGATCCTAGTGAAAAGGGCCTGTTACTACTTACCCCTGTTACAACAAGCCCCTCGCTCCTACATGAGTCCTGACTTAAGTTAATAGTTTGACATTATTAGCAAAGCCAATAGCTATACCTCATCGCATACATATGTACAAACTTGTATAGTAATAGATCTTGAATAAATCTAAAGAAATTGATTTTAGCAATAAGGCTGCCTTACAATTGTACTTTTTCATTGTAACTTTCATATTTTATGTCTCGCTTCTTATGTGCAATAAAGAATATTCTTATCCTTATCTTAAAGAGTTTTAAGTACACATTTCCTGTCTAAAAGAAACAGTCTAACCAATAACACTATAGATAGTGATTAAAAATATTCATTTTAATTTTGACAATACGTGAACGCATATAATTATGGAGATGGGCAGGGCACATGGTCAGGCGCAGGCGGC
Organism: Yponomeuta evonymella; assembly: GCA_963969515.1. NCBI lineage: Eukaryota > Metazoa > Arthropoda > Insecta > Lepidoptera > Yponomeutidae > Yponomeuta > Yponomeuta evonymella. Next base: position 5,395,855 of record OZ018349.1, read on the forward strand.
AGGACGGTTAGTAGTCTAAGGTGGTTCCAGACTGGTGGCCGAGGTTTAATAAGCGATCGGTAGGCAGACTAGTGATCCGCTGAGTCGATGACGTACTAAAACTGTCGAAAACCAATGGACGTGTGTAAAAGAGGATCGAGAGGGTTGGCCTGACAGGCAAGAGGGCTTTGCACAGTAGTGGGGTTTATCCATGGGCTGTATAGAAAGATACAATTTTGACAAATGCGGCTGCACTAAAACATATTTTTTTGTCTTTGATAGCGAATGGTTGCGTAAGGAGTTCATAATATTTGTTGCCAATGTTATTTTACTAAAACTATGTAGTTACAAGAAAATTTTAATATGTACATTACATAATATGTACATCTTATTATTATAGTGGTGCTATCTCCTATCAAGGTCGGCTATCATTGTGGCCTCTGTGACCCGTGTTGTGGCGGCTCGGAGCCAATTGATGGTGCCTATTTGAAACCATTCAGCCAAGTTTTGTAGCCAGTGATTTCTTTTACGGCCTGGTCTTCTGCGGCCTTGTATTTTTCCCTGCAGGGTCAATTGAGAGATCGAGATTTTATTTATTACTTCGCATCATGTGACCCATGTGTTGCAGTTTTCTTCTCTTTACGGTGTTTAATAGCTCCAAACCCTTGTGCAGTCTCTGTAGAACCGTTTCGTTTTTTACTCTATCTGTCCAAGATATTTTCAACATTCTCCTGTAAACATTTCGAAAGCTTCTAACTGTTTACACATAGTCAGGGTTAGTGTCCACGCTTCTACTCCGTATAGGAGAACAGAAAATATATGACACCGCACCAAACGTCATCTATTGCCTAGATAGTTTGAGACTTCGGTTGCACAGGAGGTGACTCATTCTGATAAACATAGCACTGGCTTGTTCCGTGCGACATCTGACTTCCACACTGTGGTCTTCTTGTTCGTTACAATACAACCCAGGTATTTATAATGCCAACTCCCTCCAGAGGTCCTTGTCAAGAGACAAGGAGTGTGGCAGATCCCTGTGTACGACCGACGACCCTGTACTTGATCTTGTATATGGCTCCGTATACAAAACTGCGAATCGGCGCGATGCGAATTCGCAACGCAGAAAACTGCGACACGAATTGCTGCGATGCGATTTTGTGCGGCAAGATAATAATAATAATAATTTCCACACAACACTTCCTCCACTGTATGGAGCTGTCTGATTTAGCCTACTACACATACATATTTTGACACTTTGGAGTCGTTTAAATGCTTAACCCGTTCGAGTGGAAAGTTACGTGATACAAGGGCAGCTCAAGTGATTGTATTTTATGGAAGTTATTATTATTATTATTATAAAAAATGTCATAAATGTATAAGCGATATATGGAAGAAAGAAGTAAAAGCAACCTTAACTATGCTGTAACACGTCCGGCCTCGCCGCCAATTATAAAATGGCAATAAAAGAAATACATTTACTCGGGCAATCAACCATGCAGACAAACTTGTTACATAAGACAATGGGTCCCGTTCAGTTACGAGGGTGATTTCCGAATTACGACATCGTCTGGCTTCGCAATCTAAAGCAATTATGTAGCTTCTGCGTCTCGGTTCATTTAGGTTTGCGGTTAGTTATAAGTATTTTTTAGCTTTGCGCTGAGAACATTTTACCCCTCGGTTGAATCTTGCAATTATACCGTAAGTTGCCGTATAAAGAAAGGGATTGGACCACTGTTTTTCTTTCGCTCATACAATATTGCCGTCTTTAGTGTGTGACCGAGTGGCAAATAGCTATTTAGTCCCTTTCTTTAATAGCCGCTGAACAAATTTAAGCAACAAAGTTTATTTTTTGAATGGAAAACAAAATACAGATAATTCAATTTTTAGTTAAAAAAATCCTATCTATATTAGTGGCAAACCGTGGTCACTGCCTACTTCTCTAGGATACAGGCGTAAGTTTATGTAATATAATATGATATGTACTTATCTAGATAAGAACACGGTCTTTTAGGAGTAAAATCGCATGTTTCGCTACCCTGAGTGATTTGCCTGTATGGCAATGAAAGTAGAAGTAAGTAGAGACTGACTTAAATAATTGTGGTCTTTTTGGAGATTTGAATTAAAATCCTCGTGGTTTATTCCAACAGAAAACTTGATGGAATGAAACACTAGGATTTAATAATAATATACGGTTAATATGTAATGGTTTTTTGAATCAATTTATATTGGAAACTCGTCAGTTCCTCTATTGTGTATAGTATTTTAACAATGTTGCAATGTAAAGTGGCTCATCCAGCACTCACAAGCATAATTAACTGTGAGGCAAGGTGTTTGTTATAAGAGCGCTTTGCTCGGTTCACACGGTATCGTTGCTCGGATAAATTCTTACAAGAGTATTCACACGTGTTTCTGCAAAATTCATCGCGTGACAAAATGTTAGCTTAACGCTAAATTGAAATGACCAACCAATTAGAGACGTTATACAATACAATTGGCGTTAGCGTATTCAAAACATCCGTCAAATTGAGTGATTTTCCTCTGTTTTTGTAAACTTCTGTCATAAAAGAAAAAGCCAGCAGGTATTCCCTTTAAATAGACATTAGTTCCATGTCTCCATTGTAATATCCGAAGTAACATCATCATCATAATTATTCAGCCACAAGAAGTCCACTGCTGGTCATAGGCCTCCTCGATGGATTTCCAAAAAGACTGATGCTTCCAATCAGCTTGCATCCAGCGTCTTTCTGCCACTTGGATGAGGTAATCCGTCCATCTTATGGCTGGTCATCCTACGCTGCGCTTGCCGGTATGTAGTCTCCTTTCGAGAACTTTTCGGCCCCATCGGCCATCAGTTCTTCGTGTCCGAAGTATGTCCGAAGTATGACACTACAAAAATCTATGTCTTAGCATATACCTCGCTAGAGGCACGGGTCTGCTCGCCATAAACACAGGCTACATGTGAGCCTAGCTATGGCAGCAGACATATACCCAATAAAATTTAATGTTTTTTACTTTTAGAATTGTAAATGTATTACTATGTAACTATTACTTTCAATAAACAATTTGTTATTATTATTATTAAATTTTTCAAAAGGTTGAAGTAATTACAAAACTGGCCGGATGGAATGAGTGGCTACAAGATGCCTACCTACGTGCTACCTACTATAAGTGAATGAGTTACGATGAGTTGGGCACAATCCGAGTGGGCTTGTTACAGCCTGTCAAATTTGCACATAATTTCTGCCGTTTACTAACTTGCTGATGTTGATACTGGAGCTGATGCTGAGGACGCGGCCTGGGGTAGGCCATCACACACCCGAACATCACCAAAAAAACACACTGCCGTAACATTGTCCACGAAAAACAACCGACACTTAGAAAAAAACAACAGCAATTGAAATTTGCAGTAAATCAGTCCGCGCTAGTTCTGCAAGTCTACCGGTCCATATGTGGCGCACAGTGTAAACTTTCACTTTTATATACGTACACCCCTTCTCGTGGGTGGTTCGCCATCTGCGGGGATAAACGAGTTTGAAAAGTTCGAGCCAGTTTAGGTTTAGTTTCGTTTTTTCGAAAGAGCGTTTGAAGAAAGATTAGAAGGAGCCGGTTGCTGTCTCATAGTCGTTACAATAAACACTTCCAATATTATGATAATACAAGGTTATCTATTTCGTTTCAAGGCTCGCAAACGTACTGGCAATGCAGAACGATCAACAATAAATTATTTCATATGCTCGATTAGAACAAAAATTACAAAATATATCGTAAAATGTATCTCTTTTAGTCAATTACTACTTATTACAATTTTTAAATACATTAAACATAAAAAGAGTGCTCTGAAATGTGATGTCATAAGCCAGTATTTTCATACACAATTCCGTTTTAAAAGTAACTCATTTGATATTTTGTCAAATACCCAATTAATGAACATTTTTCAAGTTTAACGCTAAAATGAATACTGCTTCTAGGGTACATCAACTGAAACCGAAAGAGGTAACGGCGACCAGTGAATCTCAATCCTTTCACTTGCGACCGATTGCTATTTTATGGTATAAGGCAGGGATGTATGGTATTCATACACAGGAGGCCACATACCTAGACTATAAAGTTGCAGTCTAGATACGTCCTACTGTACGACACAGGCCTTCTCTCGGAGACAGAGAGTATAGGCTTAATCATCGTGCGTGCGCACCACGGATTGGTAATTTCAAGCGCTATGTACCTTGTAAACAGTTTGAGACAGTGAGCTATATTATATTGCTGTAAATGTACGTAGTATAGAAAACAAAGTCTATGCCGAGGATTGACCCCACAACCTCATGAAAGAGGCAATTATTTTACTGACCACTTACTACTGTGCAGCTTATAAACTACATGTAGCGTATAAACTACCGGTTGAGAAGGTAATAATATGATCCCTTCATAAAGCTATGGATCACAGAAAACTAAAAACCTATTTAGAAGCTAAAAATTCCACCCATGCCTGTACGTAATACAGAGAAGTTTGTAAAGAGGCTGACCATTTCGCCGATGCCTGCACTTGCCCATTAGCTCAGTTGGGAGAGCGCTGGCACGGTTAGCCAGAGGTCGCGGGTTCAAGTCCCGGCATGGGTGGAATTTTTAGCCTCTAAATAGGTTTTTAAAATTGTCCTCAGCACAGGTTAGTGCAACAAAAATATAATGTCTGGAAACTAACTTGAGAGAGCGTTAGCGCCCTTCTGTGAAAAGTTATTCTGGTTAAAGTAGCCACACAGCTATGCGGAGAACAATCTCAGGTTTAACTTAGTATTTTTTATAATTGTGTATGCCTAACTTCTTTTAGAGAAATCTGAAGAGATCTCTAGAAAAAAGAGACTAATACTTGAGTATTTACATATTAAGTGATTGAGAATCTCTCTACCTACGTATGTAGAGAAATTCTCCATTTACCAGTTCTACTCACATTGTAGGTGAGTACAAGCCTAATTCAGAAAAGTTCTGAATAAGTTTAAGGGAATCAGCTGTTCCCTTTTCTGTTTAAGTTTTGCCTTTTCTTGTACATAACGACGGCCTGGGAATAATAAAAATAGGGGCGCCTTGAGAGACCTGTCTTTAGCAGTAGAGGAATGTATGTTTGACTGAAACAGATACGTGTACGAGAGAGATGTTGAGAGATGGCTGTCTCAGTGCTAAGACCGCCGTCCGTTTTACTGCGATAAAAATCGCTCTTGTAAAATGTTTTTCACACCTGCTATTCAGAAAAGATCCCTTGATTCCCTCAAATGAGGGATCAAAGTTGTACTTTTCTTCCCTGATATTCTAGTTTTTTTTTTATTGCCCTCAGCATGATCCGTGTGCAGATTTTCACAAAATGTAATTCCAATTCGATTTTTATTTTGTTGCAATCGATCATAATTGTCTTCCACGGCACATAAATAATTTTTCCTTATAGCAGGTGTGAAAAGCAGTATGTGTCACTCGGTAGCAAAATTATTTCCGTCTTGGGCGTAAACACTTGAATCCCTCGCTACGCTCAAGATTCTACTTTAGAATCCCTCGCTACGCTCGGGATTCTATTGTAGAATCTTTCGCTTCACTCAGGATTCAATATACCGCCCTCGCCGTAAATATATCATTTTGCTCCCTTGACACACAATCTACTATTTATAAATCTATTTATCTAAAGGGTTAGAGTATACACTTTATACCGAGTATCCACTACCGACGTCAAAAAGAGCGAAATAACATCGCCGAAGTAGTAATACAAATATTTACTTATGAACTTTTGACCACCATCAACTCCAATAGGAACGAGACGACGTAAGAGCGATGCGTACATTTACTACGGCGACTCGTCCACTGACGACGTTGATAAGAATGAGATGAACTCACCGAAGAAGAAGCGATACAAATATTTGCTATGGAGTTTTGTCCACCACCAACGCCAATACGAACGTGATGACCTCGCCGAAGAAGCGATACGTGTACTTACTACGGTCGCTCGTCCACCGCCGACGTCAATAAGAACGAGATAACCTTACAGATGTACATACATTTACTTTGGCTGCTATTGCAGCTGCATTTGCTACGGAATTTTTTTCCACCACCAACGTCAACACGAAAGTGATGACTTCGCCGATGAAGCGGTATCATGCGTTCATTATGGCTGCTTGTCTACCACTGACGTCAACGAAAACCGAGATTTTTTTTAAAGGCCTCTTCATATTATTTAATAATACCTATATGCCTAGCTTTAATCGGTGGTTGATGATTTATAGAACGTCTACCGACATTTATTATCTTCAATAACCGGTGAAGTGGACGCTCAGCCTCACGATCCACCACGATACATCCACGATCTTCATAAATTAAAATTATCAAAGTGGCAATAAAGCCCCAATTCAACTTGACATTGCAAACGTTTCCTTTATTAACATAAAAACTACATACTTTCACTGCCTAAACTCGCGTCACAAATTATGAACTAATAGAAGAACCGTTCATGTTAAGACAAGACGTTGAACATTCAGACATCGGATAAGCTTTAATAATTAATGTTAGTATACGGCCAATTACTAATGCGGGTTCACGGCTAATTTGGGTAGCTTATCTGACAGAGAAAATAAAAAGCCAATTACCTACTATTTAGTTGTACCCGACAGGATAACGTTAATACTCTTCCATAAAAAAAGTTGTCCGTGTAGGGCGTCCCCCCCCCCTCTCCAGGATAAACGGTTTATTATGGAAAAAATTGAAAAAATTCAGGATAGTAGCGCATACAACGAACTTAAAAGGAAAACTGTCACGGCTAAGTAGACTTTACAAGTTAACGAGTAATTGTCGACCAACTTATGAAAGGAAAACGTCGTACAAAATCCATTGAAAATTACGTTGACGAAGTTGTTGGTTCTGTAAAGCAGATAAAACCCCCTCTTTTCACGGAACACTACACTGTGCGTGGCCCGACATACACTTGACCGGTGTTCTCTTTGTCACAGACTATTTAAACTGCATCTGAGGAGTGCTTTAAGGAATCGTGTTTTTATGAATACTCGTACAACCTTAAGTGTTTAACTTTTAATCGGTCTTTTTGAATCCTGTATCCAGAGAAAATTCAAAACCAACACGTACTGGTATTCTTTATACCTTCTTAACAACAGAGTCACCTGAACGTTCTATATGCACCTATCTAATATTTTTGTCGCTGTATGCGCCGGCGACTTCCTGCGCTTAATAATTATTCAACGAAACGGTAATTCACTTCAGTGATCTAATGAACTGCAATGTGTTGATTTACCCACTTCCATCGTAAGTGGTCGTAAATATTTTAATCGGAAGGTAACTATTTAGCTACCTCTGTAGTACTCTAGATTTCAAAGTGATTTTGACAATGTTCTACTTAAATGTCATGCAAATAAAAAAAGTGCATATTTTATTTAGACGACCTCGCGGCGCAGCGGTACTGCTTCTGCATACTATGCGAGAGGTCCCGGGTTCGAATCCCGGCTGGGGACAAAAAAAAACCCCAGGTCTTGGATGTTTACATGTTTGTGATGTCGTTGTTTCTGGTTCCCACGACAAAGGGTATCCTAGTGTGGGGCCAGTAGCATGTAAATGTTTATGTTTATTTAATTTTATTTATTTAACAGAAATCCACAGCAATACAATTACAGTAAACAATAGGTTCTTAATAATTTTTACATGCAGCCAACGATGGATTTTACTATGTAGGTTAGAAAAATATATTTTACTTATTTTAACTAATTCTAAAAATGTATTCTATTGTATTGAATCTAGGTATATCAAGATTATTCTCGGCCATCCAAGGGCAGAAAAAAGTGACGTGCCCTCGAGGAGGCCCGTGCCCAGCACACACACTCTTGCACGATGTAAATTAAATAGGATAGTCTTGGGCTTAGGATGCGATTATGGTCACTGTCTTTGACATAACATTGCACAAACTCACGCCTGTACAACGAAGGCCTAGGATTTACCCCTTGCCACGATTCTGACAGACCTCTTTCGCTTCATCAACATTCATTAGTCTTCTACTTTTTATTGGTAACCAGGCAAGGACATCACAAACATGGAAATACACCGAGATACAAAGCTCGTGGACATCAAAATCAAGCTCTGCGAATCAGAGCGAAACCTAGTCGAACTCTTCCGACAAAAAACCAAGTAAGTGAATCCGGAATTAAGTTAATTAATGAAATAAAAATTAAAAAAAAATCTGCCATAGACAATCATAAGTAACTGATTAACTTCATTAAGATCTAAACATAGCATAACAGAATCAGGAGATGAAAGTAAAAGGTTAAAAATATAAAGCAAACTTCAATATTACAACAGCAAGCAAATATTGATATTCATTTATTAGCGTTCGTAATGGTACATAAAATGACGTTAACATGTTCAAGTCTCACATTATTGGCCCTGGTCAGGGCATTGCTATATTACACTTAGTTATTTCATCATCATCATCATTCAGCCACAAGAAGTCCACTGCTGGACATAGGCCTCCTCCATGGATTTCCAAAAAGACCGGTTGGAAGCGGCCTGCATCCAGCGCCACTTGGATGAGGTCATCTGTCCATCTTGCGGCTGGTTGTTCTACGCTGCGCTTGCCGATATGTCGTCGACATAGCCCAGCGGATTAGTAAGTTGAAGTGGCAGTTGGCGGGGCACATAGCACGCAGAGCTGATGGCCGATGGGGCCGAAAAGTTCTCGAATGGAGACCACTTAGTTAGTTATAGATAAGATAAAATTTTAGTCTTCATAAACATTAATTATAAATTTCACATTACAATACTTATATTCACACGCTTGCACTATTTATGTTTTGTTATACGGTTATGTTATGGTTTTAGTGTATGCAATTGTGCATATTTTATGTTAAGTCTAATTTTGTTTATGTTTTTCATCGTTTTAAGTTAGTTTACAATACCACTCCACTCCAAATCCTATGCAATAAAAATTGTTGTAAGTTTTGGGCCTTGATTATGTAAATATTGTCTAATACACACATATTTATGTATTAAATACTGTGTAATACAACAAAAAAATATTTTAGAAATAATATTTTCTTATATAGGTATTTCATCCTGTATCATGCCTCAGATGTCTACGCAACGTAATATCCACAATCTGGGATGATATTTCACCTCAATACGGCAGAATCAAGTAAAAAAATCCACTTTCGCAAGCTTATATTTATGTAAAAAATATAAATATTCAACGTGCTACGTTATCAAATAGGCTAACAAATAATGCAAGACAAAACTTACTCACATTAACTGAAACTCCTCACCCGTCTGTTGGCTGCTAGGCTTCAAGCGTGACTATAACCTCTGGTAAAATTCCCTCCCGTATCTCTTGAAAATACTAAGATGATTAAATATGCATTAGATAATGCATTTGATAAGTAAGCTTTACCCACATTTACCCCCGGTTTTTCGTGCACTAACAATCTGCTAATACAAGGTTAATAGCTGTCGGTTTTTTTTGTATGCAATTATGCACATTCCGTGTGGCGCCGGATCAAGAATAGCGTCACTACACTTCCTTCCGTGGATGTCGTAGAAGGCGACTAAGGAAATCAATTACCAGGAGACGGGCAGCAGCGTCTTCCTGAGATTCCAACCACATACTGCGTCATCATCATCAGCCATTTGACGCGCCAACCCGCCTGCCTAGCGTGGCGATTATGGCAAAACCCTTCATGGTTAAAAACCATGAGGGAGGCCTATGCAGTGGGCGTCAAATGGCTGATGATGATGATGATGCACTTTAGCTATCTGACAGCTGTTAAGGAGCGCCACAAATCCTAATATTAGTGATTTTTAGGACCTATGGCCTATGATGAACCTAAGAAAAAAACCTAAATCTAGATTAGGAGCTTCAGCGCCAAAAACCGCCGTTTTTCGTTTTGGTTTTTGGTATAAATCACAGGTACTAATACTATCTAGTCCCATGTAAGTGATCCCAGATTCTCGTTCGCAGATGCTAAAACTCACTATTCACGTGGTTGAGAGTTTTTTTGGAAATAAGATCTGCAAACAAGATGAGACGTCCTGTTAGTGATGCCCTTGCCTGGTTACCATAGCACAGAGTATCCTAGTTTGGGACCAGGTCAAGTGATTGTATTGGGTGGAAGTTACTATTATTCATTACTCTATGGATCCCCTTAACAATAGACTAACAGCTTGTTAGTATGTGAGAAACAGAGGTTGAGGTATCATTAACTGCAAGTCAGTGTAAGTCCTTAAAACGATCACGATTAGTAGTTATCTAACTTAGTTAACTTAACTAAGTTAGTAGTTAACTAAAAGCATTTTTTTCCCTTTACCCAGTGACATAGAAAAAGTCGATCGCTTGACAGACTCCAGTAATCGATAACTGGTTGTTACGCCTCTGCAGTGCAATTTTAATTGTACAGACAGTACCATGGTCTTGTTTCATTGAGGTCTGATTCGGCACTCGTCTGTCTGGTTATAATCTACTTAAAGTTGTGTTGAAAATCAATCGGGATAAGCGCTTATACCTGAAATATACAGCACATTGAGATTTATACTAACAATGTGAAATCAACGCTATGGCATTGCATTAGGAGTGGTCCAACACAGAAGATGCAAAGGTCGATCAGCTGTCTTCTGTATCTTTACAAGTAACTTTATTGTGCCTTATAAGTAGAAGATAGATCTATCAAGTTAATCAACCTACTTTGTTGAAGATCTTATTAAATAAATAAGGGAATATGCATACAATGCTACAGCCTGGCCGCTTTATTTTTGAAAGGATTCTATATAAATTAAATAACTGAGCAGTAATAAAAAATATTTTTGGACATTTAGCAGCCCTTTTTACAATTTTACCAAATTTTGTATTATTTGTAACCCAATCCTTTTGAAACTTAAAACGTAGATGATAACTGTAGTCCAGTCATTACGTCGGAAAAACAGGTTAGAAATGCATGTGAACCGAGAGGGCTAAATTTTGGATGTTACGCGGGGGGGGAGGGTCTAGAAAAGCTGAACTTCAAACTGTCGACCAAGATGCACATATTCCTATGTGCGGAAAATGCACATAGGAATATGTGCACTTTCCGCCATGTTGAAAAAGGGGTTAAATTCAGTTTTTTCACAATAACTCGGTTCTCCGTTGAAATACGAAAATTATGATCCTATACCTTTTTGTTGCTTTTTTACGGTCTACAATTATTAAGGTCCTTTATATTTTTCACCTATCGTCCATCGTTTCATGATACTTACCTAGATTCAATCTAAAATTCATTTATTTGCAATTTATTGCAATAATCACAAAAAGACGTAGCAGGAAGACGCTGGATGCAAGCCGCTTCCAACCGGTCTTTTTGGAAATCCATGGGGGATGCCTATGTCCAGCAGTGGACTTCGTGTGGCTAAATGATGATGATGATGACGAATCACAAAAAAACCTAGCGCAGGTCGCAAACACATATTTGTTTCTTTTCTATGCTCCTAACTTAAATCTAAATAGATCAAGGGTAGGAGCGGTCTCGTCTTAAATCGCCAATACAAGAGTCTTCAACAAAAATGTAGTTCCATAAATCCATACAGCTCTCAATAGTGACAGCTGTAAGTGTGTGCTCTATATTCGATATCAAGTGAAAGAACTGCATTACATAAACGTAGAGAGGCGGTCGCGTGTGACACTTGGTAAGTTCTGTAACATTGTGTCGAAACGATCGCAAGATTTGCTGGGCGTGACTTTTATTGCCAGCTGGGATACTTATCTGCCTCATTAGATACAACTTGGCTGTCCCAAAAATAAACACAGTAAGGTAATTTTTTTTTAAATTTTTGGAACTGGGTATTTCTCGGTTTTGAAAAAAAATGTCCCTTACTGGGCCAGTTTCTGAATTGAAATTAAGTAACGTTTTGTCACGCTTTTTTCTTAGAAATTCGAAGAGACATCACTACAGTTGACAGAACTTAGCAAAATTCTCAATTCAGAAACTGGCCCACTGTGTTTGTTTTTGCGACAGCCGAAATGACAATACATCGACCTTCGGATGAAAGCACTCTATTCTTTTACGTTACGGGTGAAGCGTATTGATTGGGTTGATCGGAGCCCTGTTCACAATTTATTTATGCATACTTGATCAACAAACAGGAAGAGTTATTGTACCAATCGGCTCATCAGTGTACATCGAATTTTCATAATAAACTATGAATTGTATCTTTGCTGCTGCTGCTGTCGAGTTTCGGCTACGATTAAAATTCTGTTGTTCGAGGAAAGGTAGGGTAAAGGTTGTTATGTTACTTTGCATAGGAATTTCGTGATTGACGTCATACTTCGCTCTTAGCTTAGCTAGAACTTAGAAGAACTAATTTGCTTAATATTCTTGCCAACCGAGACTGTTATACAGACAATACTCTTAATGTTTCGACCTAATTGGGGATTTATTAGCTAAGGGCCAGATTAAAGTACCCGCAACGACTAATGAATGTTGATGAAGGGAAAGAGATATGTCAGGATCGTGTTAGACCCTGGTATCTGCCTACCCTTCCGGGATACAGTTTATGTTATGTTTTAATCTTAAAATACTGCTGTAAAATGTAGGTACACATACATACATAAACACACGCCTGCATCCCAGAGGGGTAGGCAGAGACCAGGGACTGTCACTTGCTATGATCCTGACAGATCACTTTCGGTTCCTCAACATTCATTAGTCGTTGCATGCACGCACGCCGGTTTCGGGTACCTTTTTGTAGATATCTACCAACTAATAAGAACCAACGAGTAAGCATAAGCTTAAACAACTTTAATCAATCAACAAACAATACAACCACAACAAAGTTAAACAGCACAACGAAATAAATACCTAAAGCGTAATCACTAAGCGCGTCCACACTACGACGCGTATTTGTTCCCGACATGATGTCGGACCCCCCATTTGTAGTTGGCGTTTTTGTCCGTCTTCACGAAAGTGTGGACGGGGCCTGTGACCCCTTTGTCGTCCCGGCTGTAGTCGTGGTCTTTGCTGTAGTCGTGGTCTTTGCTGTAGTCGTGGTCTTTGCTGTAGTCGTGGTCTTTGCTGTAGTCGTGGTCTTTGCTGTAGTCGTTGTCTGGATTGTAGTCGTCCTCGTGATTGCGTTTGGCGCGCTGCCAGCGGTCATCGTCTGGGTCTGCTACGCGCACTAGAAGAGTTGAAGAGTTATTCAGAGTTCATCTCCAAATAATCATAATAATACAAATACAAATAATAATTATTTCTTCATCCACAAATTAAGTACAATAATAGTGGAACAATAGGGCACAATTTAAGTAACTTGTGGTTAAATGGGTACTAAACTAGGTCAGAGATCTGTATCTTAGGATCATCATTAATCATTAACATGGCAGGCATAGACCCGACTTTCATCTGCTGCAAAGTGAAATATTATTGCTCAAGTTTCGTGGGCACAAAACTGCAAGCGTAAATAAAAAACTGAGTCTACATTACAAGATGACTCTTAGCCCGTACTAGAAAAGAGTGTTCAATAAGAGCGAGGATGGCAAATCTCACGTATGATACGAGACGGATGCTGTTAATAAAATTTATAATGTAGATGTACAGTGAAGTTTCTCTGCAGAAAAGCTGCTGCAGTCACAACATAACTTTGTATCCTTAAACAAGTTGTAACACAACATAATAATTAAATTCAACTACATAATGCAAGGACTTCATTACAAACTTGTATCTGCTGATTTGATTTGGATCTCGATGCATGCTGGTAGATGCAGCAAAAGTTGACACAATGTAAGAGCATAGGTGGCATCTGTTGATTTGTACTCTTTACTATAGAAACCTTTTCCTCCTTCTTTGTGGATTCTTATATTGCATAACTTCATAGCATTGGCAGGGAGAGCAAGATGAGACGTATCGACAAGTGAGACCCATAGACTAATTTAGGCCATGCAAAGATGCAAACCCAGTAGTAAAATTCACATATTGACTGTTAGACCTACCCGGTATGAGACGATAGCCTGGCGGGGGAGGTGGCGCGAATCTGGTGTATCTCATGGGTGCTCTTTGAGGGCCTGGTTGGACTGGGTAGTATGGTATGGACCAGCCTGCTGCACTCATTACTGAACATACCAAAAGCGCCTGGAAAATATAGGGTGGGTTACAATAGAAAATGAGTGATTGTAATCTTCAATCTTCAAATCTTCAGTCGTCTTGTGATTGTGACGACTTTAGGTCGATACCATATCCACCTAAACAGATCTTGGATCGATGCGAGCACTCTACTTTGTTACGTTATGGTTAATTTTGCAACAAACATGTACAGTTTGATTAGCCGGCGACTGTCTATTTATATCGCAAAGTCTTATTAGAAGGTAAGTGAATAAATACTGACCAATACGATGTGAGATTCCATTATAATTTGTATCGCGAACTATTTACTCTAATTACAGCTGTGGACACTTTGTAATAACACCTTTAGCTCGCAAATCAAAGTTGTCAATGGCTTCGAAGTATTACTGTCACTTTTATAAATATAGGTGGAAATCGGATTTTAACACTTTCTATCAGACGATTTTACGCTTCGACGCTCGGCGTCCGTTCCACAGCTCAGTTCTTAGATCGATAGGCATGATTCCCTTCCGATTCTGTTCGCATTTAGGTTCAGTCCAGAGGAAGTGAGAGAAGGTAGGGAGGAGGTAACCCTGTAACGCGACTGTGGAAACACGTCAATTAGAGATTGTGTTTCTCAAACACTTTTGTGTTATGAGTTTTATTTGATTCCAATTCTGCTAGTATTTAGGAGCAGTTCAGAGGGCCTGAGAGGATATAAGGCGTAGAGCACGTAGAGAAAAGGTAACCCTCTACAGAGGTACAGGGTTCCCTCTGAAAAACGCAATTCCGGAAATACGTCAGTTAGAGTTTGTGTTTTGTTTTGACAAGTTTTGATATTACACATAACATAACATAAACTCACGCCTGTATCTCGGAGGGGTAGGCAGGCACTAGGAGACTGATATATTTTTTTATTAAATTCGTGCCTCTAGTACAATAATAATATCGCGACTTCCTGTACTTAAATATTTGTTCTACATAGAATTATGCGAATATTATTTTATACGTGGACGGTTTTAAGCATTATCTATCAGACAGACGATACAGTTTTTAACAGACGTAGAACAAAAGTAGTTGTACAATATAAATTATGATTTTATATGTCATAAGTTAAGGCAATCCTGATTTTTAAGTAGAGGATCTTGATTATTAGCTGTATCGCTATAATCTAAATAGTGTCAACAGTTTTCAGTGTCCATAATTCATTTTTTCAATTATAAAAAATAGAGGTTTTCTCATAAAACCATGACTTCTCCGTAATTCTAAATTAATAAAGTTATACAATAATTAATGCTTCCGGTTTAAATACCGCTGTCATCTTGACACAAAGGTTTCATCCATTCACAGATTAACCTCAAATCTCAATCTGTGCATTAAATAATATACCTAGTGTTGCCACCCAACCGACCGCTACTTTACAAATCGAATGAATAGATACAGGGAAAAAATAGGTATATTTAGCTGAAAAAAGTAGCATAACATTACTTTTAAATCAGACATTGTATGTGATTTTTTATAGCAATACGACTGTCTAACGTTTACGGAAAACATTGAGAGGAAACATGTGTATGAGGTATACCCCATGTCGCCATACCTCACCTCATTCCAAAAAAGCTAAGCATAGTGGCAGATTTATACTCCTCGGTCTTTTGTACATTCTGCCGCAGCGTATGTATCCAACGTACTAAAGCCTTTTCGAAAACCGGCTTGTTCGGGGGCTGAAAATCATCGAGCTTGGGTGCGAGACGATTCGTGCCCTAAAGTGGGGAAATAACATAATCAGTACCAACGCATGTAAAGATTTACATCCGTTACTGATTCACCGTTATGGATGACTTTGCAATGGTTTATCTACATAGGTAGACTGCATTATGTAAAGGTGATATGAGGCGTAATCACCGGGCTTTCTACTCGCATCACGTAAATCGATTATATTACGTTTCAGTTATATTATATGAAATGGTGACTGATAGAATCGAATTGATGATCGATATAAATTACATTTTATAGTACATATGGTGCTACATTACCGCACTAGTGCGATAATGAGCACTTTACGTGCCTATGTCGAAACTTCAAAGGGCCATATGTACTATAAAACGTTGTACGATACACGTGCGAATAGGTAATTCGTAACTCGTGTCGATATAAAACACTCCCTTCGGTCGTGTTTTAATTTATCGCCACTCGTTGCGAATTTCCTACTTTTCGCACTAGTATCGTAATGTACTATTGCAGCACTGAATGTCATCGTTCATAATCAGTGCTACGACCTGTCACCTATCATTATAACCATAGAGAATATTTAATCACTACGTTTTAAACGGTTTTGCGATTGTTTTCTTCATGATCAGAATGTATATATTTCTTTATTAACTATTTCGCATGGATTTTTGTATTTTTGTGAGACGGAGTCTCAGTAAAATAAATACCTGTAAATAAGTTAACCTGTAAACTATTACATCCTCGTCCGGAGAATTACTTTAATGCTAACAATAGTATTTTAAAATTTTAAGCCAGTACTACAAATAATTAAGGTATTATTTCTTTGTGGCACAACTTTGTTGATAGCGATACTAATGTCTTAATCACTTGATCATTTTCCTTTGTATTTTGTGCAATAAAGTGTTACAAACAAACGAAATATTCCACGGTCTGGTCACATGAACCAAATTTCTTCACAAAGTATTAAACAGCGGAGTCATTTTACTGTATGGGTAAATAAAATAAATCGGCTTATCATACTTACGTAGTTAGTAGTTAAAACCAGCCAAGTGGAGTCTTATTAATAGGGTCCCTTACCCTTTAAACCATAATATCTTACTGTAGCAATTTTCTGGAAAATTCCATGTGATCTGACCTATAAATATACGAAAATACATGACCGCCATGGAAGCACTCGAGAAAAATTTCTCATCACACTTATTAATTTTTACAACGATGTATCAAATATCAGGGCTCTGAGATACTAGTAAATAGGACGCGGCTTTTTTTACCTATACAAGAGTTTGCACTCAATATGCCAACAATGTTGGCCCAACATGACTCCAATTCGTGACCACTTTGACCGATTTCTGTGTGCTGTGCTGTCGAACGCAAACCGTAGGTACTTACGTACGAAGCTGACATACTTTCCTTTTTGACAAAAGTAACTTTATCGCGGCGGCTGACAATGCAAATGCAACATTGCTTCCATTGGCTAAATTAAAAACGCGTTCGGAACGGCAAAGGAAATCGTTAGAAAGTATTGTACCCTAGAATGAAAACCGGATAAGTTTTTATCGGGTCTTCAGATACAAAGAGATAAAATTTTAATAATTACGTCGCTCTTAAGGATGGTATCGCTTATCCGGAATAATAACGACGTATCTAATTACGTTTTTACAAATTTGACAGGAGAACATTTCGATGATGATTACTGAAACTAGAATGAATTAGAATATAATCCATAATGCGTCATTTGACTGAAATTCAATTGTGTCGATGTTTCCTCGTATTTAACTATTGTTTAGAAGTATTTTATAACACAATACCTATTTTCAAAAGTGTAATTCCGTCGTTATTGTTGCGGATGAGCGATATACTAACTCTTGAACGATATATTAGTCTTACTCCAAGAAGTAAGATAAGTACACTCCTCAAATCAACTCAAATATTCTATGGTAAAAGGAAACGGCGTTATTTTATAAGCATGATTCCTTTAAAACACACCTCAAACGCAGTTTGAATAATCTGAAAAATTTTCATCAAGGTCTTCTGCTCGTGTTTTTCATGAAAAATTACACTACGCAATCTGTTGTCAATGCGCAAAACATTGTTTTTATTCTGCTCATAACGAAACACACTCACTTTGTATCACCGTAAGTATCACAAAATAATATATTATTTATTTACTTGTATTAGCTAATAAAGCGAAATATCTTGTCACATCACAACACGTTTAAGAATTACTTCACATTTTGACAATCAACAAAAGAAAACCGACCGATCTTCTCAGAATTGTTTGGCTGATAGATTGTACGAATATGTTGTGATAGCTATTTTAGAACCTACAGCCTAGAACCAAGGGCCAAGAAACTAGGACTTACTAACATAACCAAAGTTTAGCTGGAAAAATATACTCATTAGCATTAAGCTCGCCTTTGAACAAATATTTCTATGATGCAAATAAGATTGTTCCAGTTCAATTAATCTTTTAATTTACCGTGACTTCTCGGATGAGATCAAAATATTAGTATATATTGTATTTTTTTGCGTACATCGCCATGTCTAATTGTGTCGCTACTCTTCTCTATAATTGCCAGATCTAGAGCGGATGTTTGGTACAATGACTTATTATGTTTCGCGGATTGATGGATGTAATATTACAATTAAGATAACTAATGAGTTAATTTAGTTATGTAATATAGTGCAATCACAAAAATCAGCAGAGTGATTGCCAAATTCTTAGGTGAAAGTAAAGTGTAGGTACTTCATAAACGCACGCACGCTTGTATCCCGGAGAGTTACACAGAGACCAGGGGGGCGAGTTTCTTAAGCGCATAGTTGTTCAATAGAGTCAAATTAGTACGATAATTGATGTTTCATTGACATTATTGGTAGTCTATTAACCAATCGCATCCCAATTGTTTAACCCGTGCAACTTAACTCAGCGCCTCTCGCGATTCGGTCTTCTTCGCGAGAGATGCCTATTTAATTTGTGCGGCTTATACTATTGGAATGACATTGTAGCGCTATTGCTTTGTAGACGGCCAAATAGAGGTAAATAAGAACTATATTCGTGCGTATATAATTTCTGTTGGAAGTATATGTGTGTATTAGACTCTAGGACCAGTGGCGCACCAAATCATGAGCGAGTCCAATCGTCTGACTGTCAAATTCCATACTAATTGGACAGTTAGACGATTGGAATTGTTCAGAATTTGGTGCGCGTAATATAAGGGCAGGACTGCTAAAGTAAAGTAAAGGGCTAATAAAGAGTGAAAGAAAACCCTGGAGTATGGGGTTCTAGAATAGAACGAATGTCAATATTACTTTTGGTGAGGAAAACAAAATTAAAAGTCAAAAATTTTTTATTTAGAATTACACATAAACTCTGGCTTATTTAACGTTACAAGTAAAACTAGGTATCCATTTCAAAATCTTGATCATTTTGGAGAAAAAATGGACAAAATACTCCAAACTTAGTCTTTTCATAGCTTCGATGTCGCGAAACTAAAAACAAATTGGATTCTTCCTACATAAATTTATACGTCCCAATGACTGAAAACTTCCGATTTCCTATAAAACAAAACTAATAAGAAAGAAAGACAGCGAAATTGTAATTACGTGAAATTACGTCACCTTATGTAGATTCACTAGAAAATAGAAGGACTGCTGAGGCAGCGACTAATTTGTGTATGAAATAATAATTATTATAAGGATGTCCATACAGTAGATTGCCAGACTGTGAAGAAACTGACCTAGGACTGGACTATGTGTAAAATGTACTGACCAACAAAATTTTTTTTCTAAGAAGCATTCAAAGAAAAAATGGTCAATTGAATATTACTGAGGCAAAGAAGACTAACCTAGGTTTCTCTCATTGAGTTACATTGTTGCATTTGGGTCCCACCTGCTTAGTAGTTAAGGCTCAGCAGTCGGGTTGTTGGTTATTTCTTATTTCAGTTCTGTTTTCTTTTTGTGGAATCTGGATGAGTGCTTTTGTAACGGCGATGTTATGATTTTTCTCAAAACAGCATGAATTTCATAAGCAGCAACTATTGTACTCTTCCTTCTGGACCTTGTCAGTTTGTGCCACGTGGACAGTCAGCAACACTCTTATATGCCTTTTTTGTACAGTAATCGCATTTACGACGATCGTGCTAAGAACTATAGTGGTTTGGCTCAGTATGTCACTGATAGTACTATCAATTGTTTCTACTCGAACGCCTAATCGTTCTCTGCTCTAATTGTTTATTGGCACTGTTTGTAATAGCGGCCAGCATGCGAAACCTTTGTATTTGGCAACCTTACAGAGCAGTTTATAAGCGGTAATTAAAAGTCATACCAGACTTGATTGGTTTTCGTTCTTCTTTAAGCTTTACGTTGTAGGACCGAGAGTTTACAACCGTCTGCCCACTGAGACAATAAATTCAACATCACAAATAATTGGCTTCGATTTATTATTATCAACTCAAGCTTATTGTATCATCTTTATGAATAAAATGACTTATTGCTTTTGACATTATTCTGTAATTATTATTTTTCAAATTCTACTTGATTATTATTATGTGAATGAACTAATTTATTCAATTGACGCGTAACTTATAATTACGAACAAATATGTATAGAAATATTCATTCGTAATTATTTACGAATAAATCAATGTATGGGTCATTATAAGCACCCTATATACGTCCCACTGTAGGGCACAGGCCTTCTCTCAGAGAGAGAGTATGGGCTTAATCACCGGGCGTGCCTATCGCGGATTGGCGGTTTCAAGAGCTGAGGTATGTGAATAGCTCAGAAACTCAAGTTTCCTAACGATGTTTTCATTTATCGTTAGCGAGTGTTATTGCTACTATAACTTCACAAATGTACATAACTTAGAAAACAAAGTCATAGGTACATGCCCGCACTGGGAATCGAACCTGGGTCTCACCACCGCTCTTGTGCTCAAGTGTGGGTCAGACTCCCGCTTAAGAGGACCCTTATCTACTTGGCACTTCTTTGACTCTGACTGAACTGAATGGAGAAAAACACATCTTAGCGAAAACGAAACTCTTGGTGTATGAGTCCGACTTGCACTTGGCCGGGCCTTAGGCCTCTTTTCTAATTCTAAGAGTTTCATTTATTTATTAGGGTCCGTAGTCAAAGTCAACAAGGAACTCTTTGGTCTATGCTTATAGTTTCGCCATGTCCGTCCGTCTGTCTGTCTATCCGCAGTCTAACTCAGACACGATTAGTACTAAAAAGCTGAAATTTGGCATATTCGTACACATAAATCACGCCGACACCCGCAAATGTGTTACAAAATTGTATGTTATTATAAATTGAGTGTTATTCCTTGTGAATTAGGTTTGCTGAAAGAAATTTCTTACAGACATAAACTCGCCTTTTTACATTCCAAGCTGTGGATAGACAGATTGGTATATACAGTATTGTCTTCGATTCTTCAGACCAACTTAGGCGGAACGATAAAAATAAACAGACGCAGTTGGTCGCATCGCCGGAGACGAACCACGAATCGACGGGTAACTTCGCAGTTCGTCAACCTTTTGTCTATTCGATCGGTCACTCAACGGTATTCGGACTCTGTGATTCAAGAGATCTTTTGTTGCAATTCAGCGCAATGAACTTTGTAATCCCTGACGGCATTGAATTTTAGACAGATAACTTAAGGGGCCCCAGCGAGTAACACTAGCGCCACCGAGAAGAAAAAATCATATCTTTCTTTACACACGATTGAGAGATTGCGCAGACACTTTTTGCAAATTCGATCTGTAAAAGAAGATAAGTATGATTTTTTTTCATTGGTGGCGCTAGTTAGCTCACTGGATAAGTTTGTGGATGAGATGTGAGAGCATTTTTTTATTGTTTGTAAAATTGACAAAACTAAAATCTGAAGAATTCTAAGTCACATTCTCCGTCTCTCGCCCTTTTGCCTTGGCGTTACACTTTGACATCGCGTATGAGACCCCAAATACGTCCATGTGAAGTCAGAGTCATTTGTTCAAGCAATATCTTGGGCATTATACCTGTAATTTAATGTACATTTAAGTACATTACATCTGTCGCTATTGTACATATACATCATTAAAATATAAACAAGACGGGGGATACTTAAATAATTTATAATTTGCCAACAAACTGCCATAAAGTAAAAATCTCATATCTGCCAAATTTTTAATAATAAAAAAAATACTTAGTTTAATTCTCAATACTTAGATAAATTCTACAGAAACTAACGGTAATTTTCGGTTTCTGATTTAAAAATTTATTTAAACTAAATGTTTTGAAAAACTTCATGGAATGAACCATACTAACATTGTATTTCCTGTGCTTTGAATGTCTTTTCTGTACAAAATTTATGGCAGGCTTAAGTTCCATTTTAATTTGGATTTTTTCTTTCTAAAGTTTGTTTAAAGCCTAAGTTAGGACTCATGTTGAAAAAAAACAATCAGAAACATTAAACTGAATTTTATTAAAATAATCGCAAAGATCCAAATAGTTGACGACACCTGAAGAAAAGCAATTGGCGCGGTGTCTATAAAATAATACGGCCGTTGCCATTCACTACCGGTGTCAGCTAGACCTCAAGATGACACGGCGTATCACAGATCTGACGGTGATTATTGGAGAATTAACCCTTTAAAATTTTTTATAAGATTTAATAAAAGTGCACAGTTACGGTGTTTAATTAATTTGGAAAAGTATAAGAAGTGTATCTCTTAAAGTGTTTACATATAATTCTCTGCAAGTTTGTCAACAAAACTGTGTTCACAAATGTCCTTAATTCTAATTTTCAATGAACTCAATACCGCTACCCTGCACCACTTTAACAGGCTGTTAAAATCTTCGTGAATCTTCCGATTTACAATAAAAGTCATTTTGATGTACTGCCACTCATTAGCATTATTTAGTAAGAGTAAGAAAGTTTTATTTTAGGAAGTTTTATTTATCGCGGTATTTCAACGGATATAAAGGAAGGCGAAGTATAAAAGGACCTATAAAAATTGCAAAGGTCTAATTAATGGTCAAAGTTATTCAAACTTTTTCTTTTATCTTACAGAAATGGATGTGGTGCCTCGTGGCTTTACATTCTGGGACAGTGTGGAGTCCCGCGGTTGGCATAAAGGTTCAAAACCCACCTAGTAACCCTAGTACTGTCGAAGCACAGGCGAAATTCTTTCAGTGAGTATATTTCCAATCTTCACAAACTTTTATGCACACTATTTTACGCTCTTTTTCGTAAAATAATTACCTAGTTTTTTAAGTGCCTACCTATACCATTCAAAATTAAAACTGGCCTACGATGTCATTCATAGATTAGTGTGCTTAAAATGCGAACAGAATATTGCAGGACGCAATAGTGATGCAGAGTGATGCAACGAGATGAGAGGAATTAAAATCTTTAACAAGATATGACTCATCAGAACTAGTCAGGCGACTAGCTATACCGTAAGAATTATGTTGTCGAAGGCGTGGCCACCTAATTCCTCACGATGTCTTTCTTTCATCGTTAGCTAATAGTCATGTTCATTCCGGGATTCGAACGCAAGTATCTGGCGAAAGTGAGGGCGGCGACAACGTCTGACTGGTCACTTTCCCTATTTAGAATAGATAGGAGGCGACCTTCTAGACGTTGTACAAACCTGGCAACCTAGCAATCTTTACATCTGACGTAAAGCATCTCTTAAAAATGGTCTTTTGAATTAAATTCATCACGAAAAGTCCTAAGGAAAGACTGTCCAGTCTCAATTTAAGAAACCACTGGGGTTGCTATACTATATCAACTCTATGCCCATCAGGCCATTTTATTTTTTTAATTTTTATACAGCCTACAAACTTTTTTATGCAGCATATATACGGCCCACAGAGAGAGAAAGAGGGCCTTATCTCCACGAGTGTCTCTGCGGCTTGGCGATTTCACGCAGCATCTAGGGCATTCTTAATGTTTTATCAAGCAACGAACCTACTTTCTGACAGACTTGAATCACGTATTGCTGCCAAGGTGAAACTAAAGGCCCCCACTGAATAGGAATCACATAAAAACCCAAGTACAGCCAATGAATAAATGTTTTCTAGGGATTTTTTCTCAGTACAGTTGAGTCCGTACAAGATAGAGTTCGGTCACGTGTGCGAGGACCCCAACAATTGGGAGCAGCGTTATGAGAAGAAGGATTATAAGAACCACAGAGACATGGGCAAAGTACGAGTACCTACCTAACAAATATATAGGGTGTGACAAAATCCCCATACGTGGAAAATGGAAGGTTCTACTCGACAATGCAGAAAGTTTTTAATATGGTGAAAACTTCGGAATGGAGAACTTGCGCAGAAAAAATGTTTGATACCATGCGAGAAAATCATGTTAAAAGATAAATAACGGGGCAATTTTTTTCTCTACGACCAAATACTTTTCATAATGTGACCTGTCTAAAAGTCACTCTAGTCAAGTGGAACAAAACGAGCCATACAAATCGGACTCAAACTATGACGTAAAACGAAATCTAATATGTGTTTTATTATTAGAGTTACCTGATTTTTCGCATTTTTTGTTACCTGAAAAAGCTGAAAAAATATTTGTATGGTTTTATTTTCCATTTTTTTTTTGTTATTTGGATGTTGTCACCATAGCAGAAGATGTATGTATTGACGAGGGGAATCAATTCAGTTAGCTAGGGGAATTTTGTTACATCCTGTATAAGTAGTTTTAAATGTGTCACCACTGTAAAGAGAGAACACTTTCAGAAACAACAGACAAATGCACAAAATAATATGTACTACTTTGGCTCTTCTTGATATAGAAGTATTCTTTGGGAATCTCTGCGTGTCCTTTACATACTGTTGACGGTTTGCAGTCGTTCGTATGCAAAAGTACGAAACAAACAGCTGTTAACACGTAGTAAACAGACTGCTTATGTTCGAAAAACTTAAAATTCGACTTTGGCTTGTGACTTCCACACACGAGATCCACTTTGTAAACGTACCGTGGTAACACATTTAAAAATAGCGCCTTGATGTAACTTTTCACATAAATACCTATCTGCGTGCAAATACAAAGCATCTACTGAACTTCTTCGTACATTCGTGCGTGTGTCTATATCACTGTCACGTCCCAGACATCCACTGAAAAGCGATATCCACTATGGGTGATACATATAACGCCTTATATGTACCTGTACGGCGGAGCTAAGGAAGCATTCCGCTTTCGCACAATATGTATACGTTAAAAGATACACCAAGGCGCTGGAGCTACAAAAGTTCTGCTTGAACGACCGCTATCATACTGTCTCCTTCTCTCTATCTAACTTCCTCTCTCTCTCTCCTCGCTTGGCTTGGCTTGGCTGAAGGTATATGCATGCGCCCACGTCTGAGGACTACGACCAGGGGCATCGGCAGGGCAGCGCCCGTCACTTCACCGAGAGGCACGAGCGGTCGAGGCCTTCTACAGGACTGTTCTCCGCGAAAGTACGAAACGCTTCTGCCTTTTTGTTGAGGCTACACTTAGGGTCCGTAGACAAAACTGCGAATCGGTGCGATGCGAACTCGTAACATAGAAAACTGCGACACGAATTGCTGCGATGCGATTCCGTGCGGCAAGGCATCTCCCTTAAACGATTTGGGTGACAATGCCTTCCTTCCATTCCCTTATTTTGTAAGGTAGGTCGTGACATGGATCGTAAAAAGAAGTGCTCCCTTCTGTTATTGCTAAGAAGATACAGGTAAAAGAAAGATTTTGGGTTCATCCAATTATTACTATTATGAACGCCAATGCGAATCAATTCGTAAGTTCTTGCGATGGGCGCAGTTTTGTGTATGGGCCCTTACTTTGAGCATCCGTCTCGGTCGCACACCTTGCACCCTGCCTCGTTGATCTGGCGGTTAACTCGCTTGATTACCCAAATCAGCGGTCCTGGGTTCGATTCCCACTGGGGGCCGCCGTACGTGTTTTGTACACATGCACAAGTTATTGTGTTGTGGGGAAGTTATTTTTTATTAGTTATTTACTTTTGACTGTTGGCACTAAAAAGTAAAATAACGGATATTTTATACACAGATATTGATTTCAATTTTCATATACCTATTTAGGCTGACTTGATCCACTTTGTATACGCATTTCAAGTAGGTAGTTATTTAAATAGAATTTTGTATGAGAATTTTTATTCTTAGTTATTGATGGAGCAAACCAAATACTGGTCTGGTCACTGCCTACCCCTCCTACAGGCGTGAATTTATGTTTCTTTTTAAGAAGTGTTAGATACAGAACCATGTTGAAAGAAGTTCATAATTTTTATTTCCTGTTTTCTGTAAGTATCAAAATCTATACTCATACTCGTATCCATATGAAGTATGTATTTCTTTACAATCATAACAATGTGAAATCGGAAATCACTAGAAGGACGAGATATCAACAAGAAAAGTATTTTTTTGCGGACGAGCTTAGAAGGGATCTTGTTTCTCGTTGACGTCGGCGATGGACAAGCGCCCTTTATAATATTTTCTCAAAATGCACGATGGCACTCACATTTTCATGGTTCCCTATCGAACGATCTTCAGTCTAATCAACATTGCATCTATTTCACTTCACGACAACCTATTCGTCGTTACAGTGCACACAAATTGATCCTTTATTAGCAAATATATAACGTGTGTTTTATTAAAATGACTAATAACCTATTTTCACGGTCTTAGCGAACAAATTAGAAAATTAAGAAATAATATTGGGACCTTTTAAAAGTGTTGGAGCTCTTCGTGAAGGACATATGGTTCATACTATCTGCCTTTTGCCTTATTTGCCGTGGGAACATCATCTGCCTTTTTCGACATTATTTTCTCTTTCATTTCTTTCTCTACATCTCTCTCTTTATCTTTGTCAATTAGATAACTAACAAAATAACCTACAGCTCTTAGACTTACCTCAAGGGAAGAAGATACAATTCTCAGATAATCCAAACACGCTGTGTTATCGCATCTTCTTCCTTTTTGTTTTCGTCTAAGGTATTGTCTAAGATAAAAAATAACAATATTCCAAACACCTACAGGTGAGATGGGGCGACAAAAAGGGCGGTTATGGCGAACATTACTGGGATCTCAACCATGCCGGCCATAATAATGACAACGACGATGGTAGCTATGACCATGATCACGACCACCACGGGCATGGTCACGATGATGGCTCTTACAAAGAAGAAAATACCAACGACGCCTACGACGAACCCAGTGAGCAAACCTTGACCTACGATAACGACTCCTATGACCCAGAAAAAGCATCCCAATTCAACGAAAATGAGAGGAGTAAACGCGCACACAATCTGAGAACTAAACCCGAACGCAAAACACCAAGAGACACTCAAGAAGAGCTCTACAAAGGGAACGTCCGTGAAGGCAAGCGTCAGAAGCAAGCCCACACGTACAACGTGGAGGAATCCGAAGAAAACCACGAAGACGACTCCGAATCTAAAAAAGAGCCGACGACGCGACGGCCCGCGCTAAAGAGCAAAAAACCACACGAAGCTGAAAAAGAAAGCGACGCATACAATCCAACACAAGACTCTGATAACGAAAAGGTTACGTTAGAAAACGTCCACGACACCTATTACAAGCCTCAGAAACTACAACAAAACGTTCAAGATGCCTACTACAACAAGCCACAAAAGCTACAAGACCAGCAGTTTGTTCCTTATGAAGCTGGCGCAGGAGTTAGGCAGCATTACCTAGCAGCTGCAGCACCTAGGTTGTTCTTAGAACCATCCACAGGCCATGTGGTAGATAGAGCAACCGGCCAAGCTTATGTCCTGCAGCCTATCATTCCTAATACTAACTATCAGTGACTGTACTAGTAGTTTTGGATGCAATATTGCCGTACTGCCTACCTACCTGAAAGTTTGTTAAGTTTAGTTATTAGTTGTTTGTTATTGCTTATTTATTTCCATTACATATTAAATTTGTGTTTAGTTACTATATTTTGTTGTTTCGTTTTACTTAAAACAATGCCAAGGCTTATTACGGTTTCATGTTGTTAGTCTTTCGGTCTGTTTGATCTGAACGACCATAATCAGCCTACATACGTCCTAATGCAGGCCTTTCTTTCACAAAAAGAGTATGCTTAACCACCATGCGCGCCCACCGCATAATGGCGAGTTCAAGAGGTAAGGTACGAGTACACGAATTACCTAAAGACCACATGAAGACCTTATAAGAATATTCTTTAGTACACCAGGAAAAAACAAACAAAATATTACCATTCTTAGGTACCTACCAAATGTACGTAACTAAAAAAAAAACATTCTCCAATGTGCCAATATTAAGCTAGCGTTTTACCGATGCCCCACCACCAGTCACCCACCGCTACACGACCGCACAATATGAAACGTCAAAACTCGAAACTTACGATTATAATTTTATGCCACTTTCTGGCCAGTTTCCGTTCAATTATACACGATCTATTGAAGGATTACCTACCGTCAGTATATTATAAACAACGAACGTGTAGATCGGGCCAACGAAACCGATTACTAATTTTAATGCTAAGACGTAATCCCTATAGAAAGTAACTTCCTGCCTCAGATGCTAAAAGACTGTTGAAACCAGTTTTCTTCTCCTTGATTAAGTTTTCCTGCTCCAGACTTAATTGAAAATTCGTACACTGGCTCTTTTAATCTGTATTGAGTTAAAGCAGGACAGGCTGATACATCGTTGCCGGTATATCAAAGATTTTGGTCGCTGAATAAGCCAGTAAGTCAGGAAGTAAGTATGGAAATGCACGCCGAGTTCGTTGGACTATCTCTGACTTGATAGGTATTTATGTTAGCGAGGTAATTTTACTAGCTCTAGGAACTACGTACTACCCAGCTAGTTAATCATTGAATTAACTAGATTACTGCAGGTAAACAGTGGTGAAGAATGTTGTGATGACGTAACTACTCGGATTTTCCTCAGATCTGTACTCGATTTTTTGTTACAAAACTTGTTGTTAGTATTGAATAGTGGAAACCCCGTTTTTCGTGAATATACGGGGATTTTGATATACCCTGTATAATCAGGTGGGCAAAAAGGTCTCATCGCTCTACTAAGATCTATGCGAGGTGATAATTTGAAATGGTATTCAGATATGATAGTGAAAAGAACTATCGACGAGAGCTGACTACCGTATCTTTTTATTGAATAGTTAGAGCTGCGTAACAGTACTCTATACCCTTTGAATTTAAGGAAGAAAGTCTAGGTATCATACCTAGTTGATTTGATGATTTTGCTGTAAGGTCAGCATCAATACACAACTTCTCCACTGTCTTGGTTGACCGTGCCAACGGATCCGACAGAGCCAACAATGAACTTCCACAATCACTGTCCTATATGGTAACCAGGCAAATAAACATAATCATAAACATGGAAATATGCCTAGACTGAGGCCATATGTACAAATCAAGTACGGCGGCCTTCTGTGGGAATCAAATCCACGATCTCTGTTTTGGTAGTCAAGCGTGTTAGCCGTTAGACCACCGAGGCAGTCAAAGCAACCAAAATTTGCAAGGCAACCAAAATCTTTTCCAGAACTTCGCAAGGCAGCACCTATGTTTTCCACACCGGATGTAACTAACCTTTAAACTCACCGAACAAATGAAAGAAGCAACTGTTTTGTTTAACCGTTAACCGTTGGTGCGGAACAAAGGCGGAGGAGAGGAGATACAAATCGAGGGTCACTGGGACCACGATTCCCACGAACGACCAAGCAAACGGGTTTTTCGGACAAAGGACAGTGGAAGACTCTATTGTTTTGTTTGTTGATAATTCTGCTTGTCGTTAGATGTGGGCTGGATTGAGCGGGACTGGAAAAAATAGCTGATAGAATAGCTGACATTTTATTACCCAATCGTATTTTTGATCCTATAATCAAATTTAACTGTTAATCTTCTGGAGAAGTCTTGACATGAATCACTGTTCACTGCATTACAATCAAGTGTATTTATTTGTTGCTGAATGTATGTAAGTAATTTCATAGCAGACTGTAGCTTTATATTTGTAGGTACCTTAGCGTTCGACTCTACGCTTTTTCAACAAGAACGGTCCATCCAAAGCCCAAAACTGTAGAGGTTGATTGTTCACTGTACTTTTCATTTGTTTATGCTATAATAATTTAATACATACATACATACATAAGCAGCCTATATACGTCCCACTGTAGGGCACAGGCCTTCTCTCAGGGAGAGAGTATCATAGGCGATTTCAAGCGCTGAGGTATGTGAATAGCTCAGACACTCAGGTTTCCTCACGATGTTTTCCTTCACGTTTAGCGAGCGGTATTGCTACTGTAACTTCACAAATGTACATAACTTACACTTACAAGTTAATTAAAACAAAGTCATAGGTACCGGCCCGCACTGGGAATCGAAACTGGGTCTCTCGCATCCGAGCCCAATGTTCTACCCACTAGGCTACCACAGCCTATTAATAGTATAATAATTATTAAGAATTAATTAATATTTTCTCTAAGGCAAATCAGAAATTTACTTCGTGTAATGTAAACTGCCGTGGGTCGATTTTGTAAAGGAGCAAAAGTCAAATTCTGTACCTATATCAACACTTACACAGGCACAATGAAAATAAAAACTAAAATCTGTGTAAAAGAAAGGTCAATAAACGCATTGAATTTTAACCTAAAATTTTAACCTAAAATTCAATGATAAAAGTCAATAGGAAAGACGGGGCCCCTAGCGAAAAAAGTGTCAGGTGTTGCATAAATATTTATTAAACCCATCCCGACCCGTGGACCAAGTCTGGACCACTCAAGAAACTAGGGGAGACCTGTCAACCCCTTTAAAACGTTTCTTCCACTACATGCAGATGCTAATGAGGCACGCGAATGCGTAAAAAATCTTTTGTGGACGCTGCAGCAAAAGGGTTGAACACCTTTTGAGAAGAAAGGCGATTTATTATGCGGAATATAAATTAAACATCATTGGTAGGTACATTACGTCGACGTAGGATTACTGTAGGTAGTGTAAATTTAATACTAATGGGTCACGCAGAGAAGTCTTGTAAAATTATAAGTGAAAGGTTTTTGATTCAAAATTACGATAAAAACTTAATTTTGAAATTTCTCCGTTTCACTGGATTGTTTAAAATAGCTCTTTAAGCTACTCTTTCAAAAACTACTGTAATTGTGCTTTGTTGTAGTATTACCCAGTACCTGTAGTTAAAGTAGCTCTCTGAGCTGCTCTTTCGAAGATTACTGTAATTGCGCTTTGTGATGTTAGGTACCCAATGCTTTTTAGGGTCTACAGCACATCCACCACTGCATGGTAAAGGAGCTAACAAAAGACCGGGTGGGTTGGCGTGAAAGAGAAGAAGCCTATCGCCAACAGTGGGCTCTGTTTATGGACTCATTTGGTAGATAGATAAAAGGAAAGTTGATCAGCTGACCAGGGTGCAACAAACACCCCGTGTCTATGCTGGGAAGTTCTACTCGTGAAAAGGCAAAAAATAATCAGTGTCTTTCATTTTAGTACAGTCGACCGCACACTTGCACACGAACACTCTACTTAGTTACGTTATGGGTGAGTTTGCAACTAAAATGCACCTAAAGGTTTATGTGCTGCCGACTGTACGTGGTGATGCATGTAACAGTAGATTTTTTTGCAATTTTTTTGTCACCATTGTGAAAATTGTTTGTATTGACGAACAGAATATTATGGGTATTTTATTACACCCAATACAAATAAGTAGATAATCCTAGACTATCCACTTTTTTTTTACTTATTATTTTTACCTTTAATTCTAATGGACGCTTAATGTTCCGGAAGAAAAAAAGACCTTTCCATAGGTGAAGCGGAACCGTTTTATTAGTTATTTTTACATTATACCTATGTCAATCATTGTGCAAAACTGTGTGTGACTTTTGCAAAATAACGGTCGCTCTATCTATTTCTTAAGACCCAACACATTAAGGGTCAAAGGTCCACCCCTAACTCAGGTGGGACAAACCAGTTTGACCACTTCCGAACGTGGGAACACCATTGTCCACTATCTCGCCCCTTCCGCGGACTCTTCGCAAAACTTCCGTGCAATTTCTAGAACCGGAATCATTGAATAGGACCCTTCAAACACTTGCCACTGCTTTCTTTTGAAAGAGCTTCTAATCGGCCGATTGTATTCAGCAGCATGCAAATAAAGGGTCACTTTCTGAACTGTCCTTTCCCACACACTAGAGTGGTCAAACAGGTTTTTGGACGAGATGTTTGGGTTTGAGACGGCCCGGAAAGAAAGGACCTTGTAAGGTAAGGACAGTGGTGTTATCAATAGAATCTTGACGGCTTCTTAGTTCTAACGGCTCTTGTTCGAAACACGTTTGACCAGTTTCCGGTCTGAGAAAATGTTTTGATTCTCGATTTAAGAACTACGACCATGACATTGTCATTAGGAATTTTACATTATTAGAGGCCTAATTATGCGCACCAAATCCTGAGGGACTCCAATCGTCTAACTGTCAAATTCCATACTAATTTGACAGTTAAACTATTGGAATCGTTCAGGATTTGGTGCGCGTAATATAGGAGCAGGTTGGTAATGTTAAATTCCACAGTGCTTTCAAAATTCTACATATTATTATTATAACATAACATAACATAAACATAAAATAAACATTTACATACAGGCACATACATTGCTTCTGGCCCCACACTAGGATACCCTGTGTCGAAAAAAATTAAAATAAAACACTGTTTAAACGATATTATAAATTCAAATTACGCACGCACATCAGCTCACAATAAAGCCTCTTCATAAGGACCACGACCGCTCTGTCAAGCGCATACCGACCAAGAAGAAGAAGATAAATGTAATATAATGATAAGAAGAATAATGATTTTTCTTCTTCCATTCCTAGAATGGAATATTTTCAGTTTTTTCTTTTTTGTGGCACCCTTTAGTTGGCGTCTACAGCAAAGATTACCTATATACTCTAGAACATTCAAGAGAAACCTATAATTGGCCATATGATAAACAATGTATGTTTTGTAAGTGCACTATGTATCGCTGTTGGTTTATTCAATAAATATAAATAAATAAATAAATAAATGTAAATTGAAACTCATCAATGTCTAAATACTGTCATTTATATAATAATGAAATTTAATAGATATTAGTGAGTTGGTTAAGTAACCCTTTGTGAATGTTAAGGTATAAAACTTTTTCGCATATTGTAACGGGTATCTAGTAATTAGCAATTTCATAAAAAAAATAATATAATGGTATCTACTTAAACTAAAATGCACCTAAAGGTTATGTTCAATGAACATGTAAGTCCGGAGCCAATTGCAGTTCAAGGCAGTATTCTCGAAGTTGTTAAGGAGTATGTTTACCTCGGGCAAACCATGCAGTTAGGTAAAAACAACTTCGAGAAAGAGGCCAATAGAAGAATACAGCTGGGCTGGGCAGCGTATGGGAAACTACGTCGAGTCTTCACATCGCCAATCCCACAGAGTCTCAAGACGAAAGTCTTCAATCAGTGCGTCCTACCCGTCATGACATATGGTGCCGAAACGTGGACACTCACGGTGGGGCTGGTCCACAAATTTAAAGTCGCTCAGCGTGCTATGGAAAGGGCTATGCTCGGGGTTTCTCTGAAAGATCGAATTCGAAACGAGGTGATCCGACAGAAAACCAAAGTCACCGACATAGCCCACCGAATTAGCATGCTGAAGTGGCAGTGGGCCGGCCATATCACCCGAAGAACTGATGACCGATGGAGTAGACGAGTTCTTGAGTGGAGACCGCGGATCGGTAAACGTAGTGTGGGACGTCCTCAGACTCGGTGGAGCGATGATTTTCGCAAGGCGGCTGGCAAGAGCTGGATGAGAGTAGCCGAGGACCGTGCTCAGTGGCGTGCTATAGGAGAGGCCTATGTCCAGCAGTGGACAAGCATAGGCTGATGATGATGATGATGATGATCTACTTAAATAAATAAAGCAAAGTGTGTGATGGAAGCAGTCACAGAATTCGCTAGCCAGAAAGATAAAAGGGGTAAGATGAACAAAAACAGATTTTCACGGTAAATGCGTAGAGAAACGAATATTTATTGCAAGCGTAGTAATTGAACTGACAGGCAAAAACAATCTGTCTTGTCTGACGTTAAACTTTTCATAATTTTTTAATACATGACAAAATTATTATGAATTAAGTTTCAATTAAGTACGATATCTATTTTATAATTATATATATAGAGTAGGTGAAAGTTAGTGTAGAGTTAAAGCACTGCGACTGAGCAGATTTGAAAAAATAATTGCTAAAACATCAGTCTAATAACAATAAACTTGTTAACTGATGTATGCAGTAAGTCAGTGAATTAACAATAACACCTCTTTGTCTATTGATAATATTCGGACGGGGCTGGCGGCGAAGGGTAACAAAAAATTCAACCCCTTTGCCTTAAGTAAAATACCATCACTTGATATGCAAATTCCTGAAGGACATGAGCTTATTGCATCTTTGGCTCGGCGTCAGTATTGCACAAACACTTCAGGTGGTTACTTCGTTTTTTTTTTAAATAATATCTTTATAAAAATTAAACACGTAGTGATCTGGTGATATTTTTTATTATAACATAAATAAATAAGTTTAAATTTACAATAAAATTTTGGTGAGTACCTACCTACTATATTTTATTTGATAAAATATCTTTTCTAATGTTTTAGAAGAATCGATGTTTTTTCTAAACGCATAAATAGCTCTTAAGGAAGTAAATCAATACAATACATATGGTTGGAATTAAAGAATACAATATTGGTGAAGTGAATTAGCCAATAAAAGGTTAAAATGTTGTTAGAATGTTTTGCACTTGCTTGATTATAATTTTTTTGTTTAGAGATTAGGATCTCCTTTTTTATATTACTTATTTTGTTTTGCGATTTTTTTTCATTTCGGCTTTTATTAGTCATTTACTCCGGCTCGTTCATCCTAAGACGAGCGAAGTCTTCGAAGACGATGTTATCTTCCTCTTCGTTGGTATATAACGAGTTCTCGTAGCGATGTCGCTCGATCGACTGCATCTTTTTCATTGCATTGAAGCGCTGGCGTTCGACAGTTCCTTTGAAATAAAATAATTGTGTAATGAATGGAATTTTGAATAAGATATAATTAATAGCAAGTATTAGTGTGTATTGTATTACATCATTGCTAAAATAGTCATTTTTATAGGTGCCCCCCTCCTTATAATACGTAGGTACTTTTTATGTCTTTCTTTTTTGCACGCCTACCTCAAATTTTGCCTCTCTTGTACCTTCTGCAGGTTGACTGGTGGAAAATACCATTAGCATTAAGTCTACCCTTTGTACACTATCTTTGTGCAATAAAGAATTAATAATAATAATAATAAACCTTTGTTTTACGTCGCTCGTCTTAAGCCAGCATTCTGTTCTTATACAAATCTTTGGAGGAAATCCATTGAAACGTGGTGCTTAATGACAGCAAGATGGTGTTTTCATGTGTTCTATCCGCTCAAGCTATGGCAGGTAACCTGACTTTGCAATACCTATCTAAAAATTATGCGCCACATTATGTTTTGTTCTTACAATTTTTCTTGGTGATAGCGAAAGATGGATATTACGAGTATGCATCTCGCGGCCAACATCCAATAGTGCAGAGATTAGTATTTCCCGAATTTGAACATCCATAAAGTTTTTATATACGAGTATCACACTAACCTTCAGCTGGGTGAAGCAACTTGAACGGCACATCAGTGACCAGCTCCCCTCCTAGGGTGCCACAGTTCAGCTTCACTCGCACGGAGTACGAGATCACAATACCGATGGCATCAGTCGGACACTTCCCTTCAGCCACCAGGGTGGAGCTGGCCAGGTTTACGTCGTCCTCCTTTAGATGCCCGTCAAGAGCCACACCTGTTGTAAAAGCATGGGCATTGTTTCGCTAAATACACTCCTTAGGTATTTTCCTCCTTGGAAACAAAAATAAAGTTACTTTCTATTTGCTACATCTGATCTTGATTGAGGGGCAAGATACGTTTGAATGTAAGATACCTATATTTTTTATAAGTTATCTGCCACTACGTAAATTGGAATGTAGGTAGGTATATAAACCACTTTAGACATTGCGAGCAAGCAAGATTGCATTTATTTTTTGATACTGACCACGGATGTCCTTGTTGGTGCGAGATAGAGGGACCAAATAGAAGGTCTTGGACAGGCTAGCCCCAGGCGTGATCGGGCAGCCTTCACGGCTCTCCAGCGAAGCCACGTGGCGACTGAACTGCGAGTTGATCATTGTGATCTCAACGTGTTGGATGACCATGCAGCGGATGTTGCGGACCGACTTTCTGGAGTTGTTGGAGACGATCACGTTGGCCGCAATCTTTTCGCCATGGTAGTAGATCTCTCGGTCCAAAGTGACTTCTAGATTGATCTTGCCGTTGCTGAAAGTGAAGCCCTTGCTCACGAGAGAGCTCGGCAGACGTCGGCCGCGGGATGTTGGGGCGTGTTGCAGCTGTGTAAAATTTTAGATTAGAAAACTCGTATTTAGATGTTACAGTTGGTATATTTTTTCTGTTGAATTGAGATCTATAAATCAATTATAAGTTTTTTTTCCACATTAGAAGGGTTTTGGTTTAGATGGATCCATTAAAAGGATTTGTAAAATTAAATTATAAAGCGATATGCTTCGGACTAATTCTAATGAGTCTGCTTTAATGAAATGCTCACCCATTCCGGGATATCGATAGTAAGTATTTTTGATTTGAGTCTTGGAAATTTGAAAATAGGAATCTGTGCCCACAGGTTCTTATATGAACAGCAAGTCCGGCAAATGAATGCATTGGGAAGTGGAAGAGCTTGAAAATGAATTAAGTGGCTTACCTTCTTGATAGCCAAAGTAACGGAGCTACGTTTATGAGTCTTCTGATCCTCACTCTCGGCAACGTAAGTTCTTACGCAATATTCGACTCCCATGGGTTTCCCTTGATCCTCTTCAGCTGGTTGAAGAGTGACCTATGAATTTGTCCGTTAGTATGAAATTATGCAACGCTTATAGATAGGTACAAAAACTGACGGTATATTTAACCTCCTCAGTTGAAAATAAAAGCTGTTGAAAACAATTGTTATTTTCAAGGTCAGTACCTACTGAAGAGATTATAAAAAACCCTCTAAAACGCTACTCAGAGGTAGTTCAAATAGTCTGTGGTTACTTTTTTCCCTTTACCATCGACTATTTAAACTGCCTCTGAGGAGTTTTATAAGGAATCGTGTTTTCATAAATAAGACCGTTATTTTTTAACGGTCCATTTACCGAGCTTGGTGCCATTTCTGGGAAGTTAAAGGTGAAGGGATAGGCGTTGGGTCCAAGCTTCTTCAACAGCTTTTCCTGCACAGTTGTCAATTCCATTTTCGCGTTAACCAAGGGCACCACCTGCTCCTGCTCAATCACCATTTCCTTGGTGAACTTCACTCCCATGACCTCATCCTCTTCCCTACCATAGCGGTAAGTAGTCACCAGCTGAACAAAAATACGTTACGTTTAGAAACAGTTCTTTATAACACCACACTTAGAGAACTTCACAATCACTGCACTTCGAAGAGTTGTAGGTACCTGACTGTAGACTTTCCTTCCTTTCAGGTACTCGGTGTCGACCACCACAACTCCATCGACGGGGTCGCAGTAATCTACATGATCAATGAAGTCGCGCTTGCCGAGGTAAACAGTGATTTTTCCATTTGGTGTTGTTTTCTTGAACACCTTCACAGCGACCACAAAAGCCAGGGAGATGTAGTCAAGCATCTTGACTGCGTTTGGAAGAAGAGTTGTGAATATGACAAAAAGGTATTAAGGTAAAGGTAATGAAGATGGTTAATTGTGTATGAACTCTTGGAGTGTGATTGTTGTGAGGCGTTCACCAGAAATGGTGGCTGTCTGGGTGGTTTTTCTTTTATATAGGGAACACATGTGAGGTTTCTTAGAAAATGAAATAACTTGCCTAATGAGATTAAAGGCAGCGCTCGCAGCAATTGGATTAAAATCGTGTGAGTTGTGTGACGCATAAGTTATGCTCGTATCGATTTGTTTTTACAGAGCAACGTAACACACGCATGAATGTGTGGTTTAACAAAATTGTTTCATTCAACTCAGTGGGTCATTAACGGATTTATAAGAATGTAAAAAATTAACCACTTATTTCGAATATCAATCTCCTAAAAAGGCATATCTAGTAAGACTCCTTTATAATTTAAACTACTGCTATGATGATCTGCTAGCGATATCGGCATTAAGTTTATATTTCATATTGTGACAGTGCGAGGTAGGTATATGGTCTCATTTTACATGAAAATGTTTTTGGTCGGATTTTATATTCTACTACGAGTAACTAGTTAGATCTTTACAGAATTATAAAAGCAGTTTAGGGGTTATACCCAATTTGGTTATGCTTGGTTACCTACTTATGGTTTCTGTAATCCTGAACCGATAATATTATAGTACATTACTGCACCGGCCAGCAAAAGAGGCATTGATGGACGAACGTGGAAATGTGGGCCGAGGCGAAGCCGAGGCACACATAGCATACGTGAGTCCATCAATGCATAGTTGTGGCCAAGGCTTGTATATGATTTTTCTCAAATAGGTAATGCGCGGAAATTAAAACTAATTAGTACTAAGGCAGAACTTTTTATTTGAAAAATTCAATAAACTTTCAAAATCAGACGAACCACGAACGAACAACAATAATTTTTGCCGCGTTAAAGTGTTCTTTTTTTTTCAATAGGTAGCCAGTTCGAAATTTAAATAAAACCTCTGATAAGTTACCTCCTTGGTTGTTTTTAAATAACACGACATGTTTAGTATGTAATTTATTTGGCCGCAAAACACGACAGTTATGAATTTTCATAGAACTTTTCCGGCCGCTGCTCGCGTGTAATTGGATTTCGATTTATCTCGTAGAAGGTTATCGAAATAATGCTCAAATTTCCAAGCATGTTTGAGAAAAATACATTTTCATTTTAATTTTACTTGTAATAACTATTATGATAATTCTGTAATCCTGAACCGATAATAAATATATTTTCATTTTTATTTTACTTGTAATAACTATTATGATAATAATTACAAGTAGAGTATTATACACACGCACGCACGTAAAGCATACCAAACTTTACCGACTTTCACTCTAGTAGGTAGGTACCTACTTAGTGCACGCACTAAACTTAAAACGTAGTTTGATTTGTACTGACGACTGTAAGTTATAAAAGCAATAAAGTCAATAGCTGATCTACCTTTATAAAGTCACAAGTTATATACAATACATTTACAATACATAGGGTACCCAATGATGGCGGCCTTATCAGATGACTAGTTTTCAGCAGAGTAAAAACCTCAAGTGAAACACAACCTTTTTTCTTATCTTGTACATTTACTAAGTACTTTAGTTAATTTCTTATGTCATTTGCAAAACTATTAGAAGTACAAATACCCACTTCTATTTTAATACCGACTCCAAATTATACTTCTACAATACCTAAGTACATGTTTAAGAAGGTTATAGTTCTACAATACCTAGAATAGTACCTACTATTTTGAATTTTGTAAACTTCGGGATTCTTTTGCATTAATTAATCTCTATTTGAATTACAATATTACAGTTACAAAATCGCCCGCCCGTAACGAACCTGAAAGAAGATGTAATAGTAGGTACCTACATACAGCGGAAATTAAAAGTAAGTACCTACCAGTAGGTAGTACCTACCCAAGAAAAACTTTTTACTTTTCAAAATCATTGACGAACAACAATAATTTTTCCCGCGTTAGTGCTCATTTTGTTTTTTTAATAAACAGCTTTCTGTTTGCAAGCCAGCTCGAAATTTAAATAAAACCTTTGATAAGTTACC
The DNA here is from genome assembly GCA_963969515.1 of Yponomeuta evonymella. NCBI lineage: Eukaryota > Metazoa > Arthropoda > Insecta > Lepidoptera > Yponomeutidae > Yponomeuta > Yponomeuta evonymella. Next base: position 5,435,507 of record OZ018349.1, read on the forward strand.
TCCTTGGTTGCCATGTTTCGGAGTAAAAGATCGCTCCATTTTTAAAATTACACGACAGGTACCTAAATATGAGTTTAATGTAATTTATTTGGCCGCTAAAACACTACAGATATGAATTTATTTTCATACAACTTTTGCCGGCCGCTGTTCGTATGTATTTGGCCAGTAGTACCTACAGCAATTTCAATTTATCTCGTAGAAGGTTGTTAAATTAATGCTCAAATTTCCAAGCATGTTTGAGAAAAGATTGATTGTTCTTCTAAGGGCCAATGAATATAAAACTTAACTGGAGAATAAATTGCATGCTATCACTGTCTAAATCATAGGACAAGACAGTGAGCACATTAGTTTTATTCTCCAGTTTAGTTGAATCTGACTATTGAAAAATCCGGTCTAAGACAAACACTTTCGGTCCTCACAGACCAAACCTTGTCCAACCCTTTATTTTTTGACGTTTGTCTGACATTCATTTCTGTTTCGCGTCGCTGGATAACCTCAAAATAGACTCGCAATTTTCTTGTGTTATTGTGTTTATCGAAGAAAACAAGTAGTTTCCTAATTATCCGCGTGCTAATTGAGGAATCTCGTAAAGTGTTAAGTTCTAAGCAGACCTACAAGTTTCGTACGAGATAATGTGGACTTGAAAAGGGGAAATCTTGTAAGTTCCTATATATTTCAATTTCGCCTGATTCTCTGTTAGATTGTTGGAATTACGATCTAATTAAGATAGTCTTGAATTATTAGAGTTGTAATTCAAACTAGAATATGGAAGCGTTGTTTCTCGAGGTAAATGCTTCAGAATACATACAAAATAAGCACTAAAATGTATATCGTCCTTTTACTAAACCATTTTGGTATTTAAGTGATAAAAGTACAATGAAGACGCTTCTAAGCGGTTATAACATCGTCGAACACCGTTCAGAAAAAATTAGAACACCTCAGATTTCTTCACAATGTTTTCTGTTTTATGTTTTCTGAGGTATGTACCTCAGTCCTTAAAATTGGCAATCCGCAGTAGGCACGGGCGGTAGTTAAGGCCATACTCTCTCTCTCTCTCTCTGAGAGAAGGCCTGTGCCCTGCAGTGGGACGCATTTAGCTACATGATGAACCCAATCCTGTAATGTATTTTTATATAATAACTATGCGTACACATTATTCTCTATATTATGAGATTGATAAGAATTAACTTATGAATAATATAGGTTCTTATTCTATTATTGTCATCCATTAAGAGGAGGGGACTAGTTTCCAGAACACAGGGAATCCTATTGTGGGAATTAGGGCTTCATCCTTTTTTTATGTAGGTAATTGTTTTTGGAACAAATAAACATTTTTTATTTTCATTTTCATTTACTGCTCCATTAAGTAGTGAAATGTGAAAGGATAATAAATACATTTTTAAACTAAAGTGTTAGTCAAATATTTGCTCAATGTAATCCAGTTACTTACCTACAACTCTATGGGCCAGTTTCTGAATTGAGAATTTTGCTAAGTGCATAGTTAACTGTAGTGCTGTCTCTTCAAAGTTCTCAGAAAAGAGGGAGAGAAGAGTTACTTAAGTATTTACTTAGTGAATTTCTCAACTCAGAAACCCACCCTTTGTTCCTATAAGATTTTCAAAGATGAGCAACTTAAAATTTGTCTGGATGTATTAGGATCTGATTAGAAACTTGTACAAGTTCCTAATTAGACACAGAACCGGTCAGCATGCCGTAGATCCGATACAAAAAAATAAAAACAAAAAGTCATGACTGCAGGTTAAGGTAACACTAAACTACTCTGGATGAATGACAACACTATGTACTTCTGAATTGGTACATAATTACAAATTGGTTTACTCATTTAGAACTTATGATGAAATAATAAATCTGATAATAAACATACATGCATACATGAACCTTGAAACATAACACTGTTTTTTGTTTTTGCAGTCTTGGAAAAAGGCTACCAGCAACTTTATAATTATATCACCCTTAGTTAGCAAATATAGCCTGAACCATTGCTCATTTGAAGTGTCATCGGGCAGAGCACATCGTTCAGATAAATGATGGCTATGGGGCAGAAAAGTTCTGACCCGGCGACCACGGACCAGACGATGCAGCGTAGGCACGCCCCCCACCAGATGGTCTGACAACCTGGTTAAGGTGGCAGGTAGTCACTGAATGAGGGCAGCACAAGAACGGGAAGCTTGGAAAACCATGAGGGAGGACAATGTGCTGCAGTGAGCGTCAAATGGCTGATGATGATGATGATGATAGTTAGTTAGACCCGGGTTTTCTACACTTCGGGCCTCCTATTTGGGTTATTGTACATAGCAAGTGCTGAGACATATAAACCTTAACACTCATATATCCTTACAAAGTTCCCTTTACTGTTAGCAAAGTGGTATTGCTACAAAACATTCGTAAATGTATGTAACGTAGGAAACAAAATCAATGTTATTTAATGCATCACATCATCATAATGTCATATGTGAGGCAAGGATTCTACCAATGTACTGCCACTGCTTGTAATAATAATATTGTCCTTACTTCCACAGCTATACCATCAGCATGCCGACCTTCCTCACGCCAGGACGGCATGGCTATGCGGTGCGTTTCTCTCGGACCCGTCCAGACACCATCGCTGTAGCAACCAGCCAGTACTATGGGCTGGCCGGAGGCGGGACTCTGTTCTTCCTAGAACTGTCTCATGATTCCAGTACTATACTGGAGCTGCAAAAGTTAGAGTGGAGCGATGGGCTGTTTGATGTTGTAAGTATAGGATCCATAATATGGAGCGATGGGCTGTTTTATATTGTAAGTATAGGAATGACATTAAATTAAAATACAGGCTTCACAAAACATACAAGGCGACTAAATTGGTACGGAATTACGAGGCATTCAGACTCTGTAGAGCTAGAGTGAAGGCATCAACCGAGCTGCACGACCTTTGTCGGGATAGTGGGAAAAATAACTTAATGAGAGATCCCAGATGATTGGTCGTACATGAAAGGCAAGAAGGGCAATGCTAGTAGAAATAAAATTATTAGAGATAGGCAGGTTCTATCTGAGCAGGAATGCGCAAAGGAATTTGCCAAATATTTTTGCTCTGTGTACAATCCTACAGCGGCGCTATTAGATAGGGGCAGCGCATGTCGCAAGTCTCGAGTCAGCGGATGTGCACTACGCACTTACGCGATTGGGACGGAAACGCTTGTCGGGGTAGTGTGTAGGTTCCGCAATGTTCTCTCGGAGCTGGAAGCTATCGCGAGTGGTACCTGTTCCAAAGGGCGTGGGGGGCCAGAGGCCAGTCAGGCCGGTGGCTGTTCTGTGCACACCAGCGAACGTTTTTATATCGTTCTTTGGATCTGCAGGTGAGAGCGCAGCTTAGAGAAGCACAGTAAGGCTTTCGCGCCGAGCGCAGCACCACGGGCAACTTGTTGCACTTAATGACTCGTGTGACATCTGCGGTGGATGCAGGCGGACAGGTTGATGTAGCCTATTTTGATTTGGAAAGGCTTACGACGCGGCTTCAGACGCTGCAGTTGATACGCTTCGTTTTTTTTGCGGATTACACGAGGGTCAGACAGCAGTATGTGGATTGCGCAGGTCACATGTCGGAAAAGTATTACACGAGATCTGGAGTTACTCACGTCAGCAATTTAAGACCACTAGAGTTCATCGTAATGATCGATGATCTTCCTTAGATGGTTAGGGAGTCGACTTACATTCTCTTTGCCGACGATCTCAACTTGGGTCGCGAAATCGATGATAGCTCGGACTGCCTCAAACTACAGGAGGACATTGACAGAGTGGTAGTCTGAAAAACCGGATATATTTCAACGCATCAAAGTGCCAGGTAATTTCATTCAGCCGTGCATGGTCACCACGGCATCATCATCAGTACCAAGTAGATTGAGTACCAATGCAGCGTGTCACTGAGGTAAGAGACCTGGGCGTCCGTTTCACCTCTGCGTCTGTATACATAAATGCTTTGATTATGTAAGATAACTAGGTAATTTACTTTAATACGTAATTATGTATTTTTTATAACTTGCTTCTGCAATAGGTGGCTCCCTGTAATGTTAGCGTTAACCTTTTTGCTATAAATAAAATAAAAAATAACAATAAAATCACACTAATAGCACAATAACTTCATCCGCACAGCACAATAACTTGTCTTGCCATAAAATAGGTAGGATAGGCGTGTTTAATTTGAAATTCATAGTATAGCTAAACAGATCCGAAGGAGCTGTTCGTGTAGGTACGTGTACAATGATTGAATGATTTTATAGAGGCGGTTTAACTTTGGTATTACCTAGGTTTATTATAAGTATAAGCAGTGAAAATAATATTTTCTTATCCTTTTTTTATTTTGTTTAGAAATAACTGAATTGGCAAGTTTTTATTGATTATGTTAGCAGGCCTGCATATTTAAATATTTGTAGCTTAAAGTAGAGTATACCTACTACAATATTATGCTTCTGTTCTACATACCTAATAAACAAAACAAAACAAGAATACATAGCAAAAAGAATACCTCAGCTTTTGAAATTTCTAAATCCCCAGTGGTTAGGTATTGTAATTAAGCTCATGCGAGTACTCTCTCTCTATCTGAGAGAAAGACAGTGCCCTGCAGTCGATCGTAGATAGACTGCTTATGTAAGTAATCATAGTATGAAAATTTTATTTTCCAAGCCATACTCTATCATACATAATAAATATAAAAATCAGTCCCTCCTGACATTGAAACCTGTGCCCCATACAATAAACAAAGTAGTGCACATGACAATAATCCCCATTACGAGCAAACTAGGATATCCCTCTACCCAGACATGACAACCAATCTACGAGTATGTACGGTCTGTTACAATCCAGTGTCCTGCTAAGGTAAACAGTAGTTAAGTATGTGGTACCTACATAAAACAATTTATGCCATCTTAATTGAATTGCTTCCTGATAACCTGAACAAAACTGTTCTATTTTAAGAAATTCTTATCATAGAATTTGTGCATTATCTGAACTATTTATCTATTCATGGTGGTAGGCACAAACGTTGTGTAACACTCCCTGGCTGGACTACGTTTTAGTACCTACTGAGCCTCAATATTCTGTATTATTTTTCTGTTAAATTATCCAAGAAATGCCAACGAAAGAAAAACCAGAGAAAAACAATTTTGCTTCTTTTTTCATCTATTCTGTTCTGTTCTTTCTATTCTCTCTCCTCTATTCAACCCGAAAAGTGGGAAACCCGAGTGGAGAGACGATAGTGGGCAGTGAACTGTATGAGTTGATGAAAACACCGGGGTTTCAAGTAGGTTGGCCTTGCCGTTTATTTGGCATTTAAAACAGTTTATAAATACAATTTTATGCGTAAACTAGCTGTTCCCCGCGACTCCGTTCGCGTGGTAATTTTGGTGTGTATTTTCCGGGATAAAAAATAACTTATGTGCTAATCCAGACTACAATCTATCTCAGTGCAAAATTTCACCCGGATCCGTTCAGCCGTTTCTGCGTGAAAGAGTAACAAACATCCATCCATACATACAAACTTTTGCGTTTATAATATTAGTAAGGATTAGCACCGTCAATGTTGAAGTATTGCCAACACCGAGATCAGATTTCAGTTTTGGATGGCTTAGTTTGTTTATTTACTCTCTTTGAATATTGAACTGGGACACAATGAAGGGAAGCCCCGCGCACGCTGTGTGCGCAAGCAACTTTGCATCACCACCTAACGAGCTTAGGCTATTCAGCCGTTTTATTTATAGGCGATTTGTCCTGTTGGTGCTAGAATTTGCCTACTAAACATCTTTGTTTAGGTTCTCAAGCTGATAAGTCCCTAAGGGCTGGTTTCTGAATTGAGAATTTCACTAAGTAAATACTTAAGTAACGTTCTGTCACGCTCTTTTCTGAGAAAATTGAAGAGATAGCACTACAGTTAACTATTTACTCAGCGAAATTCTCAATTCAGAAACTGGCCCTTACTCCCTTAAAGCAAAGCACCAGTGCAGCTAAGCAAGGCTGGGAAAATACCTTTTCTCCTAGAGATTATAAAATATCATCTTATTTATCACGCGTTCCCACTGCCGATTTGAGATTTGGAACCCTGCGATATGTGTAAACGTTAGATAATCAGGTATTCGCAGGATGCTTTTCGTCACGTTTAGCGAGTGCTATTGCTGTACTTGCAACAATTTCACAAAATGTACCTACTTAACTTTGAAAACAAAATCATTGATTTCGCTACACATACGAACGTTATTGGTAGAATAGTTAACGCTCAGACGCTCTGCTACCGTCCCGTCATTTACTAACATCTTGTTGGTTGTCTGATCCAGCTTCCTGTGTTGAGATTTCTGACTGAAGTGTTCACATACCTTCTGAGGTAAAGCTTGAAATCGGAAATCCGCAATGGGCACGCGTGGTGAGACTTTTTGAGAATGCAGTGGAAGTTTATACTGTACAGCATGTAATAAAAAATCCCCATGTACATCCGATAACGGCCGTTCTGCGTTCAGCAAGAATCACTTTGCAATGGGGAAACTTCGCAATTGCGAAATAAATTTCAGCTGTTCCATATATTGTAATGCCTAATGGTGCCAACACTTATTATGGAGCAGCTTCTTCCACATAAGTTCAAATGGGTACTTTTAATCGCGACGTTAAGAGCACTTTCGGAAAACGGCACGGAAAACTGGGGCGAATGGGTCTGAGACCAACTGGCAGTTGGGTTTTGAGTTTATTATGTAATAAAAATCCTTTTAGACATGGTCAGGCGGCACGGACGGCGCGGCGGCGTGCGGCGCGGGCGACGGCGCGGTCATCGTGTTCCGCATCGGGTGCTCCGCCCCCCTCCGCGTACTGCGCGGGCACACGAGCGAGGTCTGCTCGGTGGACTGGCCGCGGGCGCAGCTGCTCAGCGCCAGCTGGGACACCAGCGTTAAGTTGGTGAGAGAACTAGTCAATTGTGAAGCGTTTCTTCTGGTCTTGTTAGTTCACGCGAATGGCCGCTGCGGGATGGTGCTGAGTTTTGGCAGAGAATTTGTCGCTGCGGGCTGGTGCTGAGAGACAAAGCGGGCTGTCAGCTAGTCCCATGTTAATCTCCATAAAAAAGCCGTACCACCGCGGAGCGAGTCCTTCTCGTTTAAGCTTGTGTAGGCTATTGTACTTCGCGCAGAGCCGTCATATGGTCTGTGGTACTACTGTCAAATCGGTCTTTAACGCGCCGTAACTCTTATCGTCCATAGCATTAGAGCTAGTGTCGATACATTGCGTCAGAGAGCCATCCCCTCGTGCGCCCAGCCAAACACTAACGCCAAAAACCATTCCAGTGGGACCCCGAGTCGGAGGCTTGTCTCTCGACGTTCGCGGGTCACTCTCAGCTGGTGTACACGGCGGCGTTCTCGCCGCACTCGCCGTCGACCTTCGCTTCCGTGTCCGGCGACGGCCACCTGAAGCTGTGGAGCTGCGGCGAGGCCGGCCGCGCCGCCGCCGCCGTCAAGGCTCACGATGCTGAGGTGACCAAATTATGCTAGCCCCAAATTAAAATGGAGAACTTGCACGAAAAAAGTTTTAATAATATATAATAGGAGACGCCATGTGAAAAGATAAATAAACGTGGTATTTTTTTTTCTTGTCGACAAGTCAATATAGTCACGTGGTATAATATACAAATCGGGCTCAGACTATGACGTCACAACTTGCACGTCACGCCTTATAATGTGTGAATGAAGCGTTTATCGATATTTGATTTGTCTCGTGAAATAATGTTTTTATGCATCTATATTTAGAATTCAATGAGTTTTTTATTACTTGAGTCACTTTATTTTTCGCTATATTTGTGATTCCGAAAACCCGAAAAAAAAAATTTATCGTTTTATTTTGTAATTTTTCTTAAGTTTTCATAGGTCTTCTATGGTATAAAAGCAATCTCACTTCAATCTAAGTTAGACGCAAGTTCCCAATTCAAGATTTTTTTCCAGCTCGCTGGACCGACGCTCTGAGGCCCGGGCAACACAGAAGGGACGTGGGGCGAGAGCGCGGAAAAGACGCGTCCTCTTTCCAATAAATTCACTTTTATAGGAAATGTACTGAAGGCACAGGACGAAGCCCACAGTGCAGGGACGGGGCTAGGGCGCGTACTCTGTGCAACGCGTCGCGTCTTTTCTGCCCCCTCGCCCCACGTCCCTTCTGTATGGCCAGGGCCTAAGCAGATTGCTGGCGGTGGCTGGCTGAGGGTGGCTGAGGAAAGAAGGAAGTGTTGCCTTACGGAAGGCCCATGTCCAGCAGTGAATGAATATGGGCTGACTGATTGATTCATTATAGAAATATTGTATGGAATCAGGCGTTACTTTGCGGAAATCCGATGTCATGTCGTTAAATGTCAATAGATGGCGCTGTTCTCAAAATCGATCTTTGTCTAATGTTGTATAGATAATGCTACGGAACCCTTCATGCGCTAGTCCGACTCGCACTTGGCTGGGTTTTTTTTTTATAATGATATTAAGATATGAAAATTGCTTTGCTAAATTCCGCCAAAATCCCACAAGCACCATGCGGTTAGTTAATGCACCGCCCTCCCTCCCACTTTTTCAAGCAGAAGCAAGACACAAACACACCAGCACCGACACCGTTTGAGAGACGCGGTGTCTTTGTTTACTTTTAGTCGTTCGCTTCAATATCTAGGGTTATAGATATCATTGTCTCTGTAAATTACTGGTGTGCAATAAAGAGTTGTATATCTGTATACCGTTAGTGTTTTTGTGGAATCGACTTTTTATAAGAAAGATCTATGTAATACCACGTTATTTAGTTTAGCTGGTAGATAATGCTAAGTAGCATTGAGCTCGCCTGTTTGCAAAACTGTGTGTTCAAATGTAATAAAGTATTTTAATAATAATAATGTTCTATCCTTAGGTCCTCTCCTGCGATTGGAGTCGGACCGAGACTCACGCCATAGCAACAGCGGGCTCCGACGGTCTGGTGCGGGGATGGGACCTGAGGAGACTCACTTCACCCATGTTCACGCTCAAAGGTGAACAAACGAGTGAATTTGATGCATAATCAGCCTACCTATATGCGTCCCACTGTAGGGCACAGGCCTTCTCTCAAGGCGAGAGTATTGACTTAATCACCACGGGTCCCCACCGCGGATTGGCGATTTCAAGCGCTGAGGTATGTGAATAGCTCAGACACTCAGGTTTCCTCACGATGTTTTCCTTCACCGTTAGCGTGTGGTATTGCTACTATAACTTCACAATGTACATAAGTTAGAAAACCAAGTCATAGGTACATGCCCGCACTTGGGATCGAACCTGGGTCTCTCGCTTCCGAGTCCGATGTTCTACCCACTAGGCTACCAACGCTCAATTTGATGGATAACTGTTAATTAAAGAAAGGGACCGAGCGACTATTAGCCTCTCGCTCATAAAATATTGCCGTCTATGTTGTATGGACCGGACCGGACGACGCACCATGGGCAGGCCCCCCACCAGATGGTCTGACGACCTGGTCACGGTGGCGGGGAGTCGATGGATGCGGGCGGCACAACACCGAGAAGCTTGGAAAACTATGAGGGAGGCCTATGTTCTGCGGTGGGCGTCAAATGGCTGGTGATGATATTGTATGAGCGGGAGGGAAATAGTTATTTAGTCCCTTTCTTTAATTGCTATAAAATTTTAAGGGCGCCACTAATGGAAAAAAAAACATTCTTTACTTTCATGCCTTTATCCCGGAGTGGTAGACAGAGAGCCACTTTGCCACGTGCCACGATAGAATATAGATGTAGAAAGGCACAAAAAGTTAGCTGGAGATAAGTAGTTTCCGATATGATTCAGCGGATGAAGGTGGTAATAATGTTTTTTTACTTTTACAATAAACAATAATGACATTGCTCCAGGTTGTGAATGCGCCGTGAGAAGAGTGCAGTTTTCACCGCACGCACCGTCAGTCATCGCTGCCGTGTCCTACGACTTCACAACAAGGTATGTGTGCAGAACGTAACTGCGTCTTGAATTTCACGTACTACCGTCAATGTTATTAATTTTCTTTCTGGATCACGTTTTTTCGTGCGCAAACGTTGACATTTCTTCAAGCGAATAGAATGAATGAGTTGTTGAATGAAAGAAATTATTAAATGAGTGGTTCTTGAATGTCGTTCGGACATATTGTTGTTGGACAGATGGCGTCCACTCCATTCTACGAAAAGAGCTCCCAAAGAGAAAATTGGTTAGTGCGCGTGACCTTCAATTGCCACTAGCCTACCCTATGAAGCGGACCGTCTTCGCTTATCTGGCCGCGCGCATTGACCAATGAGATGCGAGTATTTTGTTCCCTAAGAGTTCGACTCGTGGAACGGAGTGCAGCAGGCGGCGCGCTTCAAGCGAGCGGTCCGCATGCTTCCAGCGCGCCGGCTGCGAGTCGCCAGGTAGTCCTAGATGCGATTTTCGCGGTAGGGCAGGAAGCTTGCACCCTGCAGCCGACGTGTGGTTACCGTGTTCACGGCAACTGGTGGCATAAATTCGAGCTATGCTGTAGCTGAGTCAGAAAAGTATTTTCGTTACTCCAGAGCCGGTCCCATAAAAGTTTCTCGTGTTGGTGAACAAAATTATAATCGTCCTGGTTCATAAATTTACTAGCTGACTCGGCAAACGTTGTTTTGCCATATCGATTAGCCTACGACCTAGTCTCAGACCTACCAAATATACACAAAAAAAATCATAACAATCGGTAAAGCCGTTTCGGAGAAGTTCGGTAACAAACACTGACACGAGATTTTTATATATATATATATATTAGATAAACCTAAAAATCGGCCAAGTGCAAGTAGGACTCGCGCACGAAGGGTTCCGTAACATTATCTATACAATCATTTGAATATTTCAAGCGTTTACCTGTTGCCGTTATTAATATCGAGAATAAACGGCAAAAAATCACGTTTTTTGTTTGGGAGCATATTTAGTTTATGTTTGTTTTTAGTATTTGTTTTGTTGTTATAGCGGCAACCGAAATACGTCATCTGTGAAAATTTCAACTGTCTCACTATCACGGTTCATGAGATACAGCCTGGTAACAGACGGACGGACGGACAGCGGAGTCTCAGTATTAGGGTCCCTTACCCTTTGGGTACGGAACCCCTAAAAAAACAGAAATCTCCAACATTCCCTTTACGCCCGCAGGATATGGGACCTGAAGGGCGGCTGCGAGCCCCTGGAGACGATCCGACACCACAGCGAGTTCACGTACGGCCTGGACTGGAGTTGCCTGCGGCCGCACCAGCTAGCGGACTGCGGCTGGGACTCGCTCGTGCACGTCTTCACGCCGCGCTCGCTTGCTTAACAGGTACTTACCTATTTTTTCTAGCTGAATACGAAGGACTTAGGAAATTAGAATCTAATAAAACGCAAGTTATCAAGAAAACAAGAGACGACGGCAAGAATGGAACTTATCAAGAACACCAGAAACAAGGCACCAAGACAAGGAAAAACTGATGCATTGAAACTATGTAATTCTGAAACTATGGAGCTCGCTTGCTTAACAGGTACTTTTTCACACGAAGGGCTTAGAAAACCAGCAACAACAGAACGAGACAAGAAGGAAAAGGAAGAAGACAATCCGACACCACAGCGAGTTCACGTACTGACTGGACTAAAGTTGCCTGCGGGCGCACCAGCAAGCGGACTGGGGCTGGGACTCGATCGTGCAAGTCTGCACGCCGCGCTCGCTTGCTTAACAGGACTTGTCAAGGAAACCAGAAACAAGGAGAGAAACGGTTAGAAACTATGAAACAATGCAACTGAGAAACTGTGATACTCTGTACCTAATAATAAAACTATGGAACCATAAAACTATAAAGATATGGTAGCATCAAACTATGAAGCCATGATGGCTATGAAGATATAAAGACAATCCGGCACCACAGCGAGTTCACGTACGTAATTGAGAAAGGAATGTTGCGTTGGTTTGGACATGTAGAGAGGATGAAGGAAGAAAGATCGACGATACAAATATATCGAGCGAATGTGGGTGGAAGGGCTAGGATCGCGGCAAGTGGCAGTCCCTGGTCTCTGCTTACCCCTCTGGGATACAGGCGTGAGTTTATGTATGTATGTATGTATGACCTTCCGAATGTGAGGCCGGCGTCCTACCGCTGCGCTACGACCGGCACCTCTTGGAAACCTTAGCCAAGTTTATTTTATACGGCTGCAATGTTCTTGATATAATCCGTCAGACATTTTTGTCCTATTTTTTTAGATGCATCTTGCAACCAATCGACCGGGGTAGGCAGGTCAGGCGCTGATTCGGTGCTTCTCTCTAGCATTGACCTACTTTCCTACTGTCCATTATGTCATTGCTCTTACATGGATCGTGACTGAAAAGTTCTTGAAATGTACGCAATCATGTAATTTCCTAAAAAAGGTATCTATGACGGGTCCGGTGAAAGTTAAGGAGGTCTTAAGGAGGTCTTAAGGGGTCTATTTATGGATAAATTCGCTTAAAAATTTTTCACCTGTTTTGTATATTCGCTTGAGAGAATGTAAAAAAAATTATGCAACAGATGACATTTTTGCTATTAAAGTTAACCTGCGCCAAATTAAAATGTGACCCAAATATAAATGTAAAGAACTTGGATCATTATTTTATTTTAATCAAAACACGGCTGATCGTATGGATGATTTTATCTAGTTTTTCTGTTTTATAAGTTTTCTCCGTTGTAAAAGTCGAGAATGTTCGTATGTATGTGTCATATTTTATTTTTATTATTTTGATAAAATTAAACACAAAACATTTCTTCATTTCAGAAAAACAATGCCAACTTGCGGTTTGTGCGAAAAAGGTGGAACTAAAGGCTGTGCTTTGATTCGGTGCCAAAACGGAACAGTTACGAATGTAATGAGTGTCAAAAGGGTGGAAACAGGGATTTTAAACGGTATTCTTATTGGTATTCATAAGGTATAAAGTTCAAGGTGACAGATGTAAATAATTGTGGGAGTTTGTAAATCGTGTTGTGGTCGATGGTTTATTTATTATGCGTAGACGATAATATAAAATAAATAAAGCGTGCCAATCGTAAAAAACTTGTAAAAATATCATGCATTTGATGTATTACGAAAAAAATTCCGCAAAAAATCGTGAAGTAACATTCCATTAAAATGTACTGCAAATAGACGTTGTAAAGCCATGTCCTGAAAATGGATAATTTGAAACTTGTATTTTTACTGAATGTATGAAGTTCATTAGTCTTAGAAATATTTTTACTTTTGTAAATATTTTAACGTATAATCGTTTGTATATAAATGTCAAATGTTTATCTCATGTAATAAATATACACATTTTAATCGTAAAATATGTCTAAAGTTCTGCTGAATGTAATAAAGATAATAAAGTATTGAAACTGTAACCAAAATCGTTTATTGATACGTAATTTTCGTAACTGTCACAATGCTCTACCACATAAGAATCAAACTTGCACGAAACTATAGCACGATAACGAACACAATGTAATCAAAACTCAATAGGCTCTAATAGAAAACTTTTCCACTTTAAAATATTGAAGGTTCTCAATTTTAAAAGTTATTGAAAAATCTCTATTATCACTACTTGAAGAACTCAGTTATTTTTTTAATTGGAAGTAGCGCCATCTGCACTTCTCTTTGCAAACTATAATAGTAACGTATCCCCATTTCTCGGCGGTGGACTTCGCCACCTATGTCTGCACCGACAAGCAGTCTGTATACTGACTTTTGGGCTCAAGTCTGAAGCCTTACAAATATTGGCTATAGTCTGCGATGTGTCGATACAGCGGCAGGGCACGGCCTCAGTCGTTAGGATGAGCCTATGGGCAGTTAGGTCGGGTGGCTCGATTACCACGTAGTTCGCGCGGCCACCGCTAGATTGCGGTACATGTGATGAAACTGGAACAATTTTTTTTTAATTCAACTACGGACGGACATGGCGAAACTATAAAGGTTCCTTGTAGTCACAACTGGTAGTACTGCCCCTATATTACGCTCACCAAATCCTGAGCGATTCCAATCGCCTAACTGTCAAATTAGTATGGAATTTGACAGTTAGACGATTGGAATCGCTCAGGATTTGGTGAGCGTAATTAGGCCACAGAAGGGAATAGCAGTTCCCCAAGACACTGCTAGTATTGTCACGCGGTTGTGCTACGGGTTACATGAAAATCGGGCCATAGCTACCTCTATTTTAGCATTTTTGAAAGTATTCTGGACAATCTAATAGCAGACTTTGAATTGCAACATAGATTTAAACTGACTGATTACCTGATGAAACAAAGACTCTACATCTGCTGGAGCCTGTCTGTAGGTAACTCTCTCCACGGGTATTCCTCGCTGATAGAGTGCCTAAAAAAAGAGCAAGTTCATCATCATCGGCCCACCGCTGCCCACTGCTGGGTATAGGTATTTCCACCCCAAATGCCATTTCTCGTGGTCCCTTGCCATCCGCATTCCCTGACCATCGCACGGTTACTCAATAACCTGAATTTCCGTGTGGCGCCGGATTAAGAATAGCGTCACACCATTTCCTTCCCTAAGGGACCCTATTACTAAGACTCCGCTGTACGTCCGTCCGTCCGTCTGTCACCAGGCTGTATCTCATGAACCGTGACAGTTAGACAGTTGAAATTTTCACAGATGATGTATTTTTGTTGCCGCTATAACAACAAATACAAAAAACAGAATAAAATAATTATATTCTTTTTGTTGCACTAATCCGTGCTGAGGACAATTTTATTAGAAATCTATGTAGAGGCTAGAATTTCCATCCATGCCGGGACTTGAAACCGCGACCTCTGGCTAACCGTGGCAACGCTCTTCCAACTGAGCTAATGGGCAAGTGCAGGCATCGGCGAAATTTCGAACCTCTTTACACTTCTCTGTATTACGTTCAGGCAGCGACAACTTGGCTGTAATCAAGTAATTTACATCACTCGCAGCCCCGAGTACCCACTTTTATGCAGCTAGGTTTTACATCAGAATGATATCGCTGCACCTACATGATTATATTGTTTTTGTTTCAGTAATCCGTGCTGAGGACAATTTTTAGAAATATATCTAAAAATTCCACCCATGCCGGGACTTGAAATTTTTAGCCTCTAAACAGGTTTTTAAAAATTGTCCGCAGCACGGATTAGTGCAACAAAATAAAGTGCCAGATGTCGCTGCAGGTACGTAATACAGAAAAGTTTGTAAAGAGGTTCGAAATTTCGAAGATGCCTGCACTTGCCCATAAGCTCAGTTGGGAGAGCGCTGTAACGGTTAGCCAGAGTTCGCGGGTTCAAGTCCCGCCATGGGTGGAATTTTAAGCCTCTAAATATGTTTTTAGAATAAACTAAATATTTAAGAGGGGCTCTCATAGAACAAACAACTTTTTTTTGCTCGATATTAATAACGGCAACCGGTAGATGCTTGAAATATTCAAATGCTGTATAGATAATGGTACGGAACCCTTCGTGCGCGAGTCCGACTCGCACTTGGCCGTTTTTTATTTCCTACTAGATGACCCCGTGAACTTCGTATCACCGACGTCAACCGTTTTTTTTCTTCTCACCGTTTAAACCTTCCCTGGACCTCCACAAATATATAAAAACAACAATTAGCCAAATCGGCCCAGCCGTTCTCGAGTTTTAGTGAGACTAACGAACAGCAATTCATTTTTATATATAAGAGATTTTACTTCCTCGCTGGTCTAGCGGTATCACGCTTGGTGGCAAAACAGAGGTGGGATTCCCGCTGATTCGATTCGATTCCCGCTGGGGACCGCTGTATTTTGAACCCAGTCTGTGTATGTATCTTATTGCCTGGTTAATCACTGGGTGTCTTAGTTGAACAAGTGAAAAACTAAATATCACATAAACATTTTAACGGACTTGAACTTGCGCCCCTACTTTTGACGCTAATTTAGCCAACGAACGTGCGTCACAATGAAGTGCAATCAAATCACACATTCAATAATTTAGCGATCACACATTATTTGAGTGATCTTAAACGATCACGAAGGTTAAGCAACACAGGGCGCGTTCAGTGCATGGATGGGTCGCCGTCTATGCCTAACGGTAGTGGCATTTTTCCGAGCGGTTGCGTGCTTCGCAAGGTACGTTAAGCGGTTGGTGCCGGCTGCCGTCGATAGACGGCAGTCGTTAAGCCAAGTCAGATGCCTAAGGGCGGCTTGACAACTTCTGACAGTAGACGAGCCACAAGCCTCCACCAATCCGGACTTGGCCCCCGTGGTGGAGTATGGCCTATACCTTCCTCAGGGAAGAGACCCGTGCCCCTCGGTGGGGACATAATGGGTAGATGATGATGATGATGATGCCTTCAGTTTTCGATGCGATCTTAAAAACTGATACTTTTTCAATAAGTTTAATGCCAGTTCTTAGAACTTAAACGTTTATGTACATTTGTGAACTTATAGTAGCAATACCACTCGCTAACGGTGAAGGAAAACATCGTGAGGAAACCTGAGTGTCTGAGCTATTTACATACCTCAGCGCTTGAAATCGCCAATCCGCGGTGGGCACGCGTGGTGATTAAGCCCATCCATACTCTCTCTCTCTAAGAGAAGGCCTGTGCCCTACAGTGGGACGTATATAGGTTGCTGACTTACTGTGTCTATGTTTTGCGCAATTTTGAGCAATAACGTCGAAAATAGAGCGGCTGTAATGTTTTAACACCTTCCGGTGTAGTGTTCTAGGAGGTAGATGTCAGAGTTGTTCGTTCCGAATTTTTAACTCTCTAATGCATGGGTGTCCTATTAACCAAGCCACTGCATAATAGTTGCCAAATTAAATTGAACCTTTTTTATGTAGGTACCCTAATTTACTTCTTTCGTACCCACCGCGGTTTGGCAATTTTAAGCGCTGAGGTATGTGAACACCTCGCACTCACGTTTCCTCATCATGTTTTCCTTCACAGTTAGCGTTAATTCCACTTTTTCACTGTGAAGTAAAGACCAAAATAAATCTAAATAAATAAATAACTTCCACACAACACAATCATTTGGCCTCGTCCCAAACTAAGGTTAAAAAAGGATAGGTACCTGGTGCTATGGTAAACCAGACAAGGAAATCACAAACACTGGAAATACACCCAGACTGAGTGCATTTGTAGAAATGTACGGCGGCTTCCAGTGGGAATCTAACCCACGACCGCCGGCATAGTAATCAGATATGATACCGCTAGACCAACGAACGAGGCAGTCAGTCAATATATACTAGCCCTGCCCACTAAAGGGTTAAGGTGTAGGTACACCTAGTGCTTACGAAAGTAAATCTTCCTGTAAATGACATACAGAAACTAGATGTTGACATCTTAGTTTAGAAGAACATACGTAAATAAGTAAAAAAGTTCAGAGGAAGATTAATTTTTTTTAGTCCATAACGTAAGCATTTATAAATCAACGTTTGGGTACCTGGGCGTCCACGATTACAATCACACTTTGACTGCCCAAGTGCTAGATAAGTTTTCATTTTGTGTAGATTCTTGTACACTGAAAAGGAAAGGATATTATGATTTAAGAGTGACATCCTTTTCAGCATACTGAAGTGTTACCGCCGAGTTGATTTCGGTCATGTAAGGCCGTAAGGTTGAGCCTGATAGAGCCAAATTGAGCCAGAAATCTGATGATATCAGTGACCAGATTCTCGGGTGTTCAATTTGGATTTCAGAAACAGTTCAGGCTACCTCACCTATTTACAAATGACACTGAATTCGCTTCAACCTCACCTCTAGCATCAGGAATATTATCTGCCACATTGGCTGGATGGTATATGGTATTGTTCAGTATTGCTGTCTCTATCCAATAGTTTGTTTCGGCTGTTAAATCAACTTGTAATTTCTTATTCTTACTGTAACCTATGGGTTAACAACACATTAGCTTATGAACAGATACTTTAACTGGAAGTCACATTAAACATCACTGTGTACAAGCAGTGATGCTTGTACACAGTGATGTTTAGTGGTTCCTGATGTGAATCAGGGACCCAAGTTTACTAAGCCCTTTCCATCCCAAAGTTGGCTGGAAGATATCACTTTTAGCGGTAAGACCGCCCATTGCATACTATTAGGAACTACATACCTACGGTACTTATCTAGTTCTGCTCTGTAAATTACTGGTGTGCAATGAAGGTAATTACTAGCGTGGTATGTTTCTAAGTAGGAAAAATCAAAAGGGCCCCGCTGGATAGGTACTATGTTTAAAAAGGCAACTACGATCCTGGCACATGGAGCCATTTAGGCGTTCCTAACGACCTTATGGTCCTAACTCTAGGAGTGCCGCTAGATCGAAACATGTGTATCGAGTTTGGTATAGAGATAATCGTAAGCGAGATGGAGGATGGTACCGCCTGCTAGAATAGTTTTTATATGATGGTCTCTCTTGTAGATTGTGAGATTCTTCTGAATTTGCACATCTTTCCTTTGGGGTATGAATTGGAATCTAGAAAACTTCTTCAGCGTGCAGCCTGGAAAAGGAAGCTAGACTTAATTAAATTGATATGCAAATAGTTTGTGCAACTATTAATAGAAAAGTTTGTGCAACTATAAATAGAACCAGGTATTTCGAATTGGCATATCAAGGAAGAGACTTATCAGAAACAGTAGGCTATGTTCATGGCTGGATACATAAGTCAAATCTCTTTAGTATTTCTGAATCTAAAATCATGTCAAAGAACCCTTATAAATAATATGAATTGGGAAACTAACAGCTTTGACGTTCATGAAGTAAACATTTTGTTTTTATAGGGAATATTTTTTTTTTTACTTTGAATAAGTATCCATTTGTTATCGTTGCACAAGTTATTAGCTTATAAAACGTCATGCTTGGCTTAGTTTAGGTACCTGAATGCTGTGGAAGCTCATCAGTCTGTGTGAACTTGTTTCTTTCCGCACCTGGTAGTCCAGATTCTATGGATAACATAATTGATAATGTAAATAAAACAAAAAAACCGGCCAAATGCATGTCGGGCCACGCGCAGTGTAGGGTTTCGTAGAAAGAGGGTTTTTTATCTGCTTTACAGAACCAACAACTTCATCAAAGTAATTTTCAATGGATCTAGTACGAAGTTTTCGTTTTATAAGTTTGTCGCCTATTACTCATTAACTTGCAAAGCCTACTTAGCCGTGATAGTTTTTAAGTTCATTATATTATGTGCTACTGCCGTGATTTTTTTCACGTATCTACAATCAATAGTTTAGCCGAGAAAGGCGGGATGGGCGGACCGGACAGACAGACGGACATGGCAAAACTATAAGGGTCCCTTATCGACTACGGAACTCACTGTAAGACTGATGCTTTCTAGAAATTGAGCAAGAGCATTTTGATTGTCTTGTCTCTGTAAGATGATCGATTTCCTTCCCTTTGCACCAAAATTTTTGACCGCTAAAAGATGAACACCTCGATTTTAAAGTGTTTACTGATTGACGACAGAACGTTTCACCTGCAAAAAAATATAAGAACAAAGTTACAATCAACAGGAATGCGCCATCTTTTACATAATAATTTGTTTGGTTACTATTTTTGTAAGTATCTGCTTATATGCTTTATATTCTTGTAGCGCCGGATTAAGAATAGCGTCACTCCATTTCCTTCCGTGGATGTCGTAGAAGGTGACTAAGTAAATTAATTACCACGGGCAGCAGCGTCTTCCTGAGATTCCAACCGCATACTGCGATCGCCAACCCGCCTGCCAAGCGTGACGATTATGGCAAAACCCCTCATGGTTATGCAGTGGGCGATAATGGCTGATGATGATGATGATAGATATATCCTATATTAGGCAAACACAGCATAGGACGCCCACCAGCTCACTGGACGGAAGATCTTAGACAGATTGGATCAGGATGGCTGATTACAGATGGTGTGCCTTGGTGTACCTATTTTCAGCAGTGGAAGAATATGTGCTGATGATTGGATCCCTTTGTTATCTGGATGGAGAAATTGAATCAGGGGTAATTAAGTAAGGGTACCTACCTGAAGTGATGCTATCAATTTTGGCCGGTCTTTTGTTTCGACGCAATTCCTGTTGACTTTTGTAGCAAATATTGTTTTTGTCGGTATTATCATTAAACTCTTCAATGGTCACCCGTTCATTGATTGAATTAGTGTTATAAGCGACACGAATACCGTTAGCGTTATCATTCAAAGTAAACTTTGGACGTGTCTTAATTTCGCCTGTTAGTTTTTCTATTGTGATAGTGCATTTTGTTTTGCTGTCGTTTGTCTTATCTTCTACTGATAGCGTTAGTGTGATTTCGCTTTCGTCAACCATATTTTCAGATGGTGTGTTCAAATTTTTGGAAGATTTTTCGTATTTGGCAGTATAAGGAATTTTGCTATCATGGTTGGCCTGTTTGCTTGGCGGTGGGTAATGTTCATCTGAAAACGTAAATTAGTTATTGATCCAAAAATATTTTAATCGGTCATGTAGCTGGAGAATATTCGCTTAAAAAATAGGGAATTATTTACTAAATCTATTTAATAAAAAGCTATAACCGGTCCAACCGTTTATTTAACTTTTGACAGATGCTCACCCATGAAGTTCTTTATTTGTTTGACAGGAAACCATAGGCGAAAAATGCAACAATTCATGGATACCATGTTTTCACAATAGTGATGCGACGTGTTTTGCTACAATATTTGAACTAGTAGGTAGATTATATAGTAAAGATTATTCAAGCTGATTTTCTATAAAAATATAAACCTTAGGTCGCTTCTAATGCACGCCATTTACTTCTGTCTTGGGCTATACCATAAAGAAAGATAGGTTTAAATAAAGATAGATAAGATAAGGTAAAAAAGTATTTGTTCGAATAACCACAATAATCACAATAACCAAATATTATAAGTAACAAAATAATGTGAAAACCCGTTCGGTAGTTTGTAGTTTATCGCACTCAGACCGACATACTATAAAAATATCGAAATAAAATATGAATGTAATCAATCGATTACAACTTCAACATAATTAAAATCTTCGAACTAAAACTCGTCAGGGACGAGCAATCAACGACGCGAGCTCAGTTTCCACTCACCATGATTATAGCCATGAATAAGCTCTGCGAACCAGAGTGAAACCTGGTCGGAGTCTTCCGACAAAAAAGCACGTAAGTAAATTCGGAATGAAGTTACTAATAGGTAATTAAAATCGACTATCAATAACAATCGAATCGGTAACTTCATAGAACGTCACTAAATCCAGCTGTCAAAAGTTAAATAAACGGTTGGACCAACCGTAACGGTGTTATTTATAAAAACACGATTCCCTTAAAACACTCCATAAACGCCGTATAAATCTGTACAAATAGTCTTTCCTCAAGCCACAGACTATCTATGCGGGGTTTATGGACTGTTTCAAGGAATCGTGTTTTTATAAAAAACCTTTAGTAAACAGTTTTTTTCCAGCAGCGCACAGCCTAAAACGGTAAGTTTATTTAGTACAATATAAAGCGGACAGAATTCGTTCTGCATCACGTGCTTACCTTGGTCGCTTACGTTGAGAGTGGAAACTCCAGAATCTGTACCTATAATGTTAAATTAAAATGTGTAACTTCCAAATAATAGGGGTTAAAGTATGAAATTGCCGTTTTATTGCAATAGGTTCTTTGAATTGACATAGAATCTTCATGGTTTGAGGTTTTCGAATGAAACTTTTGTCAAATGGTTTCTATGATGTTCTTTTTTTAAAAAATGTGAAACATTTGAATATCGACTTTCAATTGTTTTTGTTATTTTGTTTGGCACCCTTCCGGTACGGAATCCAAAAAAGAAAAAAAACTTAATTACCTAGATGAAAAGGTGCCATACGCTAGTCTATGACACTTTACTTATGCTGTACTAGTTGCCTCTAATCTGTAAAAATTCAGCCAAGTGCGAATTCGACTCGCGCCCCGAGGGTTCCATGTCACCACATAATATGTTTTTATTCGGTTCGGGCTCCTTATCTCTTACGTGGAGCATACTGTCTCGCTCGCACAATTTAATATTTTTAATTGAGTATATTTTTTGACCAGGACATATATTTTGGGCACTGACTGCAAATTATACTTCTACAATACCTACATGTATACATACTTCTAATTTAAAGGTATTCTTTTAAATAATTTCTAACTTTTTAGTGCTGTGGTATTTTGAAGTCTGTTTTTATTATTTATTTAATTTGTTTATTATACTAGCTGACCTGGCAAACGTTGTTTTGTTATATTAATTAGCCTACAACATATTCTTAGTGGTAGCAGCCTCGTGTGTAGAACATTGGACTCGGAAGCGAGAGATCCAGCTTCGATTTCCAGTGCGGGCATGTACCTATAACTTTGTTTTCTAAGTTATGTACATTTGTGAAGTTTAGTAGCAATACCACTCGCTAACGGTGGTGGAAAACATCGTGAGGAAACCTGAGTATCTGAGCTATTCACATACCTCAGCGTTTGAAATCGCCGATCCGCAGTGGGCATGCGTGGTGTTTAAGCCCATACTCTCTCTCTGAGGGAAGGCCTGTTCCCTACAGTGGGACGTATATAGGCTGCTTATAATGATAATCTTAGACCTACAAAATATACACAAAAAAATCATAAAAAAATTTCGGAGGAGTTTGATAACAAACACTGTGACACGAGATATTTATATATTAGAAGATATAGGTCCCACTGCAGGGCACAAGCCTTTTCTCAGAGAGAGAGATAGTTTGGGCTTGATTACCACGCGTACCCACCGCTTCTTGGTATATTTGTGTATATTTGCTGGGTCTGAGAATAGGTTATAGGCTAATTAATATGGCAGAACTACGTTTACTGAGTCAGCTAGTAATTTTATAAAATTCCCGCTTTACGCGCCCACATAACGCAGCCTTCAGTAAATCACTGTTCTACACAAAAAAAACATTTTATGTAACACATATGGTTTTATCCAACAGTGCCGCAAAAAAGTAGAAAAAATACGATGTCATAAATATTTTTCCTCAAAAAAAAAAAAAACAATAAATTGCACGAAAATATACAAGTCCTAGCCAGCGGATATACAGAAGGGACGTGGGGCGAGGGCGCGGAAAAGACGCGTCAAAATGTACTCAGGGGGACGGGACCAAGCCCACACAGAAGAGTCGGGGTGAGGGCGCGATTTCTATGCAACGCATCGCGTCTTTTCCGCGCCCCCGCCCCTCATCCCTTCCGTGCGGCCGCTGGCGTAGAATAAAAGTTGTTGTAAATAACAAACTCTAACCGACATTATTCCGGAATTACACATTAAAAAAAAATTCAAGTTGTTATTGTTGAAACCACTCACCAACATTCCGATATTCGTGACCAAAAAGTACTTGAACACTGGCACTATTGGCAGTATCTTCGCCAACCGCAATATTCTTATCACGATGCGAGCCAGTGGCTTTATCACTTTCAAATCTGGATGAAACGTTTGATTGCTCTAGAATACCTGAACAAATATAATATTCCTCTAACTATTACACGATGGATCGAACTCTAAATGAAATTGAAATTAATATTCTTACCCCCAGTTTCTCGTACACTAACACGCTGTTAATCTACTGTTAACAGCTGTCAATTGACCAAAGTGCATACAAAAAAAACCACTGACAGCGGTTAACAGTAGATTAACAGCTTGTTAGTGTACGAGAAACCGGGGGTTAGTATAGCACATGGAGCATTTCACGTTGGTTCTATTAACCTTCATCATGCATGTCGCTAAATGAAATATTTACAAAGCTCATAAATTATGACTAAGGTATTTATATATTTACATATTTTCTAACCGACTAAGAAAATGCAATGTTAAGTTGGCACCTGTGAAGGACTTCTTGTGTTTACCACCATCTCCGGTCACGAGCGGTTTAACAGAATTTATAACAACGACATTGTTTGTCTCTTTGTCATTTACTGTACGTAACACTCGTGTTGTTTCTGCAAATACGAACAAGAGCTGTTTTCTCGTAATTACAGAGATAATGTTTTGAGGGTAATGAAAAAATTACTACAGACGCAGTCACTCCCAAGTTTAACTTTAGTAAGATTTTTTAACTTTTTTTTTTGTTTCTCTATCGTTGACATTCTACACGACGGAGACACTTTGGAGATTGTTGTAACAGTTTCTAAAATCCGAAGGGTCAAAACTTCGGATTTCTCTTATAGACTTCTCGGTTGCTCGGTTGCTGATTTCGAGAGTCTTTTTAAGATTGCCGTATTCCGCGGTCAACTTGTCTATTTGTTCGTGTGCGGTGCGCAATCCCTCGGTTAGGCTTTCTATGCTCATTTTTAACTCTATTATACGAGGGTCTTCACCTATTGGCATTGTCGACCGACTTTGTGTTACAATTTCGTTTCGAATCTCCGACGCAGGTGGCGAGGGCCAACTTTGATCTGAAAGAAACTATTGGTGTAAAATAAGTGTCTAGGATCCTAAATTAGTCTCCTTGATCAGACTATGAGAGAGAGAGAAAGAGAGAGAGAGAGAGAGAGAGAGAGAGAGAGAGAGAGAGAGAGAGAGAGAGAGAGAGAGAGAGAGAGAGAGAGAGAGAGAATAGTATTGCAAGGCTGTATCTAAGCTACATTATATAACATAAGCTCCCTTCTTACCCACGGTCCACCTCCTGGGACCACCTGGGTGAACCGTGGGATTTTTTTTACAACGGTTCACCTCTCTGATACTTAAAACATTAAAAAGGTTCTATTTTTTATTGGTGACAATCCACCTCAGACTTTGAAGAGTTTCTATGTCAAGGTGTACGGTGGAGAAAAATATTTCCCAACGAACACCCAGGTGAACAAAGGTAGTCCGATGTAAAACAAAAATTCCCATGGTTCACCCAGGTGGTCTCAGGAGGTGGACCGTGGGTAAGAGGACCATAAGCTCACGCCTTTATCCCGGAGGAGAGGCAAAAGCCAGGGTTTGCCACTTACCACGATCCTGACAAGCCTCTTTCGCTTCAACAACATTCATCCAAGCAACGTGGTGATTTTTACCTGAACCGTTGATTACGCTAATCCGTTGAGGTGAACCATCAGACCAAGATGATGTATATTGGGCACCTAAACTTGGCGTGGACCAATTAAGGTCTGAAACAAAATGCAGACCTGTACACACTTCGTGTAATATTTATTCCCTTTAGAATGGACGATCAACATTAAATTATTTCAAATGCTCGATTAAACAAAAATTACAAAATATCTCGGAAAATGTATCTCTTTTAGTCAATTACTAGTTATTAACATTTTTAAATAGATTAAACATAAAAAGAGTGCTCTGAAATGTGACGTCATAAGCCAGTATTTTCATACCAAATTCCGTTTTAAAAGTAACTCATTTTGTAACGAGGTAATCGCCTCGTTGCTTTTTTTATCATTTTCGGCCATCTACTATTCCAAATTTAACTATTTTATGACATGTGCCGCAGTGTTCGGACGTATTTAGGCAGATATTCCTCAGCCTCCGAACTAAGTGGACGTAAACGAGATCCTATCTTTATTATCAAATTTTATTATAACACGTCTGTCACCTTATCCTGCGTATCCTGTATCCTTATCTACGAAACTATTAATATTCAAAAGGCACATTAATAAAATTAATGTGCCTTTCCATTATATTATAATTACACCGTGCCCCTGAATACCCTTTTTCATTATCACGGATCGCACCCTAACCTAACCTCCTGCGACAATTTGATATTTTGTCAAATACCCAATTGTGAGGAAACCTTAATGCCTAAGGTATTTTTTTCTCACCACTTGAAATGGCAAACTTGCGATGAGCGCTCGATGCGATTTAGGCCACACTCTCTCCATTACTGTACAGGATTTTATTAGCACGGACATAATCATAGGCTCCTTAATAATATGTCCCGTCTCACCTGGAATGTCCCGCGTAGGCACATCTTTGGAAGGCACCTGATCTTTAGCTTCCATCGTTGGGGATCCTCTTGAAGACCAGAAAGTACTCGGATCTGTGATGAAATGTTCACTTACAACAATTTTTTTGGCAATTATGTTTACAAGACTAACTGATGTCATCAGTTATAGCGTGTCCATGACAATAGAATACCTGATTTAAAGACGCCACATTTTCATAATATGTGGCACCGTTTAGCATAGAAATACCAATTATGAAAATAGAATACCTGATTAAAAGACGCCATATTTTCCTTTTATATGGCACCATTTAGCATAGTAATACCAATTATGAAAATAGAATACCTGATTTAATGACGCCATATTTTCCTTTTATATGGCACCATTTAGCATAGTAATACCAATTATGAAAATAGAATACCTGATTTAAAGACGCCATATTATTTTCCTTTTATATAGCACCATTTAGCATAGTAATACCAATTATGAAAATAGAATACCTGATTTAAAGACGCCATATTTTCCTTTTATATGGCACCATTTAGCATAGAAATACGAATTATGAAAATAGAATACCTGATTTAAAGACGCCACATTTTCATTTTATTTGGCACCATTTAGCATGGTAATACCAATTTGAAGTGGCCACATTATTGTAGGCTATATTAGGCTTATATAAGCTTAGTATTTTTATAACATAAGCAGCCTATCTACGTCCCACTGTAGGGAACAGACCTTTTCTCAGGAGAGTGTATGAGCTTAATCACCACCCATGCCCACCGCGGATTGGATCGAACCTGGGTCTCTCGCTTCCTAGTCCAATGTTCTACCCACTAGGCTACCACCGCTAACAGCATTTTTATAAAATTATATCATGCAAACTTTCACAAAGGTTCCTGTGTAGGTAAGGTAGATATTGAATTAAGAAAAGCGTAACCGTAAGTAATCTTTTATCATTTTAAACTATATTGTATCATCGTCATTCTTCTCTTTCGTGGTTTTCATAACCATGAGGGGTTTTCCCATAATCGCCACGCTTGGCAGGCGGGTTGGCGATGCGGTTGGAATTGAATATTTGTATATCAAACTAAAATCTAATAAACAAAACCATTCAGAAACGTACAATCTTAGTAATCGTTAATCAATCATCATATTCAGTCAGTATTGAAATATCAACGGACTCATTGAATACGCAATTTCTTCATCTTTACGATTAGATGGTATCAGATGGTTGAATTCCTGATGCATCAGACACATTGTCAGTTGCCAGGATGAATAAGTAATTTTCAGTTTCAATGCCACAAACATTTATAATACCAATTTTTTCATTTCCGTTTTAATTAACCAGAAAGTGGCCAATCTTCATTACATAAATTATGCACGACATCAATCAGTCATGTTGAAAACTAATTTGGTACCTATTCTTATTTATAGGAATCAAGCTCAATCCCGCAGACTTTATATCCGACGAATACTTTATTAAATTGTTTACCTACCGCTTTGCTTTCGCGCTTATGAATAGTTTCGGCATTTGGACGAACAAAAAACTCACAAAAGCTTTAAAGCGACCCCGCTTGAACAATGAGGATCATTGAGACATCGAAATATTAAACTTCCAAGTGACTCTAATCCATCAAGAAATGACACAGTTGAGAAGTTTTAACTTGTTTCAAAACCCACCCAGCGGGTCTTGATTCCTATTGTGACGTCACAGGCCAGTTGGCCGGCGCCACAGTATTTTCTGAGACCCAACTTTGGTACGTGCCCTTTTTTATTGCATAAACCGAAAGACTATCTTTTCAAATAGTAGCCGAGAACACCCGAGTTACAAATATGTTTAGTTAAGGAGGTATCATCATAAGCAGCCTATATGTATACGTCCCACTGTAGAGACAGAGACGAGAGAGAGAGAGGGAGGTATGAGTATGACTACTTAAAAATTGACTTTTTGTTCCCGGGAAATAGAAAAATATATATTTTTGTCAAAATGTAGCATTCAAAAGTCGGAAAATTTATTGTGTTTCTAAAGTACACACAAAACCTGAATTTTACGTGCAAATAGAAACTTCGTACCATCTTCCGAAATCCGGCACTTTGATTTTTAGATTTTCTCTGGAAGATTCTACCTAGTCGATTGATATTCAAATAAAAGGAAAGGCCTTGCCTGAAAATCGGCAACTAATTGCAAATTGGTGCACATTAGTTACTAACCGAGGTACAGACCTTTTTGTCTGCATACCTAATTAAAATGCTTTTAAATAAATTACTCACTAAACTGTCATCATTCCTTTAACTAATTCCTTATAAGTACTAATAGGTAATTATTGTGCCTTACTATATTGAAGATAAATAAACATTTTCTATTTCTATTTCTAAATACCAAAATATTGTCCATTCTACAATCGTGATGATTATTTTCCTTTCCAAATACAAGCAATTTCGTATTTTTTCTACGTACTTTGGTCCACCTTAGACCATAATGGATATTGCATTTTGTGACATGTTCCAATCCTGTGTTTTAATATAAAAATGGTTACTTAGTACCAATTTTCATCATCATAAAGATGTCCCGGTGTCCCCGTGAATGTCCCGATCGAACAATCGGCGTATTAGGGTGCGATTTGTACACTAAAATGAATCGCGTCCTATTACGGTAGGATCTACGAGAAAAAAAAAACGTATATTAATGGACATCTGGAAATGGTTTGGAGTTTATATCTGTACGTAAAAGGGGGGCTATGTATGTATGTACCTTTTTCTTCCCGTAAAACAAAAAAAATATTCCTATCTTAGTTGGCAAATTGATTTGTGTTCTTTAGAGTAATCGTGGCACTCGGGCGTTCTCGTCTAGTATTTGAAATGATAAGTATTTCGGTATAAGCAGTAAAATGGGGTCTCCAAATACACAACGTTAAACATTTTTTTCCAACTTTTTCGCCGTGTGAAATATTTTTTCGTTTACAGTTTCAGTTATAGTCGTATTCCAGCCTTTTGGCAAATTACAATATTTGTATTGCAACATTATCACCTATATAACGTTGGAAACCGGCCAAGTGCGAGTGGGACTCGCGCACGAAGTGTTCCGTACCATTATCTATACAACATTAGACACAAAGATCGAAAAAAAAGGCAAAAAATCACGTTTGATGTACGGGAGGGGCTCCCGTACATCAAACGTAAATCCTTAAATTTATTTTATTTTATTTCAATTATTTATTTTTGAAGCGAATATAGAACCAAATATTCTGTGAATATTTAAAGCGTGTACTTGTTGCCGTTATTAATATCAAGCAAAAAACGGCAAAAAAATATACATTTGTTTTATGGGAGCCCCCCTTAATATTTATTTTATTCTGGTTTTAGTATTTGTTGCTATAGCAGCAACAGAAATACAATGATGTGTGAAATTTTCAACTAGCTATCACAGTTCATGAGATACAGCCTGGTGACAGACAGACAGACGGATGGACAGACGCACAGACAGACAGATGGACAGTGAAGTCTTAGTAATAGGGTCCCGTTTGGCACCCTCGGGTACGGAACCCTAAAAACGACACGCGCACACATCAAATTACTGAGACAGGCCGAGATGCTATGTACGCGGCTACCAAGCAAGCGGTTCATCGGAACCCCTTGTTGGTCGTGGTCGGTCGTGGTACACCTCGTCAGTTCACCTCTATGTGTATCACGAACAATTTTTTTTGTTGGTGGTTTACCTTTCTCTTCATAAAAAAAAATCGTACAAGCGTATGGTTCTTGGTTCACCTGTGAAAATTTAAAAGTTATAACAAAATAACGCATCTCTTTTGTCCTCCTCCTTTTCGAGATATAAAGCACAATTCATTAATATTTAAAAAAATATTTCATCTCGCTTGCAACTTAATAGTTATTTGTTATGCAAGGCTGCAAAGTTAATTTTTGGCGCGAGTACCTTGTATTGAAACCTGAGCAAGCGAAGGATTCTAGGATTGAGCCACGAGCGAAGCGAGTGGTTCAAATATAGAATCCTGAGCGTAGCGAGGGTTTCAAAGGTACGAGACGCTAAATAACTTTGCTGCCGAGCGCAACACACAACTTTTCACCTCACTAAAGCGAGGAAAATGTTAGGTGCAAGAAAAACAGTTTTAATAAATATTAAATTTTTAAATCAAATTTTCTTGCCGGCCAGTGCGATTCTTTAAATGAGGCTGGCGCATGACATGAAATAAGTATTTGCATTTCAATCATCAATGGACTGGCTGCAGAGAATATAAACTATTACGAAACCAATGAGGTTCTATATAGATATATGTAATTTATTGTACGAAACCTTTATTGAATAAAAATATTCGAATTTTAAAAACACTTTCCACGCTAGCGGATAAAGTGCGATTTTCCACGCAGATTTCGAATGATAAACAGAGCTTTTACGAGCTAGTGAGGTGAAAATTATTTTATTAATGCGTCATGTATTACAATTCTTCTCGTGAAGATTTATTGGCAGATGGCATTGACAACATACTTATTTATTATTATTACTACTAATATTATTATCATTATTACTATTACTAACCATTACTAGCATTATTAATAGATAAAAAGATAACATAATTATGCAGTTAATTAAAGAAAGAGGTCACACATAACCAGTAAACAGAACCACGAACAAAAAATTGTGTTCTTGGATCACCTAGGTGAACAAAGGTGGCCTAAGAACACAATATTTTCTTCGTGGCCCACATAGGTGAACGGACGAGGTGTACCACGACTGTACCACGAATCAAGCGTATGGCGTCAGTTTTTCGAACCTGTGAACTAAAGTCGCTGTAACTTTGTAATTTTTATCCGATTTCGATATTTTTTTCACAGATTATATTGTATTTGATATCTCTATAAAACTGAAAAACGTGAATGATCCTCATTGTCGTATAGTTTGACAGAAATCGACATTCATAAATGACGTTTAAAGTTATTGTTGCCAGTAAAAGAAATTAGTTCTTCTGATTTTCTGCAATATGGCGAGGTTTTCTATTTTAATGGTCGCGCTTTACCATAAGTTTTTATTAAAATCATTACAGAACAAAGTTAGTTGAGGTATACCTGCTGAGGACTATTTTTGTAAAAAAAACAACGGGTTCTCATACCTGGGCTGCGGAAGTTGCTTGGACTTGACATTATATCTTGAATTTCTGGAATCTCCTTTATTGAAGTCAAAAGTACTGGACTCAAAACTAAAAGAAAGAGAAAATTACGTGCTTACTTTTAACACTAACAACAATTTTCTTCTAATTAATTAGACATACAAATAAATTACCAGGAACATTTAGATAGGACGGAAGGGACTCCAAACTCTCAGAAGATTCTCTGCATTCCTGTATCGTTTCTATATTAGAGGAGTCCGACTTTTCATGCACTGAGCGCTCTAAAAAACAATGAATGAATATTCAGTTTATAGCATCTCCCACATTTATTTTCCTCTCAAAATAGGACAATAATAAATTGGGTTATTCTTTCACATTAGTTATGAATTTAACTCCTCACTGCTTAAGTATCAGATATAAATATATTAGGAACTCAGACAAACCAGACATTGCCGTCACAGATTTTGGTGTTGACAGTAAAGACTCGTTGTTACTGCTTGCTGGAATCGATGAATACTGTGGCAATATATCAGCTGATGTAGTTAGCGTATTGGATTGAACTGAAATGGAGAAAATGTGGAATACATAGAGCGCTATTAATGTACAAAACATAGAAATTTTGTTACATCTGGTATTATTACATACTCACCATTATAAATGTACTTGTCGGGATGCTTGAACCAAGCTGGGCGTCTCCTATTGCTCTTCCAGGAGAGATAGCGCCGTCGATGTTCAATAGCACTCAAGGAGGATTGTTTCTTGTTACTAACTTTACGTTCACGTTCATTGTCTTTAATTTAAAAGACCAATGTCAATACAATTATAGTTTCCATAACTTAGTTTTGCGAACATCTGAGACGGCTGATAGTGATAATCACGATACACTTTACTTTGGTTACGGTGTGTTGACATGACATTAACTCAGACAACCTTTGCCCTGTAGCTAGACTTTTGCTAGGTGGGTTCAACCGACTTGTGAAACTGACAAATTTATTTCTAAATTGACGATTCTTTTCGTATCTGAGATTCCCGTACTTAGCCTCATTGGGTTATTACTGTACGTATGAAGGCTGTGAGAGTACACTATCCAGTCTATATTTTTTTGGGTAGATAGCAGTGCTCTAATATTACTATTGGCCTCCTAAAGTTGGTTTTGCACGCTCCCACAATTAATGGATTAAAGTGAATTCTTTTCCTATCCACGCCGCGTACAGAGAAAATTATTTATAAGTGAGTAGGACTTACTCCTCGAGAAGTGTTTGTAAATTGATAAATTATATCTTCGACTTCCAACAAGTTTTTGCTTCCCATCAACATGAGTCGTGAATTTCCTCCAGAGATCGCAGCTGCTGCGATTGCAGCCATGGCAGGTCTCGCCTAGAAATAAAAAAAAATACCAAGAAGATTTTGGGATATAATAGAAGGTTTACTTCAATACTTAAAAACACAAATGATACGTATTCATGAATTTCCAGTAGTAATCTAACATTTGGTTTTACCTGTTGCTGACTAGGTATTTCAATAGAAAAAAATATACTTGTGCTAGTTATGTCAAGGCGTAAGAATGAACGTAGTTAAAATAGTTATCTGTGGTGTCAATGAAGATAAGCCTCTACTACAGTCCTGTCTGTTTAATATATTACTAAAGCTTTCAAAGCAAGATATTTTTTTTTAACTTCCGTCAGTACAATGCCAACTTAAAATGTAATGAAAGTAAATCTAACCTGAACAAGTTTTTGGTTCGACACTTTGTAGATTTGAGTTTCCAGGCGATGGCGTAACATTGTCGTCTCTTTCACGTTCTGAAAAATATTCTTAGTTGTTCAAGTTTTCTCGGGGTGTATACGTTTATCAAATGATTGGAATTTAAACATTTACAAGCTTCCGCAGACTTAACAAAAACATGTGCAAAAGTTAATACGTCCTTTATATATTGTATACGGTTTTACAAGAAAATTCCTCAAGATATATTAGAGTTACCACCGATAGGGTTTAAAAAATGTGTTAACCATGTACTCTGTGCAAAAAAGTATATGATACCATTAAGGATTATTTGGAAGACAAAGATGTCTGGTATTTAAATAATTTTAACGAGGACGATTGTATTAGTGTAGTGTAACTTTAAGTTGAAAAGTCTGTTAAGCAAATTTATTTCTGTTAAATAAATTAAGCAAACCTCGTTTGAAAATAATAGATGTGGAGTTTCTTTGTAACCTTATTCTCTACATAATCTATTAATTGTAAATCTAACAGCTTTAAAGCCGTTAACGTTAACGTTCATTGAGTAAACATTTTGTTTTTAAAGTGAATAAAATTTTTCACTTTGACTTTGACCTTATTCTGATTAAATTAGGTATAAAGTATCGATATCTGCACATTTTATATTAGGCATACAGAAGACAGAAATTATGGGATAATGTAGCGATGCCACACAAATGTCTAATATATCTTGTGGTACGTTACTTATGGTATTGTAAAGTGGCTCTAAGATAAAATGGGTTCTTCACATTGTATGGGTATCTACGGCCAATTCGAATTTTTAAATGAGCTATGACTAACGAAACCACGTAATACCTCCTGGAGACGCTCAGTGCAGTAGGAAGCAACCAATATCCGGACAAATATGGACGAACTTTAATTGAAGGCGCGAAATCGATCGCTATGGAAATCTGGAAATCTGTGAGAGCCTGGCACAGGTACTTTATACTTAAAAGGGAATCCCAGCAAAAGTGTATGTTAGCAATAGAATTGGTTGGATGAATAAATATTTTTGTATTTTTGTATTATGTACCTCATGAGGGACAACAGGATGATGATGATGAAAGCGAATCTTATCATGATGACTCTGTCACAACGGAGCGCAGTACGTCTGTTCAGCGTTGTAAGACCGAATATGTTTCTGACACATTTCTGTTTCGCTCGCTTAATGAATTTAACAAAAGATTTTCTAAATTAGACCCTTTAGTTACAAATTTTTGGACTTATAAATTTGAGCTTAGAAAAGCTATAGCTGAAAGTGTCAAAGATTAACTACTTACCTTAAAATTAATTTCCTTAAACTAAAAGCTAATTATTTAACCGAACTCTGTTTGAATGGCCATTCACATTATTTTTGTACCTACTGCAAAATGCTTATTGTTTTTTTATCATGTTACCAACTAGTAAAAAAAAGTAAAAAGTTCTTTAATAATAAAAATGGTTACATACATATACAAACAGTTGACTGTGGTCGTCACGCTAGGTCTAGCCTGTATTGTGGAAGCCTTCGTAATGTTAACATAAAGAATGGCGCATGTTTATAAAATACAAAATATAATGGGCAAAATTTAGAGAACTTGTTTAGTACTTGCTATCATCATGTCTCTGTTTCTGTATTAGTTATAAGTGGAGGCTTCGCTGATATTTGTGTCTTGTTAATGTTTTAGTGATTTTGTCTATAGTACCGTTTGCTTCCTTAATAAAAAAAAAAAGACGTGTATAGTTAGGAAGGATTCAGGTGCGTTTTTTTATTGTCAGACGATGACGCTGACGATGACATTGTGACTGATAGTCTAAAGATATTGCGAACCGATTGCTTACTCATTTTCATCGTGGAGTCGTGATTCAGCACATTGTATTCATCAGGTTGGTCCCGTTGAGTGTTATAGTTATCCCGGAACTCGATGTCCGTCACTGTGGTATTGCTTGAAAACTTGATAGAATCCGTTCCACCTATTCAGACGACGTTTTCCGATGAGAATAATTTTACACAAAAGTTAACAAAAAAAACCAACGAAAATTTTGTTCATCTTCCTAAAGGCAAAAAGGAGATACAGTCCTTTGTGCTGTCTTATTGGAAAAGTGTTGTGTGGAAGTTATTATATTGTTATTATTATTTATAAAAGGCCAGGGTGACATGATCACTATGTGACCAAGCCCTTCAATAAAGATTAAAAAAAAAAAAAAAAAAAATTTATAAAAGGCCGATTCCACTAAGAAACCCTAAGACGGAGTTAAAGTCTGTTTGTAAGAGGAAATCCTGCCGTAAACCGACTTTATTTATTGTTTTTTTTTTTTTTTTAAGTAGCCTCGTTTGTGTCCCACTGCTGGGCAAAGGCCTCCCCCAACCCCAACATTATTTATTGTATTTAACTTTTATTAATTTGGCTACAATGGTCCAAATATAAACTAGTCTTATAAAAACCGGCCAAGTGCGACTCGAACTCGCGCACGAAGGGTTCCGTATCATTATCTATACAACATTGGACACAAATATCGAGAAAAAACGGCAAAAAATCACGTTTGTTCAGTTTGACCCCCCCTTAAATATTTATTTTATTTTATTTGAATTATTTATTTTTGAAGCGAATATAAAACTTAGTATTCTGTGAATATTTCAAGGGTCTACCCGCTGCCGTTATTACTATCGAGAAAAAAATGGGAAAAACCTACGTTCCTTGTATTGCCACCCTTAAATATTTATTTTATTCTGTTTTTAGTATCTTTTGTTACAGTGGCAACAAAAAATATACCATATGTGAAAATTTCAACTGCCTAGCTATCAGGGTTCTTGAAATACAGCTTGGTGACAGACAGACGGACAGTGAATTCTTAGTAATAGGGTCCCGTTTGGCACCCTTTGGGTACGGAACCCTAAAAACAAAGAAAATCAAAACTTTCCCCTTAACCCTAAGAGTGTTTTGGTGCAATCGACTTTTATAAACAAGACTGATAGAGTTTACAAATCATTATACTTGTGAACTAGAACACGTTATTTATTATGAAGTTATTTTAATCTTATAGTAAAGTTGTAGTTAGGATGACTATTCAATGGATTGAGCGGGGAATACTCTTGGTTGCAAACGAAGACAGTTTCTTTTTCTCTCTTGACCCTCTCCAAGTATGTTTGTATAATGTAAGACCTTGCATAGCCACCGGACTAAGATTAATTGAAAATAGGACTCTTGAGTTGACTTAGAATTACATTGAGAAACTTCTTACTTTCGTGGTCAAAGTCGGTGTTCTTCTGTTCTAATTCCGAAGAGCCGTCTGTTAGGCAAAGTTTGTCCGAGTGTACGCTGCTGGCACCTGATGTCTTCTCAGGTATCGGTGCACATTTGACCGCTGTTAGCCCGGAGTGATTAAATCCTGCAGGTGAGGTTTATTCCTTTTAATTTTCTTAAATAGAATTTAATGACTTCAAAAACAGTTTTTTTACGGAGCTAGCAGGGAAGTTTTCGCTTCTTTGGAAGTGATGATTTTTTTTAAAGAATTAACTCGAATTAATGTCTTTTACCTACTAAGAATACAGGGTTATTTCCAAATTGCGCAATTTCAGAACAATGTCAATTGAGGTAGGTAGGTACCAAAAACAATATTGTAAAATTCGCGCTTTACGTGCTCTACCAATGTCGCAGCTTTTAGTATAGCTATCCATTATGTAAGACATAGAAGAATATCCATTCTATATCCCACAGAACAATATGATTTTAAGTATTATCTACCAAACAAAAGCCAACACGATTACAAAGCATCGCGAAAGTAAATTCATCAAAATAAATTAAAAAAAGTGGTAAAATGAACAAAACAAAATTCAACAGTGGTACAACAAAAGCTGTTGTAAATGACAAACTGTAACCGCCATGTTTCAGAAATGGGCATTGTTCGTTAAATTTTTAAATATGGACAATAATACTTCATTTTTAAAGTACAGTAAATATAATCAAATTACTTCAATTGTGCCATATTGTACCACCTCTTTTGTACCTAATTTGTGGATGGAGAAATAAAGTTTATTTGTATTTTTAATGCTCCAGTTATAACTTAATTATGTTTGATTTGATTCGAAAATTCTTTATTGCACAAGAAATACATCTGCACACAAAGGCGAGCTTAATACTAAAATTATTTTCTTCCAGCTAACCATAGGTGATGTGGATAGAGGAAGGAGTAATGGGTATATATTTACAGAGTTCTTGTATTTTTGTGAATAAGTGTGCCACTTATTGAACCTTCTAACGTTTGTTTCACACGTGAATGAAAGAACGTTTAAATTTTTTGAGGAAAAAACGCTAAGATATTGACGTCTCGGTATTCCGTAAATAAAACAAATACTATGCATCTTTTACGTTTGCACAGATTAGGAGTCTAGTTAGTTTTGTTTATTTAAAGAGTTCTTATATCGACTCATGGTATCACTCGAAACTGACAGCTCGTAGGATCTCAGTTGATGACGTACTTCCGGTTTCGTAAACTGAAGGTCTTTTTCTCGCTTTAAAAATTAATTAAAGCTGCCCAAATCGAATTATTCAGCCCAGACACAAATTACTTAGGTACCTATTTTCTCAAAACAAAATAAAAACACAGAATTAAATTTTTTTGGACAATGCCCATTACACACTTTAGAAATAACCTATGTTAGTGTTATGGCTCTGGTAAAATTGTTTGCATTGATAACGTGATATTGATGTTTGTGCGTCATATTGGAAAGTGCTTGACGAGTGTTTAACAAAACCATTTATGAACAGTGAACAGCGTCCGAGTGGTCCCTCAAACCATCTAGTGTGAGCGAAGGTGCCACTGGAAATTAAATCATTTCATTACGTAGATACCTACAAACACAAAGGCCTTTAAAACCGTTTTGCTCAAAGAGCTCCTCGAACTTGTTTTGGCTGCTTGATTTGTATATTAACTAGAATTTTACGGTGTTATTTAGAAACACATGAAAAAAAAACACAAAACACACACAAACTCTAAAACACTTAGGGCCGGTTTCCGAATTGAGAATTTCACTAAGTAAATACTTAAGTAACGTTCTGTCAAGCTCTTTTCTGACAAATTCGAAGAGACAGCACTACAGTTAACTATTTACTTAGCGAAATTCTCAATTCAGAAACTGGGCCTCAGTCAGTTTAAACAGTCGGTGGTATAGGGAAGGACGTAACCACAGATAATTAAAACTGCCTCAGAGGAGTGTTTTATAGGACTCGTGTTAGTGTTTTAGGTTACCAGTAGCATAGGCTCACGGTCTTATTTATAACACACGATTTCCTTAAAGCATATCCATACACCCGTATAAAAAGTCTGCAGTAGAGACTTTGAGAAAGACTTATAGAGTATGAGCTGACCCGGCAAATGTTGTTTTGCCATATTAGCCTACGACCTATTCTCAGACCTGCCAAATATGCACAATTTTTTTTTATAAAATTCGTTGGAGCCGCAAACATTGTGACACGGGACTTTTAAAGATGAAGACAAGAGATAATTATGCACTCTTTAGACTGGCACACAAAAGGTATTTGTTTGATGCAATCTAAAATGTCTTCAGGTATTTTGGATTGTATCAGGCAAATACTTTCGTTTACTAAATAAATCTCTACAAAGCAATACCTATGTAATACTAATAATAAGTAATGCTTGGAGAATTTAGTTTAGTTATCTTTATTAACTGAAAGTGCTAGTGTGCAATTCTTATGTAAAAGTGCTGTGTAAATCTGCGGTAAAACTACTGTAAACGAGACTGCTCCCACAGTCAAACCAAGCAATTTAGGTTTTATGGAGCTTTTTATAGCAAATGTAACATGTTCGTTTTATATTAATAAATAAAATACAATACAAATATCTATTCGTTTGACAAGGCATTTATTAAGCGTTTTAAGGAATCGTGTTTTTTATAAATAACACCGTTAGAATGTAGCAAACTCGAGGGGAAATGATTATACAAGCTGATCTCTAACAAAAGACAGTCGAACTTACCGCCACAGAGGGATTCAAAAGGGTGAACATCATTACTCAAAGGCGGGAGGATAGTTTCATCGTTATTCCCAAATAATTCTTCCTTTTCAAATATTAGCATGTCGTCTTCGTAGATACTTGAACTCGCTGAGTTATCTAAAACTTACATTTAGTACTTAACTTAGTAAACTAGACAAAATAAAAAAATTAATAAAAAAAAAACTAAATTGAGCAGAAGAGAAGTCATTTCCAGCTCTTAAATTTAATTAAGCAACATTTGCAATATATTTGGTCTTTCTTAAAAAAAACCGGCCAAGTGCAAGTCAGACTCGCACACGAAGGGTTCTGTACCATTATCTATACAACATTAGACACGAACATCAGCAAAAAAGGGCAAAAAATCACGTGTAATGTATGGGAGCCCCCTTAAATATTTATTTCACTTAAATTTAATTATTTATTTTTGAAGCGAAAACAGAAATAAATATTCTGTGAATATTTCAAGCATCTACCTGTTGCCGTTATTACTATCTAGGAAGAAACGGCAAAAAATTACGTTTGTTGTATGGAAGCCTCCATTAAATATTTATTTTATTCTGTTTTTAATATTTGTTGTTATAGCGGCAACAGGATTACACCATCTGTGAAAATTTTAACTACCTACCTAGCTATCACGATTCATGAGATACAGACAGATAGACAGACTGACAGACATTCAGACGGACAGACCGGTGGACAGTGAAGTCTTAGTAATAGGGTCCCGTTCGGGTACGGAACCCTAAAAACTGTTAGCTAATAGGAAAGGTAAGTTGTGTATGTATATCCTATTTTATTCTTGTAATTTAAGAGAAAAGGGATCTTTTTAAATGATTTGCGAACAATAATTTCGATACTTCGATATTTCTTGTTTTATAGGACTTCTAGACAAAACATATTTGACATGAATACTTACTAGGTTGAGTAGAGAGGTCAATGGGGTCCACTCCAGTGTGTTTTGTATTTTTTTCGTCCACCGCTACGGAGCTCTGTTTTGTACCAACATCTTGAGAAAGAACACAATATTACTGAATTTATTTCGTCGAATGTTACTGTACATTATTATGGCTAGAATATGCTTACCAATGTTAAAATTATGAATAGGATTTACTCCGGTGTCAGTTACATTAGTTTCACTTTTTTCTACAGCAACATCTGGAATAACGACTGTATTGGATAAAGGATAAGATAAGATAAGAATATTCTTTATTGTATACCGGAATAAAATGTTACAGAAACAGCAATGACAAAAGAAGATACAATTGGCGGCCTTATTGCTAATAGCAATTTCTTCCAGGCAACCTCATATCGGAGATTTGCCAAAGGAGAAATAGACACGGGTAGTCGGTGCAAATACGAATATTAATACACATACATATACGTAAGAATAATAATAAACTTACATATATCATACTTCAATACTATACGTATGAAGGACCTAACTTTATCAATGGATCTTTGTTCTGTATTGAATATGAAGACCTAGCTTTATCATTTTAGCTACTTAAAGACCTTGGTCGCTATATGATTGACTTATAAAATAGATTATACTAAATTTAAAAAATATTCGAATATTATTTTTTTGTTTTTAGAATATCCTTATCTTACCTTCTTATTACTTGATTTTATTTCAATAAACCTAACTCAAACTCAACATTTTATTCATCGCAGCACAATATATTATGACAAACTAAAGTCAAAATCTAAAAGTCTTATTTATAAAATCATGATTAATTATTTAATTATTAATTATTTATAAAACGCAAATCAGATGCAATTTAAATAGTCTTTGGCAAAAGGAAAGAAGGTACCACAGATTTTTTAAACTGCCACGTAGGAGTAAGTAAATAAGTAAGTAAATTATTTACTTCCAAAAAGATAACACAAATTAAGGTCGCTTATAAATATAGTCATTGAAGAGTATTACATAAAATGTATTTGCGTTTACCGGCAGTCCCCAAACTAGGATAGGCCTGTATCTTGGGGACTTTATTAGTGTTTTAGAGGAATCGTGTTTTTATAAATAAGATCGTAAAAACTTTAGTACCGTAAGTTTCAGCAAAGTATATTATGTGAAGAAGAAACTGATAAAGAAACTACACACTTTCTCTTTTCAATACTACAGGGAGTTAATTAACAGAGTTTTTAACTTACACAAAACATTTAAAGACGTTAGTTCGTATTATTACTCCTGTATTGAACAGAAGAGTTTTATTGCTTACCTTTATTAGGTAGGTAGATAGGGTCCACACCAAAATCCTTTATAGAAGGTTCGTCTTCAGGTATTATTTTTAAGACATAAGGATCTCCATGGATTTTTCTAATGACTGGGTGGGCGTTTTCATCAACAATTATTGACGGACGAATCACGTTTTTTCTGCTTCCTATTTCTTTGACAGTACACTTGATATCACCGGTAAAATGTGTGAGGTCATATCTAGGAGGATCTGGTCTGCTTGAAACTGTTTTAATTAGTTTAGTGCATTAGTTTAAGAGGGAACGTCAACGTTGTATACGTCAAGAAGTTATTAGAAGTTTCACCTAAAATTTGGTGTCCTGGGAATCAATGATAACATTACCTGCATTTTCTGTTTTGATTCAACTTACATAAAGATGTACCAATCGGTTTGCTATTGAAGAACGTTTCAAATGAAATGGAAT
The DNA here is from genome assembly GCA_963969515.1 of Yponomeuta evonymella. Taxonomy (NCBI): domain Eukaryota; kingdom Metazoa; phylum Arthropoda; class Insecta; order Lepidoptera; family Yponomeutidae; genus Yponomeuta; species Yponomeuta evonymella. Next base: position 5,476,893 of record OZ018349.1, read on the forward strand.
TATTGCTCTGGATAGAATAAGGCAGCCAGTCATCGTTGTCAGTAGAAGCGATTGAAGTGTAATTAGGTATTTCATTGTTCTGGGCATATTCACGAGGATTCTGCACTTTTTTAACTTTATCGCAACTGAGGGTTAGACTCTCTTCGCTGTGCTTGTTATCGCATTGTGGGATATGCACTTGAAGCAAGTTTTGGCCTTCCTTAGCATTGCCTACGCTTCCTGTCCAAATGAAACAAAAACTCAACACTCCATTTTAAGTCATGCTGCAGTGAAATTAAACAGAGTTTGTTACTTACCGTAAAACTTGTTCCAATGTCGATTTAATAATCTAGCTGGGCTTCTACTATGACAAGGAATCGCGGACCGGTTGGCGGTTCTGATGGTGCAATCTATACGAATAAAAAAGTTAAGTTTTTTTTCGAAATCTGTTGGTTTAAAAAGAGCGGAGAAAGATCAGTCAACACTTTCGCAGTTGCTGTTGTTCGTTGCATATTTAACTATTTCTTCATGAAACTCTTTAATCAATGCCAGGAAGAATCGCTCCTCTAAGTTCCAAAGGTTTAGCGTTTTACCTGAACCGAATTGTCTTTTATAGTTTGCTTCGCTTTGCAATGGTCTATTGTCATCAGTTGTTATTTTTAGCGTTATTTCTGGAAGGAATATAATTTAAAATAACTAGTTGTTCTAATCGTTTTGAGAGTCACAATATTAACAAAAATTTATGAATCTATTATTATTATTATTATTAAATCCTTTATTGCATATAAAACAGAAAGTTTTGCACATAGGCGAGCTTAATGCTACTTAGCATTATCTACCAGCTAACCTAAGTTTTGATGAGATCATTATCAGGTATTGCAACTACAGTGTGTAACAAAATTCTCATATTCATCCCAAAATTATAATCATCTATAATTATCGGAGAATCTACAGCACGAACAATGCTATTATGGGGAAAACTCTGAAGTCGCGAAAAAAAACAACTGTTTCATACAATTTAGTACCACAAATAGTAACTTTAGTACTTTTTATGATGTGCCTATATTATGAAGATTTTAGTACGCCTTGTATATAAAAGTGGCCCAACCATCGTACTTGCACGTTCCCAAAAAAAGTATTCGGTGGAACACTTGCCTTACGTCACATTCAAGAGATCATGGGTTTGAAACCATGATTTTTTTTTCTAATTTACGTACATCTGTGTATTTGTAGTAACAATACAACTCGCTAAATGAGAAAGAAAAATAAAGCCCTTATCTCTCTTTCTGAGACAAGGCCTGATGCATATTAGGCTTCATTATTAATATTATTTACATAGTTTGTGAGTAATACTTATATGTTTGTTTTAGCTAATTACTTCACCTTGATTGGGGTCGTATTTCGCATCTCCTGGCGGTTTTTGCTGGCGGATTATTACAGTTTTTTGGTTCCTCGACAATAGCTCCTCGCTTGTGTGAGTTGGAATCTTATATGATGGTTTCGTCAGACGCGGTATCCTGGTGGGCCTTGGTTTTCTAGACTTTTCTTTATCTATAAAGAATAAAAAAAATGTAAGGGGTGATTTGGGGTGATGATTTAATTGTTACTTTACCTAGCACTAATCTTACTGCTATCATAGATGTGTAAGTTAAGTTGGATCAATGTTTGTTACTCAATCACGCCAGAACGGCTGAAGGGAGCTGAATGAAATTCGGCATATAGTTTCATCATCATCATCAGCCATTTGCCGCCCACTGCAGGACATAGGCCTCCCTCATGGTTTTCATAACCATGAGAAGTTTTGCCATAATCGCCACGCTTGGCAGGCGGGTTGGCGATCGCAGTATGTTGGAATCTCAGGAAGACGCTGCTGCCCGTCTCCTGGTAATTTATTTCCTTATAAAATGTTAGTACACAAATTTGCTGCACTGTTTTGGTGGAATCGTGACTTTACGTTGTAACCGCTACTTTATGATGTTACCTGACTGCGGTAGAGCCCAAAAGGAGGGTAATGTGTTTGGCTCATTATGTTAATTATTATGTAAGTAGGTATCTCCGATTCTATGTGCCATAATAACTCATTAACCAATGGTCAGATTTCGACAAATAAGATCTCAATCGATTCATCGTGTTATTGTGAGTTTCATAGGCTATATAAAATCAGGACAAATGTAAAAAAAAAATAAAAAAATCACTAAAAAGACAAATATATTGGTGAATTTGGGTCCCGCCTGTTCGGTAGTTAATGCTCAGGAGTCGGATTATTGGGTTATTTTTATTTTCGAACATTTCTAGAATTTGCTAGAACATAATTTGTTATTGTTTGCTTGAGTGACTCGGCCAGACTAAACATTTGTGTCGCACACTGCGTCACTGTGCCGCACAGTTCAGCACACTGGTGGCATTGCATCCAGATGCCACGTTACTTTTTGGGGCTCTTCTGTATTGAATCGGAACTCGTATTACAGATTAGCAATAGCTTTATTCTCACAGAAAGTTGTTAAGTGTTATGACCACTTGTTTTGAGCTCAAATATGTTAAGCCGGTAGGCTACATGGCTTAGAAAAAAACAAAGAAGACATTTATTTAAATTGTCAGAGAACCACAAAGTAAACACGAAGGTACCCACACAAACAAAATACACGAACGTCGACAAAACAAAAGTAAAAACAAAACAATCGTGGAGGGAACATGTGAGGCATATAGAGTCGTTTACTGAGTGCATGCACTGTAATGGAGACCAAAGCATTTCTTGTTACTATGCTAAATGGCCCCGTAAAAGAGTCACCAAAACCCAAAATGTATGTTTAGATTGACACGCGGAAACGTGTACTATATAAGTGTCTTGCCACTTGTTAGGGAAAATAGACAAACGGTCTTATTTATAACAATAATTCGTTAAAACTCATAGTCATTTTAAGTAGTCTGTGATAAAGGAAAAGACGTAACCACAGATTATTTAAACTGCCTTTCTGAGAAGTACTTCGGAGAAATCGAGTTTTTATAAGACCATTTATCTCTAACTACAGAATTTCAGGAATTAAGAATCGACTCACTTTCGACCTCGTTGCTGGTACCAAAAAGTGGCGTTAGTGGTCTGCTAGCATTTCTGCTATTATGCGGCGTTGGTCGTGCTGAAAAAAAAAAACGTTAAATCATGAATAACGTTAATCTACGTATTGCATTTAATTGGGAACACAATAACGCCGAGTGTAAATAACATCAACACAACACAATCAGTTGTCTACAAACTAGGACACCGTGTGCTATGGTAACTAGGCAATGACATCAAACACGTGGAAATACGCTCAAACTAAGGCCTTTTGTACGGCGGCCCCCAGTGGGAATCGAACCCATTACTTCTGGCATGGTAACAAGACGTGATACCGCTGGACCAACGACGCAGGCATTTTAACAGGGCTGTTAATGTCGGTGACACTCTGCTGGGCTTTAATTTCTTATTTATTTACTTATTATAAACTCTAATACCCCATACAAATGTTATTGGGTATAATGATCAAAATTCCCGAAAGAGGATACCTCCTGGGGAATGGTTCCTACCTCAGATCATAGAAAGGTTCCTACGAATCAACATTAACTTACGAGGACCACTTCGAAATGGTGAAACTTACTAGTCTTTTGGGAAGATAAGAAATAAGACACTCATTACTCAAATAATTCAACTTTTAGATTTCACTCAGGGAGGATGACTGGGGTCATCACAGTCAACTGTGGCGGCCGGCAGCTGAAATTAGTAAAGATTTGCATACCGTCCATCATCTTCCAAATCGTTCCGCTACCCCAAAAGTGAGCGCTGCGTTTATTAACGTTTCCGAACCGACGACGCCGCGTACGCCTGTGAGGTAGGTTTCAAATTTAAAAAGTATGCACCCGGTCCCGTTTTGGTTGAGAAACAAGCGAATACCTAAACAGATACTTTTACAAAACTTTTTTACAGAGAGTCGTCTTGCGTGCCCAACCCAGATTAGTGATTTTTTAATTCTGAAGCATTCAAATGTCCAGCGCCCAGCTTGGCTCATCGACACACAATATTGTAGAGTATCTATGTAGAAAATCTATCTAACCTATGTGTCAATCCAACTCCTCACTTGAGTAAACAGGTAGGTCCTATTCCTGATCCTTTCGGCTCACAATGTTGAATTCTTAAAATGTTGAATTCCTAAAATGTTGAATTCGCAAAATGTTGAATCCCAAAATGTTGAATTCGCAAAATGTTGAATTCATTGTTATCCCAAAATGTTGAATTCGCCAAATGTTGAATTCGTAGTAATCCCAAAATGTTGAATTCGCAAAATGTTGAATTCATAGTAATTCAAAAATGTTGAATTCGCCAAATGTTGAATTCGTAGTAATCCCAAACTGTTGAACTCTCAAAATATTGAATAAACGATTTGATCTTTGTTGGCTCACAATGTTGAATTCATTGATTTGATTTCATTCACATATCCCAAAACAAAATTGAATTCCCCTAATATTGCAAATATTTATCTAGAAAACCCCGAAATTTTTCTGTCCTAATACTTCGCCACCTCAACATTGTGAGCCGAAAAGAAAAATATGGAGAGCTATTGAGAAAACTGAAAAACCAGAAACTGACGCCTTTGGAATTTCTGCGAAAAAATGTCTACATCAGACTTAAGCTAGGTTTTTAAATTAACTTGTTATTTTTTTTTTACTTTCATTAGTACAAGTAATAGATTTGACGCCATGGCCTGAAAGAAGAAAATAAGTTAGTGTTATCACTTTTTATACTATTATATTAATTATAAGCCTCCATACTTATAAACTTCTTTTTTTTTGTCTTACACAGAAAATCGTATTTCATCACTATTTTCAATGAATGAGTAAATAAATAGAGTCCCCGAGGCTGGGGGTGAGCCGGCGGTGGGGAGTGGGTGAAAGGTCCCCTTTTTAGTTTTTTTTACTCATATCAAATTTTCAAAACTACACGAGTATTTGCTTAGGCAAATTCAGAATTTGGCCTATTCTACATTTTGGGAATTTAAATTCAACATTTAGCGAATTCAACATTTTGGGAATTCAAATTCAACATTTTGCGAATTCAACATTTTGGGATAACTACGAATTCAACATTTGGCGAATTCAACATTTTGGGATAACAATGAATTCAACATTTTGCGAATTCAACATTTTGGGATTCAACATTTTGCGAATTCAACATTTTAGGAATTCAACATTTTAAGAATTCAACATTGTGAGCCGAAAGGTTCCTGATTTGTGTACGTAGCGGTACCTCGACGAATTTGAGAGTCAACAATAATATTATGGTAGCCTTTATTTAGGGATATGCACTTTTCAAAGTTTTCAATTTACTTTTTGATGTGCCAGGATGCCAGTACTCTCACAACGCTTACCTAATGTTATCTGACTTGGGAAAGTTTTTGCCTAGGAGGTGGCGGGATACAAACGAGGCAACATAGAAAAATATTATTACAAAACTTAAAAATACCGAGTCTTAGGCCCAGTTTCTGAATTGAGAATTTCGCTAAATAAATAGTTAACTGTAGTGCTGTCTCTTCGAAGTTCTCAGAAAAGATAGAGCGTAATACTTGAAATTAAAGAAAAATCGTTGTAGATGTTTATATTTCAATTCTTATCGCAATGCATCTACCGATTGGAAAATTTGAATTTTCTTTGTTTTTCCAGAACTACGTAAAAATTACTTCTTAACAAAAACAACAAAAATTAAAATAGAAAGATTTTCTTCAAATATTTGTTGGGACTATGTTGTCGCCTGAAAAAGACAGCGGCTACATGTTTGGGATGGGAGCCAGAGCGAGTTTGTCGGCACTTTGAAATACAATTAGGTCTCGCAACGTTGGAAGGATTTTGGCCTAGCCCGAAGCCGTAGTGGCTGGTATATTTAGTGAAGGTGCTGTTTTTTAGTCCAATATATTCGTAAACTTAAGGGTGAATTTATTTAAACGCGGGTGTGTAAATATTACATAAATGTAGATTGTAAATGTTACGGGAGCTACTCATCAAAAAGCTTATGAACTAACTATGAATACAAAACTGGTCAAGTGGGAGACTCTCGCACCAAGAGTTCCGTATTTACTTAGAAAAAAGGTGTCTACAAAGTACATTAACATAAAACCTAAGTCTAAAAAATATTACATTTCTTGGAATTCTTAAAACCAGAAATGTTATTTCAATATTTTATTCATAATGAAAGTAATGTTTACTTATTGAATGTCAAAGTTGTTAATTTCACAATTTAATGGATTATGTGAAGAGGAAACTAAAAAAGTAAACTCCACATCTCACCCAATCTGACGTGGGTGGGCAATCTCGGCAAATATCATGTATCTTTTTTCCGCAGTGTAAAATTGCGACAAATTCTCCTACACGATAATATTTATCACGGTTATACGGTTACGAACAAGGTAGCACAATAGCCTCTCGGTTGTTTAGCTGCCACTGGCCAGCCGGTGAAATTCACACAAAAAATTTGCATTTTCAGTCATATCTCACGATATCTTACTAAAGGCACAGTACCAAAAGGGGTAGGGGGGTCGGATAAAAACTCTCCAAATACACCTCGCGTAATTAATGGACGCTCCTAAATGGGGCTAGGAGGAGTCACCACACTACAAGAAGAGACACGGATCCGAAAATAAAGTACTCACTTAGGTACCTACCAGAATACTTGCAGCTATCCCTATGGGCTAAGCATAGGAAACGCGTGCAGGGTGCCTTCGTAATAGTACATGGTACGGTCGCACCAGCAAAGTAAATTTTGACTTGGGACGACCTACACATTACATTACTCAGTATAAGCCCATTTAAACATTAAAAAAAAAGCTTCTATCACAGCACAATTTAGAATTTGCAAAAATCCATTAGAAAATGTCAAGAAAATAAAAGCATCGAGACAGAATAACAAAAACAATCCAAAAAGGCTAAGGTTTTCATTATTCCTCTGAGTAAAAAGGTATTTTATTTGTCAAGATGCTTTAATGCCAGTATCCTTAATGATAATTATTTATTCTTCTTTTTAGGGTTCCGTACCATTTTGGGTAAGGAACCCTATTACTAAGACTCCACTGTCCGTCTGTCTGGCTGTCACCAAGCTGTATCTCGTGAACCGTGATAGCTAGACAGCTGAAATTTTCACAGAAGATGTATTTCTGTTGCCGCTATAACAACAAATACTAAGAATAGAATAAAATAAATATTTAAGGGGGGCTCCCATACAACAAACGTTGTCTGAAGATAGCGCTCGCCATGTAGCGGCCATCTATGTAACCTTCACATCGCCGATGTCATTTCGTTAAATGTCACTTAACACTTCTTGTTGGTTTCTATAGATGGCGCTATTCTCAATGTACCTAATCTCTCTTGTCTCAATCTTTGTCTAACGTATAGATAATGTGCGCGTGTCCGACTCGCACTTGGGTGGTTTTTTAATATTGATTCTGACCTCATTTAACAGTCCTTTGGTTGCCCTGGGTTGCCCTCGATAATGAGAAAAGTAACCTCCACGGTACTGGTATTATTAAGAAGGAGGACAGTGGTTATTACTACTTAAAGGAGGTTAGGTAGGTACTTATGTGGGCTAACTAGTGCCAACAATAAAAATAAAGTTTCTTCTTTATGGATTACAGATCGTATTTGCAAAAGCGTCTGTTAGGTTAGGACCCACGACAAAGAACCTAAGATCACGAACCTGGGACTAGATAGAATTTATGCCAAAAGCGGCCGTTTTTGGCGTGAATGTTATCTAGTCCTAGGTATTTTGAGGTTCACGGCCTTGGTCCTAAAAATCACTATTAGCATGACAGTAGAGATAAGTGGAAAAGTATTCCCACCTAGTAAGCTAAATGTGGAAAAAATCCATTCTTTTCTACCAGTAGGGATAGACCAGACACTTTTTACAAATTTGATCTGTAAAAAAAGATACGTTTTTTTTCCTCGGTAGCGCTAGTGTTACTCCCTGGAGCCCCTCAAATAGCCCATCAAAGAAGAACGCTTAGGTTCGATTGATAACCCTTTTTATTCTTCTAATTCCTAATTCCATCAGGCACTTACTTTACTGAACTGACTTTGGTCGATACAGATACTTGGGTTATAGCTACTGGGTCTAAGTTAAAAACTGAGAAGGAATAACATTTCAGAGGTTTCAGGAGGCATGAACATTTAGGCTAGGTGACCGGCCGTCCTGACATGAAAATGAACGGTCACTCTTAAATGTGTCGATTCTTCTTAAATATGTTGGAAGCAATTGTCTAGTGATGGGAAGCAATTCGGAAGTAATTTTTGATCACTATTCCAACGCTAAATATGGCTAAAAATGGCTAGTAATCGCCCATTCTGACGCACAATTAATATGCTCACTTGGTAAGAGGTTATGTTACATTCATTGAAAAAATCTTTTCACTGTTTTAATGAGTGTACGTAAACACAATGCACGTTTACCATATTACGCACCGGCGACGGTGACCTTGACAGCGGTAGCAAATAAATCAGCTTGGTGAGGGCGGGCGTGATAGCCAGCATACAGGTGTATATTCACTGGTATGGAAATGTAGCAGATCTAAGAATAAAACGACCTTAAACTTTCCACTGTTTTAATATATCAGTGTCTACGGTTAGAATTCAGGTTTGCATAGATTCGAACGTATTAGGGCACCCGTGGCGATCAATTTGACAGCGGTGGTAAAGATATTGGCGGTGAAGGTGAGCGTGACGGAGCATCCCTGTATGCTGGCACTGACTGTGCGGGAGCGACTGGCTTTAGAGCGCGACTCTCCATCGCTTGCACCTCCTCAAGCTTCCTCAGAAGATCCAATTGCACGCTTTCAACTATCTCCTTAAGATTTTTGGCTGGAAGAGACATTGAAGGTTGTAGGTTAGATTGGACACAGCGTTGAACATTAGGAGAATGAAGAAGGGCAAGTTACTACTCGCCGGTCTCTCCAGGTCTCTTTATGTGTCGTATCTCGTATCGGTGGTTGGAAACCAATTCAGTTATCTCGTCTCTGATACCAATAAAATCTAAACAAGGAACTAGCATTCTGCTGATTGGGTTATTCCATGGTTGTTTGGTTAAAACGTTTTTGACGTGGCTAACCCATAATACCAAAATATGATGAAGATTAGAGCACTATATAATGATGGTGCCTTCCTTCCATGGCAGCTGTTTTTTTCATAGCATTATTTTAATGTGTCATACTCCGTAACTGCTATTGGTGGCATAAATATTGTTGTAATTTATTTAATTAAAACCTCAATCATAAACCTTAATCACTTCAAAAGATGCCACAGTAGATTGTGACAAAATCAGCATTTCTGTCAGTTTCAGTAACGAATCAACGTTCATGAAACGTTCATTATAACTGGTTGTATACAGCCGACTACCTAAACCCTCTTGGCAACTACGTGAAACAACGTCTAGTAAATTTTACTGGGATAGGGTAGAAGGTACAATATTCACTTAATAAAGTGGTCTCTATCTATTCAAATTTAGTAACAAATCTCACCTGTTTTTTGATTGAACTCTTCAGCGATGAGAGAGATTTTCTTCAGCGTGCTCACATGTTTGGATATTTCGCTAGCGACGTCTGGACTTTCGTCGGTATTCAAGGAGACATCTTCTACTACTGTGTCATGTTTGCTCCGGGCGGTTATCTTCATCATGTCCTTACTATCTACTATTGGCATACGGGGTATATTCGTGTCTGGTTCTACGACTATGGACTCTGTGTTTTCCAGCTGAGAAATAAATGTGGTTGGCCTCTTTATGAATAAGCTTGGTTTCAATATGTGTATCTATCTATCCAGCCCAAAAATAGGGCCAACTGCAAGAAAGTAAGCGTTAGCCTTTTCCCGGTCACGCCAAAAGTCTATGTACACCTAAAAACATTAAAGTCACAGATCTTCCTAATTTTTTAATTGGTACAGAAAAGTTCTCTCGGGTATTGTTATTAATTGCAGTGAGAGTTAATTTGGTTTACGATGTCATTATGCCAGATCTGACTGACATCCAAGTATCCTAAGCAGTCACTGTGCTTTAAGAGGGTCAAATTATGGCATATGTAGGAACTACAGATGGAGTTGCTAGTCAGTACTTATACCCCTGAGAGTGAATACTCAATCAATAACAACACTGAGAAGACTAGCAAGGTCACTTTTAAGTTTTTGTAATCAAAAAGTTTAAGAAAATTCAATGGCGTCACTTTGTTTTTAGGTGTACGTAGACTCTTGGCCACCATATTAAGAACTGCTAACAAAAACGCTGATTTTCCCTTATTCTTAATTTTTGTAAAGGATGCCACTTTAATATTTAGTGGCCAGTTGTAATTAAAAACCAAAGCAAAAAGTTTTACTGTACTTTGAAATCTTAAACCTCTAATTGTTTGAGCAGTATATAATTTATAGATAGACTATTCACGATTGCCTGAAGAGAATATTACAAACATAGAAAAACAGACTGTTCCATGTACCAACAATGACTCCTACCTACGAAACTACGAATCACAACGAGCGAAAATCTGAGGCGTTGAGATCTTACCTCTTTCACAGTATCTGGTTTGATGACCTTCATCTCCACGGTGTCCCTGGGAATGAGTTCGGGCGCCAAAGCCTGCAGGGTCTCTATATCGATTGGTGATTCCTTCTTTAGTGGTATCCGTTTCGAGAATCTCACTGGCAGAGCGTTTGTTATACTGTCGATGATGGTCTCTAAAATAATTTGTAGATATTTTGATATACAGACAAAGAGACAACACTTTATGGTACACAAAAATAAAATTACAAAGATATTTATTGACCTAAGAGTACAAATGGCGGCCGTATCGACAAAAGTGATCTCTTCTGGATAACCATTGGATGGTCTGGACTGGACATTGAAGAAGGAAGTAGTTTTACGAACATAAAAAATAATTTCAGATGTGTATGAATTATAATGTAGCTTGATTAAAATCACATTTCGACTGTTTAGTAATAGTAAAAAATGTACACTTCGAAAACTTTAATTTTCAAGCTTCAAAAACGTCTAGTGAAACTTAAGCTTTATTATAAGACCACTCCGAAATATCGGAAAAAAAACTTATTATAACAAGTTTTGCTGTAGCGAACGTACGTAATACCTATTTCTTCCATCTTACGTAGTTGCTCGTAATAAAAGTAGTTAATAACGATCAGTAGAATAACCGTTAAATCTCACCGGATCTTTCTTTAACTACGTTCCAGTGCAGGGCACAGGCATTCTCTCAGAGAGCCCACCGCGGTGTGGCAACTACAGCTGCTGAGATAAAGACTTCATTTACTGAGTCATATTGAAGGCAGGTGAATGATGGTAGATGAAGAGATAAAAGTTTGTCAAGATCTCGTCACGATTCTGATAAACTTCTATCGCTTCATAAACATTCAAAATTGATATGACATTGTATTATAAGAAACTAATATAACATTGTACTACTAACTCCAGCGGCTGTCACAGGTACCTACTGACTTTATACCAGCGCTGGAGTGGTCTACGACTCCAGCATATACTGAGTCAGAGTCCCTTTACTTTTGCCACACCCGCAAATTGCTCTCTTGTATTCTCTGTTGATTTGCTTGTACTTATTTTTGTTGCTCTTTTTGTCTACTTGCTGTAAAATCTTTGCTCTGTGTTACATTTGTGGTATTTGTTATCTTCATGTTGAAATACATTTTTGATTTAGGATTTTATTTCAGCCTGATTTTATTTTCTGATTTTGCAACTTACTTACTCAATTGTTATTAAAAAAACTTACGCACGATATTCTTCTCTTCTTGTTGTTTTTTCTTTGCAGTTATTTTTTTCGACAGCTCTGTCATAAGCATGGAACATGTTGGTCCTAGAAATTCGCAATAAGACATTACAAACATATAATCTATACTAAATGTAATGAACATGGAACAAGTTAGTCCTGGAAATTCGCAATAAGACATAACATACATATCTATACTAAATGTCGGATTTATTGCGAAAAATTTAATCATCTATAGCCGGATGCGTAAAGATCGACTAGAAAGATAGAAGGCTGTTGATGGGAGTTTTAGGTGACATCCTACCTGATGCAGCGATTAATTCTCTCGGTCTGTTATTGACAATCATTCGACCAATGATTCTATGCAGGTATTTGTTTTCACATAAAAAAATTGTTTAATAATTGTGTTAAGTATTAGTCTGTGTTTAGTAAGAAACCGTACGTATGTTTTTCATTCAAAACTTTATTTTGTCCTTTTTGGTAAATTCTGTTTTTTTAATTCAATACAAAAAAAAACTGTCACTTTGACACGTGCTGGGGTCGTAAACCATCATAACCCATTACATTTAATTTTGTTGACGTGCTATAATGGACATCAATAAAAGTTTACTTTTTAAAGGTCATGACAGACGAAGGCTATATCCTACTAATAATATAAATGTGAAAGTTTGTGAAGATGTTTGAAGGTTTGGATTTTTGTATGTTTATTACTCAATCACATAAAACGGCTGAACGGATTTACATGAAACTTAACGTACAGATAGACAAAAACCTGAATATATTAATGCGTTTCCGTGGGATGATATTTTTGTTATAAGTTTATAATAGTTGGCGTTGTGCGAGCGAACGTTGTGCTTTAAAAATAGATGGCGTTGTGCTAGAATCGTATAAACGGATTCTGTGACGGTACGAAGTTCGCCGGTTTATGTTATATTTAATTCTTTTTTTGGGCCATCTACATCTAGAAAAATACAACGAGTTCGTGTGGATAGTGCCTTTAACGTAGATATGATGGAATATGGCCTTTTTGAATCTGACGGCGGATGAAAATTACTATATTCAATAGGATCACGAAGAGGCAGATATCATGTTGGTGAAGATGCTCCTTCTCGTGGTTCGGATTCTATCATTTTTGAAAATGATATATTTACCGCCTACTGGTAGATAATGCTGTAAAGCTTGCCGCAAACCGCTCAGCTTGGAACCGACCTTAATATGACCAAAAAAGGAAGTTCCCATAGTCACTTTTGTTACCTCCAAGGTTGATCATTAATACCTAAATATTTTTCTATCTATTATTATTTCTATTGTTATGGTTTTTTTTAAGATCCCTATTTAATTTGAATACATATGTCTAAATAAACAAAAACCAGTAACTACTCTATTGACCCATCAGCAGGTGTTCAAAGCTACGTATACCATACGTAGGTCAGTGGTAGTGTAACAAAATGACACGTCAGTGGTTCAGGGCTGAGAGCCTTAAAATCTAGGAGCATGGCAGTGCCCCTGTCAAGTCGAGCACAAAAGCGGCACGGCCGTACCATCCTTTTCTCGAAGCAGTTCAGGCCATTTTCGACCCCTTTTTAACTTCCTTGTAGATACTACTAGAAAGCTAGATGCAAACTTGAAGAAAACTAGAAGCCTGAAGCAGTAATCAAGCAGGCATAAACACGGTACATTTCAAATTTCATTAAATTTAACCAGTAGTTTAAGTTTAACTTTTTACGGTAGAAAAACTGAGTTGCGTGACTTGGTTTTAAGGGTTCCGAACCCGAAGGATGCCAAACGAGACCCTATTACTAAGACTTCATTATCTGTCTGTCTGTCTATCTTCTGTCCGTCTCTCTGTCTGTCTATCTGTCACTAGATATGAGCTATCAAGCTAGGCAGTTGAAATTTTCAAAGATGATGTATTTCTGTTCCCGCTATAATAACAAATACTAAATACAGAATAAAATAAATATTTAAGGGGGGCACCCATACAACAAACGTTGTCTAAAGACAGCGCTCGCCATCTAGCGGCCACCGTTTTTTGCTCGATACTAATAACGGCAACAGGTAGACGTTTGAAATATTCACAGAATATTTAGTTCTATATTCGCTGCAAAAATAAATAATTAAACCTAAATAAAATAAATATTTAAGGGGGAATCCCATACACCAAACGTGATTTTTTGCCGTTATTTCTCGATCTTTGTGTCTACTGTTGTATAGATAGTGTCACAGAACCCTTCGTGTGTGAGTCCGACTCGCACTTGGCTGGTTTTTTTATAAGTTGTACGCACAAACGAACAAACTAATTCGTGAATATGCATAAAGCAAATTTAGAGCCAATTAATGGCTCTAAGACGATTAAATTTGCTTGATGTGAACCAAGCGTCCTCTCGTCATTACACCATCTCTAGTCTTCTATGTTACATTGTGTTCTCTCACCCTGTAGTCGGGTGATTATAGCATTGCACCTGTAACCCTTTCATTGATGATACACACAATCATGTTGCTAATTACGCCATGATTAGGTACGCAAAGACAGGTCGTTTGCGATGGAGGGACCTATTATGGTCACTGCACTGCTCGTTGGTAGTGATTCCTAAAGTAAGTTCCACGGAACCCAAAGGTTTCGTAGGAGAGTCAAAAGGGTTCCGCGAATTACATTTGTCACTGAATCGTTGGATTATCATCATCATCATCAGCCATTCGACGCCCACTGCAGGACATAGACCTCCTTCATGGTTTTCATAACCATGAGGGGTTATGCCATAATCGCCACGCTTGGCAGGCGGGTTGGCGATCGCAGTATGCGGTCGGAATCTCAGGAAGACGCTGCTGCCCGTCTCCTGGTTATTGATTTCCTTAGTCGCCTTCTACGACATCCACGGAAGGTAATGGAGTGACGCTATTCTTAATTCGGCGCCACACGGAAATATTGGATTGGATTGGATTATATTGACTGAAAAATAATTCCTCAGCTACAAATATTATTTTGCGTTAATGTAATGGGACAGTAGCAGAACTCTTAGAACTCTGGCCTCACATTCGGGAGGTCGTAGGTTCGAAAAACGACACGTATCAACTTAGTTTTCTAAGTTAGGTACATTTGTGAATTTGTAGTAGCAGTAGCACACGCTAACCGTGATGAAATACATCGTGACGAAATCCTAGTGTCTGAGGTATTTGTATACCTCAGCGCTTGCTGTGTATAATGGCCCCACTATGAGGCAATCTCATATCTAACTAACTATGGGTCAGTGGCGGTAGCTTCATAGGTTAAGACTTGAAATGAAGTAAAATCTTACAATTGACGTTTTGATTTGGGGTTTGCATAAAGTAAAAAAGGTTCGTTACTTTTCCCCAGGCCTTAAATATTTATGAACCACTGCTCTATAGCATTTGATCGAAAAGCGATATTTAAACGTTCTTTACCTTCACATTTGCGTTTCTTAGCTGGTTTTTGTTTCCCTGGCTGCTTCGGTCTCTTTACTTTCGGGCGGGTGGGCTTGTCCACGCCTGGTGACTCGTTTGGCTCGGCTGTTTTCTTATCATTAACCATTTTTGAGTCCTAAGAAGGCTGTAAGTAAAACAAAATTTCTCATCAGATTCTTAACCTAATTCGTGAATCACTTAATTGACTTTTTGTCGGAAGAGTCCGACCAGGTTACGCTCTCATTCGAAGACGA
The DNA here is from genome assembly GCA_963969515.1 of Yponomeuta evonymella. Classification (NCBI taxonomy): domain Eukaryota; kingdom Metazoa; phylum Arthropoda; class Insecta; order Lepidoptera; family Yponomeutidae; genus Yponomeuta; species Yponomeuta evonymella. The sequence goes on from OZ018349.1 coordinate 5,492,329, forward strand.
CAACTCGACGCAAGCTCCGTGTCTACTCACCATAATTAAGACTGTTCTTACATGAAGCATGCTGCCTCGCTCGCGCAACTTAATAATTTCAGTGATTTTAATTAAATGAGTGAACTTTTGCTACATGTGGTCTGAGGGTTTGACAGATAATAACATTGCGAACATTCAAGGCTTGGAAACAACTTTTCTTTATTATAAACATATAGAAAAAGAAAAAATATAAGTATTTAAAATTTCCGTAGTTTAATTATGCAAAACCTCAGACCACATTTATCAAAAGTTTAGTCATATTATTACAATATTGAAGAAATCTATATTGTCCGAGCGAGAAAGCATACTCCACGCAAGAGCAGCCTTACGCTCTTAATAAAAGCTAATTCTAGCCGGATTATTTCGACATAAGTTTAAGTGATTCCGGAATTATGTTAAGAATGTGTAAAGGTTACGAAAGTCTTAGTTCCAGAACTTCTCATCAGTTTGGTAGACTGCGGTGGATGGAGAATAGCCTTCTCGCAGTTTAGTCGGCTTAATCCATAGGAGAAACAATGCTAAAGCCCACTTAACACGATTATAGTCCCCGTAAAAAAGTTTTAACATAATTGTTAAGTCCAAAGTAGAAGTTTTTATGTCACCATGACGCCAATGTGGTAACACGGACTTGAGAGCGTGAAGTCAGGCGTGACGCCACATTGGACCCACCGAACTGTGAACGCGTTTACTAGTGAACAAATATAGTACATTACTTCAGAGGGAAGAAAGTGACAGTTCCATACCGAGATTATGGCATTTGCGCCACGAGCTTGCGAGGGGCGCAAACCATTTGAGTTATGGAACTGTACTTTATCCTGAGGTATGTATAGTGCTTTTTATTACACCTACGAGGAAAATTATAGACATAAATGCATAGAAATCAATCGAAGTTCTTGCGAAAATGCGCGGGCTTTTCCTTTTTTTATTCGCCCGTTTCTGGAGTAGGCTAAGATCATAAGGTCATGCAGCCACTTCTTCCGTGATTCCGCACGTTTTATATACAAAAATAATTTCGTTTTTAATTTTCTGTATGCACCAAGGAGGTTGGTAACTGGTAAAAAAAAAACTGTATGTGGCCAGTAACAATTTACTTGATATTTAATTAGTAGACAGTTAAAGTCTGACAAACGTCTGTTTGCAGTATGACTGCTGACAAATTAAAAAAAAAAACCGGGTATGTAATGGAATTTCATACATACTTCCCACCCTTGGGTCGGAAGGATTTTCATACAATCTTCCATACCTTGGGATGAAAGGATTTGAAGGGCGGGATAAAGGCGTTTCTTCCCTCTAATTGGTATAATTAGTATGTATTTTCAGAGCAGGTGTGATAAAAAATAAATAACAATACCTACATGCCTACATCACACCAACTCACGATTGCATCCCGAGGGGTAAGCAGAGATCCGGGTTTGCCACTTGCCACGATCCTGACAGACCTTTTTCGCTTCATCAAAATTCATAAGTCGGTGCATGACTTTAATAACAATAACCATTTCTCAACCTAGGCCGTATTTCATAAATCTACAATTTCTATTTTTATTATGGCAACTCGATGATGTAGAGTACCTACCTATTCCTACTTGTGAATCTGTGGTAACTAAGGATAATCGAACATCTAACGGCCAGGACTCCTTTACTAATTATTATTATTATTTATATTGGGACGAATTCGCAAATATACGTAACTCTGAAAGTAAACAAAGTCATAGGTACATTCCCGCACTGGGAATCGAACCTGGGGCTCTCGCTTCCGAGTCCATTTGTTCTACTCACTGGGCTACCACCGCTTCACGAAGGAAAACATCGTGAGGAAATCCGTGCCTTGGTTGGCTCCGCACGTATTGAATTGTCTTTCCTGTGGGCTAGGCCGACTAAGCTGTCAGGACGGTTTAGGTGCTGGGCAAGCCTACTCCATCTAAAAAACAATGTCCCAGCAGCGTCCGAGTGGTACCTTCACCCATCTAGTGTGAGTGAAGGTGCCACTGGACGCTGCATAAATCATCTCATTACGTTGATGCAAAGGCCAAAGTTATTTTATATTGGGCCATACCGCGCCGCACATTGGGACACTCGTGAGACACTTTTGTAGGTACTGACTGAAAACCAGCGCTGAGGGCCCACACCCTCAGCAAAATGCTGAGTCAGCTGCTTTTTGCAGCAACAAAAAGTTATTTAGTGTTTTGTGTATGTGACTGCTGGTGCAATAAATGTTTCTCTGCAACTTTACCCACCAACCCTTTTCTTTCTTTCTTTTCTTCAGTCTGCGCCTCTTTCAGGCGTCATAAGTTACAATACATGCCCCAAATATGCATTCTTCCTCCTTAGAATTTTATTCCGACTGGGCCAGACCGCTCCTCAAATATCTCTACCATCCCTGTCCACTGATAGAGAAGGTACTTACATAGTCTGATAGCTAATGTGAAATTGTTACTAACTTCAAGAAGAAGTTAGTTCCATTTGGGGGAAGCCTGACTACACTTGCTGGCGAAACGTTGTTACTATTGATTTTACAACACGTTTTGTTAATTTCGTCAACATCGTTTGACTTGCCATTGATAGCACAGATTAGAAAGAAAAAAAGACAAGATTGATAGCTCAAACTGAGTCCAAGTCCAAAGACGTCAAAGTGTCATTGCGTTTTAATTTTAATGATGTGAGAAGTCCGTTTTTCTTTTTAATCTGTGAATTTTCTTCCTACGTTTGAACATTGATGCTGACACTGACTTTCATAGTACTGGACCATGCAGGTCAGCGCTCAATGAAACGATCAATGAAACGAGTTTAGCCTTTACTGTACCGTGAAGGCTAGTATAGTCCGCACAGATCTTTTTCCTTTCTGGCCCGTGGTACTACCAGTGGTATTACCCGTAGTACCACGAGCAAAATTTTCTTCCCAAAGTACTACCAAGAGGTCTAGTAGTACAATGGGAAAAATATCTACCCGTGGTACTACTAGCAAAGTTATGGTTAAAACAAATTATATGTGAATGTTAAAAATTTTAAAAATAAATCATATTCATATGTAAAAAAATATTATCTCACTTTTTTTTCTAGGACGACAAGAGTGACTGCTAGTGTAAAAGAGGGTTAAAAAAACTTAAACCATATTAGGTACTGCAATGTTAGTAGTACCTACCACGAGTAATTTTTTTTCCCGTTTTTTCCAATTTTTAGACCGCTCGGTAGTACTACGGGAAGACAATTTTGCCCGTGGTACTACTGGTAGTACCACGAGAAAGAAACGCTAACACACACGGTTTATGGTCACGTGGGCTTCGTTTTCCTTAAAGCTTACCCGGCAGGACTCTGCGTGGCATCACATGTTCTCTTCACACCTTTGCTATTTCGTGCGAGCCTAGTACTTCGTTTGGAAAAAATGTGTTTTTGAGGAAATGTACGAAAACAGAACTACTGGGAATAAAAATTCTCACTAGTGCGCCGCCGGTAGAACGGTAGTAACGTACCTACCCATTGTGATTATTTTTGCAGTCACTTCAAGGCAATTTTAATTGCACTAGGGATCTTATAAGTATTGAGTATTGAGCAATGGGGAATAAGGGTGTGGACACATGTGTACCTTGCGGCGCCGGCCGCCGTGCCACGGCGTGGCGCCGGTACCGGGAGAAGTCACGGCGCCGTGCACGGCGCGCCGCGGCGGCACACGGTAGTAACGATCGTTCCAAAACATACTTGACTATGGACCGCGAAACACATATTGTGCTCTTGCTATTGTTGAGACGACGAATGAAGAAAAAACAAAAAAAAGAAGATATTGGGTGAATCCATACCTTTCTATAATGAACCACAATGGAAGTCATTTTAAGAAGAAATATGAAGCGTTGAAAATGTGTGGTGATGACATTATATTCCTCCTTCGTCTTGTCCCAGAGAACTGGACACGCTTCCACTAGAGAAATTAAAAAGTCGAAAATTTTCAGCCATTTTTTGGTAACGTGGGTAGGTACGTGAGCGCTATGCAATAGCAAAACACAAACTACCAAGCAGCGGTGCACCGTGTATCGCCGCGGCGCGCCGTACACGGCGCCGCACCGTGTTTCGGCGCCGCGACTTCTCCCGGCGGCGGTTCCGTGCCGTAACACGGTGGCGGCGCCGCGCCGGTAGTGATGGGGACGAGCCCTAAGAGACGTTCTTTCAGGCCCAAAAAAACAAATAATAAAGCAAGTCAGATGTAATGATCAGAAAAGTAATGTTTTAATACAGCTGCGTCAATGTCAATAACTCAAGGCGTAACGATAATTAAAACCAGATATTGTTTTTCAGATTGGTGGCTGCAGATCATCCAGTGGTTTCTGAAACAATTTATTTTAATTACTATAGTCAGGTTTTGTTATATACCCGTAACATAATGGTTTGTACATAGGTTTTGTTTGGTTCAAATTATGTTCGAAGGTACGTTTTATACTTTCGAGTTCTTGAAAATTCCCCATTGTCAGCGCACTACTTGAAATCGTCAATCAGTGCTAAGCAGGCGCAGTGCTTAACACCATTCTCTCTCTGTCTTCCTCCCCTCTCTATCTTTGTCCCTCTAAGATAACTTGTAAATTTAGTCCTGTTAAAGACTAGGTCTGACCTCTGGTTTCTTGTACACTAACAATCGGTTAATCTACTGTTAACAGCAGTCAGTTGTCAAAAGTGCATACAAAAAAAACAACTGAAATTTGTTATCAGTAGATTAACTGACTGTTAGCCTTCAAGAAACTGGAGCTGAGTGTCGTAGATTAGGAAAGGCAGTGCGGACACCTAGTAAAGTTTAATGTAAAGATGGGCAGCTTCCGAATGGTTCTAGCTTGAGGATTATACGTACCAGAAATTGCGATTCTGGAAACTATCAGAACCGTCGTTACTACTTCAAAACTTTCTTAGCAGACCTCATACCTGAAGGAAGTCTGGATCGTCAAAAGCATGATATTATGTTTGCTACACCTTTATTTTTTGTATTTTCCCTGCAGTAGGAAGTCCATAATTCAACCCGTATTCGTCCACTACTGGATATAGACCACCCCCAAGGCATGCCAATTCTTTCTGCCCTCGGTCAACCTCATCCAGCAACAAAATTTCCGTCAGCAATTTGACTCAGATCGTCAGTCCAAAGAGGTGGTGGGCGTCCTATGCTGCTAGCAGCAATAGAAAATAAATAAATAAAAAGTTGTAGGTACGTACCGAAAGAGCGTTTGCCGAGCGATGTGCGGTGACCGAATGCGGTTGAGAGGTGATCGTGACATTTGGGTGTGACATGTCTTTTGCTAATATCGCTGGAGGGATCAGTTCCGGAGACACGTCTATCTTTGCCTCTGCCTCGGATTTGTTGACGGGTTTGGCCCAAGGAGGGGTCACTATAGAAGACGTGAATCGCGGCAACTCTAGGTCCAAATCTTCCGCTACAGAGTCCATTATTGGTGCAACATCGGAGATGGCAAAAGGAGTGGACGAATCTGGTGTAGGCTCGGTCTCTGCGAAAAGTTTTGCAGCTCAATTAAAATTATGCAGTCTCTTCAATTCGATAGTCAGACTTATGGCGCATGCGTAAGGAACTGATGTGAGGTACGGAACGGAATTAACAAGGGCGACTTAAATTATATTCCGATGCGTAGGTATCCATTTTAAGATTACTGTCTCGTTGATAAAACGATAAAAAGTACCCGAAACCGGCGTGCGTGCATGCAACGACCAATGAATGTTGAGGAAGCGAAAGTGATCTGTTAGGATCGTGGCAAGTAGCAGTCCCTGGTCTCTGCCTAGCCCTCTGGGATACACGCGTCAGTTTATATATGTATGTATGTAACTAGTTTAGACATTATTCCATTAACCATATATCTTATTTCATAGAGCTTTGGTGTATATATTATAAACAAACCAATGAATGATAATTACATACCGTTAAAATATAAAACCGGCCAAATGCGAGTCGGACTCGCGCACGAAGGGTTCCGTACCATTATCTATACAACATTAGACACAAAGATAAAAAAACAGCAAAATAAAAATCACGTTTGTTGGATGGGAGCCCCCCTTAAATAATAATTTTATTTTGTTTTTAGTATTTGTTGTTATAGCGGCAACAGAAATAGGTACATAATCTGTAAAAAATTCAACTCTCCAGCTATCACGGCTCTTGAGATACAGCCTGGTGACAGACAGACGGACGGATGGACGGACGGACAGACAGACAGCTAAGTCTCAGTAATAGGGTCAAATTTTTACCCTTAGGGTACGGAACCCTAAAAAGCAATAATGTCCATCACGTTACTCGTCTAGGTCATTAGTTCATCTTAATAATTCAATTATGTAATCCCATGTAAATATACCAATATCAGCTGTTAGGTTTTATCTTTCTATCAGAACTAACCTGAAGGAGGCATGACGGTATCCTGGGCGTCAAAAAACTCCTCTTTTGTCAAATCAGCATCGGTTGGAAGTGGCGTGCCCAGTTCCAATGCATCCTGGGATTGTCGATCAGAACTTGGCGTTAGTTTGCTTGCATTGGATGTCTTTCGTTTCTTTTTGAGCTTTCTGGCCTATAATTAAGTGGTACTATTAAAATTCAGTTTCTAAATTAGGGTTCAATGAAGTAAAAAGTGGTAGCCTAGTGGGTAGAACATTGAACTCGGAAGCGAGAGACCCAGGTTCGATTCCCAGTGCGGACATGTACCTATGATTTTGTTTTCTAAGTTATGTACATTTCTGAAGTTATAGTAGCAATACCACTCGCTACCTGTGAAGGAAAACATTGTGAGGAAACCTGAGCTATTCACATGCCTCAGCGTTTGAAATCGCCAATCCGTGGTGGGCACGCGTGGTGATTAAGCCCATACTCTCTCTCTGAGAAAAGGCCTGTGCCCTACAGTAGGACGTATATAGGCTGCTTATGAAGTAAAAAGAGTTTAACAAAACAAAGCAATCGAAGGTATTTTATTACTACAGCAAATGAAACACAGATATGCGTCCTCTTTCAGCTCATATTGATTACGTAAGTTCTGAACGCTAAATGTATAACTTGCCTGTATCAACAAATAATAGGTAACACACCATAGTTTGATACCTAATCCTGGATTGTCTCACTAATTTGATCATGGTGATCTATGTTTTGTTGTGATTCTCAATGTCGCTATGGATTAGGTGGGTTGTGTGGGCGGACATTGAAAAACGTACCTTCTCATTTACACTCGTGAGCACTTGTTTCTTGCCCTTCGGCTTTTCCAAAGGCACCGTGATCTGTCTCTCATTAGGCGAATGGTCGGTCTTCTTCAACTCGTGCAGTTCCAGAACCAGTGGCTGCGGTTTGTCAAAAAACATCATTGTGGATGACGCTGAGCACGTTGAGGACGAAGAAGTGGAGCTGTCATCCTCTCCTTCGGTGTCCGATGGTATTATGCCGTCTGAAAGAAGGTAGTTGCGCCGGGCCGTTACTTGATTTAAAAACAAAAATAAATTTAGGCAGCCTTTATTTGCCCCAATGCAGGTATTCGCTCGCAGAGAAAGAGACCGACGGAGTTATATAGTTTTAAATAATGCAGTTGTACTGCACAGCAGTTTTGGTTATAAAGTGCAGTTAAAGCTCAGAGTATGCACAGGGCTGTGTATGTATCGAAAATGTACTGTCGGTACATACTGAATTCCTTACTTCCTTTGTACTACGTATAGAGAGTACTACGTACAGAGAGGACATCTCGAACAAAATTTGTGTCGCACATACAATAACCAATAATGCCAATAGTGATATGTAAGCGAACCCCGATCAAACGCTTAAAAAATGTATTCACTGTATTAATATTTCCATACCAAATTTGACAATGATGGCAGTAACTATATAGATTAACCAATCTTACAGAAGCTACACTCTCTTTAATTCTTTATATGCATAGACTAGCTCTGACGAATTTCGCCGATAAAATGAAAAACCTTTTTTTTTCATATCTCTAATATACAGGATGTAACGTAACAGCTAAGTATCTACAAATATGATGATAAACACCTTTATGAGGACCATTTAGAAATATCAGTACATAATGGCATTACGTTGAAGGCTGCAAAAGGAAATAGGACAAAACACTTTTAATTTCAACACGATATAATTTTCCTTTCACAATTTATTTTCATACTTCGCCCAAATAGGGGATGTACCTATTAGCAAAGGGTAAGATAAAAAGCACCCGAAGCAAGCGTGCGTGCAGGCAACGACTAATGAATGTTGATGAAGTGAAAGCGATCTGTCACGATCGTGGCAAGTGGCAGTCCCTGGTCTCTGCCCACCTCTCTGGGATACAGGCGTGAGTTTATGTTATTTATTTATTTTAATTTCGATTTCATAATACGGTCAGTATGGTATTTAACAATATTTTAATATCGTCACTGGTACCATAGAGGTAAGTAATCTTGTCACTTCTGTTTTTTTAGGGTTCCGTACCCGAAGGGTGCCAAACCCTGTTACTAAGGAAGGGACCCTATTACTAAGACTTCACTGTCCGTCTGCCTGTCTGTCACCAGGCTTTATCTTATGAACCGTTATAGCTAGGTAGTTGAAATTTTCACAGATGATGTATTTCTGTTGCCGCTATAACTAAAAATAAATATTTAACGTATTTATATATATATGACGTATTTTTTGCCATTTTTTGCTCGATATTAATAACGGCCACAGGTAGACGCTTGAGATATTCGCTTCAAAAATAAATAAGGAAATTTAAATAAAATAAATATTTAAGGGGGGCTCCCGTACAACAAACGAGATTTTTTGCCGTAGTTTTGCATGTTGCATAGATAATGGTACGGAACCCATCATGTGCGAGTACGTCTCGCACTTGGCCGGTTTTTTTCATTTATGAGCCGCCGTTCTCACAGCGCAAAAAAAGTACCTAAAATTATTTTTCATTACTCATACTCCGAAAGTAGGTCTGAAGTTGCCTGAGGAGCGGGTTGAAAGTAATACTTTTCAGCCCTAGGGAGAATCATTTTCAACTGACAATTGTCAAATTATAAAAAAAAAAAACTATTTTTATTTTTACATTTCTGTTGAACCATGTTCCAACTTTCTATGCAGCCACTCAATGGCCAATAGCGCAAAAGTAAAGCCCTAGCCCTATTGTCCGTGTGGCGCCGGTTTAAGAATGTCCGTGTGGTGCCGGATTAAGAATAGCGCCAATCCATTTCCTTCCGTGGATGTCGTAGAAGGCGACTAAGGAAATCAATTACCAGGAGATGGGCACCAGCGTCTTCCTGAGATTCCAACCGCATACTGCGATCGCCAACCCGCCTGAATAAAATAGCTTACCAGCTTCGTGCACGTCCATCATCATGTGAGCTTCTTGAAATTTGGCACAAGATGGTAGGCTGTTTCTGGAATTTGATCCTGACTAGGATTTCATGTTTGGTAGGTATTGTTTCGGTAACAGATTTGTGTATTTATTTGTGAATCAATACATTTTTCTGACTTTTGTATGTTTTATTATTGTACAGGGGGATGTGACGGATGTTTTGGATAAAGTTTCTGATTTGTGGTTTTAGACAGTCATGACAATTTATATTGATACGAAATTTTGATATTCGAATGAAGAATATTTGGAGCTTCAAGTAGGCTCACTTTAGAGGTTTGTGTCTTACCAACTTTTTGCGTGTATTGCTCCGTTTCTACTATGGTATGTTGTGAAATATTTTTCTACCACATATAAAACCACTGTAGCAACAAAATCTACTTTGATTCACATGACGCTAGAGTACATTGAAGTAAAAATTATGAAAATGAAATACTTAAGTTTTCAAAAAAATCTTTTTAACGGTGTTACAAAATTAACATCCTTAAAATCGGGCAAAAGTCAGGGTAAAAAATGCACATATTATAACTAGCTAACATCTGTGTAATTTCCTTTTTTATTATTATATTAGCGGTTCTAAAGTTACCACCTACGCCATTTTGGACACTGCTGATATTGCTTTGGCGTTTTCGAAATTTTCCGCGTAGGAAAAGTTATTTGTATAGACGAAAAGAACCTCTCCATTTATATGGGGTAGCTGTTAAACCATGCATAAAATAATAAGTGGTTATAAAATATTAACCATTTAATAGAAGCACAAAGATTTTTTCCCGGGTGGAAGGAAAATCAAACAGGAGTTTTTTTAAGTTACTTTACACCAAGCTTTACGACGTGACCAGTTGACCTTCGCCAGTGTCTCTAGAGATCGTGCGTGTTTTATGAGAGTTTACCCTTGATGGCCGCACAAAAAATATATGGGGGCACAAAATAAATTGTAACCGAAAATACAATTCACTACACTACTAAGTTTTGAGTAAGTTCTTCTTTGGGAAAGTTACGTTATGAGCGAGTTTGTAGTTAGGTAAGTTTATAAAAATCTATTCAAAATATAATAAATTTATATACGATACGTCCCTCTGTAAGGCGCAGGCCTTCTCTCGGAGAGATAGAGAGAGAGAGGGCTTAATCGCCACGCGTTGAAGTTGACGGGGCAGTGGGCTGGTCACATCTGCCAAAGGACTATTCCATGGGGTCCAAAGATTCTTGAGTGGACACCACAAACTGGATAACACAGCGTCACCAGGCTGTATCTCATGGACCGTGATAGCTAGACAGTTGAAATTTTCATAGATGATGTATTTCTGTTGCTGCTATAACAAAAACCAAACAAAAATAAAATAAAATATTTACTTAAGTGTGGCGCCGGATTAAGAATAGCGTCACTCCATTTCCTACCGTGGATGTCGTAGAAGGCGACTAAAATCAATTACCAGGAGACGGGCAGCAGCGTCTTTCTGAGATTCCAACTGTATACTGCGATCGCCAACCCGCCTGCCAAGCGTGGCGATTATGGCAAAACCCCTCATGGTTTTCAAAACTACGAGGGAGGCCTGTGCCCTGCAGTGGGCGTCAAGTGGCTGATGATGATAATGATGATGATGATGATGATGAAATATTTAAGTGGGGCTCCCATAAAACAAACGTCAGTTCTTTGCCGTTTTTTGCTCGATATTAATAACGGCAACAGATAGATACGGCAATAGGCGCGCCTTGTGGCTCCGGCCTAGAATGAGCCACCCCATTACTTCCCGTGGGTGTCGTAAGAGGCGACTAAAAAACAGAAACCAGGGAACGGGCAGCAGCGTTGACCTGTGATACCAGACCACCAAACACTGCGATCTCCAATCCGCCTGCCAAGTCTGGAGATTACGGCAAACCCTCTCATACAGGGACCCATGTCCAGCAGTGGACGGCTATGGGTTGATGATGATGATGATATTCACTTTAAGAATAAATTTATTAATTAAAATAAAATAAATTAAGAGGGGCTCCCATACAACAAACGTAATTTTTCGGGCCATTTTTTTCACGATCTTTGTGTCTAATATTGTAAAGATGTAATGGTACGGAACGTGCGCGAGCTCGCACGTGGCCGGTTTTTTATGTCATGTGCTCTGGTGTGCAATAAAGAATATTCTTATTTCATCTTATCTTTCGCTGCCGCGGTTTGCGGCGTCAGTATGCGACAGGCGTCACAAATAAAAATAAAGCTGTCCATCTAGACCATTGTGAGCGGAAATTTTGCTGCAGCTCTCCCTTTGTTTAGCCGGGATGATAATAAAATCTTGAGTATTCTTCAAAGACATATTGGGCGCAGAGTATTTTCGCGGCTGTTCAGATAATTTTATTGCTTTTGGTCGTCTATTTGTAAGACGGACTGTTAGAAGTGATCTTGGAATCTTGACTATGAACAATTCATCCAAGATCAGCGCTAGTGGTTTTGGCAAAACGTGAGCTTTAATTTGTTTGTGTGTAAAAGTGACACGTAATGCAACGACATATAGGTGAGATTATATATCATATAGAATCTATATCTATATTATAGATAGATATAATTATGTGATGATGATTTGCCACGAACTGAGGATGCTCACCCCGCTCGCTGGAGTGACGACTTGACCTGAGTCGAATTCCTGGCAGTGGCTGCACGGATAGTCGAGAACAGAAAGAATTGGCGTGCCTTGGGGAGGCCCAGCCTATGCCCAGCAGTGGACGAGTACAGACTGATTTAATCCGTCGTTAGATAAGTGCCCACGTGTGTAGCTTTTTGTACAATCGACAGCACATCAACCTTTACATAATAAGTTTCGTTAAGGGCGATTTTGCAACAAAATGTAAAGGCCGTCGACTGTACACTGGTATCGTCTTGCATTGTTTGTGTGGAGCGTGTATGGCGTGACCCTTTTTACAACAATGGATAAATCGCTAGTTGTGTCACAAGTTGTTTTTATTTTACTGTATTACGGACAGTGGGGACCACATGGGGAGAGAAGCAGTCACTATTTATTTAGTGTGAGTTTTAAGAAGATTCCTTTACAACTATTTTTTTTACAGTACAGTCAATAGCACAGTAGCTTTTTCTCTATTTGCATGGTGAAATTACTAGTAACTACTTACAAAAGCCAATGTGTAGTCGACAGCATATCAAACTTTACATACGTGCACTCTAATCAGTTACATTACGGCAAAAATACAAAGGTTGGCCTGCTGGCGACTGTACTATGTTACCCTTTTTTGTTATTTTGCTATATTCTCAGTTAATTGTAAACAAATTTCAGCTAAGAATTTTGCTTGCTGAAATTGGTTTCATTTAATAATTTCGAAGAAATGTTAACAGGTTCTGGGTTATTTCAATGACACGTTATAATGTATCGGAAATGATATGCAAAACACATAATTCTATTGGGCTAAATTTTTTTGGATGTATTCCAGAATTTGTTACAGATTCAAGATCGCACTTTTGGCATAGCTCTGTGATATTTCGTATCATAAATTACGGCTATGAGTTATGACATATTAAACAGAAATAAGCATTAAAATATTTTCGACTCCGGAACACCGTATGACGGATCCTAAATTATTATCCGACTGCGGCGGCGCCCAAAAGAAGGGTAATGTGTTTGGCTATGAAATTATAAACTCGCTTTTGTTTGAGTAATCAACCCAAAGTGTGTTGATACTCGTATCAAAGCGTAGGTGAATAATTAACTGCGATAGTTAAACCACTTCCAATATGTTTAATTGAGTGTCTGAGTTGTTCACATAGGTACCTCGGTACCAAATCCACGGTGGGCATGCGTGGTAATTAAGCCCAGCCTCTCTTTCTGAGAGAAAGCTTGTGCCCTGCACAGTAGGACGCATACTGGCTGCAAAAAAAAGTTCAATGTGGAAGCAAAAGGTTAAAATTCAATTATCATCATAAGCACCTATATACGTACGTCCCACTGTAGGGCACAGGCCTTCTCTCAGAGAGAGAGTATTTCAAGCGCTGAGGTATGTAAATAGCTCAGACACTCAGGTTTCCTCACGATGTTTTCCTTCACCGTTAGTGAGAGCTACTATGACTTCACAAATTATACTTTTATACAATTTTGAAAATTGACGCGGTCGTTAATGATAAAAAAAAATAACTTCTCCTTGCATTGGAAGTGGTAAATTTATAAATCCAGGACGGTTTTTTTATATTCGTATCGGTTCTGTACCCGAAGGGTACCAAACGGGACCCTATTACTAAGATTTCACTGTCCGTCTGTCTGTCTGTCTGTCTATCACCAGGCTGTATCGCATGAACCTTGATAGCTAGCCAGTTGAAATTTTCACAGATGATGTATTTTTGTTGCCGCTATACCAACAAATACTAAAAACAGAATAATAGTACATTATGATACATGTGTGATAAGTTGGCCATTGCAGTCGAGGTGGTTTCTAAGCCCGAGCCGGCAGGCGAGGGCTTTATGGAACCGAGTGCTGCAATGGCCAAATCTCACGAGTATCATACGACGTTTTTCAACACACTTGTGAATAAAAAAAGTGAGTGTTGTATCAAAAATATTTTTTTTCGTGCGTGATTCGAGTTATGTATGGCGGTAAAATTCAAAACAGTATTCTTGTGCGCGCGCATCCATCAAAGATGGCTGCAATGCATGGCCATCTAGATATAATGAGGTTGCTAACCTATTCATAAATTTTATGTTAATTATTAGGTTTACATTAATTATTGTAAAGTGTTTGCTTAAAAATGCTAAATATCTAATTTTATTGTACGGAAATGCTTGAATTTATCAAGGTAGATACTGATTTGTACCACTGAACGAAATAACTCTAAACATTTTTTTTATACATTAAAATGATATCAAACCTTCTCCGAGGTTGAACAAAAAGGTTTTATAACATTATCGCACTTGGTTATAACGGTAATGCAAAACGCACGCTTTGATAATAAGCCACATTATGTGCCTTAATTCAGTGCAATAAGAGTCATTTTATGAGCAAGTGTGTTGAAAAATAAATATTTAAGGGAGCCCCCATACAACAAACGTGAATTTTTCGGGGCATATTACTACCGGGGCCTTTACTGGTATCAACATGGAAACAGATCTAGTGCAATTTGTGTAATCTGTGCTAGTTTACAATATTTCTGACTCATGTCCGCCTCTTATTGCTCTAAGCAAGAATCCTACAGGCACATGTCCCGTTTTTATTTTATGATTAGTTACATACAGACAACAGTAGGTCGACATTTACATTTTTGTGGCAAGGTCGCCATTCACGTGACTGATTAGTGTGGACGTACGTAAAGGTTCATGTGCTGTCGACTGAAGTTGTTATGAATTGGAACGGAGTTAATAATAAACATAATAACCACAGCCCTTCGAAAACTTGACGAAAGCCATTCTTCCAACTTATTACGTTATTTACGACCTTTCCCGGTTTCCCTTTGGATATCGGCACTAAATTCTCGTTTGCTTTCACGGATTTTCAGAAAAAGCCTGCTCTTATTTTAAATCGGTCATAAAATATTGAAATCAAAAAGTCCCAAGGTGATACTAATTTTAAAGGTTAATGAGATAAGAATATTCTTTTTTGCTAATTAAAAAAATAATTAAAGAATTCATGTTGTTAAAGAATTATGTTGTTAAATCTTAAGGTGACAGATTTGTTTATTGCAAGCTGATGAATCATAGGCTATATGAAATAAGCATAAATCCAACAAAAAAATCCCTGGAAAAATTATATAAAAAAAAACCATCCACCCGACTGCTGTTATAGATAGACGAATAGATAGATAGAAAAAGAAAAGCATAAGCGTTTTTTTATATAATTTTTCCAGGGATTTTTTTTATTGGATTTATGCTTATTTAGCATACGTCCCACTGTAGGACACAGGCCTTCTCTCAGGGAGAGAGTATGGGCTTAATCACCACGCGTGCCCACCGCGGATTGGCGATTTCAAGCGCTGAGGTATATGAATAACTCAGACACTCAGGTTTCCTCACAATGTTTTCCTTCGTATTTAGCGAGTGGTATTGCTACTATAACTTCACAAATGTACATAAGTTAGAAAACAAAGTCATAGGTACATGCCCGCACTGGGAATCGAACCTGGGTCTCCCGCTTCCGAGTCCAATGTTCTACCCACTAGGCTACAACCGCATATAGAAAAAAAATTATTATAAGTATAATATTCTTTTGTAGGTACCTAGTATGGCCCCGCCTGCTTAGTACTTTATGCGCAGCAGTCGGGTTGTTGGTTATTTTTTATTTCAGTTGTGTTGACTGTATTGAAAATTTAATTCATTCGACCCTAACATGCGCTTCTAGTTCTACTTTGGATCACAATAGTAAAGATTACCTAAGAGCTATACCTAGTCTGTAAACAGTTTTTCTACATTTCCATGCTAAGAATACTAGTACCTACTCACCTAAGCAAATGTACCTCAAGGATTCGCTTCACCTGACTTAAAATCTTTAGGAAATACCTTACCTACATTTTGAAGGGATGGGATTTCACTGGCATGCCTACAGGGTTCTTCCATTTGGATTTCCCATGAGGTGCAGAAAGCGTGTGCAATTTCATGTGTTCGGTGAAACGCCTTGGGGCGTCATAGAGTTTCCTTTATGCTATGTTTACGCAATGTGCCAGTGTTTAATATAGGTCGTGCAAGTTGGACAATACGGTATTCAACCCTTTTTTTACAGATCTTAAATTGTTAATCATCAAATAATTTTGATTTTGAAAAAAAAAATGTTGCACTGTAAAATAATACTTAGATATAATTTTTTTTGAGACTTTCGCTTTAATTTTAAATTCAAATTTTAATAAGCTCTCAGCTATGATATTCTATGACTGATATTATTAAAATGCACAAAAAAGTAAAAAATTAACCGAGCTATTAACATCACACAAAAGTGTTGAAATATGACTTCTTTAATAGAAGTGTCATCAGCAAAGATATGTTACGAAAGTATGTGTCTAAATAAAGAAAAAGTATGTGTCTACAAAGCGGGTCTATGCTATAATCTGTATGTTCTTTATGTTTACATTTATGTTCTTATGCGATTAAAAACCTGTCGCGTAGTTAAGTTATTATCTTAACCCTTAAAATAAAAAATTCAAAAGTGGACCGGAAGTTCCAAATTAAATTTCCGAACAAAGTGGTTTAAAGATTTAAAGGAATTTAAACTTGCAGCATTTGTGAACATTCGTACGAATCTGCAGTTAAGCAATAAAAGCTTGTAATGAGTGTCAACGTACGCAGTGCGCTAACAACACGCTGAGTCTGAACAACTTGAACAACCTACAACTAGGGACTGTGGGGTGACTCTCTACCATGTGCGTCAGGAATCAGGAAACCATTCCTCATTTTATTCATCGGTACTCATGGTACCTAAGTATCTCATCATCATCATGAACAGCCATTTGAGGCCCATTGCAGGGCATAGGCCTCCTCCGTGGTTTTCATAACCATGAGGGGTTTTGCCATAATCGCCACGCTTGGCAGGCGGGTTGGCGATCGCAGTATGCGGTTGGAATCTCAGGAAGACGCTGCTGCTCGTCCCCTGGTAATTGATTTCCTTAGTCGCCTTTACGACATCCACGGAAGGAAATGGAGTGACGCTATTCTTAATCCGGCACCACACTAAGTGTCTAGCTAATCATCATCATCATTCAGCCACAAGAAGTCCACTGCTGAACATAGGGCATGGGACACCTTTAAAACTAGTTACTTCTTTTAAGTATTTGGGACACATTATCACCGAGGACTTAAGCGATGATGCAGATATGGAGCGGGAGTGGAGGGCGCTGGCGATCAGGGCCAATATGATCGCCCACAGGTTTGCTCGTTGTACAGAGGCCGTAAAAATCACCCTATTTAAAGCTTACTGTACATCCATGTATACTTGTAGCCTGTGGATGAAGTCTACGGCGCAGTCGGTTAGTGCACTCCGCATCCAGTATAATAACGCCTTTAGGGTGCTGTTGCGGCGGGCGCGCTTCTGCAGCGCGTCAGGCATGTTCGCGGCGGTGCGCACGGACTGCTTCTATGCCATCTTGCGCAAGCGCAGTGCGTCCGCGCTGAGCAGGTTGCGCGCCAGCACCAACAGCATATTGAGAGTGATGGCTGATCGACATGATACACGTTTTTTAAAATAATGGTGTCGATCACATGTAAATATTTTTGTTAATAATCTAAAATACCAAATTAATTAATTTCTGTCTTTACGCCTACTAACCAAACTGTGTGTATATTGCTTACTAATCAAATGGATCAATGTTATCTGAAATAAATAAATATTATTATTATAGGCCTCCTCCATGGATTTCCAAAAAGAACGGTTGGAAGCGGCTGCTGCTGCCCACGCTGCGTCATCCGGTCCACGGTGGCCAGGTCAGAACATTTTTGTTCCAACGGCCATCAGTCCACCGTGCTATGTGCCATGGTTGGCCATAATGGTAGGATAAGGGTTCACTGAAAGCTGCGACGTCGGCCTGTATTGTATACGTCCCAGTGCACCAAGTTTTTTTTATAGCCCATAATACATCCCTCTGCAGGACACAGGCCTTTTCTCAGAGAGAGGGTATGGGTTTAATTACCACGCGTGCCCACCGCGCATTGGCAATTTCAAGCACTGAGGTATGTTAATACCGCAGAAACTCAGGTTTCCTCACGATGTTTTTCTTCACCGTTAGCGAGTGGTGTTGCTACTACAACTTCACAAATGTACGTAACTTAGAAAACATATGTTCGGGATTCACACAAGAAAACAGGTTCCAATCCCCGCATGAATAAATTAAGATTTTTATTCAGATAAATACAGAGCAATACAAAGTTGTATTACTGCCAAACTGCATAACAGTTAGTTGGCAGATGCTCTTGGTTTTACAATGTCTATAACTCTTAAATTAGGTTATTAGGTACAAATACTAAAAATAACTGTCGTGGATGGTATTTGAAACGTGGATGGGTTTGCATGTACCAATGACTTACCCACGAATATGAGGCTGTTCTACCGCTACGTTACCACCGCCTAAAAAAGAAAATATTCGCAAACAAATAATCGTAAAAAATACCCCGTAAAAAAGTTTTTGGACAAATTCTTATTGGGGTGTTCTAGGAATTGCACATTTTCGAAAGAAACCAGTTCTACACGCCGCAAAATAAGATGAAGGAGACAGTAAGACAGGTAACAAGAGCATTGATCGGAAGCTTATTTAGCCGTAGGAAATTATATTCCCATTTCCTTAGCAAATAGAGAAACTACACACGGGTAAGTGTAAGTTTATTTTAA
This sequence comes from Yponomeuta evonymella, assembly GCA_963969515.1. Classification (NCBI taxonomy): domain Eukaryota; kingdom Metazoa; phylum Arthropoda; class Insecta; order Lepidoptera; family Yponomeutidae; genus Yponomeuta; species Yponomeuta evonymella. Next base: position 5,510,982 of record OZ018349.1, read on the forward strand.
TTTTATTAATGTTTCATCGAGTAGACACACACACACACACATACACACACACACACACACACACACACACACACACACACACACGCGCACACGCGCGCGCACGCACACACACACATAGGATTATGTTCTACCTAAACACATAAAACACTCACCTGGCTGAGCTTTACACATTTATCTTTTTTAATAATTTTGTCATAACAGTAATCTTTAATAAAAAATAAGTAACATATCAAATTAAATTAAGTTTTTAAGCTATAGAAAAGCGGTGTCACCTAGTACTATGTACCGTTAAATTAAGCAGTTCACGAAAATAAAGATTTTGTATTTTTTGTATTTCTTTGTATTATTGTATGTACATTCGGTACAGCGATATCATTCCGATGTAAAAACCTAACTGCAAAGTGGGTTACTTGGGGCTGGAAGTGATGTAAATTGCTTCGGCCAGATATCGCAGCCTGTACGTAATACAGAGATATTTGTAAAGAGGCACGAAATTTCGCTGATGCTTGCACTTGCCCATTAGCTCAGTTAGGAGAGTGCTGGCATGGTTAGCCAGAGGTCGCGGGTTCAATTCCCGGCATGGGTGGAATTTTTTGCCTCTAAATAGGTTTTCAAAATTGTCCTCGGTACGGGTTAGTGCAATAAAAATAATATATTCGGAGTAAAGCAAATTTTTCGGTTCATCGGATTTTCCTCGTATACTGTTTTCCATAACAGAGAAAAGATTCTCAGAGTGGAGTTCTTTTTCTGCGCTGCCTTTTTTTTGTCCATTAAAAATACGGCCCGAAATAGCAGTGGCTAACGTAGTACATTGACATTCAGCAAACAGAATGTAAATGCTTTACGTTGAAATAAATTATTGATTTCTGATTTCTAACTGAAAATGTCTCAGATCTCGTTACATTCGTTGGCACACTACTGTTGCCCCTTCAGAATCTGAATAGCAAAGCGACAATATTATCGTACCACTTATTTTACGGCTCCGCGACAGATTCTAAGCTTTCTTTCATGCGGCCGAAAGACCATTTTGCTATGAGAAAATATTTGCCTCTAAAGTCAGGCTGTTAGATTCGTCGATTGAATAAAACAGAAACGGTTCATGCTTGAAATAGAAATCGGCTACAGTGTGTATGGTAAGAAAACGTGAGATGAGTGACGATTATGTGATAATGTGGAAGCAAATCTAATACTAAGGAGAGTCGTGATCTAAATGTGGTAGGGTGAAAAAAGTTCCCCGTGGTAGAGTTCCCTTACAGACTTTGCAACGTAGATTTTTATAAAGTTGGTCCGCTGTCTTCGAAATATGATCAAAGTCTGTACGAGCAAGCGCATACCTTTTCTTCGGCATAAATAATAGGGGTTAAAGTATGAAATTGCCGTTTTATTGCAATAGGTTCTTTGAATTGACATAGAATCTTCATGGTTTGAGGTTTTCGAATGAAACTTTTTTTAAATGGTTTCTATGATGTTCTTTTTTTAAAAAATGTGAAACATTTGAATATCGACTTTCAATTGTTTTTGTTTTTCAATTTAGACAAGAAAGATGGATACTGCGAAAATTCGAGTGATTTTTGAATACGAGTTCCGACGCGGAACTAACGCGGCAGAAACAGCCCGCAATATCAATGCTGCGTTTGGAGAGGGGTCTACTAATGAACGCACCATGCGATTTTGGTTTAAACGCTTTCGTGATGGAAATTTCGACTTAAAGAACCAGCCACGAGGAAGACCGCCCACACAGGTGAATAACGATGAATTAAGAGAGATAGTGGAAGCCGACCCTAATCAAACTACCCAGGAATTAGCGGCATGGTTTAACGTTACCTTACCCACAATATTGACTCACTTGCGTCAAATCAATAAAATAAAACAATACGAAAAATGGGTGCCTCATAATGACTCGAATTTTCGCAGTATCCATCTTTCTTGTCTAAATTGAATAACAAAAACAATTGAAAGTCGATATTCAAATGTTTCACATTTTTTAAAAAAAGAACATCATAGAAACCATTTGAAAAAAGTTTCATTCGAAAACCTCAAACCATGAAGATTCTATGTCAATTCAAAGAACCTATTGCAATGAAACGGCAATTTCATACTTTAACCCCTAATACTATTGAAATACATTCAGAATCATAGTTAAAAGTTATATTTTATCATTCTTGTTTGTTTTTAGGTTTTATCTTTCACACTCGTTAAAAACGGAGACAGTGTTTAGGTACCTACGCTGTTAAACCTAAAACTAACTAAAAAAACGAGAAATGCAAGCCCTGATTTCATTAGTATTATTTGTATTTACCTGTATAGATATTTTTTTTGGTATCTGTTTACTAGAATCATAACCAATTAACTTCTTGATAATCGATTTACTTCCTCCAAATGGTTTAGGAGCCACAGTTTTTCTATTGAAAACTGAGCAGTAAATGCGTAGGCCTTGATTTTTTGAAAAAGACACTTCAGATATCTCTGGGGCTTATATAATTACAAATATTGTGCTTTTCCCATAAAAATAGTCAAGTAAACGAGACATCCTCTATTTTAATTTTTTTGACAGTTGCCACCCACATTGGCCAAAGTACATACATAAAAAAAACAACTGATGGCAGTTAAAAAAATACAAAAAATTATACTGACGATTGACCTCAGCAGATTAAAATATTGTTAGTGTACAAGAAGCTGGGGGTAATAAGCTAACTAAGTTTTGCACGAAGCTTGGATCGAACCCGCGCATCAAGTGCACGATGCACGCTAGGTGTGGTTATATTTTAGTTAAGCTTCGCATGTCACGTGTTAAGGCTTATATCCCCATTTCACCCTCAAAATTGAACACAGCTTATCACCAAGCGGAGTTCACCTGAAATAGGTACATTAGTATAAATAAATAGTTCAAAGTCTATTCCATATAGTGGGGTTTCGTTACTAATCGTTTGCAATGAAGTGAAAAGGAAAACTTTAACAGCAAAGTAGTCTTTTCAAGTTAGTCGAGCAATTTATAGTAGGAAAACTTCGTACCAACTCCTTACAATCGATCAAAAACTCCTCTTTCAACGGAACCCTTTACTACGCGTGGCCCAAGACGTACTCGGCCGGTTATTTCACTGTCTCTAACTTTTTGGCTGCAAAATCTGGAATTTCATACGTTTCATTAAAAAAATATATTATAATCTGCTGGCGAAGTCCGTTTGGCGCCGGATTAAGAATAGCGTCACTCCATTTCCTTCCGTGGATGTCGTGACGCGACTAAGGAAATCAATTACCAGGAGACGGGCAGCAGCGTCTTCCTGAGATTCCAACCGCATATGCGATCACCAACCCGTCTGCCAAGCATGGCGATTATGGCAAAACCCCTCATGGTTACGAAAACCATGAAGGAGGCCTATGTCCTGCAGTGAGCGTCGAATGGTTGATGATAATGATGATGACTGCTGGCGAAAGAGCATTGAAGAAGTTTGAAAATGGATTTTTACGCTTTAGAAATTCTCTACCCAGTGTCCAATTTATGAATAAGTACCTGTTGAAGAGAAATTATAAAGGCCATTCTAATTACTAAAAGGATATCACTATCCTTAAGTTATCAAGTTGGGAACAGGATGTTAATGACAAGCCGGGCTTAGTTCAGATGATGACGTCAGAGCTAAGTGCACGTATCCGGTTCCGTTATAAAGGGGGACCGAGTTATGACTGAAAACATGGTGTGCTTTATATGTTGACTTATGTCGTGACCTGCCACGAATTGGGTCAAATCAATCTCGCTACTCATTGGATAACTCCTTTTGTTTTTAGTCAAACTTTTCCTCGAAGCTCTCACAGCTTGAACGGAAAGACTAGTATGAGTGGGTGTGGTATAAAGAATGGTTTTTATACTACACCCACTCAGAAAGTATCTCATTGCTTGTTCATAAACGGGTTACAAAGTTTGTAATTTCTCCCTTATAAATGTGCGGCGGGAAAAGTTAGTACATATATGAAATCTTTAGAGGTGGGATTTTTTTTGTACGCGATTTTCAATGCAAGGAGGCTGGCAACCTTTTTCTGCACTAAGAAAAAACAAACAAACGCGGCAATTTCTTTTGTTGAATTTAGTTTTTTACTAAATTGATAATTTAACAGGACCGTTTTATTTATTCAAAATAAATTTATTTTTCCAGTAGGTGTAGTATAAAGCACTATTTATCACTCGGGAGAAAGTTCTATTTCTGTTCTCCGTATTATTCCCTCTCCTTGAAGAGGTCCCTTTTAATGGCCCCTTGAGACATTAACTTTTTTTTCTACGGATAAAATGTGGTGGTATCTAACAGTCATAAACAAAGTTTTGCAACTAGTCATCGACAAATTTAAGGTGGGACGATTCCCGTAGGTACAGATGATTATTTCCAAATTTGTTAAAAAAAAAATACATAGGTAATTGTACACTGGAATTATGTCTGTCTGCATTAATTAAGATTTTTATTTGCGCCAATGCATATTTCCTGTAAAACTGTAGTTTAATAGGTTAAATAAGATCGATAATTTTTGTATGGACTAAATTGTCGAACTAATTTAAGCTATTAAACCACTGTTTTTTTAAGAAGCAGTATATTGGCACAAATAAAAATCTTTATTAATGCAGACAGACATAATTCCAGTGTATAATTATGTATTTTTTTAACATATTTGGAAATAATCATTTGTATGGGAATCGACCCACCATAATGTAACATCATCATCATCAACCCATAGCAGTCCACTGCAGGACATGGGTCTCTCCCTGTATGGGAGTTATTGCCGGTTTTTGTTAATGTAACATATCAGTAGGTAATTAATGAGGCAAAAACAAACAAACACGTTGCCCTAGATCAATTCTCCCTTCTGGGTCTTATGAAGGCTGGTAATTAGGTATTAGGAGAACTGTTCAAGCAATGTGTGACGTATGGGACTTCTTATGAGTTACTAATTGAGTAACTAGTTAATAGGTATTTGCTATAGATACCCAGCTAACTTTACTCGTAGGAAAATAAGTCTGCAGATGTGGCTATGTTTATATTTTCCATCGTGAAAAGTAGGTGTTCTCTTTTTGGACACAAATGCGAAAATTCATTTCTTTTTCCATTACATCAAATGATATTGAATATCCTCCAGTCCTGAAATCGGATCCTTCAGTGTTCGTGCAGAATTACCCAGAATTAAATAAAGTTTGTCTTTTAAAATCATTATCATAAGCAGCCTATATACGTCCCACTGTAGGGCACAGACCTTCTCTCAGAGAGAGAGAGTATGGGCTTAATCACCACGCGTGCCCACCGCGGATTGGCGATTTCAAGCGCTGAGGTATGTGAATAGCTCAGACACTCAGGTTTCCTCACGATGTTTTCCTTCATAGTTAGCGAGTGGTATTGCTACTATAACTTCACAAATGTACATAACTTAGAAAGAAAAGTCATAGGTACATGCCCGCACTGGGAATCGAACCTGGGTCTCCCGCTTCAGAGTCCAATGTTCTACCCACTAGGCTACCAACGCTTAAAGACTTAAAGAGACTTGATTTTTTATAAATAAAACCGTAAGTTTAGTTTTTTTGTCCATTTTTTCTCCAAAATGATCTAGATTTTGAAACAGACACCTAGTTTCATCATCATCATTTACCCATTTGACGCCCACTGCAGGAGATAGGTCTCCTTCGTAGTTTTGTATACTATACTTGTTTCTTACTTAGCCACAATTTACGGAAACTTATTTTTAGCGTATAGTTACACTAATAATTATCTGCCCATTTTTTATGCAAGCAGCAAGTTTCCCTAACAATAAATAATATTAAAATAGTAATAATTTGCGTAGAAAAGTGTAAGAAAATATTGGCCGGCGCCGACCACAAGGCGCTTGAACCACAGTTTTTTTTTTGGTTTTTTATTACGCAAACGTCTTGGCAATTTCAAGCCCTGATGTATGTAGCGGTGGTAGCGATGTGGTAGAACGCCGGTCTCATATTCGGGAGGACGTGTGTTCGATTTTTTTCTAAGTTGTGAAGTTGTAGTAGCAATACCTACCAATCGCTAACTGTGTAGGAAAACATCGTGAGAAAACCTGAGACCCTGAGGTGTTCACATACGGCCGCATTTTTTCAATACGTCTCCTTAAAACCGTGAACAAATTCGAAGTCACTAAACAGGGTACAAACAGACTACCAGGATCAACCTTTACAAAGTCTAGTATCTACAATTTCTACTAAATTACCTCTGCTTGTAGATTCATCAAAATTAAAAGTTGTCCTCTCTGTCAGAAAGAAACCGATATACCCACAATGTTTTTAAACGGCGAATTCCTGTCTCCAACTTGGAACTTTAGCGGGAGCGCGGCCATTATCCGCGTTTCCCCATCTCATTTAATACTTGTGACATTTATAAACGATTGTCCGCTAGTTTTAATTGAAGCACTCTTTGGTCGTTTGTTTACTTTATAGCTGGTCTGCTTATAGGATTTAACGTACTGCAGCTTATGGATAAGGGCTGGGTGAATCATTGTAACTTCACGAAAGGGGGCTGAAGGTGAGGAGGTACTCGTCAATTGGAATTGAGTTTTAATTGCAGGTTTCCTGCTAACGTAATGCTTTCTACTAGTGTTTTCGCCGACGTGGAAAAAATTGGTATCATTTACTAACATAAGAGGATTGTTTTCTTCCATTCGCGATGATTAATAGACCAGTTTATCAACTATGTACACATAGGCCGAATTACTGGTTTCCAATAAAAAGTCTAGAATTTCTGTCTCTAGGAAAGATTGTACCCAATTTTGTAAGTACTCAGTAGCTCAATATCACGAAGATATAGGTAGGCGAGTGCAAACGCTTGCAATCTTTTCAGTCCTTCTACTCTCGACGCTTATTTAGCCAACTTGCGTTACGATTGAGTAAATTTATTTTGTAGTTTGTTACGATTACTAAGTCGTTATTTATGGCTTATTGCATTTAATTGTGACGCAATTTGGACGCAAAAACGACGAGAGTAGAGGGGTAGGTAGGTTTTGCAGTTCTCTAAAGGTGTGTAGGAACATTCTGCTTCTGTTTCCATTTCCACGTAGAAAGGCGATTACTTGCTTACCAATGACAACGTTTTAACGTTGTAACATGATTGGCATTAAGGCTGACTTGTACCATTGTTTTATGTGGCTTTTACTAAACTTGACTAAGCATTTAACTAAAATTCCTTATCAAAATTCAATTTAATGTAACCTTTATGAAGTGGTGCGAGTCGACGTGTCTCGTGTTTTAAATACACCATGAATTTTGGGTGGTTATAGAGCCATAGTAAAATGAACGTACCTTTAACAATAGCTATCGAATACGCTAGTTTTTTTTAAAGGCACTTTCCAAAAATATCTGTACACAAACACGTATCTGTGAGAAATATTAGCAAACAGCCGAAGTGGTGCGTGCGCGCCGCGGATCCGCTGGTCATTGTTCTGATAAACGAAGAGGCGGTACTAATTGTTCGGGAATCTTTCGAAACAAGATTTCTTCACTTAAAGTTTTTATATTTTTTTTTATTTGAAATAAAATTTATTATATATATACAACATGATGTGTTACCAGATTTAAATAATAATAAACTAAGAATTGAAAAAGAAAATAACTAATAATTTAAATAGAAAATCGAAGCCAAATCGCTGCCGTATATTTTATTAAGTAATTATTCTAAACAGATGGCATTTTTCATCTACCGCGGCTTTCAAACTACCCAGATTTCAGCGTGTATGTTATTATTCTATTATGTTGCCAATCCTGATGGCATCCGGTGCGTTAGTTCCAATTGGAAAGGTGGCATTCCTCATTCGAACTGAAAAACAAAAGCTTATAAAATTAATTAAATTAGATGTGAATTTAGACAGTGCGCCCAAAAATCCAATAATGTGTTATTTTGAACGGTTTGCATCGGCTTACGAAATAGAGCCCCTCTAGCAGGGTACTAACCTAGGCGTGTAGCATGTAACGTATCTGATATTGTATCATCAACCTTGAAGTGGGTACGGCAGGTCCACGGTCGCTGCTTATCCAGTCATGAGATCCCGGAGCCGCTTTTGTGTTCGCAGTGAAACCGCCTATGAGCGGGTGACTGCGAGCTCACTACGCTCCGCGCGCGAACGTTTCGCAGCAGGCTCGCGCCTACGTAGTCACTTGATGCACTATCAGATACTTGATGCTATGATGCCACACGGCTAGGTGAGTACCGCCTTATTGCACAATAAGGCGGTACTCACCAAGCCGTGTGACCGGATATTAAACTTCGTTTTTCGTCGATGCAGCCAATAATTTACGGAACTAAATTTACGGTTCACAAAATTAAACTACATTTACACCACACAGGAACGTTTTGACCTTTTGACCCTTTAACCTTTGAATGTGATACAAATTTCAACTAGATAGCTTTGCTCGTTGCTGATAAAAATTGTAAAGCGTACAGTAAAGCTGCTTTACAGAGTTTCCTCTGATATGAGCAATTTCTAGAGCACCGCAGTCAGCGTTTGTGTTGCACAACTTGTGTTCCATAAATTTTTTGTCAGATTTACATTGACGTGAAACGTCTTTCAGTTCAGGGGTCACTTGCTAAAACCGCATGCAACGAAAACATGTCGCCTAGGCAAGGGCTGTAAATCTATAATTACGTGACGTATGCAATTCATTTATTTATCGTTGAGTAGAGCAAAGTAGCCATTGTTATTTGTAATTCTTTCTCTTGGTTGTGTAATAAAGTTTTCTCTATCTATCTCTCTATACTTATACTCAGAGGCCTTTGACTCGTGCCGCTAAATGGGACCAGTGCCGCGTAACACATTGCACAGTTTGAGCTAAAAATTTACGCTTACTTACTCTTTGCATTCTGGCTGTCAAGAGCCAAGGATGACTCAAATGCAGCATTTTGTAAAGCGTGTAATTTAAAATATCATCAAAACAGCCCAAAATTCGACTGCTCTATATAAAAATATCGACGACACGCAAATTTAGAAACCATATTTTTTAATAAAGTAATAATATTATTTCAGCTTTTTATTTTATTTTCCAAAATAGCAGAATTTTAGCAGTCTTTAAAAAAAGTTTAGCAGATTTTAGCAGATTTTGACCAAGTTGCTAGCAGAATGACAAATTAAAATCTGGTCACACTAACTGGTCACATAGGAACATTTCTTTCTTTGCTTTTGCAATTTAGTACCTATTTTTTAAACATGGTAACTTATACGCTAGAATAAAACTGTATTTGTTATAACTACACATCCATTATATATTCTTTTTGTTGCACTAACCCGTGCTGAAGACAATTTTATACACAGAAGTTTGTAAAGAGGCTCGAAATTTCATCGATGCTTGCCCATAAGCTCAGTTGGGAGAGCGCTGGCACGGTGAGCCAGAGGTCGCGGGTTCAAGTCCCGGCATGGGTTGAATGTTTAGCCCCTAAATAGGTTTTTACGTATTCATTTACAAAAGTATAAGTAATTGAAATCTACTAAGTCTAATATAAATTTATATTTCATTCCGTTAAATATCCTTCAATTATATAGGGGCAGACCTGAATTGCCTAGATCTGAATCGAATAGATCTGAATCTTGTATTTTACATGGCTTCTGTTTGTCCATTTTAAGCATCCTCCAAACATCAGTAAAGAACCCTAACCTAAACTAACCCTATTTTGAAGAAACCCTAAAAATTGTCCGCGAATGTCAAAACTGCGTTAAAAATTTCTAGGAAAACGCACCGCTAGCTCATGAAAGACTATAGGACGAGCTACATTCCTTTAATAAATCACGACAGTTTTCGCCGGGACAAAACAAAACGAGCGCGTCAAACATATAGTCTCTATTCATCCTTACTTGTACAATTTAGTAACCAAGATTCTACCCGCAAAGTATGACTTTTTAGTCGAAAACTGCCATATTCCCATAAATGCAGTAACCTGGGACACCATTTTGGATAACACGCTGCTATGTTTATAAAGAAATTGCACGAAAATATCTAGTTTCGGCATCAAATGTCAATTTTGAGGTTAGAATATTGTTTACTAAATTGGACAAGTAAGGATGAACAGACTGTAGACATACCAAGCAAAGACAGAGTGTGTCGAACAATATTCAGCTCAAAAGCGAGATGATACGCACACATTAATGCAACATGTGCCTAAGCGGATTGTAGTAAGTGACGTTCGCAGACACGCCACATGCGCATTAATAGTGACAACCGCTAAGCATGCCAATTTGGCTACCAATTTGTTGCCTCACTTTAGAAGCTTGACAGCGTTTCCATGACTCTTATAATAATACGGTATTTGACACGATCAACAATAAATTATTTCATATGCTCGATTAAAACAAAAATTACAAAATATCTCGGAAAATGTCAATTACTAGTTATTACTAGTTACTAGTTAATTACTAGTTATTACAATTTTTAAATAGCTTAGACATAAAAAGAGTGCTCTGAAATATGACGTCATAAGCCAGTATTTTCGTACAAAATTCCGTTTTAAAAGTAACTCATTTGATATTTTGTCAAATACCCAATTCTATGCCGTCATATATCACGCGGAACTAACGTATGCCTTCGTCCGCAGATTTGGGCGCGCTCCTATGATGAAGTGGCGTGTGGGCGGTCAACTCGCGGCCAAGTGCTTTGACCTTTGACTTAGATTCTTCTCCGATATTAGTTTTATCTTGCTCCCCTAGGGTCGCTACGCTAGTAGAGTTACCAGTTACCATCCATCTGGATTTGTCCTGATATGCCCGCGCCTTCGGCCCTCCGTCCTACGTTAAAAAGATAGTAAAAAATTGCAAGAACAAAAAAAGTCAGCTCAGGTTATTAGCTCAGGCTTAGGCCCCTCACCCACGGCGACTTTTTGTAGTGATGCTGTCGCGCGTTTCGTAAACGCGCAACTGCATCGCTACGAACGCGCGTTAGTCGCATTTGCAACGCGCTGCAGAAGCGATGCCAACGCGCTACTAACGCGCTACATCATCGCTACTGTATCGATGCAAACGCGCGAGCTTATCGGAAGACATCGGGAGGAGAACGGAGGAAGGGTGGCGCATAAGTAGTGCAACACAGAGAGATCGAGAGTGCTGTTGTCCATCAGTCCAACGGAGTCCATCTTGCAACTGTAGCGATCGCAGGCATTTTGGTTCCGTTACTGAATCGCATTTGCATCGCGACAGAAGCGCGACGGCATCGCGTTTGCAACGCCACTGAATCGTGTTTACGGTGGGCGAGGGCACACAACTAGCGCCCGCATCGCCACTGTAGCGATGCGAACGCGCGACAGCATCGCTACTGCATGAACGATCAATAGAATTTTTCAGATTTTAGTTTATTAAGTCAAATAGGCAACTGGTCCCTAACTTAGATTGGAGTGACATTGCTTTTATACTATAGAAGACATAAAAACATAGTAAAACTTAAAAAAAAGCCATAATTTTTTTTTCGGGGTTTTGGAGAAATAAAGTTAGGTAATTAGATTTAGTTTTTTCTTTGTATTCCAAACGTTTTCTTTTAAGGGTCTATTGTAAATGCATAAAACATTATTTTACGAGATAACTCAAGTACTTACCTATTGATAAACGCTTCATACATTCTTTCAAGGCATTACGTACAAGTCTGACGTCATAGTTTGAGCCCAATTTGTATGGCGCATTTTTGTACCACGTGACTATATTGAGTTTTGAACAGGTTATATTATGCCAGTATTACTTGTAAAGAAAAAAAAATAACACGTTTATTTATCTTTTAACATGGTCTCTCCGATTAAATAAAAAAAAATTGTGCAAGTTCTCCATAATCAAACATTAAAAATATACCTATTCTTACGTGTCCCTCGCAAACTCATCCCGACTGCATGCATTTTTGGTCAAATTATCTACTGATTAATAAACCCTATATAGATAGATTTATCTGCATCTTCACATACACGCACATATAGTAGAACAGATAAAAAAGCACAAGTATCACAAAGCAAAAGAAAGAAAACACAAAAACTGAGTACCAAAAATAAGCACAAGCAAATCAACAGAGAATACAAAAGAAAGAAAAGATAGACAGATAAATACAAATATTTATATCCATCTTCAGACTCACGCATATATAATACTTTCATATTTTATGTCTCGCTTCTTGTGTGCAATAAACAATATTCTTATCTTATCGTACAAAAAAGTAATTTACTGGTGTTTTCTATTTTAAGAGTAAGGATGATGCCTTATCACGAAGAGCGAAGTCTTTCAGACAACCTTTAGGCCTGAGACAAACAAAAGGGGCATGTGGCGGGGCCACGGAAAAGACGCGTCATCTTTTCAATTTAATTTCATACAAAATGTACGGGACGGGACGTAGCCCACACAGGAGAGATGGGGCGAGAGCGCGAACTCTATACAACGCAACGCGTCGCGTCTTTTTCGCGCCCTCGCCTCACGTCCCTTCTGTGTGGCCAGGGTCTTAGTTTATTAACTTAATTCCAGAATCACTAAGTTAATTTTTTGTCGGAAGAGTCGACCAGGTTTTGCTCTTATCGAGTAGAGACGGAGCCCGCGTCGTCCGTTGCTTGTCTCTGACCGAGGGCCAAACCTGGCCAGACTCTTCCGACAGAAATGCAAGTAAGTGATTCCGGAATTAAGCTAATACCTAATGTGTAATGCTTACGAAAGCTTAGATTATCATAGACGAAATCGTGTCTACAGTCTAGTGATAGAACATCTCGGTCACTAGTTTTAGTCACGATTTTGTCTGTGTACAAGTATCTTATGTTAGCCATGACAGTTTTAAATGCAAGTGACCGCATGGTGTCTGAAAAAATTTATACTTTCTTTCTATATGTTTCAAACATTCTTCTTCTAGAAAGTAGGATTAATGCAGTAGAAATTGTGTCCTTGAAAAGTGTGTGAGTTTGAATGACAGGATAACAGAACTTTGTGGAATGAAAGAGGATTTATAGTGAATTGAGAAGGGAAACATGCGTCGGTTCGCACATGGAGAGGAGAAAGGAAGAAAGATTGAAGAAAGAAATATATCGAGCGAATGTGGATGGAAGGGCTGGTAAGGGACCAGGCGGATATAAATCGGCCAAATAGGTAAAATAAATACTTCATATTAGCGAAGGACAAGACAAAAGTACCCGAAAACGGGGTGCGTGTATGCAACGACTAATGCATATTGATGAAGCAAAAGAGGTTTTTCCGGATCGTGGCAAACCCTGGTCCCTGCCTTCCCCTGCGGGATGCTAGCGTGAGTTTATGTATGTATTCTTCTTACTTTTAATCTTACTTAAGGATTTTGTGGCTTCAGAGATTACGATTTGCGTAATCTGCGGAACGTCTGCATCTGCTAAAAAGCTGCACGACCGTAACATCCTTTTCTCGAAGCAGTTCAGGCTATTTTCGACCCCCTGTAACCTCGTTGTGGGTAAAACTAGAAGCCTGAAATTTCAGTAACCAAGCAGGCAATGTATAAACAGGGTACATTTTAAATTTTATTCAATTTGAACCAGTAGTTTAATAATTATATAATAACTAGGTAGTCAAAGTTTCTTAATTTTGTCACTAACTGACTGACCGATCATCAAAACTCTAAGACACTTCTAGCAGACATAGAAGCTTCAAATGTAGAATAAAATTAGTGTTTATTGAAAAATTATTTAACATACAACATGATTTGTTATTACAATACAAATAAAAAGAAAATAACTAATAATTTAAATAGAAAATCGAAGCCAAATCGCTGCCGTCGGCCGGTAAGGTCCCTAGAAGGCTGGCAGCATTACCTCGCTGAATAGCGAGGCTCAGCCGCTGCCCGAAGTAGGCACCAGCCCTCGGGTCACCTGACGCATCGACCAGGCGCGACGAAATCTCTTTAAACATTCGCCGCTTTTAGTGTATAAATTAAGGAAAAACTTAAATATTTTGCAATTTGTCCAGTTTTCTATATATACCAACTGCATAAATAACCCATATAAATATATAGGACTACAAAGTTACATTTTCAGTAAATGATTCAGTTACCTGTATAATGGAATAATAGGTGTACGTAGATACCCAGATATATTTATGTTCAAAGGTAACTTGTAAAATGGTCCAGGAAAAAAGTAATACTATCTACCTATCCACAAAAAAATGAGATGCCATTAAAAGCATAACTTGTAAAAAAACCAAGTCTCGCAAGCTCGCAACTCAGTTCTTCTACCATAAAAACTTGTGTGATCCACGTAATACCAAGTCAGTTAATTTATTCACTAAATAGATTGACTTGGGAATCACACTAAACAATCTAATTGAATATAAGTAAATGTATGTAAGTTTATTATTAAGTTTAAGTATGTACTATTCGTATTTGCACCAACTACCCGTTTCCCTTTCTCCTTCGGAAACCTTTCCGTCACAAGGTTGTCTGGAAGAAATTGCTGTTAGCAATAAGGCCGCCCATTGTACTTTTTCATTGTAACTTTCATATTTTATGTCTCCCTTCTTGTGTGCAATAAAGAATATTCTTATCTTATCTTACCTTACTTTTGAGATACATTGTGCTTTCATGCGATGGCCAAGTCAGTATATTTATTTCATAAATCTTTTATTTAATGAATACTCAATTCACTTAAATAGGTATATATAAATTAACCAGCTTGTTATTACGTAGATATCACAACTTTTTACGGTAGAAGAACTGAGTTGCGAACTTGTGAGGCTTGGTTTTTTTACAAGTTATGTTTTTAATGCCATTGACTTTATTACACGTTTAACATGTGAAGTGTATTTTATCACAGAGATTTATTATTTATCCTTTGATGGCTTGGAAAGCTGTCGTTGTTAGTCCAGCTTTGTTTTGATTCAGCACGACTCGCTTTTACGATGGGGCAGACATAAAACAAAGAACAGTAATAAAATGGTATTGATATTATGAGCCATGTCGCGCATTTGAAAAAAATATAAGGAATCACTCCATACGGCGTGAGTCTTTCAGCCTTATTTATAAAAACACGATTCCTCTGAAGCACTCCGAAGTGACAGTTTATTTAATCTGTAGTTACGACTTTTCCTTGTTAAATCTCCACCATAGATTATTTTAATCGGTGTTTTAAGGAATTGTGTTTTTTATAAACAAGGCCGTAAGTCTATTACTCGCGTGCGAAACAAGAGCTCTAGCTATCGGGGCTATTTTAAAGCTGTTGTTCTATAGTTTATACCTGCCCCACACTAGCGCGGTCACGATGGTAATAGCCTCTGCAGAACGTAAAAGGTCTAGCTCAACTCAAATATGTACTAATTGTTTCAAAAAGGTCCGGTGAAACTTAAGGTGTTGTAGACAAATAACTTTTATAAAGAGACCAACTACGAGAAATCCAGAGAAATTATGATATTTTTGAAGTACAACAAATGAGTTCAGATGGTTGATTTTTTTTCAATATTTCCGGATCTTTCTGATAATATTGATTGCATATTGATGAGTAAAACAATCCGCTTAAGTTGTTCTGAATTTTTCTGAAACATCCTATTTAGATCGTGACCGCGGCCGCCACCGCAACCGCGCCAGTGTGAGGCAAGCCTTATATATTCATTCAGGAATGAAGTGAAACTACGAACGATTTATTCAAGTATTTATTCTCCTTAGGGCCGATTCGACCAACTAAGCTTTATGGAGTAACTAATCTCATAACAAATTTACTCCCTCAATTTTAATCTCGGTATAATTTATTGCACTCTAGCGAATTATCCCGGGATTAGTAGTTGGTAGAACGTGATATAGATTTATTCCAGAGTATTTCTTGACTTATTCCAAGATTACCACTTATACCAAGCATAAATAGTTCGGTCGAATCGGCCCTTAAAATATTTATTATAAATAGAGATATAGGTACAAATATAACTGTAGTGTTACAATATTAAAATTTTAAATACGTTTAAAACTTGGGAAGTCAACATTACGTCGAACTTTATTCCGTTAGGTTGCGTGCGTGCACCTTATTCCGTTTCGTCACGGCGTGATCGCCGCGAAAATTGAATGGTCGATTAGCTATTGGCTGTATAGGATGTTCCTATGAGTAATTTTGATGAATGTCAAGACCTACGGGAACTACGGAAAAAAAAACTTCTCACTAAAGTATTTTTGATACTAAAATTAAAGTTACAGCAGATTTTTTTTTCACGATTTGTAGTTGTTGAAGTTGTCCGTTTTTGATAAGTTGCTCGTATTAATGACTAGAAATTCTAGCATAAAATACGATTTTGGTGTAATACCTATGGAGATATTTACTTTCCATTTCGCGCAAATTAATAATAAATCTGTCTACCTTCTGTCAACAGTTATCAGGCAACCAAAGTGTACACAAAAAAAACTGGTTGCTGTGTCGCGGGTTCAAGTCCCGGCATGGGTGGAGATTTTAGCTTCGAAATAGGTTTTTTAAAGCTGTTATAGGTTAACCAAGTAGTTCGTTTGCGAGACACAGAAAAGTACGAGTTTTATTCCATCTCCTGCGGTTGACTGGTAGAAAAAGCTTATGGCATAAAGTCCGCCGTATTGTACATTAGGTTAAGTGCAATAAAAATATTAAATAAATAGATACAGGGAGTGACTGCAGAGTTCCACTGCGATCTTGCAACATTTTCTACAAAATTTTATGTCTAATACTTTGGCCGACTTGCACACTTCTTAAATGTCACTCAAGTTGCCATTTAAATCGACTGTGGTATAAAGAATCTTAGATAAATGTTGTTTACGCTACATTTAAGGAAGCGGTGAAAGTCGGCCTTAGTGTTTTAATCATAATATTTATACACCGAGTTTTACTCTTATTATAGTACCTTTGGCACCAATGTACTCGAAATTGTAGAATTTCAATACATTTGCTGTAGAATTTCAATGACTTGGGATACAATACAAAATATTTTACGTCCATCATGAAAACGTGTTTTTAGGATTCCGTACCCGAAGGGTGCCAAACGGGACCCTATTACTAAGACTTCACTGTCCGTCCGTCTGTCTGTCTGTCTGTGTGTCACCAGGCTGCATCTCATGAACCGTGACAAGATGATGTATTTCTGTTGCCACTATAACACCAAATACTAAAAACAGAATAAAATAAATATTTAAGGGGGGCTCCCATACCACAAACGTATTTTTTTTTCGTTTTTTGCTCGATATTAATAACGGCAACAGGTAGCTATACGCTTGAAATATTCACAGAATATTTATTTTTAGTTACAGTTTATCTAACACCAAAAGTGACTTTTAAACTTCCTAATCTAGCCTTATCTTATACTTAAATTATAATACTGACTAAACAATTAATTATTATGGCTAGTTTACATGTGTTAAGTGATTTAGTACGCAACAAAATTTTAAGTAAACTTTAAGTGGCTAGGTGTTCACACGCAATTTAGTCAATTACCTTCTTGCCGCAGATATAAATTTAGCTAGATAGTTGGCTTAATTCACGTGGCCGCGTCTTGTCTCTGGACTACTGTCATGGCGTCACTAAAGGAACGTAATATATGACTCGCTCGGTTCCCACAGGAACATTCGAGCATACTTGCGGTCATACATACATACATACTTGCATATATACATGCATGCATACTTGTTCTTGGTCTGCGCTTCTGACCTACGAATAATAAAACCATAGAGGTATTTGGTAAACCATGGCAAAACCCCTTCATGGTTTTCATAACCATGAGGGAGGGTTATGTCCTGTAGTGGGCGTCAAAGGGCTGATGATGATGATGATGAAGAGGTATTTCTTCCTTCAACATTAACTCTCAAAAACGGCCCCAGTCCTCTTGATTAGTCTGTACCATTGAAATGATCGCAAGATGTGCTGTAGAGTAAATCACACTGTAATTAGGTCATTCTGTACGCCATGCGTGACGACGTGAACGTTGATTGGGTGACAGTAAGTGACAGCGTAACTTATGATCAGTTTTATACAAAAACGTCAAACCATTGACTTCGTGATGTATGAAATGAGAAATGAAATGATTATATTTGCATGAAATGTCGTACATATGGTGGTCAGATAAGTATTTGGCTCTACACATTTTACCTTTCTAGGCATGCAAAAATTGTTATATACCAACATTGTAAATATTACAAAGTCAGATTAGAACATGTCACAATAACTTAATACTTTATATATTTTTTCATTTATAACCCGTCGAAATATCTAGGTACCTCGCAAGATCGCGCTCTGACGGTGGCAGGTGCATAGATGTTTTGCCGGGTAATACTAAACTCGCTTCGATGGTAATACAATTGGCAAGCCCCGCCTGACTTCCTTCAATTGAACGTGGGGTCATTGTTTAGCGCTAGTTAGACATCTACGTTTTTAACTATCATTGCTTCTTACAAATACGCAAAGTCTCGCCCACAGGGGTATCAGAGTCGTACTACGCTGGTACCCCAGTAGGCGGGACTTTGTGGGGACAAGTATAGTAAAATCGACTCAATTATTTTTCACTAATAGTCACTTCATTATCATCATCATCAGCCATTTGACGCCCACTGTAGGACATAGGCCTCCCTCATGGTTTGCCCTAATCGCCACGCTTGGCAGGCGGGTTGGCGATCGCAGTATGCGGTTGGAATCTCAGAAAGACGCTGCTGCCCGTCTCCTGGTAATGTATTTCCTTAGTCGCCTTCTACGACATTCACAGAAGAAAATAGAGTGACGCTATTCTTAATCCGGCGCCACACTTGGTCACTTAATCGTTTACTTTTGAAACTTGCTACTAAAGAGCTCTTTAGTAACTGTGTTCATATATGTCTCAATTTAGTTACAATTTAGTCACCTACTTGCGAACTCGCCACATGTAAACTAGCTATTAGATATAGAAAAAATGAGTATGTACTTATTTTAGTGTTAAGTTACTGTACATATTTAATGTAATCCCTGTATTTCTTCTTTCATAGTTCAAATAACTTGCGCCATATAAATAGATATTACATTCATTACTCGGATGTCAACCATTCTTTCAATTGACAATAATTTCGGTTTTTACATTTATGTTTAGTAGTAAGTAACACATTTAGTAAAATGTATAACATTATGATGGCATTTAATTACTATTACTCAAAATAAGTATCTTTGAATGGACAGAATAACGTATTAATTTAGCTGAATTGGTATTTTTTATAATTATAATAATGTAATCAGGCGTTTGTAAAGATGATTAAAATCAATAAGCAGGTTTAAAGTTTTTAAAAAACTTTAGATCAGTAGTAACACTAATTTTTAAACATCGCAACGTAAATCAAACAAACACAAAATAAAATATAATGTTATCATTACAAAATACATATATATATACCCCATAGGTTATACGTTTACGTGAAGATTTTGTAACACAAAAACATGAAGACTTAGTCCGTTCTGACCATGTTCATTGTTACATAATTTAGAATATAAACATAAAAACATAAAATTCAACCCAAAAAAAAATATTATTAGGGCTCATAAATATGATACAAATTGCTCTTACACATGATAGACTCATAAATATGATACAACGTCACGTCGTGCTACGTGGCTCCAATTTGGCTTTAAATTTTAATGTCTCTCATACATAGCCCTTAGCTGCCCCAAAATCACATGAACTGTCCACGCGGTCAAAGCCACTTACTTGCATTAGTTGCGTTGGCTTGGATACTGAAGGCGCAGATACTAAGAGGTGCTTCTCTTCCAAGAATGAGTTATTTTTTTACTTAGGTTCAGATAAAAAAATATGGCGCATTTGTTTCTTGCCAATTGCTAACTTTATCAAAAAATTGGTGTTGGGTATTTCTTCTTACTACGAAGGTTAGAAAGTGAGCCTAAAAATAAAAGTGTTTTAAGGAAAGTGTTTTAGAAAGTGTTCGCTTTTACACTAAACAATCATTGCGACTGTGAGTGATTTACGGTAAGACCTCCATAACTATGAGAACTTGGCACCGAATATGCTGTTAATAACTGGGCAACGTTTACATTTTGCCCAGTCAACATTTCTGTAATCGATTTAAGGAGACACAGTATAGGTCGACAGTCAATCGACTGTAGTGCGGGTCGCCACCGCGACCGCTCTTTTTTATTCGCCATCTTATTCGCGTCGCTACCCGCGAGAGTAGTTCGGGCTTGTTTGGGTTGGGCTTTAAAAATGTTTTCATCTCCATGGCAACCAAGCGTTTGTCTACCCTTCCGCCTACAAGTAGGTGTCATCCCGGCGCCGTAGTGGCCGGTGGCAGTTATTGTTAGTCTGGCTGTCCGGCAAGTGTAGACGCACCTTTTTGCTGCTGCTGTTCTGCAGGCGTTGCTTCGGGAACTTTATACTGTCCTCGGTCTTCTGGAACATGAATATGCGTTAAGGCTGCTGTTACGTCTGGTAAGCTGTCTTACTCGCCTCGCACAGTCTGACATTGTAATACGTGATTGTAATAAAATGTGATAAATGATACTTTTGATAATTGTGATCTCTGAGGGTTTATACAAAATATATAAGAAAATCGAACAACTTATTGCGCAACCTCAAAAAAAGATAGATAAAAAAATTACGGACATTCAAGACATATTTTTTCTCATCCTGTACCTAGTTTATGGTTAAGAAAATTTTATAGTTACTAAAATAGGGATCACTTCCTCAGCACAATGCTGAGTCAGCTGCCTTTTGTGGGGCAACTTAGATACACCACAGGCTACATCTATGGTCCTGTTTTATTTATTCGTTTTGTCTGTTGTGTATTTAGTTTTCTTTCTGTTGTTGTGCATATTATGTTACTTATCTGCTTATTTTGTTTCTGTGATGTATCTTGTTGGTTTATTAAATGTCTTTCTTCTTCTTTTTCTTCTTCTTAAATATTTTGGAAATCACTTTTCAAGAAAAACAAAAATATATATAAAATGTCCGTGTCTATCAAACCCTCAGACCACACTTATCAAAAGTATAGTACAAATTTTACTACAATAATAAAAAATGTTAGAATGTGCGAGCGAGATACCATGAGAGACCTAACAACAGCCTTAACTCCGAAGTTTGTCTGGCTGGATGAACTTTAATTCGATTTCAGACTGAAACTGTAAGTCGGTCAGGCAAGATCCATTGACGCATCGCATCGTCCTATGACTATCAATAGGATCATAATATTACAAGTTTGCGAGTTAAGTTCTACAGAGACTCGTGCAAACTTTCTGAGCTTCTTGGTAGCTTTAATACTTACGCTCACTTATTGTTTGAACAGTGGTTGCTTTTGGGTAGAACATTGGACTCGGAAGCGAGAGACCCAGGTTCGACTCCCAGTGCGGGCATGTACCTATGACTTTGTTTTCTAAGTTATGTATATTTGTAAAGTGATAGTAGCAATACCACTCGCTAACGGTAAAGGAAAACATCGTGAAGAAACCTGGGTGTCTGAGCTATTCACATACCTCAGCGCTTGAAATCGCCAATCCGCGGTGGGCGCGCGTGGTGATTAAGCCCATACTCTCTCTCTGAGAGAAGGCCTGTGTCCTATAGTGGGACGTGTATAGGCTGCTTATGATTGTTTGAACAGTGGTAGCTTTTGGGTGGAACATTGGACTCGGAAGCGAGAGACCCAGGTTCAATTCCCAGTGCGGGCATGTACCTATGACTTTGTTTTCTAACTTATGTACATTTATGAAGTTAAAGTAGCAATACCATTCACTAAAGGTGAAGGAAAACATCGTTTAGAGGATACCTGAGTGTCTGAGTTCACATACCGCAGTGGGCACGCGTGGTGATTAAGCCCATACTCTCTCCCTGAGAGAACGCCTGCGCCCTAACAGTAGGACGTATATAGGCTGCTTATGTCTGTATGTATACTTATTTTTGGCTTATTTTCTCTCATTCGCTATGTGAGCGCGGGATTTTTTGTCTACTCGTGGGACGATTTTTTGTCTATTTACCGAGCGCGATACACTATATCGTTAGTGATTGTGTTACGTGGATTATTGGATATAGTTACTTTTTGTTAGACATCGAGATGAAAGGTAAAGAAAGGCTACGAGACAACTGATGTCATGACTGGGACTTCCTACACCGGTGAAGTGTAAGCTGTTATGAATTTTATTGCCTTCACAGTAAGGTCGCGTTTGGTGCGTCGATGTGATGACGTCAGCAACTCAGTGTGCGCACGTGACTCCGCTGGACTGCCGTGTGTCTTCATCCGACACCACAGCCATTTGTATGGAGGGATGTTCCTAGAAATATAAAAATTAAACTAAAAGTGTTCAACAATAAAAAATAAAAGTAAATTCAAAATAATTCTGCTACTAAGGGCTAGTTTCTGAATTGAGAATTTCGCTAAGTAAATACCTAGTGTAGTGTAGTGTTGTCTCTTAGAATTTCTCAGAGAAGAGCGTGACAGAACGTTACTGAATTATTTACTTGGTGAAATTCTTAATTCAGAAACCGGCCCCAAATTTCAGATGTTACGGAATTACGAATGATGGAGGGTGGGCCGCGTTTCATAAAACTTGAGTTCATAGTTTATTGTAACTATTCGATGTACATTGCGAAGCCGAGTCTTCCTACTTCTTATTTGTGGATCATCGTCAAAAGTTTATTCACAAACAATACAAAAATTAAATAATAATAAAAAGCCTTTTTTTCCTAATTACAATAAATTCCATTTCCATTTAGCATGCTAGTGAAACAAATGACAATCGGTAACAAATTAAATTAAAAGCAAATCAAATAAAATTCAATGTAATTAGTGTAAAAATAATAAAATTTAAATAAATAACACAAATGAATTAAATTGATAATATTTAACATTCCAATTGTCACAAAATAATTATTGTTCATTAGGGTACCCAGTGTTGGGTGAAGGCCTCCTACATATCATGCCATTTTTCGCGGTCTTGTGCCATTCTCGTCCAGGTGTTGCCAGCCACACAGCCTTGATGTCATCACACCAACGTTTTCTCAAGTACAAAAATTAAAGCAAAACATAAATACAATGTTTGTATTTTTGTGAAAAATCCAATACAAAATACACGCAGGTTTCGCCAAAGCCAACATAATGAAAAAAAAAATATTATGTCAAATTAACATAAAAAAAATAAAATAATGATAAGAAAACCGAACAATAGCAATTTGTAGGCGAAATAAATCGCTCCGCTCCGAGCCACACGCGACCCAAAAGTCCCCATAACACTGGATAATCGACTTTGCAATGTTTATGGAATTAGGATAGTAAACCGTGAATTCTAGTTTTATGAAATAGGAAGGATCCTGGTCACTCCAGGTACCCGGTAGTCTGCCTCGAGCGCTTTTCTCCCCATTTTACCCGTCACAATATTATATGCGTAGCTACTCTACACAATACGATAATGTCCATTTTACAAACTGAAATTGCCATTAAGGTATGTAATTACAACGTTTGCTAAGTGTTCATTTAAGTAAGTAAAGTCTGAGCTGAAATTTCCCAGCGGGTCGCGGGCGAGCATATTCACTCTTAAAAGGCACTTAAAATGTTAAAAGATTTTCCTAGTCATAATGTTAGAGCGCAAAAAGTACAACCAGAAGTATCTCGTGTCTCGAGACACACGATATAATTAGTTGTGGCAATACCTATTTATGAAACTTTTGTTAACATTTCAAAATGACCCTCAAGGTACGATTACACTGTATCTAATTCATAACTTTATTGTTCGGATGTTACATATATACCCTCATACATGATACCCACTTAGGGTACAGAAACTTTGAGTAGCATGAAATATTAAAAAAAACGATATTATTAATTTTATATTACACCAGGTTTAAATTGCGTAAAAGTGAATGTCATATATGGCAATTAAAATGAAATTTTATTTAGGGGTAGTTAAATTATAGTACCTAATACAACTGGATTTTGCAATGTCAATAGATTTCAAAATTATTTATAAAGTACACATTTACAAAATTTGACTAAATTAAAAACCGGGTTATGCTATAGGACTATATAACAATAATACAATGGTGGTGAAATACTTTGTGTATGCACAAAATGTAACGATTGAAGTTTGCTAGCAATATTTTGGATACCTAGTTCAAAATAGTTTATTAACTTCTAATATCATTATCATTTGAGTATTCCTTCACAGAATAGTAGCTCTTTATTATGAGTTGTTTTTTACTAGTTGATAACAAGTATATTTCAGTATGGGATCATTCTTAATCCCTGATTAGGAACAGAAGAATCAAGGTACCTATATTTCCTATACGTTAAATCTCTGTGAATTAGCGGTGTACAATAAAGAGTTATCTATCTATCTGTATTGTGATAAATATAGTCAACTTAGCGTTGGGATAGCTCTGTCTAAACTACCCCTATATTACGTTCACCAAATCCTGAGTGATTCCAATCGTATAACTGTCAAATTAGTATGAAATTTGACAATCGGACGACTAGAATCACTCAGGATTTTGTGCGCATGATTAAGCCACTGGAGGTACTTTCAATCGCATGTAAACCTAGGTAGCTAAGCCATTCAAACTAATCTCGAAGCTAAAACAAAGCTGTTCTTCTCTGAACGTATTTATTTTATCACTTTAATACAGCTTAGCTCGATGGCTTACCAACAAAGCTACTAGATGTTTATGATGGCTAAAGTGTGCAATAAAGTTGGCGTAGTTTATTATCAGTACGTCAACTTTGTTTAAGTGGACCGAACTGTGAAAAAAGATCAGTAAAACAGCAAGGTTGGGTTGAGTCAAAAATGTTCGCTGACAAAACAATCGGTACTTGTTAAATTCCACGAGCAAGGTTTGTTGGAATCGTGGCTAGGATAATACCCTGGTCTCTGCCTATACCTGAATAAGATGCATCGGCTAATATCCGGTTTTTACATATCAGCTGATATGTATCTTATATACGAAAGGACATTCCTGTAAATATTTTTTTCTCAGGTAGTACGATCGACGACGCGAATCGCGCGTTCTAAGTCAAAGTTACTTACTTGTCAAATTCTGTCACTTTTGCGCTACAAAACGCGCCATCCTAGCACAACAACAGAAGCTAATGTAATAAGTTGACTAATAAATTACTATTAATTTAGATTGTGTAATGTTTCTGAAAATAAATTTTTATCATTCATCACACTACCTAAGCTGGTGTGCAATAGGAGTATTCCTAATCTATGTATTTTCTCCATCAGCTAATTGTGAAAACATATTATTTAGAACGTCTTAAATTACTATCCTATAGAGAGAATATCTAGGTAACGTGGCGGTTAACTGAAAGACTAAACTGCCAACGCAGTCAGACAAAAATGCCTTTCCACTTTTATTACAGCAGACAGGAATGCAGCGTGCGTTCCAGCATGCCAGCCACTAATGCAGTACATTCCACGGAGGTGACAAAGTTTGCTAACCTCCTCTTTCATTTACCCGAAAATACGGAAATAGTTTCAGTTCAACTTTAAGCATTAACGGTAGTATTTATAAAAAACGCGTTTCCTCTTAATCATTCCTTGAATGCAGTTTAAATAGTCGGTGGTAAAGGCTTCTCCTCGTTGTTTGCGAATGAATAAAATTTTAGTATTTTGTGTGTGTTTGAGAAAAAGTTTTACGTCATATAAATTTTATTTTAATTTTTCAGAAAGATAGACCGCTTTCAGTTTTATCATTTTTATTCGTAGTCCGCTTGCGCTAAGCGACTGCTGACTTTACATAATTTAAATTACTACATCACGCCAACAGAGTGTTTTTCAGAGTTAGCATAAATACATTCGACGAGTACCCGAAACCGGGTTGCGTGGATGCAACGATTAACGAATATATTGATGAAGTGAAGAAGGTCTGTCGGGATCGAGAAAGGTGGCGTGAGTTTATGTAATGTAATGTGATGAAGTGTAGTGTAATGTAATATAATGTAATGTAATTTTAAGTAATGTGATGTGATGTGATGTGATGTGATGTGATGTGATGTGATGTGATGTGATGTGATATGATGTGATGTGATGTGATGTGATGTGATGTGATGTGATGTGATGTGATGTGATGTGATGTGATGTGATGTGATGTGATGTGATGTGATGTGATGTGATGTGATGTGATCTGATGTGATGTGATGTGATGTGGTGTGGTGTGGTGTGGTGTGATGTGATGTGATGTGATGTGATGTGATGTGATGTGATGTGATGTGATGTGATGTGATGTGATGTGATGTGATGTGATGTGATGTGATGTGATGTGATGTGATGTGATGTGATGTGATGTGATGTGATGTGATGTGATGTGATGTGATGTGATGTGATGTGATGTGATGTGATGTGATGTGATGTGATGTGATGTGATGTGATGTGATGTGATGTGATGTGATGTGATGTGATGTGATGTACTGTGATGTGATGTAATTTAATGTAATTTAGTGTAACGTAATGTAACGTAGAATATATAAATGCTTACTCTAAAAAAAACACTTAACTCACTTGAGACTAAGGAAGATCCGGCTGGAGAATATGAAGTAGATGACGGGATTGGCAGCGGAGTTTAATGGGGCGAGGCTTTGGATAAGCGAGGCGATTGGTACATTGGCTTGAGTGTCCGGGACGTAGTCGTACACTTGAAGCAGGTCGAAGATCATGTATGGAGACCAGCAGAGCACAAATACTGTAAGGAGAAAGACATGTTAATAAAAAAAATCTTCTTATGTTTCAGGGAATTGAGGTACTGAAAAAGAAAAATAGTCATGTGATATTTTCCTGTGATTCGGTGTGTGGAATAATATTTTGTTTAATAAAAAATTACGAAACGATCTAGCTGTTGAGTACTTTGGGAAAGACTTACGATATTACCGAAATATCAAAGTACATTTTGTACTTTATCCGGTTTTTTATTTAATTTGTTTCCACAAATACACATCATTACAGGCTTAGCCTAATTCGATATGTGTGCTACTTACGAGTGACAATGATATCTTGTTGTGTTTTTCCTGGTACAATAAAGAATATTCTTATCTTATCTTAATTCTAACAATGTCGTCCTGTAACTTCTCACAGTCTGAGTAATTACTTATTGGAAATGACAGTTCGAGGTCATCCGTAAACAACAAACAACTTGCATTTTTTACTGCCGTTGGCGAGTCATTTAACATTATTCGAATTCGAGGGGTCCCAAATTGCTAGCCTGACTTACCTCTGGCCTATTAAAATATGTTTGTGACCGATGTCCATTGTACTGCACGTATTGTTTTCTGTCGTTCATGTAGCTACTGAAGAATTGGGGAAGTGAAGAAGAAGAAGAAGTGGGGTACAACCTACGTTAGCTAACTTTTTAAGTAGTACGTTATTATCCACTAAGTCAAATGCCTTTTTGTAATAGTATGCAGCAACTACCTGAGATTCCAACCGCATACTGCGATCGCCAACCCGCCTGCCAAGCGTAACGATTATGACAAAACCCCTCATGGTTATGAAAACCACGAAGGAGGCCTTTGCCCTGCAGTGGGCGTCAAATTGCTGATGATGATGATTAACTACCTAACCCCCACTGGCCACTGCCACCTTTGACATAAAGCTAAGGAGATTGCTTGCTACGAGCTGGCCGAAAACCGTGCTGAGCATCCGAAATTTGTGGCTTAACCTGGGCTAGAACTGCCTTCTGTATTGCCGATTCTAGTACTTTAGCTGCCGTTGAGAGTACTCCTACTGGTCTCTATACATCAACCTTTGGACTGGCCCTGCTCTTGGGAACTGATATTACACGTTTCTTTAGAGAACTCATTTAATCTTGTATACAAATAAACAAATTGAATTTAAGCAAGATATCATAGTGAAACAATTACACCAGATCTCTATTTATATTCAGATTTTTTGTTGAAAAGTTGTGTCGAATAACAGATGCGAGGTTTTTTACTCTACATCAGCGGTTTGATTTTACACCTTTTTACACCAAATCGCGACGTGACATGAAATTAAATAATTAAATATATACCAAACTTCTGATCGAGAGATTGACTGCTCCACAGAGAAAATAATCACTAGACTGCTCTAATAATCGGTCTCTTGTTCGTGGTTTTCATAAAATAATAGACTAAATAACAGTTTTCAATTCGCAAAAAATTGTTTTTATTTTACCTCCCATAGCAACTAAAATCTTTTGCACATGGAAAACGAAATGGGCATTGTTCACCCATGTTTTTTATTCTATAAATCGAAAATATAGACTAATATAATAAACTAATTTGAATATTTTCTTAATTTTCGATGCCATTATTTTTTTACTAATTACTTAAAATTTCTAATAGCTTAGTAAGTATGACGTCACCACTGGCATAATGATGCACGTTCCTTTGCCTTTTTTCATGTTTTTTAAAAATAAAAATACTCTGACGTTTGACAATGACAAACAAATGTCAATCAGTGTCAACTACTTACCGATATTTTCTTTTCTAATCATATTGCCAATAACCAAGAATTGTATTAAATTCATGTAAATACCAAGCTAGCGTCTCCTTCGTAATAATTATTCAAATTACTTGAATATTTGTTGAGAATTGAGGTTGTCTTCACTGTATCTAAGAATTTGACACTTTTGACAGTTGTTGAACGAACGAATGTATTAATTTTTTATGTTTGAAGATAGTGGAACTACCGCATTAGAGCCAACGATGACGTAATTGAAAGACAAATGAAGATTATACATTTTTTGCGATAAATATTAATAATCCGTCTTTATTTTACTTATTTAAACCTCTAATAGTAATCAGTATCCCTATTCCTCGAAATGGTTTTCACTTTACGACAGTCGATGCCTCCCTGAACAATGCCCATTACTCCATTCACAGAACTTACCGAAAACGATAACGAAAGTCATTTTAACTGTTTTTATTTTCGCCTTCGGTATAATGCCGCGGCTGCTAGCACGCCTCGTGTCCAGGTCGTCGCTATCTGGAAGAAAAACAACAGAATGAGCGCAGCTTCGATCAGTTTCGAAGGCTCAGTGTCAAAAGGCCTTGTCGTACTTAAGGGGTCTAGAAGCAGCTTTATTAAAAAAAAATCATTGGCGTAGGTAATTCATCTGGAAAAGGCACTTAACTGAAACTACAGTTTGCTAATTTTAACACTAGGTGGCGCTGACGATATTCTTTATCACCTTATAGTCATTACGGACACAACTGTTGTGTCCGTAATGCCTTTTCTAACAAAAAACTATATATGAATCGATAAAGAGTAATCGCTGACTCAGAGTTCGTTTGCATTAGCGTCGAGAGCGACACGTCTCGCTCTCCGCTACTGGACCGCCCGCCCGCTTACACAGTGCGCCCGTGTACAGCCGGCGAGCTCTTATCGAATTGTTATCTTACTTTTCTTATCTCTTTGTTCCAGTGTCCCGAACACCTGCCTGCCGCATTCCGAGTGAGTAAGTGTCTAGCCCCCGCTAGACTTTCTTTACTTGCTTTGTTTCTGTCCCCTTTTCTCCATTGTGGTATTAGTTAACTGCGCTCCCCCCGCCCCCCTGCCGCCGGCAGGGGTGCCGCCTGCCATTATGGCTCAGCCCGCGTTCTCTCCGGAGAAATTATTCCAATTCATAAAGGAGCACGGGCTCCTCGATGCCTTTCAGGCATTTTGCAGCCCCCCGACCCCCGCCGCCGCGATCCCGGACTCTCCTGAGTCCCCCGCCCCCGCCTCCCCCGGCCCCTCCGGCCCCTTGTCCCCCATGGAGACCGACTCCACCCCTGGCCCCTCGCGCCCACGGAAACGCTCCGTCTCTCGCGGATCAGAGTCTCCCGACTCCGCCGCTCCAGTATACTCGTGCGCCGACATCTCCTCCGATGAAGGCCACGAATTCAAAACCTTTGTCCCTAGAAAGAAGCTCCTGCGGAAGCAAGCTTCTTCCTCCAAAGGCAACTCGCCTACCCCCCGCTCGTCCCCCGTGACCGCACCCCCCTGTCCCCCCGCAGCCCCCGCAACCCCCGCGGCGACCGCCCCCTCCCCCCGCCCCCTCATGTCCCTCGACACCCCCGCAATGCCTCCGGCAAAACCGATCAAGCGGTTCTCACCGCAGCCTCCAAAGGCAAAGTCCCCCCCTCCCGTCTTCCTACGGGATAAATCCGCCTGGACATCCGTGTCCAAACTGTGCCTGGACCAAAAGGTCCAGTACACTAAGGCACAAAACTGGGGCGACTCAATAAAAATTGAGGTCCCCACGACAGACAACTTCAGGAGCCTTACTAGGCTCCTTACTCAAAATAAGGTCCCGTACCATACTTACGCGCTCCCCGAGGAACGCAAGGTACGGGCCGTCCTCAGAGGAGTTCCCTCCGAACTCCCCCTAATCTCCATTAAAGATGACCTTCTTGCACAAGGTCACCCCGTAGAGGCTGTGCATCCCATGCACAGCTCCCGCGGAAAAATATTCCCACTCGCCCTGGTGATTCTCACCAACACCCCCTCCGCGAAGACGATCTTCTCAGGAGAGCTCACCGTCTGTGGGCTCTCCTGCATAAAAGCTGAGAAGCCCCACAGGCGCGGCCACCCTGGCCAATGCCACCGTTGCCAACTTTATGGCCACGCTTCCGCTAACTGCTCCGCCCCCCCTAGGTGCGTGAAGTGCCTAGAGCCTCACGCCACCGGGGACTGCTTGCGCACTCGCGAGTCGGAGGGTCCTCCGTCTTGCGTACTGTGCAAGCAGCCCGGCCACCCGGCCAACTACCGGGGGTGCCCGCGTGCCCCCCGCTCCTCCCCCCCTAAGGCCCCTAAGGCCACAAAGGCGTCCCAGCCCCCTCCTCAAAGGAGACCAGCCCCACCGCCGGCTAACACCCCGTCCAACTTCCCCTCCCTCGGCCGCCGCGGCCGCCCCACCACCACCAATCCCAACCCCCCCCAGGCCCCCGCGTGGGCCCCCCACCCCTTCCCCGCCGCTACAGCCGGGCCTGTAGCGCCGACCCAGTCCCTCCCCCCCGCTCCGCGCCCCGCCCCCTCGGGCGCCCCTCACTCCCAGATCGCGGATGACCTCTTGACGGTCAGCTCCGCAATCGCCAACATCAATCTAGCCGAAATATCGGTCCTGGCGCGCAAACTGCGCGCCGCAACCTCCCCCACCGCGCGTCTGATGGCTGTGGCCGAACACAGCCATCTGCTCTCCCTTATATAAGTGAGATAATGTCGCGCCCCCCGGTCCCTCAGACCACCCAGTCTCCCGTCAGCGCGGGTCGCATCAAGCCTAGGAGTGTCTCGCTCATCTCGTACAATGCTCGCGGCCTCCGCAGCAACGTACCTGAACTTAGAGAGTTCGTCAAAGAACTCGAAGTCGATCTGTTGCTAGTGCAGGAAACTTGGCTCAAACCCCATACCAAGGGCCTGAGTATTCCCAAGTTTTCTCTCGTTAGGAACGACAGAGCCGACGGCCGTAGAGGCGGCGGCACTGCCATTTACTTTAGGAAGTCCCTCCATTGCTCCCCCGTCCCCACTCCAGCCCTCACTAACATGGAGGCTACCATCTGTAGATTAGCTCTGACGGGTCATCCGTCCTTAGTCATAGCCTCTATTTACATACCCAGCGGAACACTACCCCTAAGGAGTGATTTCGAAGCCATCCTCGCTCTAGGCGCCCACACCGTTATGTTCGGGGATTTTAACTCCAAACATACGGATTGGACCTGCCTACAGACGAACCCCGCCGGTACTGCCCTCCTCGGCATAACCGAGGCGTTAGAATTGGACGTCTTATGTCCCTACTCCCCCACTCATTACCCCGATATCGTAGACCACGCCCCCGACGTACTAGACTTTGCTCTAGTAAGGGGTGTCAATCTCAACCTCAGGGCGATCGAGACTCTCGACGACCTAGGTTCCGACCACCGACCGGTGTCCCTTCAGCTAGGCCCCCCACCGTCACCCTCCACACTCTCCACCAAAACCATCACCGATTGGGACAGTGTCAGAAGCTCCTTAGTCACCAACTTTGAAGCCCCCGACTCGCCTTATGCGCTCCCCCCTGGCCATTTCGACACGACAGACAAAATAGATAGCGCCGTAGAGTCCCTCACCCTTTTGGTCCAATCAGCAATTCGTGAGGGCGAGCGTGTAGTACCGGTCCACGACCGGAAACTGCCTCTCGCTATCAAGAACCTGATTAGGGCCAAAAGAGCCGCCCTCCGGAGGGCCTCCCTCTACCCAACTCCTGATTACAGGAAACGCGCGAACGATCTCCAGCGGCAAGTCAGGTCCCGTCTCTCTGAGTTTAACAACGCCCAATGGGGCGATCTCATGGAGACCATCTCCCCCTCCCACCAGGCTTACTATAGAGTAGCCAGGGCCCTCCGGGCAGACGCGATCACTCACACACCACCCATGGCCCGCCCCGATGGCTCTACAGCCTTCGAGGACGTTGAGAAGGCCGAGTGTTTCGCCGACAGCATTGAGTCCCAATGCTCGCCCAGCACTCAGCAGTGCGACCCAACTCACGTCAGTATGGTCGAGGAGGAGGTCCGTAAAAAGACCTCCCTCCCTCTTCCAACCGACGATAATCCCATTGCGGTATCCACGGACGAAGTTCAGTCTTTCATCAAAAGACTGAAACGAAAAAAGGCCCCAGGAGCGGATGGTATTGCCAACCTAGCGCTCAAAATGTTCCCCACCCAGGTGCTAACCCTGTTAACAGTCATCTTCAATGCCTGTCTTGACCACTGCCACTTCCCACCCGCGTGGAAGGAGGCGACGGTCATAGGCATCCCCAAGCCGGGAAAGCCTCTCAACCTCCCCTCTAGCCATCGCCCCATCAGCCTCCTCAAGGCCATGGGCAAACTCTTCGAGAGAGTCATCCTCACTCGTATGAGGAATCACCTCTTCCCCTCAGAGGGGCCCCCCCTCATCATCCCCCACCAATTTGGTTTTCGGGCAATTCACTCTTGCCCCCAACAAGTCCACCGCATAGTAGAGTATATTCTAGGCGGGTTTTTCCCCAGACGCGAAAAGACGGTAGCCGTCCTATTCGATGTCGCCAAGGCCTTCGATAAGGTCTGGCACGCAGGGCTAATTTTTAAGTTGTATGAGTTGGGTCTCCCCGACCGACTTGTCCGCATCTTAGCTTCCTTTCTGAAGGACCGCTCCTTCCGCTTTAGACACGAGGGCATTCTCTCTTCCCTCCGCCCCCTCAGAGCCGGGGTCCCGCAAGGCTCCGTGCTCTCCCCCCTCCTGTACATTTCGTACACAAATGACATCCCCATCCCCCGCAATGGGGTCCAACTGTCACTTTTCGCTGACGACACCGCACTCTACTGCAAGAGTCGGAAAATGTCAGTCATCCTTAATAGGCTCCAATCCGCGGTCGATGAGCTAGGTGCCTGGTTCAGGCTCTGGCGAATCGAGGTCAACCCGGAAAAGAGCACCGCGATCCGTTTCGACCATAAGGTCCGCCGCGGTCTCTCCGACCGACCTATCCGTATGTTAGGTACCGCAGTCCCCTGGCGTTCCACCGCCAAATACCTAGGTGTCACCCTGGACAGCAGACTGACATTTAGGCCTCACATCCGGAAGGTGACCCGGACCGCCCGTTTTTACCTAGGCCGCCTATCCTCCATGATAGGCCGACACAGTAGGATGTCCCCTAGGAACAAGCGAACACTCTATAAGGTTTGCATTCGCCCCGTGCTGACTTACGCGGCACCCGTCTTCGCCCACGCGTCCCCCAAAGCCCTGTACGAACTTCAGAAAGTTCAAAATCTTTTCATTCGTAGAGCTCTGAACGCCCACTGGTGTGTCAGAAATGCCGACCTCCATCGGGATATGGAGATTCCAACCATACAACAATTTATTAAATCTCTTTCAGAGACTTTCTTTAGCACGGCCGAAGTGCACCCCAACCCCCTTATCCGCCAAGCAGCGGACTACACTCCCCCCACGACGAACCCCCGTTACCTGGTGCGCAGGCCCAGGAACGCCCTCGTCGACCCCCCCGATAAACTTTCATCTGACCTGGACCGCCTACTAGAGGCCCAGTCCCAGTCAGAAGTAGCCCCCGCTCCCGCCTCCGCCGGTGTCCCCACCGGCGTTCCCACCTCTCCCTCCTAGCCGCGGTCACGATGTGACGAGCAGTCCCAAGCGGACGCTCCCTTAAGGAGCTCCGCTGTGCGCCCTCCTCGGCTTCGAGGTGGGTCGCTCATGACGTAGGTTTAGGGGTCCTTAGGACCAAACCAGCCCCCAGGTGGTGTTTAGTGGGTAGGCGCACTTCCTGTGAGTCCCACATTGGCAGCACGGCCGGGTCCGTGCTGTTATGCATGAGCATTCACCACCTCCCTCCCCCGTGTCCTCCGGAGGGTGCCCTTATTAGGGCTAAAAAAAAAAAAAAAAAAAAAAAAAAAGTAATCGCTGAACATAGGTACATAAAAAATGTGTATTAGATAACTGAGAACTTTTTTTGGAGTAGGTATAAATAAAGAAGGATCGAAATGTATATTAAATACAATATTAGAGACCGATTAGTATCAAGTTGATAAATTAAGGCCAAGTATGTCCGTCAAAGTTTTGTCATACTTTAGTACCTACCTTTCATTTTTCTGAGCAAAGTTTTCAACCTAATGGCCGTGGAAAACGATGTCGTCACGGAAATAATTACTTATCCGTGCGATGCGACGTCCAAAGTTAAAAAGTTCGTAATCTAAAGAAAATTATTCTTCCAGAGTTTAAATTACGAACAGCCAAAAAATGCTAATGTTACTGACATAATAAAAAAAACTTAAAATTGTCTTTGGAATTAATAGGAGCAAAAGGCGGCCTCATGGAAGTTTTAATTGTCTTCCCAAAAATTATTTGTGTGATCATTGACCACCAGGTTGCCGCACTTAAATACCAACGGGTAATTTTGAGTGAACCCCATACCCACCCTTGTAGCAATATGACCCACGGTCTTATTTATAAAAAAACACGATTCCTTAAAACCCCGATAAAAATAGTTTGTGGTGGAGATTTTACAAGCAAAAGTCGTTACCACAGATTAAATAAACTAACTCTGAGGAGTGCTTTAGCGGTCTTTATAAATAAGGCCGTTGGTGTCATTTAAAAGAGGTATATTTGAAACACTCAAAAACGAAAGTACTTCACTTCGATGGCGCGAGTGATGAATTCACAAAGGATTTCGACATATTTTAATGTGAGATAAGTTTTTTCAGCAAGCTACAAAGTTGCCGTAGTATTAGGGGTTAAAGTATGAAATTGCCGTTTTATTGCAATAGGTTCTTTGAATTGACATAGTATCTTCATGGTTTGAGGTTTTCGAATGAAACTTTTTTCAAATGGTTTCTATGATGTTCTTTTTTTAAAAAATGTGAAACATTTGAATATCGACTTTCAATTGTTTTTGTTATTCAATTTAGACAAGAAAGATGGATACTGCGAAAATTCGAGTGATTATGAGGCACCCATTTTTCGTATTTTTTTATTTTATCGATTGGACGCAAGTGAGTCAATATTGTGGGTAAGGTAACGTTAAACCATGCCGCTAATTCCTGGGTAGTTTGACTAGGGTCGGTTTGCACTATCTCTCTTAATTCATCGTTATTCACCTGTGTGGGCGGTCTTCCTCGTGGCTCGTCTTTAAGTCGAAATTTCCATCACGAAAGCGTTTTAACCAAAATCGCACGGTGCGTTCATTAGTAGACCCCTCTCCAAACGCAGCATTGATATTGCGGGCTGTTTCTGCCGCGTTAGTTCCGCGTCGGAACTCGTATTCAAAAATCACTCGAATTTTCGCAGTATCCATCTTTCTTGTCTAAATTGAATAACAAAAACAATTGAAAGTCGATATTCAAATGTTTCACATTTTTTAAAAAAAGAACATCATAGAAACCATTTGAAAAAAGTTTCATTCGAAAACCTCAAACCATGAAGATTCTATGTCAATTCAAAGAACCTATTGCAATAAAACGGCAATTTCATACTTTAACCCCTATTATTTAAAAAATGTAATTTTCTAAGACCGTTCTAATGGTATAAGTTTCAAGTCGCTATAAGGGTTGCTACATTATGACTCATAATTTTTTATAACTGGTGATGCTCGTACATAACAAATTATACATTCGAAGGGTCGAATCACGATTGTTTGTTAGGTATATCGAAATTCTACGATCCTACAAGAATCTGCGAAAAGATAGCATTTGGTCCTAGGTAAAATAAGTTATGATTGTTTTTCAAGGGGTGGTACAGTCGACACCAGGTCAACCTTTACGTTCTTTTTGCAATCTCACTCGTAATACAACTGAACAGAGTGCACTTATGTAAAGGTTGATGTGCTCCCAAATGTACTAGTAAACCTCATGGAGACTCTTAACAGAATCTAGGGCTAAGTCCCCATTTCATAGAACTAAACTGCATGGTTTGCAATGACAATTCGATGCAGTGCATAGCCGATCAGCCCACAGATATAAAAAAATAGAAAGAATGTAAAGGTTGAGCACCAAACTGACTTTTTATTTCACAGAACCCTCAGTCTTATTCGCATTTGGCTATTTTTTTCCTGCGGTCAAAACGACCGTTTGTATCAAGATAATAGAGCGCCTGACAAAGCGGGTAATATTTCCCGGGAGGAAAAGTCTAGAAAAACTTTAGTTCAGGCAAAATAATAGACGGAAAATTAGCCGGAACGTGGCTAGCTTAGCAATGAAATGTTCTAGAAAATTGAGAGGAATTTCGTTCCTTTTTGGGGCCACAAAGTGAGTGCTTCTGCGTAAGTAATTCGTACAAAAGTTTGGTAAAGTAAAATATACTAATCCCCTGTTTTTCATACGTTAAAGACCCCTTAGCATACGGTTTTTTTTCTGCACTTTAGCATACTAACAGCTGTTAACAGTAAATAAAGAGATTGTTGGTGTCTAAAAAAACTAGGGGTACCTAATATGACATGATTCATACAATTTTTACAAAATTATGACGGAAACTGTAGCTTCGCCACCAATAAGTTTATCCGCCCAATAGATTGTTCGCCTGTTTCACCGTCACCATGGACTTCATTTGACTTCAAGTCTGCAAGCCAAAGACACTTTTTCTGCATGCGACATAAGTGTCGTATAAAATAGCTAGTGAAATCTGTTGCAAAACAGTCAAATTACGCGTATTCCTGCATCAAGTGCACTCCAGAGCAATGGAAAAGAGTCACTAACAAAATCTATGATATTCCTGAGATATGAGGACTGCTAAGTTAATAAAGTTAAAAAAATGATAATGACCGTCTGCTACTATGTGCTACAAATATTGAATAATAGCTTTACCTAATAATAAATTATCTTCTCATAATATACTTTTTGTCTTGGATTACTGGTGACTTGCGACTGAGTAAGGCAATCTCAGCTGAGAATGTTGTGCGATTTCTCAGTGATCTGCGGATCTGAGATTCTACTAACGATCCGGGGCGTATCTGATTCAAAAGCATTGCATTACTTGCGCATCGTGATATTGCTGCCCGCGGTTAGGTCACCTTTGGAGATCCTAGTTAGGGACCAGTACACATGATGGTGTTGTGTGGAGGTATTTTATTATGTTAATTATATATCTGTGTGTGTGCGCCACACGGAGCGCCGGATTAAGAATAGCGTTACTCCATTTCCTTCCGTGGATGTCGTAGAAGGCGACTAAGGAAATACATTACCAGGAGACGGGCAGCAGCGTTTTCCTGGGATTTTAATCGCATTCTGCGATCGCCACCCGCCTGCCAAGCGTGGCGATTATGGCAAAACTCCTCATGGTTAGGAAAACCAGTGGGCGTCAAATGGCTGATGATGATGATGATATCTGTGTTTATTTGGATTTAGTTTTATCGAAGATTACCTGAATATATTGTATTTTACACATTTGTTTCGTGTTTTGTAGGCGACCTTTACTCATTGCTCTCGAGTGTAGTTGTATTCCTCCCGCCAAAGCCTAATTTATGTGAAAAGACGGCCAAGGTAGAGTGCACGTGAAAAGGAAGTGTAGGGTTGTTGGCTTCGACGATGAAATAATTACGAGAACGTATAATTTACTTCACTCTTTTTAAAAGCAAGATGATCATGCTATTTGTTACTGAATACAAAGCGTTATTAAAACAACTTATTATATAAACATATTATAAATTGACTGCTAAAGTTTCCATAATAATCGGGTTTTTCGTTTTTATAATAAGTTTTTTTATTTGAGTGACTTTACTAACAATTATGACTGCTGGAATCCGCCATTTTGTTTTTCCGTGACACTTGAGTTGCCAATACCTTTCATTTGACACCTTATTTGTCGAAATTGTCGACTCTATGTATAGGTATGCCTCACATATTCTCTTCATGATTGTTTTGTTTTGTTGACGTTCGTGTTCGTGTTTATTCTGTGACAATTTAAATGAATGTTCTTTCTTTTTTCCTTCTTTCTTTAAATTGGTGAAGCCGTTTGGCCTCTGAGTGGTCATAAAGGAACACACATATAATATACATACTACTACATACGAGTATGTGCTAAAAACGTAACCCTCCGGCGCGTTCACATTCGGATACAACTGTTTCTTCAGTGCCAAAATCAAACCAGCCCCAATAAGAAAAACTTAAAAATTTTCAATTTTATTTTTCATAAAAAGTGACCGCTTCGAGCTTCCGGATTGTGAAAAAAATAAAAGAATAAAATAGAGAATTTTGAACTCATGCTCATTGCGACTGGTTTAATTATCGATACTGAAGAAATGTCACATACAGAATACACGTCTATATTGGCAAGTCCGTTCAATTCTTCAGTGACCTGCCTTCATGTTTGCCCGAATGGCGCAAGTGAGTGAGTTATAATTATCCTACAGGACTCACATTGGAAAACCAAGCAAGCAATCGGAAACCTATGGCCGAGACTGACAGTGTTGACTGTTGTGGCAGAGATAAGGCCTATGTCTATACCCAGTAGTGGGCTCTATTGATGGGCTGGATACATAAGAAAATACTTACATTGCCTAGTAGCTGACTGCCGCTTCCCCAGTACCCTCTGACTCTTGTGGCGGATGGTGACAACGATCACTCCGTAGCACGCGGATATGGTGAGGGCCGGCGCTACGAATAGGGATACAAACACGCTGGTCATCCATATCCGCCACTGCAGCTTGCTTATGCCCGACCAGCATTGCAGTTTCCCTGGAATAAAGGCGTAACTTTAGACTGCATCTTACATAAACATAGTCAGGCCTTCTCTCAGAGAAAGAGAGAGAGAGAGAGAGAGTATGGACTTAACATCACGCGTGCCCACGAATTAGCGATTTCAAGCGAAAAGGTATGTGAGTATCTTAACCATTCGGGTTTCGTCAC
The DNA here is from genome assembly GCA_963969515.1 of Yponomeuta evonymella. Classification (NCBI taxonomy): domain Eukaryota; kingdom Metazoa; phylum Arthropoda; class Insecta; order Lepidoptera; family Yponomeutidae; genus Yponomeuta; species Yponomeuta evonymella. The sequence continues at coordinate 5,550,190 of OZ018349.1, forward strand.
GATGTATTCTTTCACAGTTAGTGAGTGGTATTGCTACTACAACTTCATAAATGTACCTACTTAAAAAGTTATTTGTATATGCCATTTAAAGATGTATCTGTATTCAAACAATGAAAATCACAGTCTGTTGAATCTTGTTTAGTTTAGAGAATTTCAAATAAAGTTTACCTGGACGCTTTTTAACGCTCGCAAAAACTAATGTCACATTCAAAATAAGGTGAAAGTTCGAAGCTTTCGACAACGTGTCGGGTACATATGTCGGTGCGGGCGCAATAACACAAAAAAAAATAAACGAAAAAATAAGTACTCAGATTAGATATTACAATAATAGCGCAAATAAAGCCCAGCCCGTGCCCATGCGTGTGGGGACACGCGCGCGCATTGTAGTGTTCCGCAGAAATAGGGGTAACTAATAACTTCATCAAAGACATTCTCTTTGGATTTTGTACGAAGTTTTCCTTTTATAAGTTGGTCGCCTATTACTCGGTTACTTGTAAAGCCTACTAAGCCGCGAAAACTTTCCTTTTAAGTTCATTATATGTGCTACTGCTCTGAATTTTTACACGTTTCTACAATCAACCGTTTAGCCGAGAGAGGGAAGACGCCCTAGAAAGACAGAAACTTGCGCTTTAAAGCTTAATATTTCACAAACGGATTGTTAAATCGCAAAATGATCTTCCTACACCCTCAATATTTTAAATAACCAATCCAAGGATAGTCCACACTATGGTACAGGCGAAAAAAAATTTGCGTTCCTAATTTTTAGGGACAATAGATTTTTTTCGAGATTTTATTATACCGTTTTGCCGGCGTAATCATCATCATCAGCCATCCGACGCCCAGTGCCGGACACAGGCCGCCTTCGCAGTTTTCATAACCATGAGGGGTTTGCCGTAATCGCCACGCTTGGCAGGCGGGTTGGCGATCGCAGTATGCGGTTGGAATCTCAGGAAGACGCTGCTGCCCGTCTCCTGGTAATTCAATTCCTTAGTCGTCTTCTACGACATCCACGGAAGGAAATGGAGTGACGCTATTCTTAATCCGGCGCCACATGGAACTTACATTACACGGCATTTACTTTGTCGGCGTAATAAATATGTGTATCCATGCCAAATTTCAGCTCTCTAATACTTATCGTCTCTGTGCTAAGCCGCGGAAAGACATACGGATAGACAGGCAGTTTGACACAGAAACTATAAGGTTTTCTTGTTGATTACGGAACCCTAAAAACCCTGTTAGTGGTCGACTTGCTCTCGACTGTACTATCTACCCTAGGTAGCTATCTTTTTTCAAAAGTGACGACAGTGATTTCCTTAGGGAACACAAGATTAACAAGGTATTTAGGAGATGTACAGGTAATTTCCAATCAGTAGCAAAACCTCGGGAACGTATAAATCAATGCTGATTAAGGTAACTGAGATGTTAATCAGAGGAACGATGCGGGTATTAAGTAGGTACCTAGCCCGTTTGAGTAATCAGATGTTACCGGAAGTAGCCATGAATGTAAACTGAGGGAAAAGCATATTGAAAATACTCCGAAAGTCCTTTCTTATGCCGTGGCCACTTGTGATGTCAAATACAAAGAGAAAACATTTTAATTTGATAGACAAATAAAACAAAATTTGCTGTAAAATAGTGTAAGAAATATTTATATTACTTACTAACACTAAAAACTCTTCACAGATTTTATTAAAAACAACTATGTTAGAATTTGGTAGTAGTTTTTGTAAACGGAGGACGCAGGCGCTGTCTGCCGCAATACAGGTAATGGACCTAGCACAGCAGTAAATAATCTTAATTATAAACCAAAAAATGTCATGTCACCACCTAGTTTTGGTATAGTAGGTCTTTTAAGCTACAAATAAATGAACTACTTACTTATTTATTCAAATTAAAGTTGATTAAGTTGATAACTATGGATTTTATTTATTTTAATTCAAATCAAGTGGGTTTGAGCCCGGCATGTACTTGGCATGTACGGCAATGACTTTGTTTTCTAAGTTATGTACATTTGTGAAGTTATAGTAGCAATATCACTCGCTAACGGCGAACGAAAACATCATGAGGATTCCTAGGTGTTCGCATACCTCAGTGCTTGTATTTGCCAATCTGCGGTGGGCACGCGTGGTAATTAAGCCCATGCTCTATCTGGGAGAAGGCTTGTGCCCTGCAAATACCAATAGGCAATATAAAAAAAGTATATTTTGTATATTCACCTGTGTACACAAAAAATAATATTATATCTTATTAATAGAGACATACGGTCTTATGTATTTATAAAAACATGATTTTACTAAAACACTCATTAGAGTGTAAGAATAAGACTTAAAGCCGGTTTATAAGAAGAACTCCTCCTATAAACCGGCTTTGTCTCTGTTATAAGACTGTTCTTATAAGTGGAGCGCATGCGTCTCACTGAGTATTTTAGTGGAATCAACTTTTTATAAATAATAAGACCGTCAGAGTTTGAATATTTCTTACCTTGTATAATGGCTTCATCGAATAGGAACAGCATTGGGACGCAAAAAAGGAAGCTGACCAGCCAAGCAGCGACGACCAGGGCTCGAGCTCTCCTCCCTGTGTTACCAAAATAATATCAGACTTATTAATAAAAAAAATATGAAGTAATGCCTCTCTCAGAAGATCTATAAAGAGGAACCTGACCAACCACGCAGCTATGACCTACCCCCAGAGTCTAATTTATATAGAATAGAATAGAAAAAAAGTTTATTCCAAAGACGGAACACACATAAAACTACAAAAGCTGTTGTGTGCCTCAATTAAGCAAAAATAGTAGATTGTCATTCCAATGGTATACACCGCGCAAATTAAATAGGCAGCTGTCACGAAGATCGGATAGCGCGTGAGGCGCTGAGTTAAGTTGCACGGGTTATACCATTGAAATGTGGTTGATACTACACTACCACTAGTGTCAATGAAACCACCATTAATGTACCTACAAATATGATTATATTGAAGCACTATGTATTTGAGAGACTCGTCCCCCAGCGTGCGGGCTCTCCTCCCTGCCTTATCAAAATACTCTCAGGCTTTTTAGGGTTCCGTACCTCAAAAGGAAAAACCGGAACCATTACAGGATCACTTTGTTGTCCATCCGTCCGTCCATCCGTCCGTCCGTCTGTCTGTCAAGACCCTTTATCTCGGGAACGCGTGGGCGTATCGAGTTACAATTAAAACCATATAGGTACTCAGTCTACAGTCCCTTAAAGCTGTGAAAAAATGTAACTTAAGTTAACGAAAAAAATAAGATACGGCCGTTTATGCAGCAAAAAACGTATATTTCGACACTTAAGGGAATCACAATTTAAACCTGTACTTACAAATTTGTACGGAACCCTCGGTGTTCGAGTCCTTAAAATGCTCCACAAATGAATTTTAAATTGTCTGTGGTAAAGTGGAACAGTCTTACAAGTAACATCAAAAACTACAGACTGTTTAAACTGAAATTGAGGAGTGTTTTAGAGGAATAATGCTTTTATAAAAAACACCGTAGATATTTTCTTTATTTTTATTGTGATCTACCCAAATTATAGCTTCTCCTGTACGTACTGCGTGTTGACTGGTAGAAAATACCTTTAATACACTTCCTTTTGTGCAATCAATAATGAAAAATAATAACAATAAACTACTTATTATTACTACCTTATTGTTATTAAAATTCATTATTGCATAAAAGTTTTGCACATAGGCGAGCTTAAGGCCGGGTTCTCTGAGCGCACTGATTTGTATGGGACTTATTGCGCTGCGCGAGCGAATAATTGGGGGAATTGTGGGCATTTTTTAAATTAGAGTAATATTAGGGGTTAAAGTATGAAATTGCCGTTTTATTGCAATAGGTTCTTTGAATTGACATAGAATCTTCATGGTTTGAGGTTTTCGAATGAAACTTTTTTCAAATGTTTTCTATGATGTTCTTTTTTTAAAAAATGTGAAACATTTGAATATCGAATTTCAATTGTTTTTGTTATTCAATTTAGACAAGAAAGATGGATACTGCGAAAATTCGAGTGATTATGAGGCACCCATTTTTCGTATTTTTTTATTTTATTAATTTGACGCAAGTGAGTCAATATTGTGGGTAAGGTAACGTTAAACCATGCCACTAATTCCTGGGTAGTTTGACTAGGGTCGGCTTCCACTATCTCTCTTAATTCATCGTTATTCACCTGTGTGGGCGGTCTTCCTCGTGGCTCGTTCTTTAAGTCGAAATTTCCATCACGAAAGCGTTTAAACCAAAATCGCACGGTGCGTTCATTAGTAGACCCCTCTCCAAACGCAGCATTGATATTGCGGGCTGTTTCTGCCGCGTTAGTTCCGCGTCGGAACTCGTATTCAAAAATCACTCGAATTTTCGCAGTATCCATCTTTCTTGTTAAATTGAATAACAAAAACAATTGAAATTCGATATTCAAATGTTTCACATTTTTTAAAAAAAGAACATCATAGAAACCATTTAAAAAAAGTTTTATTCGAAAACCTCAAACCACGAAGATTCTATGGCAATTCAAAGAACCTACTGCAATAAAACGGCAATTTCATACTTTAACCCCTATTACAAATTCTATTAATAGAATTTGAAGACCGAGGTCACTAACACATTCAGTGATAGTCATTTTGGTATATTTTTTATTATCCAAAACTCTGCACAGCTCAAATTAAACCATGTATATTTATAGTTTAGACTCAATTTTGTGATTTTTTTTTGATGCTATAAAGTTTGGAATAATATAAAAATAATGACCGTGAGACTCCAAGCGCATACCCGCCTGCCAAGCGTGGCGATTATGGCAAAACCCCTCAAGGTTATGAAAACCATGGGGGAGGCCTATGTCCTGCAGTGGCCGTCAAATGGCTGATGATAATGATGATGATGATGATGATGAATGACCGATGGCCCTAGATAGGACATTGAATAGTCGTAATACTTAGCATTGTCTAACAATATCACAAAATCATTATCCTGTGTACAGAAATTCCAAAAAAGCGAAATCATCCCACCTTAACGTATAGTCTGCAACTGACGTAAAAGTTGAACCGCTGTCGACCATACTAAGTAAGGATAGGGAAAAGATAGAGAAACCATTGGTCCAGAGGGAACGGTTCATTGGTTCATCCTGCGAGCTAATTTATCGGCCTCGTAAAACAAAAGGCTGCGAACTACATATACCTACATATAGGGTGTTAAAAACTGAACGCCGGAACTAGACAGCAACGCATACTGGACATTAAAAGGAACTACTTTATTCATTAAATGTTGCTGGATTTTTTTTGTGATTTAAATAAACTAGCGTTACGCTTGTTTGAGATCTCGATTGTATTGTATTTTGAATGGAATCAGGCGTTATTTTGCGGAAATACATAATAGCATTAAAATGTGAAAATCGATTTGGCGGAATTCAGCAAATTATTTTTCACATTTTAATGTATTGTATTTAATGATGAAGGAAGAAAGATTGACGAAACAAACATATCGAGTGAATGTGGGCGGAACGGCCGGTAAAGTACGTCTCAAGCGGACATACTTCGACTAAATAGGAGATGTATTAGCGAAGGAGAAGATAAAAAGTACTCGGGTAACGGCGTGCGTGCATGCAAAGACTAATGAACGTTGAGGAAGCGAAAGTGATCTGTCAGGATCGTTGCAAGTGGCAGTCCCTGGTCTCTGCCTACCCCTCTGGGATACAGGCGTGAGTTTATGGATGGATGGATGTATTTAAAGATTTTATTAAAGAAAATATGTACTACAAACATTCTTCTTCTTTATGAGCCGACTCCTATTGAAGGTTGGCAAACAATTTGGCTTTGTTGAATTTTCGAAGACACAAATATAAAAAAAACAAACATTAAGTACTACACTCGTAAGTAGAAAAAGGGGGGGGGATTAACTCGATCAGCTGTGCTCAATTATCACTGCTGATCAAGCCAAACCCTCGCCGCGGGGCGTTTTGGTCTGTGGGACCGACGGAACCAATTTTTGTAATAGGGGTTAAAGTATGAAATTGCCGTTTTATTGCAATAGGTTCTTTGAATTGACATAGAATCTTCATGGTTTGAGGTTTTCGAATGAAACTTTTTTCAAATGGTTTCTATGATGTTTTTTTTTTTAAATGTGAAATATTTGAATATCGACTTTCAATTGTTTTTGTTATTCAATTTAGACAAGAAAGATGGATACTGCGAAAATTGCGGCAATTTCATACTTTAACCCCTAATATTTATTTATTTTCTTAGAAAAGCTGGGAAGTTGAGTATTTTGCTAAATAAAGGGCTTAAATTACTTCTGTAGCATTTTATCTAATGTACTTACAGCTTCCAGTGAAATTCATCGGATGCGTAATAGCGTCGCATCGGTCTATACTCAACGCTACTAAGACGTAATTGGACGAGTATGTCACTATACCCTGCAACAATAAGTTTAAATTAAAAACAGTCTCATAAACTCCATTCCACGAAACGAGCTCTAGGGGATGTATTAGCAAAGGACAGGATAAAAAGTACCCGAAACCGGCGTGCGTGCATGCAACGACTAATAAATGTTGATGAAGCGAAAGAGATCTGTCAGGATCGTGGCATGTAGCAGACCCTGGTCTCTGCATAACCTCCCGGTATCCAGGCGTGAGTTTATGTTATATTTAAAAAAAAATTGTTAAATACCTAAATCGTGGTAAAAATCCTGGTTTTCATTGCCATCTTGATTAGAAGTATAAAGTGTATCGTGTTATGTGATACAGGGTGATTTCGAATTTCTTCACCCTATTTTAAGGGGATATTCTAACCATAATTTAGAAAGTTTTGGTGCTAGTTTAAAAAAATAAGCGGCAAAAAAAATGTTACCCAAAATTAATTTTCTTAATTGTTTACGCATATCGGAATTCTCACTCTTAAGCATTTAACATATGTATTAGAAAAAAAAATTAAATTACTTGCTACCGCTTCGAATTTGGATTCACAGGTTGGAGCCAAAGGTCGGAAATCATGAATATTTAAAAATATGTTTTACCATTACTGACAAATCCTTACTAATATTACGTATAAATGCGAAAGTTTGTATGTACGGATGGATGTTTGTTACTCTTTCACGCAAAAACGGCTGAACGGATCCGGATGAAATTTTGCACAGAGATAGATTATAGTCTGGATTAGCACATAGGTTATTTTTTATCCCGGAAAAATACAAATCAAAATTACCACGCGAACAGCTAGTCATTAATAATACAGTTTTTCACAGTGAAAATAATATTTCCTCCAAATATGTTGAACGAATTTAAAGTTAGCCTGAAGTAATTTAGTCTCTAACCTTAAAGTATTCAAGGTTTATCTTAGTTTGTTTCATTGCGCCCGAACATCACCCGCCTATTGTAACGTGTATAGTCTGTAAGGTTGTCTGGAAGAAATTACTTTTAGTTTAAAGCCGCCAATAGTACTGTATACCATAATAATTATAAGCTTTAATTGTAATTGCTAGTGTACGATAAAGGAGATTTGATTATATGCTTTCTTTTTTTTTGTTCCACTGATCCGTGCTAAGGACAATTTTAAAAACCTATTATATAGAGGCTAAAAAATCCACCCATCCCGGGACTTGAACCCGCGACCTCTGGCTAACCGTGACAAAAATTTTAAGATTTCTTACACAAATCGTCTAGTATACCATGTTCTGGTTTAACACTCTGTCGAAATTAATTCCTAAAATCTGAAAAATAAATTGTATAAAATTTCTTAATTGCATGCAAAATCTGTACTATCGCTATGTTACAACATTTTGATTGTAATTTAAAGCTATGTACCTAAGTACCGTCCTAAATGTTTACAAATGCTGTGTATACCTTTAATTGGCATAATCGCTAGCCCTAAGTCACATTTATTATAAGTGTTGTTATGTTTGCGTGCTTGCTGTTGGTGTACCTAATAAATAAAAAATAAAAAAAAATAAAACACTTAGCAAATTTAATGTACTTTTGAGCAGAACTCCCTGTGATTGTAAACGCGGTACATACCAGTAAAGTTATGAATAATTAATTTACCAAGAGATTACTGCTATGGAAGAAGTGAATTACTGTGAAGGGGCAGGTCTTAATTTAACTTTTGCAACTTGTTGAGTCATACCTGTAGAAATTTCATCAGTTTGCAAGCGATTGATCCAGCCAGCCATGAAATCGTGAAACGCTGAATCAAGTCTGGAAGCACGCTTATCAGACCGACTAGAAGATCTGGAACAATAGGTAAAATAATAATTTATAATGAAAGCCGGCCAAGTGCGAGTCGGACTCGCGCACCGAGTCCACCGCGGATTAGCGATTTGGAGGCATTGTTACGGCCGTTTTTAAATATTTGCCAACATGAACGGACATCGAATTTATTTTTATTACTAATTATGAAGCCACCTTGTCATGTGTTCGTGTTCGCATGTCATGTTTACATGAGCTGTTTCACGTTTCACGTTCATCATGGTAGGAATGAAATGAGTGTCAAATGCTTTGAAGACCAAATATAGGCCAATTACAGCAGAGCTACTGTCGTGCTTATGGCCTGGTCGGGCAGTAGGCTGCAGCCGCATAGTTACACCACAGTTGGTGCAGTGCATGCTGAAGAGAAGTCTCTTTACATGTTTGATGCATTGGTGAAAGTGCGGGGCCAGCGTTCACCTCTACGCTTATTGCTCGCGTCGCTGTCTTTAAACGACTCGCCCCCTGGTAGATAGGTAGGTATAACTTTCGAGCAACGTGCGATATGTCGAGAAACTTTTGAACGATGCCACTGTTCAGAGAATAGACAGTTTACCGAATATCGGTAGTACGAAAAAATCATCATCAGCCACTTGACGCCCACTGCAGGACATAGGCCTCCCTCATGGTTTTCCTGACCATGAAGGGTTTTGCCATAATCGCCACGCTTGGCAGGCGGGTTGGCGATCGCAGTATGCGGTTGGAATCTCAGGAAGACGCTGCTGCCAGTCTTCTGATAATGTATTTCCTTAGTCGCCTTCTACGACATCCACGGAAGGAAATGGAGTGACGCTATTCTTAATGCGGCGCTACACGGAAAAAATGTTTACCCTATACCACTGATGCTTGTCGAAAGCACATTTCGTCGAAACACCGCTTCAACTAATAAATGGTAGGTCGATACCACGAACGAAACGAGAATTTCGTAGAACGAAATAATCTTTTATCGATAGAATGTATCGCCGACAACACCTTTTGTACATAAATAACGCATAATAATGGTATCGTTCGAGAGTTTATCGACATATTGTACGGAGCTCAGAACTTTTAGCTTTTCAGTGACGAAGCCGGTGCAGCGGAGTTTAATTAGAGCACACGTAGCGCACCGGACAAGTTACGAACTTTCTGTTTGACCTTCTGAATAATATTATTCTCAACTTTCCAATAGCCATTTTAGTTCTGAACGTTATTTACATTCAGAATTAAAATTTGCCTGTTGGGCGAAGTTACATAAAACTTAGTATTTTACGAGATAAGTCAAATACATATCTATTATTTATAATGCATCCAACACTAATAATTGTGACGTCACAGCCCGATTTTTATGGAGCGTTTTTGTACCAAGCGACTAGAATTTTTGACGTATATGTTCACATATACGCACATTTATGACGCACGATTATTCATCTTTTTAAATAGCCTCTCGAATGAGATTTTAATTTTCAAGTTCCCCAATAGGGTACTGTCAATTTAAATCAACATAAAAAAATAGAATTGACTTTTAGAAGTTTCGTGCGCATGTGAAATCGTAGTAGTAAAGAATGACTCAGTAAAGAATGACAACTCGAATCTATGAATATCATTAGTAGCCAGCCAGAGCGATGCCTGCGGGCGTAGGTCCACGGGTCACTGTTCTGAGAGACGAAGAGGCTGTACTAATTGTTTGCATATTTTTAGAAAAAATATTTCTCAACTCGGAACAAGATTTCTCAACAATTTTTATTTTTATTTTACGTCTACTTAAAAGCAATGTTTGGCATTTTCAATTACTAATTACATGACCGCGGCTTTCAAACCACCCAGATTTCAGCGTGTATGGGAGCGATTAAAAAGGCATCTGCTCTTACCAGCTATAGCCAGCTGCATGATGAAGAAGTTCATCCTGCTCTTGCGCGACTTGGTGAGCAGTAGTGCGAGCAGGACGGTCGCGTTGCCCACCACGATTGCCACCAGCAGCACCCACAGGATTGCCACTTGGGCCGTCTGACAGAAAAAGGGTGTGTTATATACAGAATTGTAAAACCTAGTATTTCTGTAATTAAAATAAAATATCAAAATCAAGTCAAATCTGTTTCTGTGTTATCGTTATTCAAAATAACACTTACAAATTACACTAGGCGTCCATTTTAAAATGTAAACAATTTTGGAGAAAAAAAGGAAAAAAACTCGAAACTTACGGTGTTATTTATAAAAACACTATTCTTTTTAAAAACTCGATACACGCTTATTAAAATAGACTGTGGTGGAGATTTTACAAGGAAAAGTCATAACCACAGATTAAGTAAACTACCTACCTCTGAGGAGTGCTTCAGAGGAATCGTGTTTTTATAAATAAGGCCGTAAGTTTTTCAAATTTGGTCCTTAATTAACAGATTTTATAACCATGATAGAAGATAACCTTGAAGTAATGCATTGACAACCAGACATCTTTGTCACTCAAATAATCTTCAATGTTATAGTAGCCCTTTTGGCACAAAACGTAAGTGTGTGTGTATTGCGGTATAATAAAAATTTACCATTGCATCTACGTAATGAGATGTTTTATACCGCATCCGGTGGCAGCTTCACTCACACTAGATGGGTGAAGGGACCACTCGGACGCTGCAGTGCCTGGGACATTGTTTTTTAGATGGGGCAGGCTTGCCCAGCACCCATACTATCCTGATAGATTAGTCGGCCTAGCCTACTGGAAAGACAAGACAATGCGTGCGGAGCCAACCAAGCCGCGGGTTTACTCACGTTGTTCTCCTTCACAGTTAGCGTGTGGTATTGTTACTATAAATTCGTAGATGTACGTAACTTTGAAAATAAACAAAGTCATAGGTACATGCCTGCAATGGGAATCGAACCTGGGTCTCCCGCTTCCGAGTCCATTGTACTACCCACTGGGCTACCACCGCTTTTATTGTGGTAAAGCACAATAAATAATGATAATGAAGGTCCTGACCAATTTTGGTCACGGTGACTACTTACTACAACAGACTTCTGTTTTTGTTGTGTTGGCGCTCGCATGGATCGCATAACTTTTTTAGGGTTCCATAGTCAACAAGGAACCCTTATAGTTTCGACATGTCTGTCCGTCTGTCTGTCTCACACACACAGCTAAACAGGTCTCTTCTAGACTTAATTAAAATCTTTAAACTTAAAATTATTGGAAATAATGAAAGCACATTATCATAGGGACATATTACAAAAAAATATAATTGTGATCGTTAAAAATAGTAGTAATTGCACTATTAGGGAAGGACTGACTCCTAAGATACAGGTTGCCCTAGTTTAGGAGTCAGGACATTACGTAGTATTTTAAGAAATCTGTATACCATTATATATTGAAACTTACACTGTATGTATTGTCAAATAAATTACTTACTTACTTACTTACTTACTGTCTGTCCGCGGCTTAGCACAGAGACAATAAGTACTAGAGCTGTAATTTGGCATAGAGCTACGTATTTATTACGCCGACAAAACGGTAGAATAAAATCTTGAAAAAAATGTTTTTAAGGTTACCTACACCATTGTGTAGGGAATCATTAGATTGATCGCTTAAAATGATTGTGGGTGTAGGAAAAGCATTTTTTGATTTAGGGATCCGTTTGCGAATTATTATGTATGTCTGTGCGTGTGCGCAATTCTATGTTTCCTTATAACTTCTCAATGCAATCGCCTTATTTGGACTAAAGAGATATTAATAAATTCGTCATAATTGCGCGGGAATGGTGAAAATCAGGAAAATCACACAGAAAATTCAAAAACCTCTATAAACAAAAACACTTGGTACATAGCGCCACCTAACCTTGCTACTGTGCAATTATGCTCTTTATCTACTATTGTTAAATTAAATAGTTGCACAACGACTTAGTTTTTTTTACTGAATCCTGAATCTGTTGAAAGAAAAAAAATTAAATTAAAATTAACAAAAAAAGTTGACTGTCGAACATACTAAAATACACACGTACTTTTAAAAAAAAAATGTTTGCGATATGATTCCGATGTAAAAACCTAACTGCAAAGTGGGTTACTCGGGGCTGCAGTGATGTAATTCGCTTCGGCCAGATGTCGCTGCCTGTACGTAATACAGAGAAGTTTGTAAAGAGGCTCGAAATTTCACTGATGCCTGCACTTGCCCATTAGCTCAGTTGGGAGAGCACTGGCACGGTTAGCCAGAGGCTAAATAGGTTTTTAAAAATGTTTGTTTTTCAATATCCTGCGTCCAGTTGATCGAATTTCAAACAGAAATAGAAAACTACAAAAATGGCATTTTCATCTGAATCGTACGAAAATTTTTGTCGCGTTCGCATGCCATTTTGCTCTTCTGGAAATTGCAACGGCACGGGTATTTTTCATGAAAGGCAAGATTTTTCTATCCTCTTTGTAATTTAGGTTTCTTGTTCCTACATTGCTACATCAATTGATATTAATTGAAAAGAGGATTCCCCTGAATTTGTTTTCAAATTAGTAATCGTATCATATCAATTGGTGTTGCGGATTGTAAAGCAACGCCCACGCCCAACTTTTATTCAATGAGTTTTTTCTTAATTTAGTTTTTTCCTTCATTTATTTTTAGAAATGTCTACTAGGGCATCGCGTTCCATTTCTACCAATGTCATGACGTCCGTAAAATGTCATAAAGTCATAACCTCATAAAAACCTATGCGTAAACTTAACTTAACTTAAATGGCCCGATCGGACCACTATAACTATGTTTATATTGTTTGTTGCACTAATCCGTAAAACCTATTTAGAGGCTAAAAATTCACTTGCCCGTTAGCTCAGTTGGGAGAGCGATGGCACGAATTTTTAGCCTCTAAATAGTTTTTTTTCATAACTATGGTTTTTAATTGTTTTTTTCAAGGTTTTTTTCAAATACTGGAACTAATGTTAGACCTAAATAATAATTTCTGTTAGTCCCCATATAGGTACATCATAAAATAAGGGATTCAACTCATCTATTTACACCCTGTAGAGTAGGTACTTACATTATGCTGTGTAAAGCAACTTCATATTTAAGTTCAAAATGTACGTGTACACCAGGGTGTCCCATAAAAACTTAAGTTTTTTTGTAACGCATACTCTCTTATTTTATTCCTTCTACGTCGATGTTATAAACATTTTAGATGCAAAGTCACCCGCGTAACACCACTGAATAAAGTACACACATGTAAAGGTTAATGTGCTGTCGACCTTACAAAGCTGTGGACACAGCCGGACAAATCTGTTCATACTGTCATTTTCATTTTTACAAAATATTGAGTATATTTTAACAGTGGGTAGAACAATAGACTCGGAAGCGAGAGACCCAGGTTCGATTCCCAGTGTGGGCACATACCTTTGACTTTGATTATTTTCAAAGTTACGTATATTTGCGAATTTATATAAGCAGTACCACACGCTAAACGTGAATCAAAACATCGTGAGGAAACCCGCGGCTTGGTTCGCTCCGCACGTATTGAGTTGGTCTTTCCTGTGGGCTAGGCCGAGGATGGCATTATAGCAAGGATGTTGGATTATAGGTGCTGGGCAAGCCTACTCCATCTAACAAACAATGTCCCAGGCAATACAGCATCCGAGGGTTCGCTTCACCCATCTTGTCTGATTGAAGGTGCCACTTAACGCTGTGCTGTTTTAGCCAATTTAGCTTTTACAAATTATTATTACGGGCTCAAACAAGTACATAATAATAACATTCCGTCTTTTCGGACGGTTGACTTCTAAGGGCACTTGAGAAGCATTTTGTTATGAGCGCCATTACTACTTAGAAATATGACCTAATAATACCTAAAATGGCGTCGACGACGAGGCACTTGATATTTTGAACCTGAGACTCAAAGGAAGTTACGAGGAGGAAATTGCATCATCGAAACGTAGAAAAACTCCGAAAAAAAAACATAAAAATATTTTTTTGTGTTTTCTCAAAAAAGGCGAAATATCAAGTTATCTACTCTAATAATCATAAACTTGTAAAATTTGGTTTTTGATTGAATTCTAGATGTTTTCTAATGAGGACGTAGCCACTTAAAAACATTTATTTATGAGATAACTCAAATATTAATAAACGCCTCATAAATTTAATTGGGCTCTAACTATGACGCCACAACTTGAAGTAACGTCAAGCTAAGTTAAAAAAACAACACTTCCAAAAGTAATCTCCCAGTTCATGAGATACAACCAATTTATGGTGCGATGAAATATGTAATATTATTTATTAACTCGTTTATTGTTCAAACTAAAACTTTCGTAAGCGCTACACATTCACTCACATTTATTGTTTATCATCGCCTCTAGAAGTCTTTACTACGAAGTAAAAATACTCATAGTATAAAGTTTAGCACACATTACATAAACACACGCCTATGTCCCGGAGGGGTAGGCAGAGACCAGGGTTTGCCACTTGCCACGATCCTGACAAATCTCTCTCGTTTCATCAAAATTCATTAGTCTTTGCAAACGCCAGTTTCGGGTACTTTTTATCTTGCCCTTGTCATACATGTCTAGTTTGTCGATGTATGTCCGCCTGGTACGTTTGTTACATGCCCTACCACCCCCATTTGCTCGATATATTTATATCGTCAATTAGGTATTACAGGAATGCCAGTCTTTTAAATTCCAGCAATGGACACAACATTTCCGGAATTTCATTCGGGATTTCAATTCATTTCTGGAAGAGAACACAGAGACCACATCGTCTTCTCATCTCGAATTCCAGTAGCGCCTGATTAGAATTCATTGTATCTTGAGTGCTTGGATGTGTCGTCTAGACCCATATGTCAGCAGACTGAGCCAAAGTTAGCTCACGCAATTAAGCAGGGAGCACCTAATGGGCGTACGGAACATAATCAGAGTTCATTGGGTATCCCGTGCTGGGTTCACTCAACGCCCACTGCAGTTGCTGCGAGCAGGGAAGTGTACGATCTCGTGTAAACACGTTATTGCTGGTTCACTTTTCGTGCGAGTGCATTGGGAGAGTGAGGAGAGTAGTGTGCCTTCGTGTACATCCTAGTGTAGGGCAAAGGCCCGAGCTCTAAAAGCCGGTGTATAATTCTAAAGAGCGAGTGCTTAAGTACGCATTAATTGAGCATGTAAATTTGGTAGAATAAATTAAAAACTAAAAAAGTAAGAATTAAAAAAATACCTTTTGTAAAACAGAACATGCACATACAGAACATTGTAGAAGCCTCCTTTTAGGAAAACTTTTACCTATACTAGGAAGCTCCGCTCTTTCTACGCTATAATGAAGGAAGTGTGCAATACATCTACGTTAAATTATTTTGGGTACCTTTAAAATATTTTCGCATAACAAAATGTTTTCGGGTACATTGGTAAGAAGTAATGCTTAATTTAAAAGCATGCTTTTTTGATAAAATGACTTAAACGACTAGTTAATAATACACTCGGAAGGGATTCCATGTACTAACACTAAGACTAGCGTCGCCAATGAAAAAAAAAAATCTTTTTTACCGATAATTTTTGCAAAAAGTGTCAGATCAAGAGCATAACGCAGGGGTCAGCCATCACCAGTCTCAACCATTTTATCACATCAACATATCTCTGAATCTCGGTTCGGCATAGAGACCCGGAACCTTTTATTTCAAAGAAAGATTCGGGAAAAGTAATATCCATAGAGGAGTGTTGTGTATTTTTGACAAACATAATTTCAGTCGGGCCTTGCTACTCGGAGTTACACGTAATATTCTTTGCCTTTCTTTGCATTCGCAGTCGGGTAAAAAGGGACCCTATTTTAAATGTAGGTACAGTTGCCAAGAAGACTGCTTTTACGCTTGTAATTTCTCTAGCTTCTACATTCTAAGATTTTAGATGATATATAGATAGAGAACGCTTTATCGCACATAAAAAGAAAATTGCACTGATATTTAGATGACTGTAATCATCATCATCATCATCTGCCATTCGACGTCCACTGCAAGACATAGGCCTCCCTCGTGGTTTTCATAACCATGAGGGGTTTTGCCATAATCGCCACGCTTGGCAGGCGGGTTGGCGATCACAGTATGCGGTTGGAATCTCAGGAAGACGCTGCTGTCCGTCTCCTGGCAATTGATTTCCTTAGTCGCCTTCTACGACATCCACGGAAAGAAATGGAGTGACGCTATTCTTAATCCGGCGCCATCGCCACACGGAATGACTTTAATAGAAGTTTTCTTTCTGTTGTTGTGCATATTATGTTGCTTGTGTGCTTGTTTTGTTTCTGTGATGTATCTTGTTGGTATAATAAATGTCTTTCTTCTTCTTCTTCAGAATACTTTTGAAAGGGTATTTCCTAAAATGTTCAATTGCTGACATAATGCTGGTTAGAGCTTGTCTTTTGTTCCACCAGCTTAAAATTTTGTTTCTTCAGATTTGTATCTAACGGCAAAAATTATTTTTTTGAAGACTCGTAAGCACTACACATTATTCAATTAAGCCTGAGTTTAGTCACTTGAATTTTTGTTGGTTTTTTGGTTGGGCTGAGATTAAGTTAGTGCTTTACTTTTTCTAACTGTACTTTTGTCCGTCTGCGAAAGCTAAAAAGGGTTTGTAATGGCGTTTTCTTTTAGATTGTAGGCTATCTGCGCAATGTTTAGTTGTCTCTGAGATTGATGACTGCATTCGCCATTGCGCTATTTTCGGTTTTGTTTGAGATGGATGACTGCAGACGCCATTTTCTATTTTTGCTATTTTTAACGGACTTCAAAAAAGGAGGAGGTTGTCAATTCGATGCGTATGTCTTTTGTAGGGTTCAGTACCTCAAAAAGTAAAACGGAACCCTTATAGGGTCACTTTGTTGTCCGTCCGTCCGTCCGTCTGTCTGTCAAGACCTTTTAAGTCGGGAACGCGTGGAGATATCAAGTTTAAATGAAAACATATACTCATGTCTACAGTCCCTTAAAGCTGTGAAAAAATCAAACTTCTAAGTGAACGTAAAAAAAAGTAACGGCCGTGTATGCCACAAAAAAAATACATATATAAAAATACATGTGTAATTTTGTTGTATGTTTGTAAAGATGATTATGTCTATATCGCCATAAGTATGTATGCACTATTTTTTATTACAATTATTGATTCTATTATGTTTGTATATATGTGTTATTATAATTATTCTATATATCAGCATATTGTTTAATTTTAAATCTAATTAAGTACATTAAAATATCATTACACCGTTTGGCACTACCTCTACCCTTTCTACGTCACCTGTTGGTTGGCTAGAATAGAATACTATTTAGTATTAAGCCCGCCAATTGTACAATTTTTTCTGGTACAATAAAGAATTTTAATAATAATAATAATAACAGATAAGTATCGGAATGGGGCACTGCATTATGGAGATGGATAGCCAATCTAGCTTCTTGAATCGAAATTTACCTGATAAAAGTAGAACTTATTGATGAAGGTCTCATTGTGTGAGTGGTTGCCGGCGAGCCAACTGCCGTTGACACCCTGATCTTGCGCATAGAGGGTGCAGTTTGGGCAGACATCTTCATCCATATACTCCATAGCTCCATCCTTTGTTACATCTTAAGCTTTTAATAGGTACCTAGTAACAAAAAAAAAAAAAAACATTAACACAAGGCCAGCCAAGAAGATATAAATACGGTTTTCACTGTTATTTGGTGGTAAGATAAGATAAGATAAGAATATTCTTTATTGCACACAAGAAGCGAGACATAAAGTGGTACTGCTATATCAGGAGTTTTTAAAGGTGGCTCAGGATTGAAAAGAAAAGGGACATATGCCCGACAGTAGGAATCTAATCAATCTCTAAGGCTGCTTTTACTTATGGCGTATCTCTCTCGTACATACTAAAATTTTTGATGATTGTAATTTTTTTTTAAATAAGAATGAAAACCGACTTCATACACTACTGCACTAAAAATAGACGAATAATTTAAACGAATATGACGTTTAAATTCGATGTGTGTATTGTAGAATTATAGTTCGGGCCGGTGCCAAGTTACAAGACCAGCACATATCTACATTTTGGGCACCGACCCCAAAATATATTTTTTACAATACCTGCATCGAATTTAAAGGTCATATCCATTTAAACTATTTCTCTGTTTTTGGTGCTGTGGTGTTTTGTAGTCGGTTTTTATTTCTATTTAAAAAAAATATTTCGCGATTTTTTTCGACTCCACCAAATTTTGTTTTCCGAAAGGCACGAGTCACTATAATAAATACCCAAATCGCTTCAAGTTTTCCTTCAAAATTTGAAGAGTTCCCTCGATTTCTCCAGGATCCCATCATAAAATCAGACTTGGTGAATATGGGACCACCTGTGACCCTTTCAAACAAAAAATAATTTTCTAAATCGGTCCACGCGTTTTCGAGTAATCGGGAAACACATAAAAAAAAAGATCCCAATGAATTGAGAACCTCCTCCTTTTTGGAAGTCGGTTAAAATGACTATGCTTTGACATAGTACTTTTCTAGCTGAACGGTACAGTACCTTTTAGGTTTCAAATAGCAATAATCGCACCACGGATTAACCTTTTAGGTTTGGAACTGGCAACTCCATAGTATTATTTTGAACGGAAAAACCAGTAGCAGATAATAATGATGATAAATCTCGTAGAATCTACATTGTAAATGGTACAATAAAGAAGACTGAGCCAACATTGATCAGGCCATTAATTTCATAAAACAGTAAATCTAAATCACTCTTGGTAATAGGCGATACAATCTCATTGGTGCCATTCTGGGTTTGTCAATGAAACGGATTAAATGCAAAATAAAAACTGTGGAGTAGAATTGCAGAGCATATGAAGTTTCAATCAATGTATGTATTCGTCCACTGCTAGAATGTGAGGCACATTGATGGCCGAGCACAGAAGGAAGTAGTGTGCGTTGGAGGAGGCCATGTCCAGCAGTGGATAAGTACGGGATGATTGATTAATTGATTGATTCAATCTTTGTCATAAGCTGCCTATCGTCTACCTGTAGGGCACAGGCCTTCTCTCAGAGAAAGAGTATGGGCTTAACCATCACGCGTGCTCACCGCGGATTGGGAATTTCTAGCGCTGAGACTTCTTTTCCTTCACCATTGGCTATTAGTATTACTACTATAAATTCACAAATGTACATGACTTAGAAAACAAAGTCATATATACATGCCCGCACTGGGAATCGAATCGAATTAATCGTTATACCTGTGTCTAATACAAGTTTGGCGGCGCGTGGCGCTGTCTTGTCAAAAAAGTTGTTTGGTACCGGTAACTAAAAAATACCGGCACGTACAGTCGACAGCACATCAACCTTCACATACGTGCACTCTAATCAGTTAAGTTAAGGGCGACTTTGCAACAAAAATATTATAAAGGTTGACCTGCTGTCGGCTGTACCGTCTACTACTAGGTAGGTATTCAAGTTTTGAGAATATACTCATTAGAGTTTTGAAGGTACCTTAATTTTTGGGTCATTCTGTCCCGGCTTTAAACGATATAGGATGATGATGAAAAAAATTAACAATTGGCACGCAAACCTTGATATATACGCCCTTCACTCAATTGCAATACGGACGATTTCGCATCAAAATACATAATATAAAGGGTTGATATGCCGACTAGAATTAAATTCAAATGGTAAGCAAAAGTGAAATTTGATTTCAATTAAATTAAGAATATCAACAGTGTAAAAAAAGTGCTGAGCAAGTCTACTCCATCTAAAAAAACAACGTTCCTTCACCCATCTACGTAGTTTGAGTGAAGGTGCCACTGGACGCTGCGTAAACAAATTATCGCTACTCTGTATCGCTCTAGAAAAACTAGCAGACAAAACACACGCTTAAGTTTTTTATTTTACGTACAAGAATGACTTATTTTTTATAAATAAAAAAAAACATGTTTTTGGAAGGTTTTGTTATGTTCTTTATCGTATAAAAATAACATCGCTTCAATCAAATTTTGGGGAAAATGGATTTTCTATCTTCTCCCTATTTCATTCTGCATCCCAGAGGGGTAGGCAGAGACCAGTGACTGCCACTTGCCACGATCCTAACAGGCCACTTTCGCTTCCTAAACATTCGTTAGTCGTTGCATACATCGGTTTCGAGTACGTTCGGGTTTTTTTTCGTGCAAAGTAATTTGAATAATACGGTTGTTTCAGCGAAGGCTAATTAATTTCACACGGCGTCGTATATCAAGTACAAGGATGTAGTCTATTCCAAGGTTGTCTGTAAATTGCTTACTTAATGCACTTCAAAGGCCTGGTACAAAGTTGGTAACATAGACATTAGAAGTAAGAAATCAAACATATTTCAAGTTAAAGAATTTACATTCTGTTTGTTGAATGTCAATTCGGGTCGAGTTGTAGTCGAGAAAAACCTCCACTCGGAACATCTTCTCTCAAATCATATCAAGGGTGGGTTCTCCGATATTACCCCTAAATCAGCTGTTTTAAATACATTTTACTCTCTAATGGTTAGTATTTAAAATCGGAAAAAAATATTACTTTTGAATGTCCTATGTAGGCATGCCGGCCATTATTTTTAAATTTTTGAACTTTATAGAATAAAAAAAAATGTAAACACGAAATTATCTAAATTATCACTAGACATGGTTTTATTTGACAAATTATCACTAGATATGGTTCAATTTGAGCTGTACTGAGTTTTGAATATTAAAAAAATATAACAAAATGACTACTACCACTTAATGTGTTAGTGACGTCGGTTGTCGAAATTATATTAATATGATTTAATTTTGTGTTTCTGTAATTTCAAAAATTCCATCTCTTCCCCCAACTTTTCCCTTGCGCAGCGCAACAAGTCCTATACAAATCCGTGCGCTCGAAAAACTCAGCCTTAAGTAGGTATAATACATTAGTTAGTACAAGTCCCTAGCTAAGAAGATACCATTACGGCAATCAACGAGCAAAAATACGAATAAGAAGAAGATAACACTTTATTGCACACCAGTAGTTTACAGAGATATAAGCTACATTATATCTAGTTCTTAATAGTATAAAATTGGTGTGCTGGTGCATTTAAAAGGAATTAAAATAAATGCAATAATATACATACAATAAATAAAAATAATTGTCTTAAATACTTATATTAATAAATATGTTTCAACGTGTTAATCTACTTTTAACAGCTGCTGTCACTTTGACCAAGTGACAGTTTAACAGATTAACAGATTCGACGAGTGTTACTGTTTATTGCTAGTGTACAAGAAACCGTGTAGGGATTAGCTTACGCGTCTAGCGCGATTCTATTGCCTAGCACCCTACTCTTTCTATCAATGCAAAAAAGACTTACGTTTTGTCCAAGCGGAACCACTGAAATCCAATTTCATAACACTTTCATGTTATCACGAACGAAAACATAAGATTGGTTTATTGATATTATTTCAAAGCTAATACGTATTTCTAATTATTTTTCCACTTTTCACATTGTAAATATTGTATTTTGCTTTACTGTCAACGATTCAACTGGTAGTCAGATAATTCTTTTATTTGAATATTGTTCTTTATTTTTTCTAAATTATGTCAAATAATCGTCATACTAAGAAGGTCGAATAAGGAAACTTCTGGCCTATGGAGACTTCTAGAAGACTACTCGCATTCTAAATCGAAATTATGAATTTAATGCAAGAAAGAGAAAGAAGATCTAGAATTTGAAATTATGGATTTGGAACAGGATCCAGAAACTTCCAGAAGAATTCTGACGCAGATTCAGATCAAATTTGAATATTAGAATCGAACTATTTTTGGGGTATAAAAGCCGCCCAAGAAGGCTTGTCCCCTGGCGTTCCACCGCCAAATACCTAGGTGTCACCCTGGACAGCAGACTGACATTTAGGCCTCACATCCGGAAGGTGACCCGGACCGCCCGTTTTTACCTAGGCCGCCTATCCTCCATGATAGGCCGACACAGTAGGATGTCCCCTAGGAACAAGCGAACACTCTATAAGGTTTGCATTCGCCCCGTGCTGACTTACGCGGCACCCGTCTTCGCCCACGCGTCCCCCAAAGCCCTGTACGAACTTCAGAAAGTTCAAAATCTTTTCATTCGTAGAGCTCTGAACGCCCACTGGTGTGTCAGAAATGCCGACCTCCATCGGGATATGGAGATTCCAACTATACAACAATTTATTAAATCTCTTTCAGAGACTTTCTTTAGCACGGCCGAAGTGCACCCCAACCCCCTTATCCGCCAAGCAGCGGACTACACTCCCCCCACGACGAACCCCCGTTACCTGGTGCGCAGGCCCAGGAACGCCCTCGTCGACCCCCCCGATAAACTTTCATCTGACCTGGACCGCCTACTAGAGGCCCAGTCCCAGTCAGAAGTAGCCCCCGCTCCCGCCTCCGCCGGTGTCCCCACCGGCGTCCCCACCTCTCCCTCCTAGCCGCGGTCACGATGTGACGAGCAGTCCCAAGCGGACGCTCCCTTAAGGAGCTCCGCTGTGCGCCCTCCTCGGCTTCGAGGTGGGTCGCTCATGACGTAGGTTTAGGGGTCCTTAGGACCAAACCAGCCCCCAGGTGGTGTTTAGTGGGTAGGCGCACTTCCTGTGAGTCCCACATTGGCAGCACGGCCGGGTCCGTGCTGTTATGCATGAGCATTCACCACCTCCCTCCCCCGTGTCCTCCGGAGGGTGCCCTTTTTAGGGCTAAAAAAAAAAAAAAAAAAAAAACTTTCCAAGTCAGTCTCACTTCAGCCCTACTTGAGAGTCTTACTTGAGCCCTACGTCAGTCTCACTTCAGTCCTACTTGAGAGTCTTACTTGAACTCTACGTCAATCTCACTTCAGTTCTACTTGAAGAATCTCACTTGAGTCTTACTTGAAGAATCTCACCTGAATCCTACTTGAAGAATCTCACTTGAGTCCTACTTGAAGAATCTCACTTGAGTCCTACTCGAAGAGTTACCTGAACCCTGTTTGAAGAGTTACCTGAGTCATACTTCAAGAATCTTACCTGAATTCCTTTCTACGTCTCCACGGCCTGTCTCCGTCACTTATCTGCCCGTCTCCACGGCCTGCCTGCACAATTTGCCTGTCCGTCTCCGCGACCTGACTCCACGGCCTGTCTCTCCAACATAAGGTTGCTTTTGTACATATTTTTTTATGTTTTTATTCTTATTAAGTTTTTTTGTTTAATTATAGGTTAGGGGGTTTTGATGATTACATTTTTACATTTCTAAATCTCTCTTTTTATTTCTTTAGCTTCCGTTACCAAGGGTTATGCCTTCACATAACCCTCGGTAACGTGACAACCGAGTTAGGGCTTGTTAACTTTGAAGAGATTTATCTCTTCTGTAAATCCTCGCAGCAAAAATACGACGACTTTTCGATAGAAACAATAGTCTTAACAGATTTTTGTACAATTACATGTTGCTTGCACAAATATTTTCAAAAGAAGAAAAAACAAAAGAAAAAGAATAAGTTTGAAGCAGGAAGGAGGTCGCATACTTTTTGGCAGGCGCAAACAACTTTATATCACCATATATAGTAACGAAAGGAAAGAGAGTGTTACCAGGGTAGATAACCCGTGAATTCCTTCGTGTGGGATTTGTAAAAATAGTGTTACATACAAAGTGTTCGTTTGTGAGTGACAAACATCTAAGCAAAAAAACTTTCACGTTTCACGGGGCGTACTTCGACCTAATTGGGGATGTATTGAAAATAAAAGGTACTCGACACTGTGAATGAAGCTCTTTAGCTTCAGACCTCCTTAGGTCTGTCAGGATCGTGGCAAGTGGCAATTCCTGGTCTCTGCCTACCACTCCGGGATACAGGCGCGCTTTTATGTATGTTTACATTTTCACGTTTAAAATTAAGTGAGACAGAGTGTTAGAAAGCATCGAGATGTGTAGGAAAGTAATGGATTTTGACGCTTAGTCTCCACTAAGAAGTATGCATTGTATGTATTCTAAAATGTATTTCGTTTATTAATATTATTAATACGTTTATTGTGCATAAGTAAATATTACAATGGAAATGCGGTGGACTTAATGCTACGAGTATTTTCTACCAGTCAACTGCAGGAGGTGAATGAGACTGAATGATAGGCATACGGAAGTGTGAAAAAGCTGAATCAAATAAATTCTTTTTGAAATAAAACCACAGCAGCGGATATAATACATAATAAATAAGATACACAAATTTTTAAACTATAACAACAAATATGGATAATTATATAATATATTTATTATGCAATAGTAAATATAAAAATTTAAAAATTTAAAAAGCTACATTGAGAGATGGTCCATGTACACAGCTGAGATCCTCCTCGTGTATTCTGTAAGTATCTAAACTTATTCAATATGTTGCTAGCACTTAGCAGCAGTTTTCGTTACTATGATTCGCGTAGTAATCAGATTAGCCTACTGCCTGTGTTCATCCTGAAAGCCATTCGAAATACTGGTGAAAGAAATTTAAAAACCTATTTAGAGGCTAAAAATTCCACCCATACCGGGACTTGAATCCGCGACCTCTGGCTAACCGTGCCAGCACGCTCCCAAATAAAAAAAAAGTATTTTTTTAAATAAAAATAAAACAAACAAGCGTATTCGATAGCTATTGTCAGGCACGTTAATTTTTCTTTGACTTTCAAACCACCCAAAATTAATGGTGTATTACGTCCGCACCGAACTTAAAAATCCGCACATAACCATCCGCCAGCCCATTGGGTTCAGCCCATCGCTTGCGATGGACGCAGAAGAGCATATTTTTTATTATTTGTTAATTTGACTAGATTTGGTAGAACGCCACGCTGGCCAATGCGTCTTAGTGAGTCTTCCTGTCACGTTGCCCTAAAGCAAGTTAGAAACTCGCAACAACCCCCCCCCCCCATCCCCTAAGGTAGCCAATGAGTGGTGGCCAAGAACGGGTCGACGGTCGGTGGGCCAACCACAACTCCGCGTGTTGGTCGTGGTACACCTCGTCAGTTTACTCATAAATTAGTACGAAGGCAGTCAAGTTCTATACGCGACGCAAGGCCTTCTTAATCCTAGTCACCGCACACTCCTTCAGTCCACGATTCAGGGTTATTTACACATGAATACCTATTGCTGATTTTTCAGCAATTATAGTAAGACCCTTAAAAACCATTCACCCTTTATAACATCCTTGAAGAACCTCGTAGAAATACATTCCTTAAATCCTATCAAAATAAACCTTGTCTCGAATGTCACAGGCCTACAATACAAGCAATTATTAGCATGAATAATGGTCTATGTCAGCAATAATGATAGAGTGGAGTGGTGTTCTCAAAATAACATAATTGCCACTTTAACCGTAGAAGTCTAGTATTTTGTCATCGCATATTGTTACAGTATAACGCCTTGTTCTCGGAACATGATACCAGAGCGTCTAGATCGTGTTTAACTCGAAATTATGATAATAATGCCTTTGTACAATGTTACAGTACAATCTCTTATAGTGATAGAATACAAGTTTAACACATTTACCAAAATAGTTCTCAGTTCTCTTACCAAAATATTGTATTGTAGTGATTTAGGAATTAAATGATTGATTGAAGGAGTACCTATGTTTTAAGTGTTACGGTGTTATTCACTTGGCAATTTGTCAAAAGGCTCGACTTTTAAGTAAAGTAGCCAAACAGTAGCCAAAATACAATACCGAACACACATGGACGCAAATAATAGACGCTTTTGAATCAATCAATCAATCTCCACGTTCTCGTCCACTGCTAGACATAGGCCTCCCCCAAGGCACGGCGTTTCCTTTTGTCCTCGACCAATCTCATCTAGCCACTGCCAGCAATCTTCCTCAGATCGTCGGTCCAGCGAGGGGAGGGGGGGGGGGTCCTACGCGGCGTTTGCCGGTGTGTGGTCTCCACTTCGACCATAGGTTCCCATTGCCACTTCAGCTTGCTAATATTATAGGCTATGTCAGTCACCTTAGTTCGTTGGCGGATTGTCTCATTTCTGATGTGATCCATCAAAGAGACTCCGTGAATATTCCGTTCCATTGTAGACTAGTCCTACTGTCCTGTAGTCAGTGTCCACGTCTCATCTCCGTAGGTAGGACGCACTGGTTGAACACCCCATTTCCCCCGAACGCTTTTGAATAACTATGAGAACTTCGGGAATATTATAGAATATAAAAAAATCTCAGGTTGAATGATATTTCAAAATCTAAATGACAAGTGCTCAGGCTTGAGCACAAATTAGTAGGTACCATGATATGATGAATAGAAATAGCATTACTAAAGATACGATAAGATAAGATAAGAATATTCTTTATTGTATACCGGAAAATATGTTACAGAAACAGCAATGACAAAAGAAAATATACAATTGGCGGCCTTATCGCTAATAGCAATAAAGTAAAATACTATGAGTTAGGAATATGCCCAGTGGCCTATTAATAATACTGCTACGGTAGCAGTGTGCGGTGATAATTGGCGAATACCGGTCATTGTCTTCATTTGGCCGCGTTTCATAAAACTACAACTCGTACTTTATTATGACAATTCGATGTTCATTGCGCAGTCTTCCCACTTGTTATTCCGTGCTTTAATCGACTTTGCAATGTACATCGAATTGACATAGTTAACCATGAATTGTAGTTCTATGAAATAAGGCCCAGGTGAGATCACAGGGGTAAGACTGAGACAGTGCGAGTCTGTTTTCAATCTAAAATAATGTTTAAGCACTTACAAAGGTAGAGACACACAGGTGCAAAAAAGCCCACGCGAGTTTGAGACCGACCGGGCTCGTCGCGGGAACGTTTAGAAGTACTCAAGGTATCTTTTAATATGTATCTCGCATGTCACCGGCTGTTGTCACGTGCATAGACCTAACCCTAACCTAACCTTCGTCGTTGCGACGAATACGCGACAGAATTTTTTTTTATCTTTTTGGTGCGTTCGTCATGGCTTGGCGAGAGGTAACGAATTCCGGCAGCCAAGTACTAATTATCTTCAAAATTTTAAAAAATATCAATTTTAAATAAAATTTATTTTTGTACTGAATGGGCGTAAAAGTCAAGTTTTCCCTTAAAGTGAACAACTACTTTTTATTAAAATTTCTGTTTTAATTATTTTTTTCATAAGAATGTCGGTTTTGATCTATAAAAATGCGTACCATTTTAAACAGAAAGGTAAATAAATAAGAGTATGTGATGAATAAAAACAAATTATATTATAAAAAAATATAAATTACGACTGATTACTCGATGCAAAAAAGGTACCAAAATCAAAAAAGTTTTATGTGAAACTTAATAGGTTCAAAAAATAGTCGTAGCATTGACGAATAATTCGGCATTA
Organism: Yponomeuta evonymella; assembly: GCA_963969515.1. Lineage (NCBI taxonomy): Eukaryota > Metazoa > Arthropoda > Insecta > Lepidoptera > Yponomeutidae > Yponomeuta > Yponomeuta evonymella. The sequence goes on from OZ018349.1 coordinate 5,577,668, forward strand.
TGGGGTATGTGAGAAGGTTGGGTGTCTAGGGTTAAAAGGAACATGTAAAAGGAACCAGTATGCCTATAACCGCTGTGTGTGGTGCGTGAACTACACTTGCACTTTGATTAATAGTTAATGATGCGTCCACAGCCCGGCACGTCTCCCAAGATAGATGGTCGGAGCATGTGTCGCCACCCGTTATTGTTCGGTCGGCACGAGGCTTCAGTCTCTTAAAAGGCTGATAAATTTGCTTAGTGTTCCAATAAATAGCCACGGCTTATCGTTCTCGCCTGCCAGTTACGACAATAATCAAAAGCTTATCCGTGGGTATAAGTGTTTCGTACGAGTTTTGAATTCTGGATATTGGAGAACCATTTGCGGTGCCTGAACAAAGGCCGAAAACGCCAGCCTAAAAGTACGCAGAGCATGAGCCTGTGCGAGCTAGAGTTGAAGGTGCAGGGAGCGGTGAGTTACCAGACCCAAATTCTCAGTACCTAAGTTATATCCAGTGACTAAGTCCAGAAACGTCTTGCACCATGACATTTGCAGAGCTACCTGTACGGCAGAGCGAGGGCTGCACACGCTCTTCCCTGCTCGTACACTACCAAATTATTTGAGTGACAACCCTGTCAATCAGCTATATTGATTTATTTCTGGATGAGTATTTATCTATTTACTTACTTATCCAGTGATTTGGTGCACGTCACCCCTAGCGGTCTAATTAATGGCAACGGTTTAAATGTTTTCGCCTGCCAACTACGACAATAATCGAAAATTGAAACTGTTGCATGCAAAATTAAGCAGATTATGGACGTTCGTTAATTCAGGCTCTACATCTCCACTAATTAGAAGTAATGTCTATCAGTCTTATTTACAAATACACGATTCCTTAAAACACTCCTAATTTTATAAGTAAAGCGGTAAAGGGAAACGGTCTCACTTATAAAAAAAACCGGACAAGTGCGCGTCGTACTCGCCCACCGTACAAATTTGTAGTCTCGCAGTTTTTCCGAGCTTTTCCCAAACTTCGAAGACCATTTTTTTATGGTTTAATTACATTTTTCATTATATTTTTCAGAATTTTCTCTATACATGTAGTATATGACAATATTACTTGCCAAATTTTGTAGTTCTAGATCAACGGAAAGTATCCTATAAATTTTGATTCCCTTGAGAGTGTCGGAATATACTTTTTTTGCGGCATATTTGGCCGTAAATTTTTTATACGTTTACTTAGAAGTTAGATTTTTTAAAGCCCAAAGAGACTATAGACTTGAGTATATGGTTTTAATTTCTGCTCGATAGTTTCTAGACGAATTTCGAGGCGTTCCCGAGATAAAGGGTCTTGACAGACAGACAGACGGAGGGACGGACGGACGGACAACAAAGTGATCCTATAAGGATTCTATTCTGCCTTTCGAGGTACGGAACGTGCGCAAACCGGCTTGCACAATTTAATCGCTACGGTATAATCGTTACGTGTTTAGCAGGCTTAAGACGAAGAAAAGTAGGTGCAATTGCAATTTTTGGCCGACATAATCGCCTCATCTGGTAACACTGAGAGAAACAGCTTTTTGTGTTTGACATTTATTCACTCCTGTGGTGCAAAGTGCACACCGCAGATCAAAGACACTAGGTACTTAAACTTAAAGGGTCATTTAACGAGACTTTAGTTGCGGAGGGCTTATAGCTTTACTATTGTAGAGATTTGAGTTTATAAATCATAATTTAGTTAAAATTTGTCTTAAGACAGACATAAGGCTCACTGAGGGATGTTTTAGTGGAATCGTTTTGTATAAATAAGACCAAAAGGCTTTACCGCAGACTATTTAAGCTGCATTTGAGGAGTGTTTCAGAGAAATCGTATCTTTATGATAATTATAACCGTGAATGTTTGTTTGAATAAAAGAGATAATCTCCGAAACTACTCAACTATTTAAAAAATTCTTTCATCGTTTTTGAAAATGAACTTTCAGGTTGGAAACAGGCTGCATTATATCGCTGAATTTCCGGGAGAACCTATGTTTATAGCTGGTTAAAATAATAAAACGGTGGTAGCCTAGTGGGTAGACTCGGAAGCGAGAGACCCAGGTTCGATTCCTAGAGCGGGCATGTACCTATGACTTTGTTTTCTAAGTTATGTACATTTGTGAAGTTATAGTAGTAATACCACTCACTAACTGTGAAGGAAAACATAGTGAGGAAACCTGAGTGTTTGAGCTATTCACATACCTCAGCACTTGAAATCACCGCGGTGGGCACGCGTGGTGATTAAGCCCACACTCTCTCTCTGAGAGAAGGCCTGTGCCTTACAGTGGGACGTATATAGGCTGACAGTGAGGTTCAAGTCCCGGCATGGGTGGAATTTTTAGCCTCTAAATAGGTTTTTCAAAATTGTCCTCAGCACGGATTAGTGCAACAAAGAATATAATGACCGTTGGTGTTTTTGAAGAATCCTGTGCATCATTTGCAGATATTTAAATTACTTATGAACTGTAAAGGCGAATGAATAGTTATATAATTATAGTGTCGCAAAATTATACCGCCGTTATCTTTGCGGCCATTCATACATTGTTGAGTCTGAATTGTGCAATGCTTCGTCTAGTGCATTGTATGCAAAACGCAATGACCCGATAAAGCTGGGGGACATGCTTAATTGTAGGGATCCGTGAATTTTCAGTGGTTCAAACAGTTCATACGTACTTATTATAGGCGATGGTAGCGCTGCGGTTGAACACTGGCCTCACATTCAGGAGGTCCTGGGTTCGAATCCCGGCATGTAATAACTTTGTTTCCTAAGTTACGTGCAATTGTATTTATTACATTCAAGCAATACCAGTCGCTAATTGTGAAGGAAAACATCGTGAGGAAACTCAAATTTTTGAGGTGTTAACATACCTCAGGAATTACTACGTACAAACTATGAGGCCCAACTATCACCATTGAATTTTAAGTAAACTAACATACGTATTAGAAGTTTAGAACTATGCTCGTATTTTTTTATGGGTACGTCCCATTGCAGAACACAGGCCTTTTCTGAACGAAATTCACTGAAATAAGTCAGTGAAATTAGCATGGAAGAATAAAAACCAGCCAAGTGCGAGTCGGACTCGTGCACGAAGGGTTCCGTACCGTTATTTATACAACATTTGAATATTTCAAGCGTCTACCTGTTGCCGTTATTACTATCGAGCAAAAAACGGCAAAAAAGTCACGTTTGTTGTATGGGAGCCCCGCTGAGCCCGCGGCAACAGAAATACATGATCTGTAAAAATTTCAACTGTCTCACTATCACGCTTCATGAGGTACAGCCTGGTGACAAACGGACGGACGGACGGACGGACAGCAGAGTCTAAGTAATAGGGTCCGTTACCCTTTGGGTACGGAACCCTAAAAACAGATTATTTTACGTTAGTTTATAATTATTTATGAGCTCTCGAATGAAATGGGTCAAAATAAGACTCACCATGGAGCATTTATTACTAAATTTCAACCTTTTTCTGGTGTTGTGTTGTGTGGAAGTTATAACATACATAGACTAGTAAAATCAAAACCCTTCCTTTTGGCTTTGTGGTAGTCGGTTAAAAACTTTCGGTCTCAAGAAGTCGCCACCACTGTCCTGAGTACAGTCAGATCGCTTTAAGTCGCTTAGTAATTTAAATAGTAGTGGTTGTAATTTGGTGCTGTATAGTGATGTGAACCGATTACAATTTTTAACACCGGTATTTTCCAATTACTTATACAAAAAAAATATTTTGTAGGCACTTGATTGATGATTGAGTAATTGTGTTGTATGGAAGTTTATTTTGATTAAATCAAAAACGTATTGAAAATAATGAAAATGCATTGATAAAAGAATGAATGAAGAATGTCTGCTGTATGGATAAATCATAAAATTATAATTTTCGTGCAAAAACAGGTCAATTACATCGTCCAACGGCCTGCTTCAAAATGTACCGTTTATCGTCGATACAGATTCCAAAAAAAAAGAATTAAAATTAATTGAATTGAATTGGCTTTACTTTAAAGCTTGTCTGACTTCAAAAATAAAAGTTTCATACAAAAAATCAATGTTAACATTCTCCGAGATTACACTACAAACGTATCCGATTACTTTTTGAATTAACCGCTTACAATCAGTTTTTTTTTAACCGGTTTGTCACTGGTATTTTTAGAACCGGTTCACATCACTAGTGCCGTAGAAGTACTTACATAGGGGTGTGGGAGACAAGGGTTCGTTTCACGGAAATTAGACACGTAATCCAGGTGGGGAAGTGACTCCTCCCGCCAGAAGATGAATGTGTTTACGCCCTAGCGGTAGCTCTATCAGCCACTCTACTCTGGACCTACGCTCTACTTCATTACGTTATTGGTGACTCAGAAAAAAAAGTACTGCTGTCGGTGTTACGTATGTACTAATTTTTAAATAAAAAAACATAACACAATCACTTGCTCTCGTCCCAAACTAGGATACCGTGTGTTATGGTAACCAGGCAACGACATCACAAACATGGAAAGGCACCCAGACTGAGGCCGTTTGTAGAAATGAACTGCGGCTTCCAGTGGGAATCGAACCCACGACCTCTGTCATGGCAACCAGACGTGATACCGCTAGACCAACGAGGCATTCAATCGCCATCGAGTTTAATTAATAAATTATAAATTTAACAACAGCAACTACTGAAGTTTACCTTTTGTGAATTAGTTGGCTTATGGACTACATTAAATTTGATATGAGATAATATTAGGGGTTAAAGTATGAAATTGCCGTTTTATTGCAATAGGTACTTTGAATTGACATAGAATCTTCATGGTTTGAGGTTTTCGAATGAAACTTTTTTCAAATGGTTTTCTATGATGTTCTTTTTTTAAAAAATGTGAAACATTTGAAAATCGACTTTCAATTGTTTTTGTTATTCAATTTAGACAAGAAAGATGGATACTGCGAAAATTCGAGTGATTATGAGGCACCTATTTTTCGTATTTTTTTATTTTATTGATTTGACGCAAGTGAGTCAATATTGTGGGTAAGGTAACGTTAAACCATGCCGCTAATTCCTGGGTAGTTTGACTAGGGTCGGCTTCCACTATCTCTCTTAATTCATCGTTATTCACCTGTGTGGGCGGTCTTCCTCGTGGCTCGTTCTTTAAGTCGAAATTTCCATCACGAAAGCGTTTAAACCAAAATCGCATGGTGCGTTCATTAGTAGACCCCTCTTCAAACGCAGCATTGATATTGCGGGCTGTTTCTGCCGCGTTAATTCCGCGTCGGAACTCGTATTCAAAAACCGGCCAAGTGCGAGTCGGACTCGCGCACCGAGGGTTCCGTACAAACCTGCAAGGTTTACAAAGTTCGTTCATTACGACAATCGAGTCATAACTATGGTATTTTTATTGCAAAAAAATATGCGGTATCAATGGTTGTACTTTTGCGTTTTGCGTTTTTGCGTTGACTTAGAATTTTTTTTTTTTTCACGGGTTAAAGGCAATTAGATCTAAGTATTTGATATGAATTTCAACTTGATAGCTCTACGCGTTCATGAGGAAAAAAGTAATAAGTTTATATTTATTAAAAAATATATATTTTGTAATGTAACTAAAAATTTAAGGTTTTCGGAATTTTCCCTTTATGTGTGCTATAAAACGTTGCTTCATGCCAAATTTCAAGATTCTAGGTCGACTGGAAGTACCCTTTAGGTTTTGATTCCCTTGCGAGTACTTGCGAGTTTCAAAATATGCAGCTTAAATTGCTGTTTCTTTTGATTGCGTTGACATAGAAGTTAGATTTTGTTACAGCTTAAAGGTATTATAGACCTGAGTGTTTGGTATGAATTTCAATTTAATACCTCTACGCGTTTATGAGGAAATGGGTAGTAAGTTTAAAATTATTAAAAAAATATATATTATGTGATGTAACAAAAAATTTATGGTTTTCGTAATTTTTCCTTTATCTATGCTATAAGACGTTGCTTCGTACCAAATTTCAAGATTCTGAGTTCACGGGAAGCACCCTGTAGGTTTTGATTCCCTTGCAAGTGTCGAAAATTTGCGGTATAAACGGCTGTATCTTTTGATTGCGTTGGCTTAGAAGTTTGATTTTTTCACAGCTTCAAGGGACAGTAGACTTGAGTAATTGATATAAATTTCAGCTTCATACCTCCACGCGTTCCTGAGAAAAAGGGTCTTGACAGACGGACGGACGGACGGACAGACGGACAACAAAGTGATCCTATAAGGGTTCCGTTTTTTCCTTTTGAGGTACGGAACCCTAAAAATCACTCGAATTTTCGCAGTATCCATCTTTCTTGTCTAAATTGAATAACAAAAACAATTGAAAGTCGATATTCAAATGTTTCACATTTTTTAAAAAAAGAACATCATAGAAACCATTTGAAAAAAGTTTCATTCGAAAACCTCAAACGATGAAGATTCTATGTCAATTCAAAGAACCTATTGCAATAAAACGGCAATTTCATACTTTAACCCCTATTATATTATGCGCATAAGTAATTTATTAAGACCTAAATAATGTTAATCTATTGTACAACAATCTCGTGTCACAGTGTTGTTACCGAACTCCTCCGAAACAGCTTCACCGTTTTTTTTTTTCATAGATATTTGGTAGGTCGAGGCTAATTAATATGGCAAAACCACGTTTGCTAGGTCAGCTAGTAAACAATAAATAGATAGAATTAGATACCTAAGGAATTATAAGGTCGAAGATATTGGCGACCGAATCTAATCGACGACGCGAGTCGCGTGTTTTAACGTCAAAAGTAATTATTTGTACATTAATTATCAAATTGTGACATTTTAGCGCCAAAAGATATGTGTCTCACGCCGACGTACTACCTTACCAGCGCCAAGGCCCTGCTTTGGCATTATGCTGAGACTGGCCCATTTTTGGCTACTTTGTATGTCTAAGTTTCATGTAGGTACTTACAGGTATTTTGCTAAAATGTGTTCTGTCGCGACCTCTGTGGCGCAGCTGTAGCGCATCTGCCTACCATGCGAGAGGTCCGGCACGGGTTCGAATCCCGGCTGGGGACAAAAAAAAAACCAAAGGGCTTGGATGTTTACATTATTGTGATGTCGCTGTTTCTGGTTCCGACGACACAGGGTATCTTAGTGTGGGGCCAGAAGCAATGTATGTGCCTGTATGTAAATGTTTTTTGTTTATTTTTGTAGTTTACTAAGGGCCGATTCGACCAACTAAGCTTTATACCAGGAGTAACTAATCTCATAACAAATTTACTCCCTCAATTTTAATCTCGGTATAATTTATTGCATTCTACCAATTATCCCGGGATTAGTAGTTGGTAGAACGTGATATAGATTTACTCCAGAGTATTTCTCGACTTATTCCAAGATTACCACTTATACCAGGCATAAATAGTTTGGTCGAATCGGCCCTTACTTGATTATGCACCTACTGTTTGCAATTCTTTGTAATGTTGTCAAATGAAGATTATTCTTATTTTCTTATTCTATGCAGAAGTGGCGTTGGGAAGGATACCTGACAAAGAGGGAAAATAGCAGATGGACCTCGCCGGCCGTGAACCGAACGGGCGGCGGTCAGTGGGTAGACTAATTTTGGGTACCAAAAAACATTTTTTGGTACCCAAAATTAGTTCACTTGAACATAAACAAACAATATCAGGACAAAAAGTAATGAAAATTAAAAAAAAATATGTGTTAAGCGTCTTATGGTCGACGCCGGCCAATGTCACTCTAATCATTTAACTTTTTCAACGTTACGGTACTTCCTACCACTTCAAATTTTGATTCAAAGTTTGGAGACAAAGGTCAGTAATCACGAATATTTACAAATATATTATACCATTACTGATAAATGATTAATAATACTGTTTTTCACAATGAAAAGAACATTCCCTCAAGATACGGTGAACGAATTCAATGTTACCCTGTAGAAGAAAGAATTACAAAAGAAGATCTTATATTTAAGTTATGGTATAGAATTGGCGGTCTTATCCCTTGGAGCGATCTCGTCCAGACAACATACCAATACTCTGTGCTATAGTCACAGAGGGGACCAGGGCCTCGATTCTGTTAGTGCATTGTAGTATAATGACAGGTACACTGTCGGGTCACGTGACGTGTTTTTTCGTACCATTGACGCCTAGAAGGTTTGATGGGTGTGCCTGCGTAGACTTAAAGCAGCCATGAAATGAAAACCGCCATGTTAATGCAGTTGTCATGTTACTACAATGCATTAACAGAATCTAGGCTCTGGACGACACAGACGTGGACGCAGACTCAGGTCATTTGTACAAATCAACTGCCGTGGCCTCCAGCGAAAATCAAACTCAAGACCTCTGTTTTGGCAGTCGAGCCTGTTTCCGCAAGACTGCAGGCAGCTGTCTGCCTTTTATTCTGTTTTGCGTCTTTTTTAATTTTATTTTGCGTTTAGCGAACCAAAGTTTCAAAGCAAGGTTAAAAAAACCGAAAAAAGTTTTGCGATTTTTTATAAGAGATTTAAAAATCTTTTTGTCAGCTTCATGAACTCTCCAAAAGCCTCATTTTGTAGACTAAAGTGGACAATAGTCAGAATGGTCAGCAATAATAAACGTTTAACGGAATTTACATAGGTACTTGTAATTATGTCTGATTGTCCCAACCATAGTCCGCCCAAATTCGCTTATGTCGACATAATTGTCAGTGATAGAGCATTTAGCCATATTTAAAAGGTGAGTATCGAAAATGGAATCAACTTTATTTATTAAAATAATAATAATGCATCTTATATACGCCCCACCGAGGGCACAGACCTTCTCTCAGAGAGAGAGAGAGAGAGAGAGAGAGAGAGTATGGGTTTAATCGCCACGCGTGTCCACCGCGGATTGGCAAATTCTAGCGCTGAGCAATGTGAACTCTCAGGCACTCAAACTTAAATTGTTGTTGTTGTTGTTGTTTTAGCCTATATACGACCCACTGTAGGGCACAGGCCTTCTCTCAGGGAGAGAGTATGGGCTTAATCACCACGCGTGCCAACCGCGGCTTGGCGATTTTAAGCGCTGAGGTATGTGAATAGCTCAGACACTCAGGTTTCGTCACGATGTTTTCCTTCACCGTTAGCTAGTGGTATTGCTACTATAACTTCATGTACCTATGACTTGGTTTTCTAAGTTATGTACATTTGTGAAACTTAAATTATTAATTGTAAAATAATTTTTCCCCAATATTATGTCTAATAGCGTTCTAATTCCATTAAAATCTAGCTGAAATGAGTAATACAGCGTCTGCAGCAGCTGTGAAACTATTTGCAAGTCGCCAAAGCACAAACTTTTAAACAGGAAATCAATGACAAGCGAAGTTATTTCAGTGCTCTTAACTCGCTTAGCTTTCAGAACTTCTTTAATTAACACTCAGTTATTTTATTGCTATTTATGTTAGAAAGCACTTAGGGGGCTCCAACACTAGCGTCACGGAGGTAAAAAAATCATATCTTTCTTTACAGATCGTATTTGCAAAAAGTGTATGTACAATCACTCGATCATGTCAATAGTGACTCTTCGGACCCATGGTCTTTAACCTAAGGCAAAAAAACCTAGGACTAGATAGCATTAACGCCAAAAACGGATGTTTAAGGCACGAAAATAACGACATTTAAACACAATAAAACTTTCATTTTTAAATTCCGTCTGACACCACTTTTGATACGGACCCCTAAAAAGGTTCAGCTAAAAAGACATATTCACTAAAGAGACTTATTTTCACTTCATCATCCCGTTTGTGGTGGACATTTTTCACCATGATTAATATAGGACCTAAATAACCACAATACCAATACTCAAACGGGAAACTTACTTGCAGGCGGTGCAACCGTATCTGCCCAACTTAGTATGCCACCTATACGTTCCATGCAGGGGTTAAAGCCAAGATAGGCTACATCAGTTATATATTATGAGAGCAAATGACCGACGCTTAGCCGCCGTGACCAAACCCGGTCGGAAAGAATGGACCTAAAGGACTTAAATTAAAGATAGAATAGAAATAGACCGTATCTACTCCAGAATACATTATATTCATAGTACGATATGCTAATTTATTTTACTGACAAAATACAATCAAGGTATTTAGAAGTTGAAGAACTGAAAAACAATTTCAAATACTTGTAAGCAACTCCAATCTCAAAGTAAGCAACTGTTAGGTATCTTGTATCGATTTCTCAACAAATACATTGAATGATTGATAGCCTGAAAGCAATTTTTATAACCCTCAACGCTTATTTGTGACTGCAAAAGGACTCGAAGTAAAATCGCCTGGATGGTAGACGTCATTCAATCAGAAATTGATGGTCTGGCGTGCTGTTTTGGTCCAATCAGACCGTTTCGAGTTAAGCTGGGTATTCACTGACGAGCGACCGTTGCAGATAAGAGCCATTGCCCACGACGACTTTTGTACGCACTTCTAATCACTTTTTGTGATATTTTTAGAAGCGATGCAAACGTGCTGCAGCACAGCGTATGTTTCGCTTCCGTTTTTACGGAAGCACTGCGCTCGCGCCTGTGAATCGCGTTTAAACTGCATTTTTAATTCGTCATGGGCGATGGCTCTAAGTGCTGGATTTGAGTTGGTCAAGGCTTTTAAAGGTCCAAACATGAGTTTTCTGCTAAGTCTTACAAGTTCGTAAGCTAGTAAATATAGGACTGTTTGAAAAATTATCTTGTCTGAAAACGACTACAAATTTTTTTGGTGGGTATAATAATATAGAAAAGGGCAAAAAAAATTTTTTTTTTAAGAATTATCATGATGATTTTTAAAATAAAAGGATTGTGTTGCATGGAGATGTCTAAAATCAATAATTTTATCTTTTATGTAAATGTGTGTTTGATGGGCTAGCTAAGCCCGTCAAACCTCGTCCCACCTCAGAATCACTAATATATATTTTTTTATTTTTCACGTGTCCTTTTTCTGCCATGGCAAATTCAACATATCAAAGACCGTAAAAATCGGTCCAGCTGTTCATGACTTACCTATACTTAAATAGTGTAACATTATTTTTTACAGAGAAGTTACATAGGGAACTTGCACAAGCAGGTTTTTTTTAATGATTGATTTTATACCTATAGAATGTATAGGTCTAAAATAAATCATTTGTAAAAAAATGGAATTGTAAAATTTGGAAATTACACTGTTAATAAAATTGTAAAATTTGCATAAAATTCAAATATCTATAAACTTTGGAATTTGCATCTACGTAATGAGATGATTTATGCAGCGTCCAATGGCCCCTTCACTCACACTAGATGGGTGAAGGGGCCACTCGGACGCTGCAGTACCTGGGATAGCTTTTTAGATGGAGGAGGCTTGCCCAGCACCTTTACTGTCATCTATAAACATCTATTATATAATTATAAATTGTATTAATTTGATATAAACTGATTCTTGTTCGTTTGCGTAACATGTCACTCGTCTATACTTCGCTTTAACATTCTCGCCATATATAGGAAACACACAATAACGACACTTGGTGGCAGACGCTACTTGTGATAAGATCATGGGAGAGATTGCCAGATATTTCTTCAAGTAGGTGAAAGAGAAAGGAAAGGGGAAAAAATTGGAATAACCATAAGCTTACGAATGATATTGGATGTAGATCCGCGATGGGAAAATACATCGACATCAATACTGCCGTGCTATTGATATAGACAGTAAGTCTATATTTTTGTGTGAATGGACTTTAAACTGACTGCCTTTATCATAAGGTGGAAATCAATCAAATTAAACATGCTTGCTGCTGGTATCGATAGCACGGCAGAATATTGTCCCGGGTCTTTTGTTTCGCAAGACAGTAGGCTGCGGCAGTTGGACAACGAAGAATGGACAACGTACTCAAAAAGTATTTTGATTTAATTGGAGAGGCGATGTTAAAATAATCGTAGTAATTTCTTTCCGCACACCGGGCCTCACATTCGGGAGGACGGTGGGTTCGAATCCCGGCATGTACCAATTGACTTTGTTTTCGAAGTTTCGTAAATTTGTGAAGTTATAGTAGCAAAACCACTCGCTAACGGTGAAGGAAAACATCGAGAGTAAACCTTATAGTATGTAAGATTTTAATATACCTCAGCGCTTGAAATTGCCAATCCGCGGTGGGCACGCGTGGTAATTAAGCCTATACCCTCTCTCTGAGAGAAGGCCTGTGCCCTGCAGTGGGACGTATATAGGCTAGATAAAAACAAAGCCATCGTAAGCGAACAGTGTCTAAAGTATTTGCAAGTAAATTGACATTTGACATCGCTAATAGGCTAGGCATTTCAGTCTCTTTCACTTTCTTTATCTGAGAGAAGACTTGCACCCAGCAGATATTTACACAGCTTAAATGCTAATCTTATTCTACAACTAACTATGGGTCGGGTTTGTGACCTCGAATCATGGCGTAGGCTCGCCATGGTGATCCTTCTACATGCGAAGACGTTAAACAAGGAAAAGCAGCGCATTATGGAAGGTTTATGTGTTTACTGGCCCATGTTTTATGCATGGTGCTGCGAGGAATTTAATACTCCGACGTCTTTTGTTCCAAAGCGACTGAATTGTTCAGCTTTTTATTGAGAAAGGCTTGGAAATGTTGGCATTGTTTTATATACTATTCAAAACATAAATACAAAATATCCGATCTAGCAGATTTATAAACTACAAGCAGCGCGCGCGACTACGTTCGCGTCAAGGGATTAACTTATAGCCTATGTCCACCCTGAAGGTCCGTTCTAAATACTGGGGAAAGAATTTTTGAAATCGGATTAATTCTTTCGAAGATTACCCCCTACATACAAACATACAAACTTACAATTTTTTTCTCTTTATAGTATTAGTATAGATTCAGCTCAAAACTTTGTATTTAAAATGCCAATACTGCTCTGAAGTATGTTGGGTCAGTTGTCACTTTTATTTATTTTCTAATTTACTATTAGGAAAAGCGACTAAACTATTATAATTTTATACAGCTTATAGTAATTTTTTCTTTAATTATCCCATTCCATGCTACCAATGTGACAGGTTTTGAGTTGAATCTCTGTCAAAAGAAATAGCTGAACGGATTTGGATGAAATTGGGAATATAAATAGACAATGCCCTAGTTTTAAAAAAGTATTTTTTTTTAATTCAAAGTGAACAAAGTTGCGGTATCAAATAGTATTAAATACTAAATAAATTGAGGCAGCCTTAGTATGTTAAGGTGATACCAGACCTATTCACTCGGATGAACGTTCACTTGAGTGAACCTTCACTCAAGTGCACTAAAACAAACATTCTATTGTTCATTAATTCTTTGTTTAAAATAACGTAAAAGTTATTTCTTTCACTTTTCTCGATCAAAGCGGAACGCATGAGATGACCGAATATTATGCGTCTTTATTTCTGGGATAACTAAAGATGCTGAATGAACCGATCCATAAATTTTTAATTCATCAATCGATATATTCGACATTTGTCCTGCGCTTAAACGATCTATCCCGAGTGAAACGCATGGAGTGAAAGACGGAAATAAACGAAAAGGGAACCATCTGATTTCACCTTAACAAAAGGTTTTTGTACGAATTATTTCTTTTTAGCACAACATTGTCTCCGAACTTTTTCAAAGAACCGCGAAATAACATTAACATGAATGGGAACGAGCATTACCCAAGTTAAAAGGATCTGAACTTGGAGAAAGTCAACAATTACTTACAATATTGCGGCTTCAAACTTCACCGGAACTTTTTCAATGTTTTCGACACTGAAGATAAATATTAACACTTGCACGATACATGAAAAGATTAACTTATTACAGTATTTTCACTAAGACAGTAAAATTTATTTTAAATACTTCAAATGTTTCATTGTCTTCTGAAATCACACTAAAGTAAGAACAGCACGTGTGGCGCTCATTAAAAAAATCCAGCACAGCCAAAAAACTACGCACGATTTACGATTTCAATAAAGTTTGTTGCCGTCGTCGCCAACTAATAAAAACCCCGTGGATTTATCACGCACTTTTTACCATAATCGACGAAGTTCAAGCAATACTGAGTAAACTATGTCGGCTGGGATTTTTAGGGAATAGTGTAATGAATTCCAAATTCAAATCGTAAGTACATAGTTTCCCTTTTTAATTTAATTTGAACTTCGATAATATTTCTTTTTTCCAATTTTATGGCCTGCTATGGGACATGTTTCTATTATCAAACTTTCAAAAAGAAAACAGCAGAAGCAAAACGTTGTTTCTTTTTAATTTAATTTGAATTTCAAAAATGTTCCAATGTAAAGCTTTCAAACGAGTACAACATTACCCTTTAAGCTCTCTCAATCTCATTGTTTACTTAGTCCAACTTTACTACAATCCAGATTACGAATAAAAGCGCGTACTTTTCAAATTATCCGTCTAATTTCGAGCAAAGCGCTGAGAATTCATAATTTCTGGCCATTACCGTACCGATGTCGTCCATAATCGCAAAACTTGGAGGAATATCCCCACGCGTAACTTTTGCTGCTGGAGCGTGTGAGAGACGCACGCGGCAGGCGGGTGGCGCGCGACTGTTTGCTCCGACGAGCGCTGAATGCTGAATACCGCTGAAACTCCCGGCTCCCCTTGCAACCAGAAGGTTTTGTCCCATGTTTCGAATATGGGAATAAAGGACTTTCTAGATTACAATGTACTGGTGACGTACGGGCGTTGTTATTTCAATCTAAAGTAATACTACACACTATACAGTGAATCTCGGCGGTAACTGACGGCCCGTTGGCCATCTATGATTTTTTTACGCTCATATTTTAATCCGGTAAGGGACGACCCAGACGGACATACTTCGACCAAATAGGGGATGATTAACAAAGGGCAAGATGAAAAGTACCCGAAACCGGCGTGCGTGCATGCAACGACTAATGAATGTTGAGGAAGCGAAAGTGATCTGTCAGGATCGTAGCAAGTGGCAGTCCCTGGTCTCTGCCTACCCCTCTGGGATACAGGCGTGAGTTTATGTTATGTTATGTGTTATTTTAATCCTTAACTTGTTAAGTTTTTAAGGATTATTTTTGTTAGTTGTAATGTGGATAGGTCTTAAAACTTCTGTGAGTACTGCACACCCGGCAATCTGGAACATAGGTATATAAAAATTATGATACACGAAGTTATTTTAACTTTTGTCATTCCTAAAAAAATTCAAATAGATTTTGTGGTTATACAAGTTTTGCTTTAAGATTTTCATCATTTAAACTCTTATTTACCAGTATTTTCTGTCGGTTTTCTTGTTGGCCCCCCACATTTACTTGTTTTTGATTGTATCGACTGATTTTTTTGTCACCTTTCCAATCACTTCCTTTGTGCAATCCTCTCGGTATTAATAAATTAATAATAACTTGTACACTAAAATGTGTACTATATTTTCACCTTTTTTTTTAAATGACTTCTTCTTAATCGGGACTTCCGTTAATAAGATATTAAAATTACCGTTGAAGATATCCTACTAATATTATAAATGTGAAGGTTTGTGAAGATCACGCAATGACGGCTGAACGGATTTAGATGAAATTTAGTATGGAGATAATTTGAGTCCCGATGAAGAACATAGAATACTTTTAGGTAAATTATTATTATTATTGTTTCATTTGTGTATTCACAAAACTGGGCGTTACATCGGCAAAACACTTAAAATATACAATAGTCTCAAGGTACAATGTAAGTTCTACTGGGTGTGAACACAACATGCATAAATGAAATTTTGGTAAAAATACGAAATTAGTATGGAATTTGACAGCTAGACGATTGGAATCGCTCAGGATTTGGTGCGCATAATTAGGCCCATGACTTGCACAAACGTAGTAAAGAGCCATGAACACCAAAGAGTTGCAGTTTAATCAGAAGACGATCATGGCTCACCAGGTCGAACGCCTGCTGAAGTCAGTGTACAAGGCGTGGACTTCGCAACCTTTGTCTAGTGATTCATTCGTGTATTCGATAACATTCGTGGTTGCTGAACGTGCTGGTAGAAATCCGTGCTGTTGAGCTGACAGGAATTGCTTGGTGTGCCAGTAAAGTCCACTCTTCACCGCTGATTCGAGTAAACGTCCACAGATGAATAATATGGAGATTGGTGGGTAGTTTGAAATTTCACTAGCATCATCTTTCTGTGGATCGGTGTAATATGGCCAATCTTCTATTTTGGTAGAAAATATTTGTGAGGCAAGCGACACCCTTTGAAGAAGAAGAAGAAAGACATTTATTATACCAACAAGATACATATAGAAGTGAGGGGTTAGGCAAGATTTGTGGCACAGTTCTTAAGGAACCAAGGAGGTAGTCCATCGGGGCCCGGACCCTTGGCACAATCAAGTGCTATCAACGCTCTCAGTACATCCTTCTCGGCAACGTCGCACTTACTGAGAGTTAGGTGACTTGCAGGCAAGGGATTAGATGCAGGAACTTGATTGGAGTCGTTCGAACATTGAGCATCGTCGTATATTGGCTGGAAATGGTTCGAGAACGAATCACCAACGGCTTGGCCGCCGAAGACTAATTCAGAACTCCGCGTCATTTCACTAGGGATTTTTTTTGAACTATTCTTTTTGCTAGTATGTATAAATTTTCAAAAATATTTGGTATTACTGCGCAAGTGATCACGAGCATCTGATTTAAATTGATTGAAACAGTGTTTAATCGATTCGTCATATCTTTTGCGTAGAAGTACAAATGTAGACTTATCTAGAGGATTACCGTACCTTTTGTAGTTGCGGTGGTATTTAGATTTTTCGTTCAGGCTTTGAGCAGACTAGAATTAAAGTATATGAGATAATTTTCATCCCGTTAATTACTCATTCCATGTAGACTAAGTCGCGGAAAAATGCTAGTTAAGGTATAAAGTTAATAAATATGTCCAAAATATCTGTAATATCAATCCGTATGGCAGTATCCTTTGACACGAATGAATAAAAATGTTAGGATATGGAAGCGAGACGGGAAATTTGCACTATAAACACTCTCATTACATTGTTAACGTACGAGAAACCGGTTAAGATTGGTTTCAAATTACCTCGTCGAAAGTGAAACAAACCGGAATGCTTGTGACCCAACACAAGCACCAATTTGCTTTGATAATGCAGTATTTATGTTCTAGTTAATGATTGACCTTAGAACGCTCGCTCGATGGTAACATTTCAAAAAAAATATTACCTAAAAGAGTCCTGCCCCTCTACTTTCGACATCTACTCTACATTTATTTTAAAGTTTGGCCAAAACATGCTTTCAGTTTGCGATGCGCTCTGTCTGTAATGTTTACTCAATGAACGTCAAAGTTGTTAGTTTCATAATTAAAAGATTATGTGGACAAGAAGCTAACAAAAGTGGAGTTCCACTTTTATTGTTTTCAAAAGTTTTAACTTAATAAACAGAGCTTTCAACTTAACAATTATTACTCATGACTTAATACCTTTTACCACTAATCTACTGTAATCTAATACAATCGAAATTTGTATGAAAGTATTTGAAGCGAAGTTTGTTTATTAAACGTGTCACAAAGATAAATATAGGTATAAAACAATTGAAAGAATAAAATCGTAACTTCTATTAAATTTATTAGATAAGGCCACTAAGTGTTCTTTTTCCGTTAAGGTCAAGACCATTATTCTTCGGCTGAATAGGTTTGGAGTTGGACGGAATTATAAAAAAGCTCGTAGCCCCGGCTGCCTGAGTGATCTTAAACGATCACGAAGGTTAAGCAACACAGGACGCGTTCAGTGCATGGATGGGTCGCCGTCTATGCCTAACGCTAGTGGCATTTTTCCGAGCGGTTCCGTGCTTCGCAAGGCACGTTAAGCTGTTGGTGCCGGCTGCCGTCGATAGATGGCAGTCTTTAAGCCAAGTCAGAGGCCTTAGGGTGGCTTGACAACTTCTGACAGTAGACTAGCCACTAGTCTACAAGCCTCCACCAATCCGGACTTGGCCCCCGTGGTGGAGTATGGCCTATACCTTCCTCAGGGAAGAGACCCGTGCCCCTCGGTGGGGACATAATGGGTTGATGATGATGATGATGATAAAAAAGCTACAGGCATCAATCACAGCCGGCGCATCCCTTAAGTGGCGTAGGCTTGGGATAGTATTGAAAGTGACGTATTCCCTAATAACATACAAATTAATAGAGTTCTTATGAATATCTTCCTGAATTTGGAAGATGCTCTTATATATATAAATTATTTACAGCAAAAAATAAATTGAAAACATCATAACATAAATTTTTTCTTAAGGCGGGCTTATCTCTAAGAGAGATCTCTTCCAGCCAACCTTAATAAGGCTGTTTAAATTAAGACAGCAGGAAGAAGGCAGACATATTTATAACTACATAATTAAGTAATAAGACAATAATATACTTACATCTAATATATAAGAATCACAGGGTTTGTTATCGAAATCCTCCGAAACTGCTCCACCGATTTTTTATGAGTTTTTTTTTGTGTAAGTATATTTAGTAGTCGGTCTGACAATAGGTCGCAGGCTAATTAATATGGCTAAACAACGTTTGCCGAGTCAGCTAGTATACTAACTTATACGTCTAGTATGCTATCTACTATGACAGGTTAGAAAGGTAGTGATCTTTTGATCTCTCCGTGAAAGATGATAATTATGGAAGGGCTTGTAGTAGTAGTAGTAGTAAGGAAGCTTGTTCCATAGTTGCACAGCTCGAAAAGTGAAAGGTTGAGATTTTTTTGAAGTTTGAGAGTTACGTGAAGGGTAGGCAAGAGTATTACGAAAGCAGGCACGCCTTGATCTGGACAATGGTGGAAGAAAGTTGAAATGGGAGCGGAGATTTTATTTTTATTCTAACCTTTAGGAAAACGTACAGCTAAACTTAGCATAATATACATTTTATTAAAGAACAAAAAGCTAATTACAAGTTTTCACAAATAGAAACTAATTAGACTAAGTATTCGCGTTAAATTCACAGGTTTAAAAATATAAGAGGTTTAAATTATGCATATCATTTGTCATCCTTGGTCAACGCACACCTTGCCTCGCTCGCATTAAATAGTTCAAAGTTGAGTTTGTTGATAGCTGAGTTAAAATTTCTGCTCACACGCAACACATAAATATATTATATATTTCTCCTGTAATTTGTTGATCCAAATTGAGCGTGCAAAATTGCTCGCCAGATGCTCAGCCCCTATATTACGTGCAATAAATCCTGAACGATTCCAATCGTCAGTCAAATTCCATACAAATTGCTATCGCAATCGTTGGGATTCTGACAGGATTTGGTGGGTATAATTAGGGCCCTGGACAGGAAGCGACAGGAGCAATTTCGTATTATATTTTATTTTACCTACAGTAGACACGGGTTGGGTTCAGCTGATAGTACAAGTAACTTTTAATAATCTGACATGGTGTCGACTGTCGGAAGCTCAGAGCATTGTAGGAAGTATAGTCAGCGGAAAACAGAGAAACGTCAACACGCCAACGGTGCCGGTTTCGGATACTACATACCACAGGTTAACATAGGTTATCTATACAACAAAGATCGAGACAAGATAGATTAGGTACATGGAGAACAGCGCCATCTATAGAAACTAACAAGAAGCGTTTAACATTGATATTTAACGACATGTCATCGGCGCTGTGAAGATTACATAGATGACCACTAGATGGCGAACGCTGTCTTTAGACAACGTTTGTTGTATTGGGGCCCCCCTTAAATATTTATTTTATTCTGTTTTAAGTATTTGTTGTTATAGCAGCAACAGAAATAAATCATCTGTGAAAATTTCAATGCGTTTTTTTAAATTTAAAAAAAAATTAAATTTCAAATTTCAATGTATATTTGTGTAGAGTTGACAGCAAATTAACTTTTTTATCCGTGCCCTCTACTCAGTTACGTTACAGGCGACTTTGCAACTAAAATCTAAAGGTTGATGATGATGTGCTACAAAGTACTGTCAAATCACAATTTTTTTTCGCAACATGCTGAAGTCAAATACCTAACAGTTCAGCTAATTAATACAATTGTGAAATATAAAACTAAAGTTAAGTATAGGTATATCTACGCTACAACACGCGATTCAAATCTTAACTGTAATACAAGTGCAAAAAAAGTCCGTCCTCGTGAACGGCGCACAAAACCGGGTCTTTTTTGCGCTAATATTGTAGTTTCTAACCGTAAGTATTAGGGTTCATCTTAGTTTGACCGTCGCCGTCCCGGTAAAATGTGTTCAGGCCTTGTGGCCAATAATTTATTACAATATTTTATTTCCTTGTAAGAAACTATCAGTGCCCGGGACTGCGTTCACGAGGTAAACCAATTAAGCTATAACCTATATCCACTCTGAAGGTCATTGGAAATACAGGTGAAAGATTTTCTGATATCGGATAAGTATTTTTTGAGATTACCCTCTATGTACAAACTTACAAACATATCAATTTTTCCTCTTTATAATATTAGTTTAGGTAGGCAATGCAAGGTACGTTATCTTCTTAAAATGTAGATTCAACATGACCTTTTTATACTTTATGTTGGTGTTTGTACTAGTCCTTAGAACTTGTATTTTATTCACCAACGCCAGCCCGTTGTACTGTGGATAGTCCTTATGTCCAATAATTTATAATAGTAATTTGTTTATAAGAAATAGACATACATGGGTACGTGATAAGTTTCATAATCTTCTCAAACCGATGGTTCAGTCAAACGTGATCTTTTCATTCTTTATATTGGTATCTGTAGGTACAATCAACAGCAGGTTAACTTTTACAATTTTGTTGCAAAGTTTTCCTTAATGTAACTGATTAGAGTGCACCTATGTAAAGGTTGAAGTGCTGTCGACTGATCTACGTAGTTCTTAGAATTGTGTTATAAGTGTTTTCTATCTATATAAGGACTATTCCTTATATAGATAGAAAACACTTATAACACTCGCTCACACTCAGACCCACAACACTCACTTATATAATATTATGTCGAAGCGTGGTCAACGCCTTCTACCGAACGATAGCGATTTCCTATTTTTGATTGTTTACTCTTTGATTTAAAGTCGGTAATCCGTAATAAACCTCATGTTTAATTGTCAGTTCAGATAACGAAGGTACTTTTGAATAATGTTAATTTTGAAATGACACTGACAGCTATGATTTAGTCTGTGCTGTATTTGAGTTTGGTTTGTTTTCAGAAACGTCAAGTTCTTAGAGGATAGTCACGCACGATTGAACACGCTTGGTCTTCTCTTAGTCTATGTTTTGGACACGTCAAACAGTACGCTTGGGTAAGGTTTTCATAGTGCTGGCAACACTTTAGCTTGTGGAGATTACATCCATGTTGTGGAGTGAATAGGTTGGCTAGCCTATTGGCTTTAGCTTTGTAAAGTTGGCAAGCCTGATTGAATTAGCTTACGAGGGAAGCCATGATTGAATTGAACGGCATTCCTTATTCGGATTCTCAAGTGATAAGGAGTGTAGCTAGCTCCGTGTCAAACTTGCCGCGTTTCCAAGTTTCCAAATGCCCGATTTTAAATGTAATTACCGAGTGCAACTAAAATTGAGACTACGAGTGTTTGTTAACAAGTGTAGTGCTTAAGAACTCTCAGTGTTAATTTCTAAGAGATCAAAGGAAAGAGATGTCCTCAAGGAGTTTTTTGCTGCTTTTTCTTCTTGGAGAGAATGTTTCCAAAGCAGTGTAGTCTAAAACGAAGATGAACTAACTATGAAGTGGTTTCCCTGTGCCATTCTGAACAACGCCTCAACCCGTGATCACCGCCCCCGACATATTATAATATGTGAGCAAATAAAAATATCTGTGTTTCTTGCTGACTGTACGGGAAGCGGGACGTGGAGATGATATGCGCACATTTGTCCCGGGCATTTCATTGTTCTGTTTATGTTCACTCGGTACTGTGGTTAGATATATAGGTTAATTGCGGCAATGCTATGCACGAACTAACTCCTCAGATATTCAACGTTGTATACCGTTTTGTGCAAATTTAATCGTATATCTGAAAGCTTAGAATAATACTTCCAAGCTTAAAGCTTCTTCTGATGTTTCCATCGATGTTTCAAATATGTTTTTCCTGGCAATAAAACTGTTCCCTAAATTCCTAATAATATGTAACCACATCTGGTGAAATATTAGCAATGTACTACTCTAGTCTACAAAGGATCTAATAAACGAAAGTAAAACCGGTCAAATGCAAGTCGGACTCGCGCACAAAGGGTTCCATACCATTATTTATACAACATTTAAATATTTAAAGCGTCTACCTGTAGCCGTTGTTAATATCGAGCAAAAAACGGCAAAAAAATCACGTTTGTTGTATGGGAGCCCCCCTTAAATATTTAGTTTATTCTGTTTTTGTTCATGAGATACAGTCTGGCGACAGATGGACGGACCGACGGACGGACAGCGGAGTCTTAGTAATAGGGTCCCTTACCCTTTGGGTACGGAACCCTAATAAAGCTAAAGAATTACGTTTGTAACCCCAACACTTAACGCCAATAATACTACCATAATTACTAAAGGTAAAAACGTTGACACTTGAAAGTTGACATTGTTGACATAATTGACATTGTATTAGTATAGTATTAGTATAGTATTGGTATAGTATTGGTATAGTATTGGTATAGTATTGGTATAGTATTAGTCGCTCGTAGCCCCGGCTGCCTGAGTGATCTTAAACGATCACGAAGGTTAAGCAACACAGGGCGCGTTCAGTGCATGAATGGGTCGCCGTCTATGCCTAACGCTAGTGGCATTTTTCCGAGCGGTTCCGTGCTTCGCAAGGCACGTTAAGCTGTTGGTGCCGGCTGCCGTCGATAGATGGCAGTCGTTAAGCCAAGTCAGAGACCTTAGGGCGGCTTGACAACTTCTGACAGTAGACGAGCCACTAGTCTACAAGCCTCCACCAATCCGGACTTGGCCCCGTGGTGGAGTATGGCCTATACCTTCCTCAGGGAAGAGACCCGTGCCCCTCGGTGGGGACATAATGGGTTGATGATGATGATGATAGTATTAGTATGGTATATTATAGTATTAGTATAGTATTAGTATAGTATTAGTATAGTATTAGTATAGTATTAGTATAGTATTAGTATAGTATTAGTATTTAAGTTGACATTTTACTATTTGTATACCAGCTGGTGCATCGTGCATGTGCCACATAATTAATTTTTAACATCAATATGAGTGTACCGTTTTGCTCACAAATAAATGAAATCAAATCAAATCATAATTTGCCGTCTATGTGCACCAACTTTTGCATTATGGTTGAGAAGTAACCCGTAACGTAACTGAATAGAGTGCATAGATGAAGGTTGTAGTATACCCCCCTACAGAGCACAGGTCTTCTCTCAGGGCTAGAGACTGTATTTTGGAGTGGCAGGAATGCTTTATAGCTTTCTTGTTTTATTTTAAAGTATTCACGAGAGTAAAAGTAGTATTTGCATTATTCAGACAATTGGAAAAATAACTCTGATTTTCTGATATGCCTGAAGAACTAGTTATTGAACCATACCGCTAGTTTTAGAAACATAGCAGAAAATCAACTGAAATATTCTTGTTCTATTGCTTACAATAAAAATGTACCTATTGTACCCATGAGTCCTATATCTAAACACACGAGTCCTAAAAACATATTTTCGCTCGTTCTGAAGTGATCTACTCGTAAAAGATTCTGAAAGCGTACTTTGCATATTTTCAAAAAATGTCAGTAACATTTCTCGTGAAAATTCATAGAACTGATATTGGTATTTTAAAAAACCTATTTAGAGGCTCAGCACGGGTTAGTGCAACAAGAAGAATATAATGATATTGGTATTCCCAACAGCTTTTCTTTTTGGAAAATGCTGAGAATCATCCCCGAATTAGTGAAGGGTTCGCACGTAATTTAGCTGACGTAGACATCGTGAACAGAAATACGAGATGGTTAGCTTCGTTTGCCAGTCACTTCTAAGTTCCTTTCATCATTGTCATCATTTGGCCACTTGACGCCCACTGCAGGACATGGGCCTCCTTCGTGGTTTTCATGACCATGAGGGGTTTTGTCATAATCGCCACGCTTGGCAGGCGGGTTGGCAATCACAGTATGCTCTTGAAATCTCAGGAAGACGCTGCTGCCCGTCTCCTGGTAATTGATTTCTTTAGTCGCCTTCTACGACATCCACGGAAGGAAATGGAGTGACGCTATTCTCGCCTTGACATCAGTCATCATCAGCCACTCGACGCCCACCGCAGGACGCAGGCCTCCCTCATGGTTTTCTAACCACGAAGGGTTTTGCCATAATCGCCACGCTTGGCAGGCGGGTTGGCGATCGCAGTATGCGCTTGGAATCTCAGGAAGACGCTGCTGCCCGTTTCCTGGTAATTTATTTCCTTAGTCGCCTTCTACGACATCCACGGAAGGAAATGGAGTGACGCTATTCTTAATCCGGCGCCACACTTGCCATCAGTGTCGAAACGTATTAAAGGGATCCAGTGAGCTAAGAGCCACCATCTTTTACAGATCGTATTTGCAAAAAGTGTCTGTACAATGATTCAATCATGTTAATAGTGATTTTTAGAACCCACGAGAAAGAACCTAGGATTAGAAACCTGGTACTAGACAGCATTTATGCCAAAAGCGGCCGTTTTTTTGCCTAAGGTTCTCAGCCATGGGTCCTAAAAATCACTATTGACATAATTGAGAGATTGTACAGACACTTTTTGCAAATTCGATCTGTAAAAAAGGTATGATTTTTTTTCCTCGGTGGCTCCAGGGTCACCCTCTGTAGCCCCTTAATCATATATGGTAAAATATATCAAAGAACATTGGTTTGGACATAATGTAGAGGATGAGGGAAGAAAGATAGACGAACTAAATGTGTCGAGCTTATGTGGGTGGAAAGGCCGGTAAGAGACGTCATAGGCAAATATACATACATCAAATAAGGAGTGTATTAGCGGGAGGAAAGATAAAAAGTACCCGGAATAGGCGTGCGTGCATGCAGAATATAATGGAAGTCAGTTAAGCAATAAAGTCTAGCTTTTGTAGCTGAAGCAAGAAATATTGTCAAGGTTTTGGCAAGCGGTAAACCCTGGTGTTTACCCCACTGGGATACGGTTGTGAGTTTATGTATGTATAATTCACTTTTCCTAAAAACTTGCGGTTGCCAGAAAGTACCACTGTCGTGCAAATACCCTATACGGGAAAATCTAATGTACTATGTATTATTTAGAATTCCGTGAGTTGAGAAGTTAAACAAACTGTCACATTTAGAATATTTGTGAGGCTTTTGGAGCGTAATATGTGAGGCTATCCATTTCTATGCTCAGACATGAGTTAAGCCTCTGCAGTTAATACTTTGTGCATTAAATCTTGTGAAACGTCAGCCCCAACTTGAAAGCAATTTCCGAATCTACTGGGCGACAAAATAATCAGTTTAATTAAGAATACCAGCTCTAGAAATTCATCGGTCGGTACTGAAAATAAATTACACTACATCAATGACTGACTTCTTTAGAAATTAAAAGATACAATAGACCCTTCGTCTTGATCGGAGATATCTGGAATATTGCAATAAGACCTATAAATTGTACCTTTTTAACCGATTCAACGCGTATATACATATTTTAATTTTTAGTATTGGCTATGTTCTCGCATAATTCTTTCAAATCTCAACCGATTTCGACAATTCTTTTTTTGTTCGAATAGAATTTCTAATTTCTTATGTGAATACTTATAATCATTTTGTTCTTTTCTGATGTTCAATGAAAGTTTTAAATATTCAGGAAAATGACTCCTAGGCCTCTCTGCAACGTTTCTGACAATGATTGATTGCTTGTCGTGTCTCAGTTTAGATGCAATCGAAAATCAATTAGTACTACCAACTGCCCGGCAATGAATCTGTTCGTCTTATTGGATCTGTCAGGACCAGAAATACAGTCGGCTCTTTGTCAACGAAAGGATTTCAGTTTGACAAATTAAGTAGCTCTATGATTTCGTATAGAACTTAAGCTGGCTTGCCCTGATCTAAGTTTTCCATATATTGCCTGCATGCTTTACTCATAAGTAAGTAGGAACAGGTTCTGGCCGCAGGCAACTGGCAGTTGTGTTGTTTACCTTTGCAATAATTAGTTTTGTATAACTTTTTATTATTCAAATTCCACTACATTACATTACATAAACTCGCTCCTGTATCCCGGAGGGGTAGGCTGTGCCCAAGGTTTGCCACTTGCCGGGACCCCAAAAGATCTCTCTCGTCGCTTCATCAATATTCATTAGTCGTGTCATAGACGCACGCTAGTTTCAAGTAC
Source organism: Yponomeuta evonymella (assembly GCA_963969515.1). Classification (NCBI taxonomy): domain Eukaryota; kingdom Metazoa; phylum Arthropoda; class Insecta; order Lepidoptera; family Yponomeutidae; genus Yponomeuta; species Yponomeuta evonymella. Next base: position 5,603,905 of record OZ018349.1, read on the forward strand.
TTATCTTGGCCTTTGATAAAAAATCCCCTATTTGATCGAAGTATATCCGCTTGGGATGTCTTGTACCGGCTCTTCCACCCACATTCGCTCTATATATTTATTTCGTCAGTTTTTCTTCCTTTATCCTCTGCGTATGTCTAAATCAACGCAGCATTCCTGTCTCAATTCAAAGTCAACCGTGTTGTACGAGGGGTGTTCAATAAGTAGTGAGAATTAGGTACAAACTCCTTGGTTAGAGAAAAAGAAAATACTGGCAGGTATAACCCACTTATTTGTCGAGTTTGATGCTCTTTTGTTTTTTAAATCATAGAAGGTTCTTACTTGTGTTCTGTCGCAATGAGTAATCGAAAATGGAGAAAATTGAAGTTCGCGCGGTACTTAAATATCTATGTTAGAAAAATGTTACTACGGTACAAGTAAATCCAGACTTGCAAGATACGTTAGGGGTTCATGCTCCTCCTTATTCTACGGTTGCTTGCATTGGGGTGCTGAGTTTAAGAGGGGAAGAACATCCACTAATGACGACTCGCGCTTAGAAGGGGGCGCCCTACGACTGCAAGAACTGAAGAAATGATAAAAAAATTTTGAAAAAATTGTTTTGGCGGATCGTCGTTCTACTGTTCGTTTTATAGCTGAAGAACTAATCCTGTTACAACAAGATCCTGACCAGTTCTTGGCTCGATTTCTAACTATGGATGAAACATGGCTTTACCATTACGACCTTGAAAAAAAAACACAGTTCATGACTTGGAAGAGACAAATAATTATTAATTAAGAGTAAATAATTATTCCATCACAATCTAGAATTTGCTTTTAATTAACACCTATGTTTAGTTTGTTACGTTGATTATAGTTACAGATTCTGTGCTTAAACGTCGGTTCGATAGCACGATGCCCACTATCGCACTATGTTACTTTTACTTAATTTCAATAATATCGGTAGCACAATAAAAACTTATGCAAATCTTCATACAATAGATTGCACCATGCCCAATTTGATTATAAAACGTTTTCGTTTTTAGGGTTCCGTACCCGAAGGGTGTCAAACAAGACCCTATTACTAAGACTTCACTGTCCGTCTATCTGTCCATCTGTCTGTCTGTCTGTCTGTCTGCCTGTCACCAGGCTGCATCTCATGAACCGTGATAACTATGCGGTTAGGCCAATGTAGGTAGATACCATAAACTTAAGCCAATATCAATAGGCGGGTCCACACAGAGTGAGCAGCCTCGCGAAGCATTTGCGCCGACCGCGGGCGAGCAAGCGACTGAGCGGCCGAGCCACCGAGTGTCGGCTTTATGTTTTGCTCAAAGGCGCCTCAGTCGTTTGTCGCGCGCACTCTAAATGCATGCGATTTGTTTCGAGCCTCGAGCTTGAGCATATCAATTATGGATAAAGTGTTTATAATCAGTGTTTGAAATAAAATCTCTCTACTCATTATATAATCTGTTTTTGTATAATGTCTGAATCCAGTATTGTCTTCATTTATATAATAGGGGTTAAAGTATGAAATTGCCGTTTTATTGCAATAGGTTCTTTGAATTGACATAGAATCTTCATGGTTTGAAGTTTTCGAATGAAACTTTTTTCAAATGGTTTCTATGATGTTCTTTTTTCAAAAAATGTGAAACATTTGGATATCGACTTTCAATTGTTTTTGTTATTCAATTTAGACAAGAAAGATGGATACTGCGAAAATTCGAGTGATTTTTGAATACGAGTTCCGACGCGGAACTAACGCGGCAGAAACAGCCCGCAATATCAATGCTGTGTTTGGAGAGGGGTCTACTAATGAACGCACCGTGCGATTTTGGTTTAAACGCTTTCGTGATGGAAATTTCGACTTAAAGAACGAGCCACGAGGAAGACCGCCCACACAGGTGAATAACGATGAATTAAGAGAGATAGTGGAAGCCGACCCTAGCCAAACTACCCAGAAATTAGCGGCATGGTTTAACGTTACCTTACCCACAATATTGACTCACTTGCGTCAAATCAATAAAATAAAAAAATACGAAAATGGGTGCCTCATAATCACTCGAATTTACGCAGTATCCATCTTTCTTGTCTAAATTGAATAACAAAAACAATTGAAAGTCGATATTCAAATGTTTCACATTTTTTAAAAAAAGAACATCATAGAAACCATTTGAAAAAAGTTTCATTCGAAAACCTCAAACCATGAAGATTCTATGTCAATTCAAAGAACCTATTGCAATAAAATGGCAATTTCATACTTTAACCCCATGAGGATAATAGCATCAGCTGCCACCGCAACACGTACGTGTTGTGCAATGTTGTTTTAACTCTTAACTGAACGAACGAACAAATGGCTTGGCCTTAACGAGAGCGGCAGCCTCGCCATGATAGCGAGGCTGCCGCTCTCGTTCGGAGAAAGTTTCCTCGCTCAGCAAATGCCTCGCGAAGCTGCTCGGTCTGTGTGGACCCGCCTATTACCTTTTTCTGTAGCGGTAGAACCGATACGCTTCCGCTGCCATCCACCGAGAAATTTAATTGAAGTTAAATTGGCTTGCTTGGCCATCAGGTTGGCAGGTGCTACGATTGTTAAAAAATCGGCCAAGTGCAAGTCGGACTCGCGCACCGAGGGTTCCGTACAAATTTGTAGGTACTTAAGTATTATAAATAGTTCAGGAATCGAGTCTCGCAGTTTTTTCCCAGCTTTTCCCGAACTTCAAAGACCATTTTTTCTACGATTTAATTACAAATGTATAGTTTTCAGATTTTTCCATGTATTTGTAGTACAAGATGATATTACTTGTCAAATTTCACAGTTCTAGGTCAACAGAAAGTACCCTATAAGTTTTGATTGCCTTGAGTGTCGAAATGTACGTTTTTTTCGGCATAAACGGCCGCTTAGCTTAGCTTAGAAGTTTGAGTTTTTCACAGGTTCAAGGGACAGACGGATGGGCGGACAGGTAGACAACAAAGTGATCCTATAAGGGTTCCGTTTTTGCTATTCCTTTTGAGGTACGGAACCCTAAAAAGCGACGAGGCCCCAATGCAATGGAGGTCAAATTATTTCCGAAAGAGGCCTCCACGGATAAATTAATGGAGTTGTCTTGTGAAATTAGTTAACTCGAAGCGATGGAGGGCACTTGAAACGTCGACTTTTTCAGTTTTACCCGACTGGAAAAGCAAGGGATGGTTATATTTTATATCTATTGTATGTATGCTTTTTTATGATCACCTAGCGGCGGATAAACGGCTGGTCCGTTTTTAAGAATAAGATCCGTTTTTTTTAATAAGGTGTCAAAAGAAAATTTTTGACGACGCGTGTGTCACTGGGATTACCTACCCAATGACTGTATAATCTGTCTATATAGGTCGTCATGCAAAAACCAACTTGTGGACATGAACTCATAACGGACGTCAATATTTTTATTGAAAACCCATCAAATAGCATTTTTTTTACATTTAAATAACATCGATTGTATCGATTTTTTTCAATACTACGATTTTAAGCAAATAAGGTGATATTTCGATGAAATGTGAAGTCAGTCAAAAGAACTCGAAACCTTAGACAAAATGAGCGTGAAATGAAATGAATAATGTTATTTGAAGCAATGAATTCTGGTACAGACAGTGGCCGACGAGTTGTTATAGGCGACGACATACCATGCATACCATGCGAGAGGTCCCAGGTTCGAATCCCGGCTGGCTACAAAAAAAAACCTTTTGGATGTTTACATGTAAAAAAAAGGTGAACCCAGATGAGGCCATAATATTTTTTCGATTCATCCGATTTTTTTGCAGGTAAGTTATTTAAAATTACTTTAGACTCACATAAACATAAACAGTAACAAGTGGAGTTTTTTGTTTTTATAACAAGTTCATTTTCGTATTTCCACACTTTTCTTTCACAGGGAAAGCGTCAATGGGGAATAATATTTCACGGAGCGCAAATGGGAAAGACAATGGGTTCCTTTCTCGTGGTAATTTCGGGAATTGTATTTTGTAAACCATCGGGCGAATGGCTTATCATTGCTCTCTTGGAAGTTGGGTGGGACGAAACAAGCGGGAGTTGTTTACTACACTGTGAAATAGTGACTTTCGGAAAGCGTTCCAGGTGATTGTTGGAAACCACTATAAAAACCTTTCCAGCTTAGTAAAAACTTACTCTTGTAAGATTTGTGTAAATACTTATATTCCATTCGAGGTACGCCAGGAACCAACTAGGTTAACATTACGAAAAAGTAGCATTCAGCAGCAAATATTACATTCCGAAACATAAAAATCAGTATTTCATCAACGGTTTATTAACGGTTTATTATTATGTAACTAACGCCCGCATACATTAACTTTTGATCACATGAATGTTGATGAAGCAAAAGTGATCTGTCAGGATCGTGGGAAGTGGCAGTCCCTGTGAGTTTGTGTTGTTTTTACAAGCTTTTAAACTGTAAAATTGGTCTAAACCTTATTTTATAAGAGCGCAAAGCCAACAAACTGCACCGCAGATTGGCAACATTTATAAAAAAATATTTTTTAAAGATACTTACGTAAAAATATAAAAAAAGGACAACTTATGAACAAAATTTTGGAGTGAAATCAATCATTTTTGGTTATTAACAAATCATAAATGGTAGCATGCTAGATGCACAAGTTATAACGCATGCTACGAGTATACTATTGCATGCGTGTCTTTTCACGTTCTTGTAACACAAAACGTTAGGTATTGACCAGCGCTACGCTTCTTTGAAAACACGATATAATAAACACATTGCCTGTCGAAATTAGAAAATACTTTTTCGACAACAAAGACTGCGATAAGGTTCCTTGGGAACAAATTAATATTTACGAAATAAACGGTACGAAAAACATTTTTGAATAAAATTGCAAAAAAGTGCGTATTTGAAACTCAATAATTTTTTGGACTCCCACATCTCTTAAACTATAATAGCTGGAAGCATGAAATTTAAAGTAATCTTTCAATTTAGTAACCTTAATTCTCCTGCAAATTTTTAGTAATATGACATAATAATATGGCTTGACAGATAGAGGGGTTTCAAAAAGTGCTCAAATCACTTCGTGTAAATATGTGCACAGCGCGCGCCGGACGAGAACTTGGCCTTACTTACTTGCAACTTATTTAACTTACAAATAATGAAGATTAAGGCGAAATGGTGTCCGTTTCGAAGTCAGCGACTATGCCTACAGATACTCGTATAACGTACAACGTACGGTGTCGACAAGAACATTCTTCAGCGGCATTTTGGCGTGGCTACGAGCCCTGGATGAATGCTTTCCCCCTTTTTAACAGACTTCAAAAAAAGGAGGAGGTTATCAATTCGACGCGTGTTTTTTTTTTGCTATTTTCTTGCATAACTCTGTCAAATCTTAACCGACTTCGACAATTCTTTTTATGTTCAAATAAATATAACGTCTTATTGGTCCCATTTTAATTTGTGAAGATCTGATAAAGACTTTTAGATATGAAGAACGGAACTCTTCAATGGACAGCAGTAACTAAGGCCTAATAATAATTTCATAAGACAGCTATGGTTATAAGAGACGTATTTATTTTTCTCCCGTTCCCCACTAAAAATTGAAAAATAACAATTTTTTAATAAAAAATAAAAACCGATTTCAAAACACTGCAGCGCTAAAAAGTTACAAATAATTTAAACGAATACCTTTTAGTTAGTAGTATGCATATATGTAGGTATTATAGAAGTATAATTTGTAGTCGGTGCCCAGTTTCACGACCAGGACATAATATTTTGGGCAAATTATACTGCCTGCCAAGCGTGGCGATTATGGCAAAACCCCTCATGGTTGGGAAAACCATGAGGGAGGCCTGTGTCCTGCAGTGGGCGTCAAATGGCTGATGATGATGATGATGATACTTCTACAATACCTACATGTATACATACTTTTAATTTAAAGGTATTCTTTTAAATTATTTCTAACTTATTAAGTACCTATATTATTTTGAATTGTATTTCTACGTTTTCCTCTCTTCTTTTTTTTTGCACGCCTGCCAATCTTTTTCCACTAAGTCCGCCGTATTGTACATTAGGTTAAGTCCAACAAAAGTATTAAATAATAATAAAAAAAAAATTAACCAAATTCCACGCAAACTGAGGCGCGACTGACGAAGACTCTTCTTGTAATACGTTGCTAAATATTTTATTTTTATTTTACGCAGTTTCTTGGGAATTGTGCTGTCAGTTGTAGATTACTATGTATGTCACAAGAAGGGACAGGCGATTTGGTTCACAATCTAATTCAGGCCTATCGGGCATTGTCTTCTCCGCGTAATCGAATGTTACCCCATTTGAACCTCAGCCTTTCAACACTAAACGCCCGTTTATACTAGGATAGTACTTACTGACTTACTCCGCTGGCTCGGCGACCCGAAGTGGGTCTTGGCCTCCGACACAAGAAGTCGCCACTTGTCTCTGTCCTGCACGGTCTCCGGCTAGGAGCCTGCCTGGAGCTCACGCAGGTCCTTGGCCACTTCACTTGGCATGCTAGCATAGTGTGCCCCACAATAGTTAGGAACGTGCCTCGAAAAGTTATTGGAGTGATATTAAAATTTTATTCTTACCATAAAGGATATAGAAAATAATAAATAAATAACATAGGAACCCGCAAAATAAAACCATTTCAGGGTTTCGTAGTCGACAATGAACCCTTATAGTTTCAGAGACGATTAGTACTAGAAAACGAAATTTGGCATACACACCCAAATATTACTCACGCCGACAAAACGGTAAATGTTAAAAAAAAATCTCGCTTAAATATTTTTTGTATGTATCATCATCATCAGCCTATGCTTGTCCACTGCTGGACATAGGCCTCTCCTATAGCACGCCACTGAGCACGGTCCTCGGCTACTCTCATCCAGCTCCTGCCAGCCGCCCTGCGAAGATCATCGCTCCACCGAGTCTGAGGACGTCCCTTATGTATCATAGCGTGGGGTATTGTCGGATTGGTCATTTAAAAATATTGTGGATGTAGGAAGACCATTTTTCGATTTAGGGTTCGGTTTGTGAAATTTAAAGCTTTAAAGCGCAATTTTTTTTTCGGAGTAGGGCGTCCCCCCTGTTTCGGCGAAACGGTTGATTGTAGAAACGTGAAAAAAATTCAGGGCAGTAGCCCATATTATACTGAACATAAAAGGAAAACTATCAAGAAAGAATAAACTACAATAAAGAATATTCTATCTATCTATCTATCTATCTATCACGGCTAAGAAGGCGACTAGGCGAATAGGCGACCAACTAATAAAACGAAAACATCGTACTAAATCCATTGAAAATTATTTTGATGAAGTTGTTAGTACTTACTATAAGGCAGGTAAAATCTCCTTCTACAAAGCGCGTGGCTGGTTTTCTTATGGAGACATACACACTTATCAACTCTGAAAACCAAAGATACCGAAGTACCTACGTTGTTTTGTTCATCCTGCGATACATGTTTTCAATTCAATTTAATTCAATTCAAATATTTTTATTCATTGTAAAAACAGAACGTTTACTTAATGAACGTCAAAGTTGTTAGTTTCACAATTAATGGATTATGTGGAGAAGAAGCTAACAAAGAAACTCGACATTTATTCTTTTCAAAACACGTTTTAACTTAATTAACAGAGTTTTTAACTTAAAATATTAGTCATGAATGTGTTGAACAAAGTCAAACTCACTTAAGTCAAAAACTTTACAGTTTTGTCTAGCATTGGCGATCCCACCAAATACTAAACCCAAGCAAAGACAAGCAATTTGCGACTTGACTAACTGAAGTGTGATTGGACCTTATGGGATGGGACAGAGTGCGTTGCACTTTTTAGTATAGGTATATGTCTGTTGCTGAGTAAAAATGGCAATTGCCGAAATAGAGTGGCCATTTTGAGCAATTTGGTCGCTGCTACATGTTCTGACTTGTTGTATCTTCTGATCCAGTTCAATATTCTACGGATGTACACAAACAGTCTTCAATTGTGTCAGTGGCTAAGGCTTGACAATAAAAACTGCCATACCTACTCATTTATTCGTTTGAATTTATAGTTATTTTTTTTTAAGTTTTTTTGTGTCCTACTGGACAAAGGTTCCACCATGATTTTCAACTTATTATTCGCATTTCTTAACCAAAAAAAATTGTACAAAATTAAAAACTTTAGGTAAGTGGTTCTTAATTTTTTTATGTATAAAAATATTATTGCTTTCTCTTTTCGGACTGCTGTTACCTCTGACATCCGTCACTTTCGTACATTCAAACTTTTTTAACGATTATACAAAGTATAGTTATGATACATGCGGTCTGAGGCTTTGCAAGATAACTTGTATCGTGGGGAAGATGTAAATCTACCCACAATTATATGCATGAGTTGCATTGTCATGCAACAACATTGTGTGCAATCAAGACTGGCATATTGGTTTATCAAGCAATACCAGTCTTGATTACACAACATATGACATGCACGCCTCTCTAACAAATAAAATCTGCTAAAAGTGTACAACTCCGTAGTGGCACAGACTTTAGTAAGCAGTTGAATGTCTCTATTAGAATATGAATTGCTTGCAAATTGTTTTCTTTCCTTTTTGCTGTATAATCTTTTATTTCTTCTGCATTCATCAAGGACTTAAAATCTCTGGCACTTAGTTTCTTGATAGTTTCGCAAAGACGGCAAAAACATAATAAATAACCAGCCAAGCGTGAGTCTGAATCGCGCACGAAGGGTTCCGTGCTATTATCTATACAACATTAGACAAAGATCGAATTTGAGAATAGCGCCATTTATAGAAACCAACAAGAAGCGTTTAACACTGACATTTACCGACATGACATAGGCGCTGTGAAGGGTACGTAGATGATAGCTAGATGGCAAGCGCTGTCTTTAGACAACGTTTGTTGTATGGGAGCCCCCCTAAATATTTATTTAATTCTGTTGTTAGTATTGATTGTTATAGCGGCAACATAAATACATCATCTGTGAAAATTTCAACGGCTATATAGCCTGGTGACAGACAGACAGACAGACGGAGATTAGTAATAGGGTCCCGTTGGGCACCCTTCGGGTAGGAAACCCTAAAAAAGGGTTAACTGGATGAATTTTACTTTTATTGCTTTCGATGTCGAAAGAAAAAGGGAATTTTTCTTTATTGCCAACAAAAATTAAATAAAGTGCAATAATTGAAAAAATATTAAAAAGTAAATTTGACGAAAGGTGAGGCCTTTCGTCAAATTTGATCAGCCTAAAGTCGGGACCGTGCTCCACTACTGACGCTGATTTTCAGCAAAAGCCATAGATGTAAGGTTAAAATACATATAATAATTACAGAGTGGCTGAGAGCAAAGCGCAGCGTAGGGCGACCAGCCACAAGATGGACAGATGACCTCATCCAAGTGGCAGGAAGGCGCTGGATGCAGGCCGCTTCCAAACGGTCTTTTTGGAAATCCATGGAGGAGGCCTATGCCCAGCAATGGACTTCTTGTGGCTGAATGATGATGATGATGATGAGAGCAAAATTCTGTTTAAATTTTGAATACGTTTTGATTATTTTTTATAGTAGTAGTGTCTCTTTAGATGCTAGGTTAAGGCCGGGTTCTCCGAGCGCCCGGATTTGCATGGGACTTATTGAAAAAGAAGAAGAAAGACATTTATTATACCGCGAGCGAAAAGTTTCGGGATATGGAGGCGTTTTTGAAATTACAGAGACACCTACATGCTATTAATAGAATTTTGACGACCACCAACACGAACACATTCAGTGATAGTCATTTTGATATAACTTAAATACTCACCATTAGAGAGTAAAATGTATTTCAAAACACCTGATTGAGAGGTAATGTCGAAGAACACGGCCCTAGGAGGTGTGAGAATAGTTACAGAGTCACTAAGGTCAAAACAACTTCGAATACATTACATCGACAGCAAGTCAGATTAGCATTGTTGATGCAAAGTCAACCGTCGTGTAACCGCATGTACGTATGTATATGTTTATGGGCTATCGACTGTCTAAAACCAAGGTTAGCAACATTTTTATAATTTCAAAATTTCACCAAGTCAGTATCAAGATAATATTATCTTTCGACACATAATTTTCAAATTTTCCGAAGTTTTATTCTTTTAAGTCTTTCTTTTTTTTTTTTACATTAGATTTTTTAATTTTTATTTTTTTAATTATTTCAAACATAAAATAAGAGACTTTGTTTTGTTTTTATGTTTGAAATTAAGTCTTTGTATATTCATACCTAAGTTAAGAGTGGCTGTGAAGTTACCTTACTTCATTCATTCATATTAAGGTGACGTAGTGATAAACAATAAGGCTGAAATAAAAGGTCGAGCGCCACCTCACATTAAATTTTTATTTAAAAATGTTATAATTTCTCTTTCCTGGATTACCACGTCACTAGTCTAGCGTTAAATCCTCTGTATTTCACCCCAAGTCCAAATGTCATCAAGTGACCATCAATTATATTATGTCTGCACTGCACCCTGTAAAAACTTTTTTCTGTTTCCATATAGTTTTTAAATTAATATGTTTTCACTTTATTCTATACGCATAAATGCATAAAACCTCTGAGGTTATTCTAATAAAAAAATCAATCAACGTGGTAAGATTTCCTCGATACGATTTGGAACACTTATAAGTGTACCACACACAGGGCGTGGTCACGGTGCTAGCCATGCAAAATATAAAATATAAAAAATCTATAAAGGTTTGAAAATAATATAAAACCTAAAAGCCTTTTTTAAGTACCGATAAATTCAACCACTTCCAACCACCAAGAGATTACAAACTATGTGTTTCATTTTTGTATACAATTTTCAGACGCTGCTTCCAATGAACAGAAGTTTTAAATTCTCAATGTTTATTTAAATTTGTTTTATACCACAAATAAAGTATAAAAGTAAAGTATGCAAATAAAGCAGTATCTTAAGTTTTAGTATTTTTTTTCTGTGGGTACTACAAATATACTTTGTAGTATAGAAAAAAACCGGCCAAGTGCGAGTCGGACTCGCGCACCGAGGGTTCCGTACAAACCTGCAAGGTTTACAAAGTTCGTTCATTACGACAATCGAGTCATAACTATGGTATTTTTATTGCAAAATGAAATTCATAACATTACAATGGGGAAAGATGGATGAATTTCAACTTGATAGCTCTACGCGTTCATGAGGAAAAAAGTAATAAGTTTATATTTATTAAAAAATATATATTTTGTAATGTAACTAAAAATTTAAGGTTTTCGGAATTTTTCCTTTATGTGTGCTATAAAACGTTGCTTCATGCCAAATTTCAAGATTCTAGGTCGACTGGAAGTACCCTTTAGGTTTTGATTCCCTTGCGAGTACAAGCGTGGTACTTGGTACTTGCGAGCCAGTTTCAAAATATGCAGCTTAAATTGCTGTTTCTTTTGATTGCGTTGACATAGAAGTTAGATTTTGTTACAGCTTAAAGGTATTATAGACCTGAGTATTTGATATGAATTTCAATTTAATACCTCTACGCGTTTATGAGGAAATGGGTAGTAAGTTTAAAATTATTAAAAAAATATATATTATGTGATGTAACTAAAAATTTATGGTTTTCGTAATTTTTCCTTTATCTATGCTATAAGACGTTGCTTAGTACCAAATTTCAAGATTCTGAGTTCACGGGAAGCACCCTGTAGGTTTTGATTCCCTTGCAAGTGTCGAAAATTTGCGGCATAAACGGCTGTATCTTTTGATTGCGTTGGCTTAGAAGTTTGATTTTTTCACAGCTTCAAGGGACAGTAGACCTGAGTAATTGATATAAATTTCAGCTTCATACCTCCACGCGTTCCTGAGAAAAAGGGTCTTGACAGACGGACGGACGGACGGACAGACGGACAACAAAGTGATCCTATAAGGGTTCCGTTTTTTCCTTTTGAGGTACGGAACCCTAAAAATCAATAAAAATGGAGAATTCTAAACTTCTGTTTATTGGAAGTAGTCAAATTGTCGATGCTGAAAAAATGGTCATCAGATTTTCGTTATTTTAATAAGACGCTATATAACATTTTACCAATCTATCCAAATATAAGCCTGTGCATCATTGGAATAGTCCCAAAAACGCCATACTTGTGTTTCCTCAACCATTCGCACCGAGCCTCAATGCACAACCTTACAGTATCTTCCGGAAAATGCGAGACCACCCGAGTTATTTATACAACTGAAAGGTAATCTTTTTTCAACGGGAAATGCTACCTCTATATAAACAGACTCCACGTAATGCCCCCTCGGAACGGGATGAGAAGACAAAGTGTTTTCCTTCTTCTTTCTTTTCCGGTTCTTAGGACAGTTCATACACTTGAGTCATGAAAATATCATAATCTGAACGTTAAACGTAAATCAAAATTCGCTCATATGCCATGCTCCACAAGATCTACGGTTCTGTGAAGTCCGGCTTGAAAAACCAAATCACTATTGGAGAAGAGCGATTTCTTCAAAGAAACTAAGAGCCATCGACCACGGTGACTTTAAAACGCAACTCAAACGTGTCTTTCTTTTCCGGTTCTTAGGACAGTTCATACCCTTGAGTGATGAAAATATCATAATCTGAACGTTAAACGTAAATCAAAATTCGCTCATATGCCATGCTCCACAAGATCTACGGTTCTGTGAAGTCCAGCTTGAAAAACCAAATCACTATTTGAGAAGAGCGATTTCTTCAAAGAAACTAAGAGCCATCGACCACGGTGACTTTAAAACGCAACTCAAACGTGACTTACGCGCGCATATGCGTCATTTTAAATACGGAAGCAAAACATACCTCAATAATAAAAGCAAATTAATTCTATAATTATAATGTATAGTACAAATTAAATACTCCTAATATATAACGACATTAGTAAAAAAAATAATCGTAATATTTACATATTTACAACAAATATTAACTATTTATAAAAAAATGTCTGACTAGGGCCCTTATTATGCAAAATGCGACCTTATTGGAAGTAGCAAGATGGCCGCAAATCCGTATCTCAAGATATGGTATGACGTCATTGGGCTAAAAAAGAGCGTTCATTATTTAGTGGCAGGAAATTTCAAAACTATTCAAAAAAAGAACCGTATTTGTCGTTAGATTCGAATTGTCGTGTTGATGTCGCGATGTTGACGTGTTGACGCCCCTTCCGAACATATCGCTGCTTCATAATAAGGGCCCAGGGTGATGCGCTGACCGTGTTCCGTGTGGCGCCGGATTAAGAATAGCGTCACACAATTTCCTTCCGTGGATGTCGTAGAAGGCGACTAAAGAAATACATTGCCAGGAGACGGGCAGCAGCGTTTTCCTGAAATTCCAACCGCACACTGCGATCGCCAACCCGCCTGCCAAGCGTGGCGATTATGGCAAAACTCCTCATGGTTAGGAAAACCATAAGGGAGGCCTATGTCCTGCAGTGGGCGTCAAGTGGCTGATGATGATGTGATGCGCTGACCAAAGTAGGTACTAGCTGCTCTTGGGTCGCTTGGCAAGTCGATGAGGCGCGTCGATATTTTGACATTGGAAATGTGTGTTCGTTCGCTCCTGTGTAGGCTCCGATTTCAAGAAAAAGTGCGATCCCCTTATATCTCAAAAACTTGTGACAATACGATATTGAAAAAGACGCGTATTTATGAGAACTGTAAGGTGCAAAAAGAATTATTCAAGAAAGTCAAAAACGAAAAAAGTTATAGCAGAAAAGAAAAAAAAAAAATTTTTCCGAATTTTTTATTGTGGCGCTCGATATTTTGGAAACGAAGAATGATATCAAACATTTGAGAAAATATCCTCTGTAAAATTTAGTCAGCTACAATTTGAGCCTTAAACAAATTATGATCGGGGTTAGGGTTTGCCCTGTAGCCTAACCTTTTTAAAAAAAAGTCAATAGCAACAACAAAAAAGTCACAGGACAGTTATGACTAGATTAATTTCCAATATGCTCCATAGTCGTGTGAGTCACGAAATCTGTGAATGTTTTTTATTATTATACTACTTTTATAATTATTTATTTCAGACCATATGTCCATATACATTATTAGATTATTAGACAGAAAAAATATCAGCAGTTCCATAACATTTTGACACTTGCTCCAGCGATTGTATCAGAGCAAAAAAATATTCTATTTACCGGACCTTCCCGTATATTAATTAAAAGTCTTGACTCTGGAAGGGAAGCACCACTACCAATGTCCGATGACGTCATGCGATATGGGTACCTAATGCATTTCCTATGTGTTTGTTTGTCCGGCATTGAGCAAAGGATAATACGTGGATCTTTACACAGGAAATCTTTAATTCACTCCATGCCAATGTGATAAGGACGGTCCATTGTCCAAAATATACGAATTGATCAGCTTAAGCGTGTACTTTATTTGCTTATGCTGCTGCTTCTGTTCTATATCAAAATTCTGTTCCATAAAAAGTGGTCATATAAACATAAAAATAAACATTTAGAAGATGTTGAGGTATAATACGCACTTTTTTGTAGAAATGCATCTAATTATGTAGATGAACCGAACCGAACGTTTTTTTTTCAAAAAGAAAGAAGAGGAGCTAACAACAATACGAGGAATCTTAGCAAAATGTTTACGCTTTCTTTTAGAAATCTTTTGAAAGAAAATTTGATGTAGTTTGATGTGAAAACGAATTTGAAACATCAACGCCCCAAGGTATCGGGATCTCGAACAAGCATAGCGTTGGTTTACCTATCTGTAGGGACCATGCGCAGTGGCCAATCCAACGGAATTCTACATAAATCTTATATTTGGAGATACTGAAAATTGGATCGAATCGCATTGGTTCATTCTGAGACATTGTTTATAAATAAAATTATGTAAACTGACACATAAATACTGGGGAGGTCATCCCCAATTAGTTGTTCTCCAGATCGCTCCGTTTTAAAAACGCTCCGGTTGTTTAACTTTGCAAAATTGCAGTTTTATTTATACTTCTCTGTTCAAAAATATGAACGCATTTTGTATTGTTTGTTAAGTTTATTCGAAACGCAGCTCGACGTTGGAAAAATTTTCCTTTAAAGTTTCAAAGACAAATCTCTTATAAAACGTCAATAGAAAACTGGAACAAAGAACACGAACAATCCTTCTAAGTTTTCTCATACCATGGCTGTGTCCGTCATCGTGATAGGTCGTAGCAGGTACAGTCGACCTCAGATCAACCTCTTCACTTTGTTGTAACGTCTAGTGGCACCATCACTCGCACTAGATGGGTGAGGGGACCACTCGGAACCATGCCTGGGTCATTATTTTTTTGATCAAGTAGGTTTGCCCAGCACCTGTCCACAGGAAAGACAAGTCAATATGTGCGGAGCCAACCAAGCCGTGGGTTTCTGGTTTTATACAAAAACGTCGAACCACTGACTTCATGATGTACAACCTGCCGAAATACGCAGTGCACTGGCTTTCCTTGCATGTTACTTTTTAATTTAAAATTTAAAATTGTACTCTGTCATTGTACTGTGTTTTAAGCGAATAAATGATTTCAATTCAATTCAATTCAATTCTTTGCAATATGGCGGTCTGATAGTGGCAGGTGCATATTATATATATATTTTGCCGGGTAATACTGAACTCGCTCTGATTGGTAACTCAATTTTATTTTAAAATCAAATTCAATAATTTTTATGAGAAACTGTGACTTCTTTAACGTCACAAGTAAAACTAGGTGTCCGTTTCAAAATCTAGACCATTTGGAAAAAAAACGGACAAAAAAACTCTTTGGCAAAGCCCCGCCGGCCTTCCCACAATTGAACGTGGCGTAATTTTTTAGCGCTAGTTAGACATCTATGTTTTTAACTATCACTGTTGATAGCTCACAATGACCCAAGGAGTTTACAATGAGCAGGAGAAGTGCGGGCGCAACGATACAAATCTACTATATAATAATCTCCTGTCACAGTGTTTGTTACCGAACTCCTGCGAAACGGCTTCACCGATTCTTGTGAATCTTTTTGTGTACATTTTTTATGTCTAAGAATAGGTCGTAGGCCAATTAATATGGCATAAAAACGTTTGCCAAATAAACCTTAAATCCTCCTAAGGTTAGAGCATCTAATACTAGCATAAAAAGCCCGGCCACGTGCAGCTGACGGGAACGGGTTATTTGGCACTTGTATTTTAGTCTAACTAAATCAGTATTTGAGGATTATTTTAGATTGATCGTGCCGGACGTCGCCGGCCTTTTGTAACGTGTGTAGACCATCTATCATACTGTCTCGCTCGCAAATTCTAACATCTTTAGTGATTGTTAAAAAATTAGTGTACTTTTGATAAATGTAGTCTGAAATTTGAATAGGCAATAAAATTATGGACATCCGAGATATTTTCCTTGCCTAGGTTTCGGTTGAGAAAATTTGATACTTAAATTAATAATTTTGGAAACAAGTTTCCTTTATTAAAACCTAAGTATAGGAAAAAAATACAGGGCGATTGCTTGTCAGGCCATGCCATCCACAGTGAGGGTGCCGTAGAAGGAGAGGTTTTTTGTGTAGGGGTTGTTATATGCACGTACGCTATTTTAAGCGTTCCGTAGTCAACAAGGAACCCTTATTGTTTCGCCATCTCCGTCCGCCTATTTAACCGTCTGTCTGTCTGTCCGCGGCTTAGCACAAAGACGACAAGTAGGTACTAGAAAGCTGAAATTTGACGTAGATGTACAGATATGGTACCGACAAAGCAGTAGGATAAAATCTTAGAAAATCTCGCCTACACTATATATGGGGTATCATTTCATTTGTCATTTGAAAATAGTATGAGTGTGGGAAACCATTTTTCGATTTAGGGATCCGTTTGTTAGAGTATGGCGTCTCCCTCCCCTCTCCCGATTTAACAGTTATAATTGTAGAAACGTAAAAAAATCAGGTCAGTCGCACATGTAATGAACTTAACAGGTATTACGCCTAAGTAGGCTTTACAGCTAATAGGCGACCAACCTATAAAAGGAACACTTCGTTCAAATTCTATTGAAAATTACTGTGATGAAGTTGTTAGTTTTGTAAAGCAGGTAATAAACTTCTCCTTCTACGGAATCCTACACTGCGCGTGGCCAAAAATGCACTTAACTGGTTTTACGATTAAAACATTAAAAAGCAAGAAACAAAAAAAAATACGTTTTTTATACATCGTCTTCCTTCTTCTTCTTCATTGATCCCGAAATAAATTGGTTTTTCTATTAATTTCAATTCAGCACAGACTTACGCTGATTGCTTTTGGACAAAATACACACATTAATTTGTCAAACATTAGACCCGTTAGATTCCCCGATGGAATATACCCCAAATACCCAATGTTTGTATTTCTTTGCGGTCTAGTAATATCGGTACCAGCGTTTGGCAGAGAGCCAAAACAAACAGCATGTTTTCCGCAACCCACTTTGCGGTGTAGACACCTCACATAGTAACGTTATTCATGTGGTAACTCGATCTAATTGCTTTCAGAGAGGTTGACTTCGCTTTCCAAGTAGGTATCCACCCTAATGAAGGGGTTCCTGTAACGAAATGGAGCGATCGACAGCCGAGTTACCGATATTATTCGTAGAGAAAGTATCTCCGTATCCCAAAAGAAAAAAACCGGCCAAGTGCGAGTTCCGTATAAATTGGTAGGTAGGTAATACATCATAAATAGTTCAGGAATCAAGTCTCGCAGTTTTTTCCGAGCTTTTCCGAACTTCAAAAACAATTTTCTTAATTATTTAATTACAAATGTATAATTTTCAGATTTGTCCCTGTTTTTGTAGTATAAGACAATAATTCCCTTGAGTGTCGAAATATACGCTTTTTTGCGGTTTATGCCGCATTCATTTTATTTTCACGTTAACTTAGATGTTTGATTTTTTCACAGCTTCAAGGGACTGTAGATTTAAGCATATAATATTAATTTCAACTTGATACCTCTACAAGCTCAAGAGATGAAGGGTATTGACAGACATACAGACGGATGGACGAACGGACAGCAAAGTGATCCTATAAGGGTTCCGTTTTTTCTATTCCTTTTGAGGTACGGAACCCTAAGAACGGGCACTTTATAGGATCACATTATTGCCCTTCAGTCTACTATAGAGCCAAACCAAATTAAATCAAAACCCGATTTTGGCATTGTATACACGCTGAAATCTGGGTGGTTTAAGAACCACGGTTTTGTCGTTATTTAAATGCTATCTATTTAGACTATCACTTGTATGTATAAACGTAAAATAAAAAAAAATTAAGAAATCTTGTTTCGAAAAACTTCGCGAACAATTAGTATCGCCTCTCTCTATGAGTACACGTATCAGGACCCGCGGTGCGCACTCACCATTCTGGCTGGCTACTATTGTTTCTCATAGATAGAGTTTGTGTCGAGATATTTTTTGGAAAATCCAAATGTATTGCCCTTTGTAAAAACATAAACATTTACATACATGCACATACATTGCTTCTGGCCCCACACTAGGATCCCCTGTGTCGCGTGAACCAGAAACAACGTCATCACAAACATGTAAACATCCAAGACCTGGTTTTTTTTGTCCCCAGCCGGGATTCGAACCCGGGACCTCTCGCATGGTATGCAGATGTGCTACCGCTGTGCCACAAGATCGTCAAAAAAACAAACTAGTATATTCTATAGCTATTTTTAAGCTTTAAGTACGGTCATTTAGTCTCACAGGCTCCGCGCTATTGTTAGTTTCGTTGTTTCACCCACTTCCTCCCGCTCCCCGCGGCTGAACTGCCCAGTAGCTTCAGTTTTAGTGACAAAAATGAGCAGCAGATAAGGAGGTTGCGTCGTTTGGTACATAAAACGTAAGTAATACCTGTTGAAAAACTGGCTGGAGCGTGTCAGGCTACACGTTGTCGTATAAAAAAATTATCATAATTTGCATGTTTATTTTAAATTTTGTGTTAGAAAAATGAATGAAAATAGTAAAATAAGTTATTCTTTTAAATTAGCACGTTCGCAAGTAGTGCCCTCATATGGCCTCTTTGTGTAGGAGCATAAATTTACCTACAAAACTCAGACGGGTCAAAAATTCAAGTTCTTGACAAAGATATGGCTACGGCGGATATCCAGGCACCCTTTCTTAGGACTTAATTTTCATTATCACACTGCACCGCGCTCGGTCGCGTAGCGCGGAGCCACGGATTTTTAAATTGTATGCAATTTGTTGCACGCAATTTGATATTTGATATCAAGGCACCTTTTTGTAGGACGTTTTTGGTTTGTTTTTATTTGATCTAGTCACAATTTTCCAGCAAATCGGAATCATTTTCGCAAAAAAACAATGCAGTCTTATATCGGTGCCTGAGAAGCTACATGTCCATAGTAGTGTTAAAAATAAGTTGGCCGTACTTAAAGATTTAGGACCGGTTTCTGAATTGAGAATTTCGCTGAGTAAATACTTAAGTGACGTTCTGTTACTTTCTTTTCTGAGAAATTCGAAGAGACAGCACTACAGTTAACCTTTTACTTAGCGAAATTCTCAATTCAGAAACTGGCCATTAGGCACGTTCATTTTGCTATGGCTCCCCAACCAAAATGCATTATCACGCTGCACCGCACTCCGCTGCATAGCGCGGAGCGGCGGATTTCTAAATTGTAATGCAATTTGTATAGAAAACACGCCTAGGACAACAAACACACTGCCACCGTGCCGACGCGTCACCGCGTGGGAGCGCGTCCCGCGCGCGGATTTCCGCGGGGGTACCTACAACACACTGGCTACGCAGTGACGGTGACGCGGATCCGCGCCTCCGTTGTAGCACCCATCCTATTCATCCGATTTTGATGAATGAGGTGTCAATCGATTTTTTATTGGACTTCAGGTGACTTAGGCCTATATTGTGTTCGGTAATGGAGCACTTAGGTATTTTTTTTACAAATTAGGCTACGATCGTGGTTGCCGGCTACTTAGGCTATAACGGAGTGAGATGGAATTTCTAATAGCTGTTCGTCGTCGTCGTCTTCGTCGTCTAGGTCTTCTGCGGGGTATGAGGCCGTGCCTCTTGTCCCGGGCGGCTTCTCCGGGGGTATCGCCTCCGGGACATTCATGGACGCAAAAAGGTATAAACAGGCAACCTCGAAAATAGGTAATGCCTAAAATACGTCAATAACAATTTGTCACTTTGAAGAACTTTTGTTCTACGGCTTTCGAAATGTTTTTGTTACATTTACCACAGCCCTACTTTGCGTCGGCGCTGTTTGATACATAATACGAGTATTTGTATTACACAACGGACATTATTTAGTTTAGGAAAATGATTTACGTAGGCTCCAACACTGGCAGAGCGCGTTGGATAGGATAGATTGATAGATAGAGATTAAATATATTACTTAAAAAAAAAATCGTAGAACATTGATTGTAATACAGACTCTAATTGGAGTGTTTATTTCATTAATTTTATTTTAGATACCTAGAAAGATAGATAAATCATTTATTCACATTAGACACACACACGTATACAAAGCAAAGCAATACAAGTCTAACTAAAAGTCACAGTACGAAGAAAGCATACAAAAAAATCGCTCGTAGCCCCGGCTGCCTGAGTGATCTTAAACGATCACGAAGGTTAAGCAACACAGGGCGCGTTCAGTGCATGGATGGGTCGCCGTCTATGCCTGACGCTAGTGGCATTTTTCCGAGCGGTTCCGTGCTTCGCAAGGCACGTTAAGCTGTTGGTGCCGGCTGCCGTCGATAGATGGCAGTCGTTAAGCCAAGTCAGAGGCCTTAGGGCGGCTTGAAAACTTCTGACAGTAGACGAGCCACTAGTCTACAAGCCTCCACCAATCCGGACTTGGCCCCCGTGGTGGAGTATGGCCTATACCTTCCTCAGGGAAGAGACCCGTGCCCCTCGGTGGGGACATTATGGGTTGATGATGATACAAAAAAACAATGACATACATAAAAAAAGCAAAATACACTGAAAATGTTCCATACACGGTACGGCAATGTACAAGAGTAACCAACGTAGGTGCGGCAAATATGAATGGGCTTCGACTCAGCCAGCGTGTGCTGAAAATTCGGGAAGAAGTTCAGTGCTGATATTCTGCCGGTACCCGGTGTGAGCGGCATCCAGGGCGAAGAGAGCTGAGCTGAGATGGTCAAATTGTTATAAGACCGGATTAAATAATGGAATGTCAAGATATCAGAATAAATAATTTTATAGGAAAGTTACCTTCTAGATCAAGGCTCTGCTGACTTTCGAACTTAAAAAATGTGGTGAGACCTCACCGCGGCACAACCCAACTTTGCACAGCAACAACAAAGTTCTCCAATACGCCCGCGCCAGTTAATTTACAAAGACAAAGTTCAAAAACCACAAAGACAAAGTTTCCCTTGGTTGTCGAAATATACGTTTTTTGTGGCATAAACAGCCGTTTCTTTTTTTTACGTTAACTTAGAAGTTTGATTTCTTCACAGCTTCAAGGGACTGCTACACTTGAGTATATGGTTTTAATTTGAACTCGATACCTTCACGCGTTCCCGAGATAAAAGATCTTGACAGATAGACGAACGGATGAACGGACGGACGAACAACAAAGTGATCTTATAAGGGTTCCGTTTTTTCCTTTTGGAGGTACGGAACCCTAAAAAAAACTTTTTTGCAGTTTTCCTCTTTGCAGTGGCGTTGTTTGGTAGGTAATGCTTAAAACTATGTTATAACGATACTAGCTATCCCGGCGAACTTCGTACCGCCTCAGAATCAATAAATATTCCGTTCTTGAGATATCATCAAAAAAATCCTTTCTATACCAAATGTATCAAAAAATTTATTTTCATCACTACATTTTTTCAAAAATGTTGCCCACGTTTTATTACTTACTAGATGATCCCGTGAACTTTGTGTCACCTAATCAATCATTTTGTTTCTTCTCACCATTTAAACCTTCCCTGTACTTCCACAAATATAAAAAAAGAAAAATTAGCCAAATCGGCCCAGTCGTTCTCGAGTTTTAGCGAGACAAACGAACAGGAATTGATTTTTATATATATTATATAGATTCTTCTATTCGAGGTGGAGACAAATCCAAGCAATCCAAAGTTCATAAAAATCGGCCCATCGGTTCATGAGTAAAACTGGAATAACTAACAACTTTGTTTTGTATTATAGATGTTTAACACTTCCAATCCCATTACCAAAACCTGGTCACCGACTTTCACCAAAACTCATCAAGCTCGACGAAATAAGCCAAAACTGGAGTGCTTTTATATGTTAAGGAGTTTGAGTATCTACGTTTTAGTTCCATTTTCAGGCCTTGGTTACCAAGTTTCACCAAAGTCCTCGTTATGACTGGTGAAAGAAGCTTAAATTCGAAGAGTCTCCTATTTTCCGTCGATGAGAAACTTTCTCCATCTTCCATCATTAGACCCTCGTCATCAAGTTTTGCAAAAGTCGTGATACAAACCGATTAAATAAGTTCCAACTCGTAGTATCCGTCGAAGTCACCCGTATCCGGCTTTCGTCCCATCATCATACGCTTGCCTCCATATTGTTCAAAGCATCGCCTTATAAAATCCATCAAATAAGCTCAAACGTGTCAGATGTGATGTTGTTCATTAAACAAATTCAGCGCTTGTTTGTTCCAACATCAGGTGCTGACCACCATGAAATACAGAGGTACATCCTGAATGGATCACTGTGCCCCAAGATACAATTTAATTTAGTATGGGGCTTAGAGTTACTTTATACATATATTGTTAATTTTTGTTCAGCTCAATAAACATTTTTCATTTTCACAAATACTCACCTATTACTATTTATTGTGTTCTACATTACTACAATATTTATTATACTATAGTAGCCACGATCATAATCGTAACTTCAAAAACTTTCAATGGTAAATAAATCTCATTAAAGCCGCTTACCGCTCTTCCCAACACTTGAAAACGTTTCCAGGCATAGAACGTATGCTTCTTGACCCTCGCCTCCGCTCACCCTTCCTTAATCCTTGCCCTCTCACCACCCTGCACCCCAACGCGTATTTTATTTTACATGCATACCTAAACTCACGCCTGTATGCCCGATATCCTGACAAACCTCTTCCGTTTCATACAAATTAATTAGTAGCTTCATGCACACACGCCCTGTCTTGGGCACTTTTATATTGCCCTTCGCTTATACATCCCCTATAACCACTACTTACTATTATTATGTTAGCTTCCCTTCCCCCTATTTGTTTTAGCTAGGCAATAATATAAAATTAAATCTTGTCAATTGTTTATCCAATCCGTTTTTTCCTAAAAGGGGGTCACGATGCCATCTGCCGGGTCCAGATTGTACCTCTATTTTCCAACAATTGAGGGAGGCAGTAAAAAAATTAAATGTAGTCAATTACTTGAATTCCTGGTTTACCGTTTGTTCCTGAAAAGACGATCACGACGCCATCTACCTGGTCCACTTGTATTTTCAAACCAACCAGGGAGGCAACAAAAAAATAAATTAAATGTTGTCAATTGTTTATCAAATCCGTTTTATCCTGAAAACGATTTGACGAATTCCAATATTTCTAAAAAAAAAATTAATCTGAGAAAGAAATCAAAGATTAAAATTTGTTATTAAACACAAACTGTAATTGTAGCGTTTCAGAAATTTCTCACTTTTAAGATAACCCTGCATTATTCATCTTAATCTGTGGCTAACGGTGCTGGTGTTACAATTACGTAAAACATTAAATAATCAAGTAATCGTGTTAAGTTATCATTGTACAACTGTTTGTTTGCCTTAATAAATAAAAATTTAATTAAATACAGTGGGACGTACATAGGCTGTTTACAGCTGCTTATGAATGATGATGAAAATAAAATAAAAATTATGTGGTGATGCGGATTACAATTTGGATTACCGTCGGTGCGTGATTACAAACCGATTTTTATTATTTCGCTTATTCACACAGCAAACATGGTTTTGCCTTGTGACGCTTTTGAAAACAAGAAACAATATCATCACCGAACTTTCCGGCCTCGATGAACGCACACCCTTACACGTTAACTTTGCTCTTAGTAACACGAAACAGTAACCAACAGGCACTTGTGGAGTCTGACATTTGTTGTGATATATCAGGCGTAGTGAGTGCAAGGGAGTATATCAAATTAATTAAGTTAGAGTAGTTTCAAAGTCAGGGGCCTATACACTAACGACATTGACCGCAGCGGTGTACAGTTGACTAACCAAGTGTAAGCGAATTTAGTCCTAGAGATGCTGTCAAATTAGGGCGTTTCAAATCACTTGATAAGTAAGGGCAGCTTTCGCCAAATCACTGGATAAATAATTAAACAAGCATACATAGATCATAGACAATTGACAGGGTTGTCAGTCGTACAGTTTATCCACGGATTGCTGTACAATTAATGTCATGGTGCAAAACGTTTTGGTATTTATTCACTGGATAGAGACAAACCCTGGATAAATAAATAGATAGTGCTGTGAGATAGCGTTTGCGCAGGTCAACCTAAGTAAATAGATAAATACCTATCCAGGGATAAATTAATAAATAGCAAATTGCCAAGGTTTTCAGTCATACAATTTATTTATTTAGTTTGGATAGCTGTGCAAATGCCGTTGCGCTAGGCGTTTTTGGACTTATTCACGGGATAAGGCTTACCTATGGATAAACAGATATATAGTGCTGATGTGCTAGTATTGGCGCAAGCCAGTCATTCTTTTTAGGGTTCTCTACCCAAAGGGCAAGGGACCCTATTACTAAGACTCCACTGTTCATCTGTCTATCTGTCACCAGGCTGTATCTCATGAACCGTGATAGCTTGACATTTGAAATTTTCACAGATGACGTATTTATGTTGCCGCCATAGCAACAAATACTAAAAACAGAACAATAGAAATATTTAAGGGTGCTCCCATACAAAAAACGTGATTCGTTCGCCGTTTTTTGCTCGATATAAATAACGGCAACAGGTAGACGCTTGAAATATTCAAATGTTGTATAATTAATAGTACGGAATCCTTCGTGCGCGAGTCCGACTCGCGCTTTGCCAGTTTTTTAAACCTGTTTTCAGTTTCCTTTTAATTTTTGTACTTACACAACACATTTATCCTGGAGAGGTTGCCAGGGTTTGCTACGTGACACGCTTCATCAACATTGATTGTTTCGGGTACTCTTTATCTTGCCCTTCGTTAATTCATCCCTTATTTGGATTGTAGGGCCGCTGCAATTAAAATGGCTCACTCTGTTGGAAGGCAATAGGACGATCGGTCGTCGACAAAGATTTGAAGCAGATTGCACAGGAAGGCTGCAGCTGTGATATTGCCTTTGGAGAAGCATGCAAGAAAGGGATAAATTGAATTGAATTGTTAAAGCTATTAACTAGATAAACTATGTAATATACCATTGAATTTTAAGAGGGGACCATTGAATTTGAAGTCCCAGTAGCGGGACTGTTAATTCTCACTCTCTTTGTCTCACGGACCGAGTGTCTTAGTATTAGGAGAGTGATGTGTAGACAGTCATTCTAGTCATTAGTTTTACTAGTAAATGTTATATTATGTTGAACGGTGAGTAGGCACCATTCTTTTGCTTTGCTTGCTTTTTGTAGGCAGTGTTGGATTCAGACGTTCAGAAAATTATTGTCTATGGAAATTAAAATAATACTACTTGTCCAAAATTATGCTACGTTTCGTTTTCCGGCGTTTTTGTTTAAATAACATTTTATTCGTAAGTGGAAATTTTCAAAATAGTATTTTCTTATTTTCTAAGAGCTGTTAAAGCAGAAGAAACAACACACGTACAAACACTATAATATTATAGTATTTTCAATTCAATTGAAAAATAGATAGATAGAATATTATTGCACAAAAGGGGTGTTTGTACAAAGGCGAGCTTAATACTAGCACAGAGGAAAAATACTAGTAACTATTAATTAGGGAAAGTGTACTGCAGCTACTTATTAATGACTTATTCACTGTCGAGTCCCGGCTTGTGTGTAGGTAGTATAGTAATCGAAAATAATGCTATGAAAACTTCTCTGTCACACTCATTCATAAAATATATTCATCCTACTCTGTCAGAACGACCGGGATAGTAAAACATTACGTGGGGTGGGGGAATCCCTGCCTAGCGTCAATGCCTGATTTGATTTCCCCACACGTACAAACATTCCTGATATTGTAGGGTATATAGGTTAAAGTATGAAATTGGCGTTTTATTGCAATAGGTTCTTTGAATTGACATATAATCTTCATGGTTTGAGGTTTTCGAATGAAACTTTTTTCAAATGGTTTCTATGATGTTCTTTTTTTAAAAAATGTGAAATATCGATTTTCAATTGTTTTTGTTATTCAATTTAGACAAGAAAGATGGATACTGCGAAAATTCGAGTGGCCTTACGATACTACATACTACATATACATCATGAAATAATGGTACTAATAGTATAATTATACTATGAAATCCATCACTGTATGATTCGGGCTACAATTGCCAAGTCCCGCTACTCGCTCTCGGCGTAGTATTGGCACTCTACTGAAAGAAATTAGAACATCTACTCGAAAGACAAATAGTGCATTCGCCAAGTAAGCACAACGAATACTGAAGCACACCGGGTCTTACTTACACTGAAATAAGAACTGTGACTCCTCTTTTACAATGCAAGCGGTTCGGCTCTGGAATGCCTTGCCTGTGGAGGTCCGACGTGCAATCTCTTCCTGTATTTAAAGAACTGCTAGAGGATCATTACCTTAGTCAATGATCGTAACTCTGTTGCTTTCTGAATTTTATATAAATACATTTTCCTGTTATTGGTGTTATCAGATATATATTTATTGACACTTTTATTACATTTATTTATGTACATTTTCTATTCATTCATGTATTATAGTATATTAAAGTATATATACGAGTACGTGTAAATGTCTATCTATATTGTTATTATCACTATCATAAGCAGCCTATATACGTCTCACTGTAGGGCACTGGCCTTCTCTCAGGGACAGAGTATGGGCTTAATCACTACGCGTGCCCACGGCGGATTGACGATTTCAAGCGTTGAGGTACTAAAAATAGCTCAGACACTCAGTTTTCCTCGCGATGTTTCCCTTCACGGTTAGCAAGTGGTATTGCTACTATAACTTCATAAATGTTCACAACTTAGAAAACAAAGTCATAGATACTATGGAAATCGAACCTGGGTCTCTCGCTTCTGAGTCCAAACTTCTGCCCACTAGGCTACCACCGCTCTTATCACTATAGATTATTACATGTTAGTCAATTTATTTATGAGTTCCATCTTACGTACACCTACCTCCCCACTGTCATCTTTTTACACTCATGGCCATCCTAAGGTCATCTGGAAGAGATCGCTCTTCGCAATAAGACCGCCGATTGTATACTACTAAGAACTATATATTAAGTACCTTATCTCTTTAAATTACTGGTGTGCAATAAATATTTACATATCTATCTATCTGTATCTGTACTAACACACTTTACGTACTGACCTACAAAAGACTGAAAAGATCTTCTGCACCAGTGTGTAACTGCTAAAGCCAGTTTAATCAGCAGTCTCCACAAAGGCTCTCCGATGACTGATTGCGGCAACGAACTGGCCTAAAACCGTTGCCAATTGCGTCGGCAAAAAGGACAAGAAAACACAACAAAGCTACTGCGTCTTTTCATATAAAACTGTGTTACAGTTTAGGAAGTACAGTACCTACTTACGTACAACTTACAAAGTAGATACTGTACTTACTTCCTTACAACTTACTTACGTTCCACGCACGTTGACAGTTTTTTTAAGTTGTCACTTGCCATTTTGGCACGAAAGAAAACAGTCAACTTTACTGTTAACAGATTGTTAAAAGCGTTCACGGTCTTGGTCCCTCTCGTTCTGGCAAACGCTGCTCGAGTGAGTGATACTTTAGGACGACTTGCACCAAGTCACTGGATAAGTAAGTAATTAGATAAATATATATCCTGGGATAAACGAATGAATAGGTGATCGACAAATTTGTTACTCATGTTTTTTAATATATTATGAATAGCTCTGAAATGTCATGTTGCAAGATGTTTTTGCTGTCAGATACTAGTGTTGGTGCAAATTGGCCTTAGTGATACAAATTTGAAAATCCACTCTCTCGTGGAATTCTTAATTTACCTCGAATGGGACTTCATTAGAGGTGTTAAGTGTGTTATAAAAGTCCTGAGTCATAAACGGGAACCTATAACTAAGACTTCACTGACCATCTGTCTATCTGTCCGCCTGTGTGTCACCAGACTGTATCTCATGAACCGTGATAGCTAGGCAGTTGAAAATTTCACAGATGACGTATTTCTGTTGCCGCTACAACAAAAAATAGAAAAATAAATATTTAAGGGGAGCTACAAGAAACGTAATTTTTTTGCCGTTTTTTGCTCGATATCAATAACTGCAATAGTTAGACGCTTGCAATATTCACAGAATAATTAATTTTATATTCGCTTAAAAAATAAAAAATTAAATTAAAATAAAATAAATATTTAAGGGGTCTGCCATACAACAAAACATGATTTTTTCCGTTTTTTATTTTATTTTTGTTTTTTTTTTTCGATCTTTGTATCTAATATTGTATAGAACCCTTCGTGCGCGAGTCCGACTCGTACTTGGCCGATTTTCCGACTTTACCCTTCATAACACGTTGTAATTCACGATCAATATTAATAGCAGTGGAAAATTAGTCTGGTATAAGAACAAAGCAGACTTGTCCTATCGCCTAGAGGTTCTATTAGATGCATTTACATTTTTTTTAACACAGTAATTATGATGACAGTGATGTCGCCATCATGGCAAGTAGCAAACGCTGGTCTCAGACTCCCCTTTCATGAGTTTATGTGCTTATGTCTGTATGAGCATAGTGTAGATAAAGGCGTGACCAGAGAGACAGTCTTATTATAACAGAATCTTGAAAAACACGAGGAACCGAACACTATCCAAAATAAGTTGCTGACAGTAATAGTGATTAACCACTATTTAATAAACAGAACTTAGAGTTTCTTTTTTCGAGGTTGGGATTTCGAACCTCGGCTCATGTACTGTATGACTTTGTTTTCTAACTTACGTACATTTGTGAATTTGTAGTACGACTCGCCAACGGTGAAGGAAAACATCATGAAGTAACCTGTGTGCCTGAGCTATTCACATACCTCAGCGCTTGAAATATCCAATCCGCGGCGGTCACGTGTGATGGTGAAGCCCATACTCTCTCTCTGAGAGAAGGCCTTTGCCCTACAGTGAGTCGTATATAGGCTGCTTATGAAGTGCAAAAATACACAAACATGGGCACAGATCTTGGATTACGTGCACTTGGTGCAGCCGAGCTACCGAGATACTGCACCCTCGCTACTCGTGATTGCGGTACGCACTGAATGACTGACTATCGATCACTGTTATCTCCCTTCCGCCAGGGAGCGCCGGACACTTTACCCGATTTGCACGAATTTCTCAATGCCTGCATTGTGCGTAGACAAATGCGGCTGGGTGTTGGCGGAAACTATTTTTCATAATTTTTCGCCGTTTGCCAAATACCTATATATCGTGGATTCGCTAGCATTTGCGGGTGCTTTGTGATTTATCTTTGGGCAGGCGATAAAGTGGTTGATTTCATTTTGAAATTGGAAACGTCTTTTCGTTCGCTTCAGTGTAGGCTCAAATTTCAAGAAAAAGTGCGTACCTCTTATAGACGCGTATTTACGGGAGCTGTAAGGTGCAAAAAGAATTATTCGAGAAAAAAAAAAACAGTTATGGCCGAAATAGTGAAAAAAAAAATATTTTTTTCTGAATTTTTGATTTTGGCGCTCGATATTTTGTAAATGAAGAATGATATCAAAAATTTGAGAAAAACGCCTCTGGGCAACTTAGTCAGCTACAACTTGAGCCTTAAACAAACACGATCGGGTTAAGTGTTTGCCCTGTAGTCTAACCTTTTTGAAACAAGTCAAAAAGTCAGAACGACATTTTTCACATGACATATGTCTCGAATTTCCAATGTGGTACGTTAGTCGTAAGAGACACGAAATTCGTGAATTTTTTTTAGCTGTTTAGATCCGAATCAATTTCTTTTTCTTCTTTATGTGTCTCCTATTGGAGGTTGGCAGCCAATTCAGGTTGAAAAGACAATTTGAGGCTGCCAATATAAACAAGGAACTGGTACTGTGTTCAAACTACTGTCGTAAGTTGAATACCCATGTTACCTTCGGTCTTCCAGGTCCCCTATCTATCTCTATCAGCACTATCTATCTGTATCATAACTTTGAGCTATATATTTATGTATTATTTACTATGATCTTCGCAGGGCGGCTGGCAAGAGCTGGATGAGAGTAGCCGAGGACCGTGCTCAGTGGCGTGCTATAGGAGAGGCTTATGTCCAGATAGACAAGCATAGGCTGATGATGATGATGATGATGATGATTTACTATGTAGTATTTTATTTATTTTTACAGGTAAGTACTTACCTATTTAGTCTATGTACTCGTAGTGTATTTATTTTTCACTTGATGTTGGCTATGGTTAAGGATTTTTGTAGTTTATGCAGTTTATATTGTACATCAGACCCGTTTTTTACCGCTGTTCCGGCTCTTCAAGGTTTACTGGAAGCAATCTCTTACAGAGTCAAGCTCGCCTTTGTAGATGCTATTTCTTATGTAATGTCCAGTTCAATGTTTCGTGTGCAATAAAGTATATTATTATTCTCCTTCTCCAAATTAACTAATAATTTATATTTTTTACAAATGCCTTCGCTGGGTACTTTGCCAACTTCGTGACGTCCTTGTCTGTTTACCATGCAACGGGGTATCCTAGTTTGGGATAATATGTTGATTTTTGCACATCCCTATCTTCGGGCTTCATTTATACCTCAACCTAACGCTGCAAAATGTGTCTTTCCATGCTGCCTACCTTACAATGCCTTAACAGGCGTCAGCCAAACTTAATGCTATGTGCAAACTTGCTACTTTGCACATTTACACACACACGTGTGTAAATGTGCACACACAGTACACACTCTGCTCAGTTATATTACGGGCGTAATTGCAACAAAAATGTAAAGATTGATCTGCTATTGACCGCACAGCAGATCAACCAGACAAAATCGGACTCGGAGTCATAAAAGGCAGACATTTTGGCCTACAAGTTAGACACATGAATGAGTGAACAGTATAAAAAATAACAATGAAGTTTGGGTAAGTACTCGCCGAAGGCAGCTACGGATCGGTATTCCACACGACAAAATCGCAAGGCTGACTTAAAGGCATATCAAATACCCCTCAAACGAACTTGGTATTTGATACCAGCACGTGGAATTAACGTAGCATTGAAAATCTCAGGCACAAAAAACCTCACCATAAAATATGCTACTTATCTATAACTAAAAAGTCTCTGAACAGTAAAATATCAATAAAATTTTTCAAGCTAGCCTTAAAGGGCAAGGCCCTTGTCTTAAACCGGGCACCGCAGCCTCCTTTGACCTTGCTTGCCCTTGGCGAAAATCAATTGGGGGGGTCCGAGATAGCGACAACAGGTTTTACGACACGTTTTATTAGAGGACGCGGAAATCCTTAGAAGCACCCTGTAGCTGTTCCCTTTTGACCAAGTAAACTCGGCTAAGGAATATGCTCGACTCTTGGCTTTTTTTATACATCTTATATACGTCCTATTGCAGGGCACAGGCCTTCTCTCAGAGGTTTAATTACCACGCGTGCCCGATGCGGATTGGCCACTTCAAGCGCTGAGATATGGGAACACCTTAGGCACTTAAGTTTCCTCACGATGATTTCCTTCACGGCGTTAGCTAGTGGTATTGCTATTACAACTTCACAAATTTACGTAGAAAACAAAGTCATTGGTACATGCCGGGATTCGAACCCACAACCTCCCGAATGAAAAGCCGGCGTTCTATCGCTCCGCTACTACCGGCCGAGTGCGAGTCGGACTCGCGCACGAAGGGTTCCGTACCTTTATTATTATTATTATTTATCTATACAACATCAGACAAAGAACGAATTTGAGAACAGCGTCATCTATAGAAACAAACAAAAAGCGTTTAACATTGACATTTAACGACATGACATCGGCGCTGTGAAGGTTACATAGATGGCCGCTAGATGGCGAGCGCTGTCTTTAGACAACGTTTGTTGTATGGGCTATTATTGTTAGCCCCCCCTAAATATTTATTTAATTTTTTTTTAAGTATTTGTTGTTATAGCGGCAACAGGAATACACCATGTGCGAAAATGTCAACTGCCTAGCTATCACGGTTCATGAGATATAGCCTGGTGACAGACGGACACACAGACGGACAGTGAAGTCTTAGTAATAGGATCCCGTTTGGCGGATACGGAACCCTAAACATACTAAGTTGACGTTTCATAGGCCACAAGAAAAAAAGAAGCCCCTGTTTCTCGTATACCTACTGAAAATAACCTAAATTTGATCGATTGTTCAAATTGCATACCATAAAAACCACAGCTGATAGCTTTTAACATTAATTAACTAACTAGCTGGCTAACTAGGGCCAAGCGCTAATGGAAAAAAAAAATACAATCCCTGTTTGCAAAAAGTAACAAATGGATCTTAATAAAAGCTAATCGCTCAGTAAACACTAATCGAGAAACTGGGGCCATTTTTGAGTGTGAATTTTGTAGGGAGAAATAAATCAAAGATTTTTTTTTATTCGTAGAAGCCACGTATATATTTTTTATAATTCTTAGTTATGTATTAACTAATTATTAGTTAATAATTACTCTTTTCGCAACCGTTGTCAACTTGTGGCATCACGTAGAGAAAATCATTGAAAATCTTTTTGAGTTTCAAAAGGATTCGTTAACAAATAACTGCAAATTTACCACGAAAATTTACAAAGAGACTAGCGCCAATCGTGAGATTGAAATAAATAAAAATATCTTTCTCGTTAATGTGAAAATATTGAATAAAACCTCTAGACGTCTTAGAACAAGTTCACTTTGTTCAATCTTGTTTACAATTCTATAGAGTAATTTAATAGCTCACAAAGTTAATTTTATTTGCATGGTGTATGATTTTATTTGCATGCTGGGTGAGCAATTTTATACCTCGGCCAATGACAGCTCTATTTGCAATGCAAATTGCACTTTACCTTCTAACGTGTACGTCCCATTTCACACTGTCGCAAACTATTTTGCTTGTGTGAATTTAATGTAATACTTCGTTAGCCGTTTATCCTGCCAGCCTAGTGACTAATGCCTCCCTATACAATTCAAAATGTTCTGACTGTCCTGTTCTCTGTGTATTTTTGTGAGGTTTTTTTTTTATCCTTATTTGTAACTATCGTCTGTTTTTTTTTCTTGTGATGTGTTAATTTGGGACAATGAATGCCATTATTTCTATAGCAAACTCCAGTATGATTTAAATGATTGACGCTGCCACTTATCCTCTGGGAATAAATTAAGCGCGGAAATTCATCTCAAAATAATAATAACGAAGGTCTCAGTAGAATAAAATAATAGAGTCAGTGGGGAAAAGCCGTAACCACCACGAAATAAGTTTCACTAAACTAACGAGATTAAGTTCATGTCGGAGGATTATGTTGTAAATTCTGTAATAGGTATGGCTCTAGTAGCTCTGGAGGTGAAGGCAGGTCGTAAGAAACTACCAAGGAGGATATCTTGCGTTCGGTTCCTGCGATGCGGTATAGAATTATATTAATTTGCATAGTCTAGATTTTTTTATTTTTCAGGATTTACCAATGAATTCGTGTACTAAATTACGCACTTTTGTGAATTTGTGGTATCAATACCACTTACTAACTGTGAAGTAAAATATCGTGAATAAATCTGAGTGTTCACAGGTATTAACAAAGGATTTATTTTATTTCTATATTGCACTAATTACATTGTAAGTGTAGAAGGGCGTGCTTAATGCAAGAAGCATTCCCTTCCAGCAAACCATTGATCTAAGTGTTGGAGGGGTTCACAGGTATTAACAAAGGAAAACCATTGGAGCTCAATTAAACACTTTTATTCTCCTCTTTACAACTTTTCCAATAGCCCCCCAAAAAGTCAATGACTTCCCGCCAAAAACGAACACCACAGATTGACTGCACCTTCGCAGATGGCACAGATTATCGTGACCTTCTTGGATGCCACGGTGTCACACACACCATGGAGTTAACGCCCCCTGCGTTTGATATCGCCAACACGCGGTGGGTTCCCGTGTTCATACTCGTGTGCCTACCCATACTCTCTCCTTCTGAGAGAAAGGCAGTGCGGTATGTTAAACGTAAAATACAGAGAACAAGCATAAAATACAGAGAACGGTTCAATAAATGGGTGTAACTGTACACAGATGTTTCTTCGTGAAAAACACACACGCAACACCGATCTTTAAATATTTTTTTTGGTAAAATAGTTTGACGGCTGATTTCTTCCAACATTTGGGAAATAACGCAACTTTTTTTTAAACAACTTTTTACCAAAGGTGGTCTTTATTGCAGCTTCGCAATTATTAAAATCTGAGCCATTTACTAAATAGACTAAAACTTTTGATAACCTATGGGATAAAACATACGCATTTTGCGTCGTCAGCCTTTTTTTTTAATTATGGAAACGACGGATAACAGCAATGTCCATGTTTCATAATATACTTTATCTACATTCATATCATAATCTTTTTTTTTAATGTCAAAAGTTGACTCTATAAAAAACCTAATTTCATTTTCGTGGTACCAAAAGTGCAACTAAAAATACCTAAAATTGCGCGCGCAAAACTGAGTGCAGACGATTGAATGTCAAGATACTTTTGTCGAAATTGCGCCATTTTGTTTCAAAAATTTCATTTATTGGATTAAAAATGTCTGAATCTGAAAGTGACAGCAATAATTTTGAGAACTTAACTCCACCCGATATTTTGGAAAAAGCATCAAAAGTAACGAATAGTCTTTTGCCGGAAAAGTCAAGAAAAATGTATGTATTGTTTAAAGTTATGTATTGTTTAAAGCCTGTCAATATGTGTTTTCCTTTGATTCCTTACTTTGAAGATTAATACATGAGTGTAGATAAAGTACACTACTTTGAGACTGACTGACTGACTACATGGGACTGCACATAACTTGGTATTAAAACACTCGCCAATGCTATTAAAAAACTCGCCAAGGCTCGTTTTTTTTTAAAATCTCGCTCGTGTTTTAATAACCCTCATTATGTGACAGTCACATAAACTACTATTAT
This sequence comes from Yponomeuta evonymella, assembly GCA_963969515.1. Taxonomy (NCBI): domain Eukaryota; kingdom Metazoa; phylum Arthropoda; class Insecta; order Lepidoptera; family Yponomeutidae; genus Yponomeuta; species Yponomeuta evonymella. The sequence continues at coordinate 5,639,054 of OZ018349.1, forward strand.
TGCACACGAAACATTGAACAGGACATTACATAAGAAATATCATGTACAAAGGCGAGCTTATCTCTGTGAGAGATTTCTTCCAGCAAACCTTGGAGAGTCGGAACAATGGTAAAAACGGGTCTAAATACGTGTACATAGTAAAGTACATAAACTACAAAAATACACAAACATATTTCATTACCTATGGGTAAGCATATAGCAGCTGTAAAGTCTGAACGAAGAACAACATTAATACAATGCTAAATGCTACAAGTTGCATTGTTTTCCAAATCTTTATAGAAATCAACCGTGAAACGAATTTTCCATTAAAAATCAAAATCAAAAAAATTAAGTTTAACCCGTTTTGAGCTAATAAAATTAAAGATGTTTGTATGTGTGTATGTGTTTTGTATTTGCTACCCATTATAAAGACATGTGTATACAGCCACACCCATTTATCGTACTGTTTTGTATATAATCTTTTATGGAAAACACGAGCAGGAAACGCGGCTTTAGGCACAAAAATGTTATGTTGTTCTTTGGCGGTTATGTAGTTGTTGTTGACTAGAAATTCACGCAAGTCTTGTATGTTTACAGAGTGTATGAAATTTACCTTATCTTGCTACTGCCTTGACTGCCTCGTCGGTCTAGCGGTCTCACGTCTGATTAACATGACGGAGGTCGTGGGTTCGTGTCCAACTGGGGGCCGAAGTACATTTGCACACATGGCCTCAGTCTGGGTGTATTTCCATGTTTGCGATGTCTTTGCCCGGTTACCATAGCAACGGTATGCACCGTCTAGTCTAGACAAGTGATTATGTTGTGAGGAAGTTATTAAGGGTTAAAGTATGAAATTGCCGTTTTATTGCAATAGGTTCTTTGAATTGACATAGAATCTTCATGGTTTGAGGTTTTCGAATGAAACTTTTTTCAAATGGTTTCTATGATGTTCTTTTTTTAAAAAATGTGAAACATTTGAATATCGACTTTCAATTGTTTTTGTTATTCAATTTAGGCAAGAAAGGTGGATACTGCGAAAATTCGAGTGATTATGAGGCACCCATTTTTCGTATTTTTTTTATTTTATTGATTTGACGCAAGTGAGTCAATATTGTGGGTAAGGTAACGTTAAGCCATGCCGCTAATTCCTGGGTAGTTTGACTAGGGTCGGCTTCCACTATCTCTCTTAATTCATCGTTATTCACCTGTGTGGGCGGTCTTCCTCGTGGCTCGTTCTTTAAGTCGAAATTTCCATCACGAAAGCGTTTAAACCAAAATCGCACGGTGCGTTCATTAGTAGACCCCTCTCCAAACGCAGCATTGATATTGCGGGCTGTTTCTGCCGCGTTAGTTCCGCGTCGGAACTCGTATTCAAAAATCACTCGAATTTTCGCAGTATCCATCTTTCTTGTCTAAATTGAATAACAAAAACAATTGAAAGTCGATATTCAAATGTTTCACATTTTTTAAAAAAAGAACATCATAGAAACCATTTGAAAAAAGTTTCATTCGAAAACCTCAAACCATGAAGATTCTATGTCAATTCAAAGAACCTATTGCAATAAAACGGCAATTTCATACTTTAACCCATATTATTATTATTACCGCCTGTCTTCTTGGTCTAGTCACTACTGGACGCTTGATTAACAATACAGAGGTGGATTCGATTCCCGTCGGGGGCCGCCATACTTTGATTAGTTTTTAGGATTCTGTACCCAAAGGATAAGGGACCTTATTACTAAAGGAAGTCCGTCCGTCCGTTAGACAGTTGAACTTTTCACAGAAACTAAAAACATAATAAAATAAATATTTAAGGGCCCCCATACAACAAACGCGATGTTTTTGCCGTTTTTTGTCCTTGAAAATATTCTTGAAATATTCAAATGTTGTATAGAAAATGGTACGGAACCCTTCGTGCGTGAGTCTGACTCGCATTTGGCCGGTTTTTTATTATTCATGTCACAGAAAAAATACTAATTATTAACAGCCAAAATCAGAATGCCAAATGCGTGATTTTCGCAGTACAATCTATACAATAAGCAACTTGTAAAAATTCCTAAAAACGGTCTTAGCCTAAGTTTGGAACTAAAACTTATCTTGTTATCACTGAACAGTTTTGTAAGTCTGTCAAGTTTTAACGTTAACTCATACAGCAACGACTTTATAACTCAGAAGCAAGAACACTTATCGTTAACTTTTCATTGAATATAACAATTGCCGTAAAAATATACTACAGATTTAACAAGATATCCGAAATAGCCCCCTTTTTGCTTCAACGGGTTCGTTCAAGCTAATATAGACTCTGCAACAAGCAAACTAAGAGCTATCAGTTGAGGAAGACCTTTCCGCCTCATGAAACTCTCATAAATATATCGTTATTGATATCACTCGATACCCTGAATAAGTAGGGTTACTTCTTAATATCGTACATACAAATGTACATACATACATAACGCCTTACATACAAATGTACATACACACATACAAATGGTCTGTCTGGGTGTGTTTCCATGGTTGTGCTGGTTTCATTAAAACTTTGTTTTATTTGAGTACAACCCAATATTCCTGGAGTAAAGGTTTCTGTGTTGGGTTCACCTTACATTACACAAAATCACGCCTGTATCCCGGAGGAGTAGGCAGAGACCAGGATTCATCACGTGCCACGGTCCTGCCAAACCTCTTTCGCTATGAACACGCGGCACGACTTGCTCTTTGCTAATACTTTCATTATTCATTTGGTTGGGTACTTGGTACCTGAGAGGAATGCTTGGTATCATCATCAACCCATTATGTCCCCACCGAGGGGCACGGGTCTCTTCCCTGAGGAAGGTATAGGCCATACTCTACCACGGGGGCCAAGTCCGGATTGGTGGAGGCTTGTAGACTAGTGGCTCGTCTACTGTCAGAAGTTGTCAAGCCGCCCTAAGGCCTCTGACTTGGCTTAACGACTGCCATCTATCGACGACAGCCGGCACCAACAGCTTAACGTGCCTTGCGAAGCATGGAACTGCTCGGAAAAATGCCACTAGCGTTAGGCATAGACGGCGACCCATCCATGCACTGAACGCGCCCTGTGTTGCTTAACCTTCGTGATCGTTTAAGATCACTCAGGCAGCCGGGGCTACGAGCGATTGGTATCAAGTTCACTAAATAAAGTCTTGGAATTATAGGCACAGGTAGGCCCTGGAGTAGGTACCAAATCATTGGCCTTCACGTTGAAATATTGCTTCGTTGAGAACTGGTTTATTATTACATTTTCGCGCAAAGCCGCTCTCAATTCGTTTCTCCTCGCCAGATGTGTCTAAAAATATAATAAATTGATTTCTGTTTTCGTAATGTTAACCGACCGTTTATTGGCCCTTGATGGTTTCAGTCGGCATCAGCTACAATTTACGAATGCCGATCTTAAGACATAGGAAACAAAAGCCACTATTGAGTATCGGCATTAACTTCTGCATGAAGGCAAATAGTGAAGTAGATTCGCTGGAGTGGAAATTATTATGAAAATACTTGCAAGATTCGTAGGAAAAGGGTCTTATAACAAGAAACAGTGAATCTTTTTCAATTTCAAAGCGCGGTGGTGTCGAGTCGGTAGATATGTAAGAGTTCGTGGGTTCGAATCCCAGTTTTGCCAGTTATTTTACACCTGTGGCCTACACGCAAAGGGCCCTACAGCGCCCTGCGCGTGCAATATAATATTGCCCTCAGGATGCTGTTGGGGCTGCCTCGTTGGTGTAGTACATCAACAATGTTCGCAATATTTTTTATGCAACCATCCGTGCGCGTACCGCCTCGGTCATGCGGAGAAGCAGATCCAGCGACATCAGCATCCTGAGAACCCTGTCTGATTAAAATTTGATAGTCGCACTATACATATACTGCAGCACTTGCCGCTATAATAAAAAATAATACAAAAATAGAATAAAATAAATATTTAAGGGGGGCTCCCATACAACAAACGTTATTTTTTTTTGCCGTTTTTTGCTCGAAATTAATAACGGCAACAGGTAGACGCTTGAAATATTCCCAGAATATTTAGTTGTATATTCACTTCAAAGATAAATAATGACATTGAAATAAAATAAATTAAGGGGGTTTCCCATATACCAAAGGCGATTTTTTGCCGTTTTTTTCTCGATCTTTGTGTCTCATGTTGTATAGATATTGGTACGTGAGCGAGTCCGACTCGCACTTGGCTGATTTTTATTTTGAGTGTTTAAAGTTAGTTTATATTTGGGACATTGTAGCTAAGTGAATAAATCGCAAAAGATAACGCGGTCAGCGTCGCAAAGTTCTGGGCAGCAACTGTTTGATGACTGATGAAAATTATTTTGCCATTGACACGCCAAGAACAAGAATGGAAGTTGAATAAATAATAAATAAAATTTGCGCCGTTCTCCTCCAGGTCTTTCCTGCTGCTTTTACAATGTCGGCGGTCGGCTTACACTTCTATGTCCAGTCCGCGGTTACCACTCTAGTAGCTTGCGACTCCATCTTTAATCTTCTATCGTTATCAAGAAATTTCTCTTTTAACTAGAAATTTCTAGCTTATGATCCTAGTAAACAAATACCAAAACGATATTTCTGTGCAGGTAAATACAAATAATACTAATTAAATACATTCAGAGTTATAGTTAGGAGTTGTTTTATCATTATTGTTTGCTTTCAGGTCCGCATATTTCACACTCGTTAAAAACGAAGGCAGTGTTTAGACACCTACGGCCAGTTTTTGAATTGAGAATTTCCCTGAGTAAATAGTTAACTGTAGTCGAATTTCTCAGAAAAGAGCGTGGCAGAACGTTACCTACTTAAGTATTTACTTAGTGAAATTCTCAATTCGGAAACCGGCCCTACAGATTGTTAAACCTGTTAGAACTATTTAATAAGAAATGCAAGCCCTGATATAAATGATTCAAGCCATTAGGCAAATGTAATGCCAGTTGTTATTGCTGACATCGTAAGAGTGAAGTAAAACAGGGTCCTTGGGCACTTGTAAACATCAGTTTTATTTAATAAAATCATAATGATACACAGTTACACATGTTTGTCTTTGGAAATAAATCAGTAGGTATGTACATTATGCACATCCTAAGCTTAAGCCCTTATCTCAAAATAGGTAAGCAGCAGGACTAAATTACGTTTAGGACCATTTAAATGGGAAGATCTGAATAGAGATCAATACTTCTCAAAGGACAACTTAGTTGTTGGTATGTTGTGATACGAACATTGAAAAAGTAGGCCTGCAGCATCAACTTGTAATCATAAAAATGCTTTGTCTTCAAACTGGAATAAGTAAAAGAGAGTATATAATGTGGAAATAGTATGATTTTTGAGTAGGTAACTACAGTGTCAATAATTTTACAACGATTTTCGACGTTTCTGTACTTTTTTGAGTTAATTAAACATTTTACAGTATAAAATGAATAGATCAGCAATGAAGAGGTGTTGAATAAAATAAATGCTTAAAATGTTTAAAAAGAGTTAGGTATACAAGAGTGCAAAGTTGCTTTTTAACCGCGTGCTCAACTTTGATGACCGAGCAAGCGAAGGATTCTAAAATTAGAATCCTGAACGTTAGCGAGGGAATCAAAAGAGCACAAGGTAAAAAATCTTTGCACTCGAGTGCAACACGTAACTTTTCATCCCACCTCAGCGAAGAAATGACTAAATGCAAAAAAAACACAAAGGAGGTTCCGAGTCTGAGTTTTTACCAAATAAAAAAAAAGTTTTATGATAAATTCGCACCATGGAGGTAGAAGTAAATAGGTTTAATGATGTTTTGAATTTATAAACTTAGTGCACACGATGTTCTAAATTCAATTTACTTTATCCTCTAGCGGATAAAAACGGCTTTTGCACTCAGATATCGAAGAGCAAAAATACTCTTTCCGAGATGGGGGATGAAAACATCTTTGTGGGTGGCCTTTGTATCACAATCTGTCTTTCTTCTGCGGTATATAAAACTCGGTATATGAAAAGTGGGTTACTCGGGGCTGCAAGTGATGTAAATTGCTTCGGCCAGATGTCGCTGCCTGTACGTAATACAGAGAAGTTTGTAAAGAGGCTCGAAATTTGGCCGATGCTTGCACTTGCCCATTAGCTCAGTTGGGAGAGCGCTGGCACGGTTAGCCAGAGGTCGCGGGCTCAAGTCCTGGCATGGGTGGAATTTTTAGCCTCTAAATAGGTTTTGAAATATAAAATTCTGTTTTTCAGTTTTGATTTAAACTATGACTTTCCCTTTTTCAGTTAAAAGCATTACATAAGATTTTTATGCCGAATTTTTATGAAAACGCCGAAAATACACAACACTTAGAAACAACACAAACATTGTCGGGGCAAGTCTCAGTGGCGCCCTCTGTAAATAGTTTCATGTTGCCATCCCCATAGACGACCCATATTTTTTTCTATCACCACGAAGCAGACTTACTCCCGGTTTCTCGTACACTAAAAATTGGTTAACGTACAGTTAACAGTTATCAGTGGTTTTGTTCCTAAGTTGTCATCAAAACGCAAATAATTTTTTTATCTATCTATCTTTTTGTACGCATTTTGGCCAAATGACAGCTAATAGCAGAACATTCAGTGGGTTCGATTCCCACTGGGGGCTGCCGTACATTTGTATGAATGACCTCAGTCTATGTGTATTTTCATATTTGTGACGTCCTTGCCTGGTTACCATAGCATGAGTATCCTAGTTTGGAACCAGGAAAGGGATTGTGTTGTGTGGAAGTTATTATTATTAACAGATTGCCAGTGGTCGAGAAACAGGGTGTTAGTGGCTCAGGATCTCAAGCGACTAGCATTTAATTAAAAAAAAAAAAAAGCCCCACATCAAAAATGTGAGTAAAAAATCAGGCAGCACAAATTAAAAGTTCCCTAACCGGACCCCCGACCCACCAAGGGTGCTAGCACATCTGCGCGTAATGTCCGTTCACAACTCATAACCTGAAACCCTTATTTGCTGCATTAGTCCGTTGGTTTTTCTATCTCTGTCTCTGACTAAACCAGTAGGTGAGAACAGTCAAGCGAGGAATCTGGAGTCGGAGATCTCATCTCTGAATCAGCCTCGTCGTGGGCTTAAACCACACACGTTTGTAATTACGCAAACTGTATAGGCGGTCATGTGAGAAGAGAGGTCAAAATAAGGCTGAAAATAGAAGAAAATCCAATTTTCAGCCTTATTTGGCTGAAAATAGGCTTCTCTTGAGCTTACCAAGCGTGGATTTGGAGCTTGTTTGGCGTCAAACTATTTGACCTAACTTATAATATAACCATTGACCGTCTGACCGTCGCTAATGTAATTAAAAAATAATAAATAAAATGTTTATGCTAACTGTGTAGGAAAACATCGTGAGGAAACCTGAGTGTCTGAGCTATTCATATAGCTCAGCGCTTGAAATCGCCAATCCGCGGTGGGCATGCGTGGTGATTAAGCCCATACTCTCTCCGTGAGAGAAGGCCTGTGCCCTACAGCGGGACATATTATAGGCTGCTTATTAAGAATCTATATTATGTTAGTATGATTTATTTTCTAATGTTATAATACTTAATTAATATTTAAGTTCACGTTATTTGAATTTTACCTCGCGTTGTAATTGAGTGTCTGTACTGGTTCAACAGAAATGTAAAAATAGAACTATTTATTTTCATATAGTTTGACAGCTGTCAAAGGGCTGAAAAGTATTACTTTCAACCCGCTCCGCAGACAACTTCACACCTATTTTCCGAGTATGAGTAATAAAAAAGTGATTAACACTGCAAACCTGAGTGACCTACTAAAGATACGTACATGTGCGATTGCCGGTACACGCCTCTTTGATTACGAAAGTTATTTAAATCCACTTGAGATTTAATTTGACTCTAAATCAAGAATAATCCCTTCATATTCACTTTTCAGTAAAGGTATTTACTGAAAAGTGAATATGAAGGGATTACATGAATATGAAGGGATGAAGGGACTTTCAATAAAAAGGTAGGAAAATTACACGTCTTTATCCTACCTTTTTATTGAAAGTACTTAATCATTAAAATAAAAAACAAAAAGTACCTGAAACCTAATAACGTTGATGAACCGAAAGAGTGAAGGATCGTGGCAAGTGGCATCTCCGGGATACATGCAAATGTATGGTTTCTGTTATATTATGTGTAATCATTAAAATTATTAATTCCTGCCAAAAAACTCACCATAGAGAGGTAGGTAGGCCAGTCTCCGGAGCAGCCTCCTTTATACGGAGAACATGCACAATTTTTTTTTCAATGTCATTGTAGAGGCGATGATGTAATTGCAGATAATTTTTGATCTACGGCTAATACTCTTCGAAATATAGCCCGTCGGAAAGTAGTTCTAGTGACAAAAATGAGCCATATAAATAGAGCTTCGAAGGGCTATCAAGCTATGACGCCAGTCTATGAGTATACATTTCATTAAGAAACGTTTGAAGTTCAATAAAAAAAATCTAACATTTTTTTATTAATTGCCGTGGTATGATAAACATCTCGGCATGTTTGCGACACCATTGCAGGTTATGAGTCCTGGATTTATCAACACGAACCAGATACAAAACTAGTCGACGGTTTGGGTGTTTCAAAACGGATCAACTCCTACCAAAGTGAAGCGATCTAGAAGCTGGGGGAAGATTTTGATTGCGAGATTTTTCAATTTGACTAGCTATTTTTGTTTTTGGTATCAATTTCTTTCCGGAACCAAGGAAGCATCAACGCCAAATGGTATACTATCAAATGCTTGGCAAAAGTTTTCTGTGTTGTGAGCAACAAGCGACTAGGGTTTTAGGGTTCCGTAGTCCGAAAAGTGGGAATAATTTTTTTTCTCGCCTACCCCATCATGGAGGGCATCGTTGGATTGATCGTTGAAAAATATTGGAGGTGTAGCATGACCATTTTTTTCGGCAACCAACTTACAAAAGTAAAATTTCGTACAAAATCCATTGAAAATTACTTCGATGAAGTTGTTAGTTCTGTAAAGCAGATAAAACCCTCTTTCTACGGAACCCTACAATGCGCGTGGCCCGACACGCACTTGGCCGGATTAAAATACTTATTGAAATAAATACAATATTTACATTGTGAAAAAGTACAAAAATAAGTGGAAAAACGTTCATCTTGAAAGAATCGAGAATTAAAGTGATTTATCAGTTCCTAATAACGTGAAAGGTGTTGTGAACTCATATTTGGATTTCAGTGGTACAACTTATACAAAAACGTAAGTTTCCACATTTATAGAAAGAGTAGATGCTAGGCTATAGGATCGCGATAGGCTCCTACAAAATGAGGAAACCTATGTATCTGAGGTGTCTACATGCCTCAGCGCTTGAAATTGCCAATCCGTGGGGGGCACGCGCGGTAATTAAGCCCACTATCTTTCTGAGATTGCCCCCTCTAGTCGTTACGTCAAAATCAAAACGTAGCTTGCATAACTTTCAGTAAATGTGTGAACTCAGCCTTGCTTCTAAACTTAATTATGATAGTACAGATAAATTTTATTATTATATTAAGGTACAGACAGCTATCGTTTCAAATTTTATTACATCTCGGCTCATTACAGTCTTTCATCTTTACGGTTTAATTTAACTGTTGAACAAAGCATCATAAAATGTTAATGTCAGCATGCTTTACACATTCCCTGTAAAATTAATTTGGTTGTTATGGAATAAATTTGTCTTGCGCTATAACAATGCGATCTTATTACCAGTGTGTAGTGATTGAATCTGCTTTCTTCAACGGGACACGGAACTGCCCTAAGAATTTTATTCGCAAATAAAATAATTTTTAAGTCAAAAATTATATTGGGCATTTTTGCAGTAGTTTTAGTACTGTATTATTATGTTATCAACATTGTTAATTTTCTTTATTGAAAGTGTTTTGACTTTAATATTTTATTAAAATATTTTGTATTATTTATAAACAAAATCAGAACATTGAACTTTTGCGTATCGTTACTGACTCACTCACTCTTTGTGTCATAGTAATCTAATATAGGTATACAAATCTCGTGTCACAGTGTTTTTTATCGAACTCTTCCGAAACAGCTTCACCGATACTTATGATTTTTTTGTGTATATTTCAGAGGTCTGAGAATAAGCCGTAGTATTACTGGAACTGAAGAAGCAGTTTTCAGTTTCTGCGTTATTTTATTAACTCGCAAAATAGGCTGCTGATGTTTTGTAAGTCGGATTGAAAATAACCTCTATAGGTATAAGGTGTTAAAAAACCTATTTAATGGGTAAAAATTCCACTCAATTCCGTTCAAGCTAGACTTGAACCCGCGACCTCAGGCTAACCGTGCCTTTTTAGCCTCTAAATAGGTTTTTTAAAATTGTCCTCAGCACGAGTTGGTGCAACAAAATGAATATAATATTATAAGGCGGGTAATGAATATAAATTTGTAAATTGCTCTTATTGCGTAAATATGAAGAAGGAATTTTCAATTTCCGTTATCAAAACGAAAATACAGTAAATTGTATTTTTAGGGTATTTTTTTAAACTGCATCCTTTTACGAACCCCGATATAATATTTTGTCATCGGAAAATATTCATAAAATGTTATTCCAATACCGCTTGCATTTAGGAAATCAACTTCGTTCGTATAGAATTTCAGCCTTCCAAACCCTTCTTAAGGCGCAGGTACGGGGCGAATAAGAAGATGATAATATTATTTATTGGACACCAGAAAACAATTTACAGAAACATAAGTTAAAAGAAAAGGCACAATTGGTGGCCTTCATTCCTGTATCCCAAAGGGGTAGGCAGAGACCAGGGACTGCCCCTTAAAACTCCGAAATTGCCTCAAGTTTGATAGACAGCCTCATTCCAACTCAATTTCCAGGCGTACATAAAATCAGCAACGCCATTGACATTCTATTGACTTAGGACTCTTTGATCTGAGCGGGGTCCCGAAATGCTCAATATATTCACATAAAAAGAAGGTCAACCTTGCCTCAACTTTTAATTATTCTTGATACTCGCACGTAACGACATTTATATAAATCCTGTAAATTAAGGACTTGAAAAGACTAAGTTTGGAGTTTTTTTGTCCATTTTTTCTCCAAAATGATCTAGATTTTGAAATGGACACCTAGTTTAACTTGTAACGTTCATTAAGTCGCAGTTTCTGTGCTACTTTGAATAAAAAATTTTGATTTTGATTTTGATTTTTTGATTTTAAATTGTATTTATAAGCCAGTAATTTTAAAATTGTTTTAAGAGATTATCGTGTGTTAAATCACCTAGAGGAATTGTCGATGGCTTCATGTTCGATGCAGAGTAGACAAAATAAAACCAAGAACACAACCTGCATGGTTTTATTTACAAAAACGCGAAAAAATGGCAAGTTATTGTAATAAAAGCAGCAGATTTTTATCTACGCTGTGAGTTTTAATTCAGCGAGGAATATGAAAAACACTTTTCTTGTCTTTAAACTTGACTATAACATAAGATAAGAATATTCTTTATTGCACATAAGAAAGAAGAGACATAAATAAAAGTTACAATGAAAAATTACAATGGGCGGCCTTATTTCTAACAGCAATTTCTTCCAGACAACCTTGTGAAAGGTGGCCGGAGGGTGGTGGTGCAAATACGAATAGTTATACAAATAGGTTATACTTAATAATAAACTTACAAATCTTACTCAAATAGTTATAAACTACTACTTAAATAAGGTTATTCTTAATAGGTACCTACCTATGTGTAAGACTATGTTGGTCTTTTTACAATTTTAATAAGTTCTTGGCTAAATATTAATGAATCCTTTAGGAACTTTAGGAACTCAACTCATAGAAAGACATTTACGATACGATACTTTGTATGAGTTGATGTCGCCAATCCGCGGTGGGCACGCGTGGTGATTAAGCCCATGCTCTCTCCCTAAGAGAAGGTCTGTGCCCTACAGTGGGATGTATATAGGCTGCTCATATAAATGTCTTTCTCTTCATGGCACCATGACTAGATTTAATTACAGTCGATAGGTACATCGCTAGGTACTAGGGCCGGTCGTGAGAAAAAAATAATTTTTTTCTCTATTTACGTTAACTGAACATAGTAATATGTTCATTTAACGTAAATTTAGCAAATAGAACTGCTAGGCGATTAAGAACAAGACGCTTTTGTTTCTGTACTGGGCTAAGTACCTTGCCAACTCCACTGCAATGTTACCGAAATATCTGGTATTTTCATTAAAAGACTTTAAAAGATCTTAATTAATGATTAGATTAGATTAGAACTCTTTATTCTACACACCATAAAACAAAATACATTAAAAGGCTTACATAACTAAGTTTTGCGGTATACAATTGGCAACATACCGTTTTGATTCGATAAATGGAAAACTTTTTTCCTTCAATGTCCGAACTATTACAAGACATGGTTGTAATACTTTGCGCAATTCGCTGTTGGTAAAATATAGTAAGTATAACACGATCACAATATCTGTGCACTTCGCTGGAATGCAATACTCTTTCCCCTTTCACCACGCCGCGCTCGCACAGTCATCAGCTTCGCTGCCGACACGGGTCTTGATATCTTGATTTTTATATTTTGCACACCGTACTAGAACGCCGACGTTACGGTGCACGAGGCAGGTGCACAAATATTGTGACCATGTTATACTGCCATTTTCCATAGAGCTGTATTTCTAGTTGTCTTTGTAATCTTTCATTGGAACCTAGTCGTATTGCTGTTAGTTTCCTGAAACACAAGCACTGGCCTCAAAGATTACAAGGAACTAGAACTCGACTCCCGTTGTTTGAAGTTGTTTCCCAAACTATGAATCCCAATGTAAATTTCAGACTTGAACTTAGAACTTAAATCTTCAGGAAATATTGTCATCAAGCTACACGACTATAAATTTGAGTTGGCTTACAAACCGAGGAAATTCTCATTCATTCAATCTCAATTTATTTCTACTTACGAAATTTCTGGTCCGACTAAGATCCAAAATTCCAGGTTCGGCACAAAAACAATGCTGAATGTCCGTAAGTACCTAACTTTTGTGTCAACTGGAACTTTTATTCTAAGATCTGCCTTTTTGAGCAGAAAACTCCCATAAAAAATCTTGATCGCTACGCCACAGAGTAGGCGTCTCAATTTTGATCGCTTAATCACGGCGACCGCGACCACAGACCATAAACTCGAAACAAATTACTTAAACCGGGAGCAACGTTCGCCGCAATTTATTTACATCGTCGCTGAGACGTTTACGAGTTCATAAAAACAAGTTTCACTCATTTCTAAGACAATTAGAAGTAAGGAACGTTGATCTCGCTTATTGAAATGTTTGGAGAACACGTGTACTTTATATGTTGATTGGTTTTGAGGATTTTATGTCAGGTTCAGCAAAAAAGCCTAATATAACTTTAAGTAATATTTAGAATGCAATGATGTCTGGTGTTAAACAGTAGATAAATATTGATGGTTATTTACAGGACGATTGTGTCTAGTGTTCAACATATTAATGAGTAAAAATTATTGAGTCGAATACTCGGTTACTTAAGTTAAAACTGTTTTTGAAAAGAATATATGTGGCGTTTCTTTGTTTCTCTCGTTTGACGTTCGTTAAGTAAATATCCTTTCCGTGCGGCGCCGGATTAAGAATAGCGTTACTCCATTTTCTTTCGTGGATGTTTTAGAAGGCGACTAAGGAAATACATTACCAGGAGACGGGCAGCAGCGTCTTCCTGAGATTTCAACAGCATACTGCGATCGCCAACCCGCCTGCCAAGCTTGGCGATTATGGCAAAACCCTTCATGGTTAGGAAAACCATGAAGGAGGCCTGTGTCTTGCAGTGGGCGTTGAGTGGCTGATGATGATGATGAAGTAAATATTTTGTTTTATAATAAATAAAATATTTTTGCTTCGGCGGCTTCTCTGAGATTACGGAGTTTTCTGACAACTGCACCAAGATTGCGCTTGCGCAATCTCTGTTGCTCCATGTCCTCGTCAGCTATCTAGATTTGACCGAAGAGCAACTTAATAAACTTTTGGCACCTCCATAGGTTTACATTTGGCTTACGCAAATATGACCACATTTCCGAATATCGCGCTAAGCTCAAGTGGCTCCCCATCCGCCTCCGCAGGAATGCTCACATTATTCCCCTACTATACTCAGTGTTGTTCAATTCAGCTACTCTCTTTTATCTCAAAGAGCGCTTTAGTTACCTCAGTGACTCCCACATTCGGGCGCTACGGTCCGACCAGAATCTGGAGCTGAACACACCGAGTCATAAGACAAGATTCGTTAGTAGCTCATTTTCCGTAAGGGTGGTCCGGCTGTGGAATTAACTGCCAGTAATCGATTAGGCGTACCCCATCTCCCGCTATAATTAAAATCCAAGGAAATAGAATTATTTTTCTCTAAATTAGTGTTTTTTTAATATTCCGTTAGCATCTACCACCAGTCTCAATTTGTCCTTCAGCAATTTTTCCAATATAGGGTTGCCTGGAAGAAATTGCTATCAGCTATAAGGCCGCCCATTGTACCTCTTCTTTTGTAACTGTTGTTTTCTGGTGTGTACAATAAAGAATATTCTTAGCTTATCTTATCTTTTTTATTTGGACCTCAATTTCGGATTAAAAAAATTAACCACGTTATTTATCTCCGATTAAATAAAAAAAAAATTCGTGTCAGTTCTCCATTGTAACCAACCTTTTTGTTCTCCTATAAGTACCTAAGTAGATTTTGATAAAGAACATTTTAAAACATTTAAACATGAAAAATTACGAATTTATTACTCGATATTTCTCTTTCAAAACATTGTGATATACGAACGTTGAACTATGTCTAAGATTATTTTCTTGTGTAACCTGGATCTATTAAAATTATATGTACTTACGGTCTTATGTATAAACACACAATTGCTCCAAGACAATCCTCAGAGTGGGTTTGTTTAATGTGTGGTTACATTTTTCCATTTCCAATATTATGAATATGTAAATGATAGATTTTTATAAATTATATACAAAACCGAAACTGTGGTTTTATTTGGGAATAATAGAAAAACGGAATAAAAGATATTTTGCAAGTAGGTAGTGGTCAGTGATAATTTCTCGTTAAAGGGTAAAGTAGCAATGAAAATCCAAAACAAATCCAGAGTGGGTGACGTAATTTAAAATTTGCTTTAAAAATGATAGACAGAATGAAAGAAATTTCAAAAATTGTGTAAAAATGTTTACACCGTTACCCTCAGAAATCGTGTTTTTATAAATAAGACCGAAATTCTTTTACAAACCAGACAGAAGCAATAGGAAAGGATTATGCCCGACAGATAACTTCAACAAATGATTCCAATTTCGTATGGACGAACCGGGTCTCATTTGTGGAGGACGCGGAATGTGATTTCTTCGGACTTTCCATTAGTCAAATGAACAAATAATTGTAATAATCCTACCTACTAATATTATAAATGTGAAAGTTTGTGAAGATGTTTGGATGTTTGATACTCAGTCACGCAATAACGGGTGAACGGATTGAGATGAAATTTGATGTGGAGATAATTTGAATCCCAAGGAAGGACATGGGATACCGGAAATTACTCATTCCATGCGGACGAAGTCGCGGGCAAAAGCTAGTATATAATAAATTGTTTATTGAAAGTAATGGTTACATAGTAATACACTTACATAAAGTTATTCTAAAAGAAAAAAAAACATAATAATATAAAACCTACTTGAGTATATGTCTGCACCCATAGCTGGGCTCACATGTCATGTAGCCTGTATATAACAAATAAATGTAAATAATAAAAAAATAGTTTTACGTATCCATCGCAAATTCATCCCGATGCGCGGATTTTTGTACGAATTTTCTGCAAGGCGTTATACAATCTTAACAAGAAAAATGCTCCTATAAAATAATGTCGAAAACCAGTTACGGTTAGGAATCTGATCCTCGTTTGCGATGAAAAAATTTATCCTTTTTTCCTTATCATGAAAAATGTCACTCATGCATGAACATTACATCCCTAAAGTCGCTAGAGCGCAAAAAGAGTAGGTTTTGAGGGGCCTTCACACGTAGCTCCTACTTTACTGTTTCAGCCTGTGACGAAAAGCGAGTCTTTAGTAACGTAACGACCGTTATCTGAGGCTCTCGCGGCAAAGAGTTATTATAATTTGTATACAGAACATACGTTTTCTCTAAAGTATGGCGAGCACAATACATTATCAGCAAGCAATCTAAAACTTCAACGTTCCTAAATCGTGCCAGCAAAAATTTATTGAATTACGTAGTACACGACTTTGCTCTTGCGTCTACGTAATGAGATGATTTATACAGCGTCCAGTGGCACCTTCACTCACACTAGATGGATGGAGGGTCCAATCGGACGCTGCAGTGCTTGGGGCATGGTTTTTTAGATGGAGTAGGCTTGTCCTAACCTAACCTATACAATCCTGACAGCTTAGGCGGCCGGTGAAGGAATTAGTACAAATACTTACAACAAGTATAAATACAAGTACTCGCTAAGTGTGAAGAAACACATTGTGAGAGAACCTGAGTGCCTGAGGTGTTCAAAAATCAAGAAATTTACTCAAAGTAACATAGAAACTGTGACTTATTTAACATTACAAGTAAAACTAGGTGTCCGTTTCAAAATCTAGATCATTTGGAGAAAAGACGGACAAAAAAACTCCAAAGTCTTTCCAAATAGTTTCCTTAATTAACAGAGTTTACATATTTTAATCTTCTAAAACCGAGTACTAATGCATTGAGCTGGCTTTAATTCCACACACCTTTGTCATCTTAATAATTCTTAGTAGCCCTTTTGGGGCAAAGCGCGCTTTGCACATTTTTTGAACCGCGCTTCTGCCAAACTTATTATATCTTCAGGGATCTTATTGTAGAAACGTATACAATGCCCCATAAAGGATGTATTAGCCTCTGCCAGCCCAAACCAAAAGTTTTTGTTTATTTCTAGTATTTGCATTAGGTTGGCTACCTACAGGTTTAAAATTACTGATATCCTTCCTGATGTACATAATAGTCTCATAGATATACTGACTAGCAGCTTGTTTCAGCGTCAAATCCCACAACCTCTGTTTCGGCTATCAAACATGTTACCATTAGACTAACTAGGCAGTCTTATGCATATAAGCATATAAGTTTGTTTGTTTGTTTGTTTGTTCGTTCGTTCGTTCGTTCGTTCGTTCGTTCGTTCGTTCGTTCGTTCGTTCGTTCGTTCGTTCGTTCGTTCGTTCGTTCGTTCGTTCGTTCGTTCGTTCGTTTGTTTGTTTGTTTGTATGCCTTGGGGGAGACGAGTCTAGCGTTGGACGTGTGTGGAATGGACTGGATTAGATAGAATTGGATGGAACAGGTTGAATAGCTTGTATTTAGGAACGAAAAAAAAAATTATCCTCGTAAGTCCTGACCTTGAAAATAACAATTGATAACTGTTGTTATATTCAAGCCGTTGCTCGTGACTTCGTTCGAGTAGA
This sequence comes from Yponomeuta evonymella, assembly GCA_963969515.1. Lineage (NCBI taxonomy): Eukaryota > Metazoa > Arthropoda > Insecta > Lepidoptera > Yponomeutidae > Yponomeuta > Yponomeuta evonymella. The sequence continues at coordinate 5,656,476 of OZ018349.1, forward strand.
AATTTTGATGACTATTTTTCCTGACCAAAAGTAGCCTATATGCTCTATTCTAGGCTAAAATCTGTCTCCGTGTCAAATTTTATGCAGATCTCTACAGCTGTTTTGACGTGATCATCAAAGTTAACGTAAAAGAAAGATACGGCCGTTCATGCCGCAAAAAACGTATATTTCGACACTCAAGGGGATCAACAATGATAAGGTACTTTCCGTTGACCTAGAACCACGAAATTTGTTAAGTAATATCGTCTTATACTACAGGAAAAATTCTGAAAACTACACCTTTGTAATTAAATCACACAAAAATAGACTTCGAAAAACTGCAAGACTCGATTCCTGACCTATTTATAATATGTCAGTACCTACAAATTTGTACGGAACCCTCGATGAGCGAGGCCGACTCGCACTTGTCCAGTTTTTTTTAAGAATATTGAGAGTATAAACTTTTTATCTATCTATCTATAATAGTACTGTGACCCAATTTGGGCGGCCTTGTGCGGTAGTGCATTCTTTCCTATCGGGTCAGGCAACACTCAAAACACGTCCCAAACTCAACCCCTCCAGGGTGAAAAGTGGTGAAAGATTTTTAATATGACCCCGAAGTTTATCCCTCTCACTAAGGGTTTATTGAGTTACCAACTTCAGAGTGACCCATGCCACAAACAACATCCCTTTGAATTCCTTTATTGCTTCAACAAAATACCTTAGATGCATATTTTATATCAATGATGGCTAAGTCGGGTCCATCCATACATATTTTTTTTCGAACTATCAGGGATTATATAATTTTACAAGCGTACCCCGCAAACGTTGTTTTGCCATATTAGTTAGCCTCTACTCCTCATTCTCAGACCTACCAAATATACACAAAGAATTTCATAAAAAATCGGTGAAGCCGTTTCGGAGGAGTTCGATAACAAACACTGTGACACGAGATTTTTATATATTAACTTAATTGAATTTGCATTGTGCACGCTCTACCAACTTCGCAGCCTTTAGTAAATCATTGGAGGGGTAGGCAGAGACCAGGGTAGATTTTTAAGTGGATATTTGAAGAAAAAACATTTCAAAAGTCGCAATACTTACAAAGTTTGTTGTGAATGACAAACTCTTACCGAAATGTGTCAGAATTTGCGTATTTCACAAATAACCTTGTGTATTCTACTGCTAGCATTTACTAGTTTTGCTACACTGTTTACTTCTGAAGCTTTCGACGTTTCAACTTCAAACGATTTCCTGAAGTAACTCGTAGTTTCATCAATAATTTATGAACAACAAAATATAAACGTCCGTCTGGGACCTGACGTTCCTTTTGAAAATGTCTTCTGTAGCTTTAACGGTTTTAACGGAAGACTTAAAATGATTTATGCCCCGATGTTACAGCATACGAAATTGTCCCGCCGTGCCTGCGAAATAGTTGTGATGGCTTCTAGGTAATAAAGATAAGTGCTATACTGCAACTGGGACGTTTAAGGCATTAACAACATCCTAGCTCACACTTCACTTTCTTTGAAAACTTGAATGCTCGAAGTCGTTGAAATCAGAAATCGAAAATTTATTTCAACGTAAAGAATTTAAATTCAGTTTACTGAATTTTTATGTGCAATGTTAGTATATGCAGGTACTATGCCCGACAAATGACTGACTGACGTCACAACTGCTAGGCTTGTTTATTTTAGTTACTTCCACAGGAAAATTTTCAGTAATTTAAAAACTGTAGAAAACCAATACAATGTAAATACTAGAACAAAACATAAACTTTCGTTCCCAAGATTTAGGCTGGCAAGGTTAAAAGGTTAGTACATCCTTTATGGGGCATTGTATACGTTTCTACAATAAGATCCCTGAAGATATAATAAGGTTGCCAGAAGCCTGGTTCAATATATATATATATATATATGTGTCGAATTTATAACCTCCTCCTTTTTTGAAGTCGGTTAAAAATGTGTAAAGCGCGCTTTGTGCCAAAAAGGCTACTATAGCATTAAGAATTATTAAGATGACAAAGGTGTGTTGAATTAAAGCCAGATCAATGCATTAGTACTAGGTTTTAGAAGATCAAAATACTCTGTTAATTAAGGAAACTATTTGGAAAGATTAAGTTTGTAGTTTTTGTCCGGTTTTTCTGCAAATGATCTAGATTTTGAAAAAGATGCCTAGTTTTGCTTGTAACTGTCAATAAGTCGCAGTGTCTGTGTTACTTTAAATCAAGTTTTTTGAAATTTTTGTTTTTTTTTTAATTTTGAGGATTTGACTAAGTAAATGCAGACAGTTTATCTGTCTCATTATAATTCTCAAAAAAAAATAACGTGACCGAAAGATACTAAAGTCAGAACTTAGTAATACTCTCGTTTCAGAAACCGGCGGTTAGAAACTAAGAAGGATTTTCTTTAGTCTAGAAATGTTAACAAAACCTTATTTATTACCCATAAAGGCGAGGAAAAACCAAGCTAATGTCCTAACTAATGTTAGGTCTCCTATTGGTAAGACCCACCAAATAATTACGTACTAAAGTTCCACTCAGCGTATATTCAAACAAACTTATTTATAAAATTAAAATAAAACCCTTTTTAGAAGCTTTTTCAGTAAACGAAACTTTAATGCGCGTTTTAACGTTTTATGATTTATAGGGGTAGAATGTTGTAGCTGAAACGCTGATAAACGCATTTACAGATTATTTTCTCTGTGGATGTGTCAAAAATGCTTTAGTTCTTGCAATTACGAGACGTTCATCCTATTGTAAAACCATTTTAATCCCCTTTAGTAATATTTTAGTACTAAGTAGTATTTTAGTAAAATGGACTTATTATAAACTAGACTGCAAGTCGGTAAGATATATCACTGCTTATTAAGATCAACTTATTCCATTACGAAAGGAATTGCCCAAAAGCTTAAAATGTAACTTCCTTCCAACTAAATTACTTGTCTTGGTCCCAAACTAGGATGCCCTGTGCTATGATAACCAGGCATGGACATCACAAACATGGAAACACACCTAAACTAAGGCCATTTATAGAAATGTATAGCGTCACCCAGTGGGAATCGAACTCATGACCTCCGGCATGGTAATCAGACATGATACCGCTAGACCAACGAGGTATTCGATGTAACGGTTAATAAGCTATATTGTATACGCAACAAATGTACAGTCAACAGCCCATCAACCTTTACTTCCGCGTACTCTACACAATTACCTACGTTACGGGCGGCTTTGCGACTAGAATACAAATGACGACTTAGAATATACATACTCGTAGGTGGGTGTCGTAGAAGGCGTCTAAGGAAATAAATTACCAGGAGACGGGCAGCAGCGTCTTCCTGAGATTCCAACCGTATACTGCGATCGCCAACCTCCCTCCCTCATGGTTATGAAAACCATGAGGGAGGCCTGTGTCCTGCAGTGGGCGTCAAGGGGCTGATGATGATGATGATATTTTTAGTTTTATGAAAGGTATATTTTTTCTGTTTTATGTACAGAGGTGAATCTAGCCAGACAACGTAAGCGCACCTATTTCCTATATAAGTGCCAGGCACCTACGGTCGCTGCTTTCAGCCCACGATTGGCTTTTATCGTAGTGGGACGCTTTTTAAATATGTCTAAATACCTCCTTGGACTCCAATATGTAAAAAAATTTGCATACGTGCACTCTAATCAGTTACGTTCAAGGGTGACCATGCAGCAAAAATTTTAAGGTGTCAAATTCAGAGCATCAGCACTAGTTTTTTAAGGTGTCAAATTCAGAGCATCAGCACTAGTTAGTTAGATAAGTTTTCTGCACTCAGCCTCATAGTGGGGCCGTTGTACGTACCAAGCGCTGAGGTACGTAAATGTCTCAGACGCAAGGATTTCCTTACGATGCTTTCCTTCAACATTAGCTAGTGACCCTAAATAAAAAGCACAACACTTTTTTTCCGTGGAATTTCTGTCCAACCCTATCTCGTGTAAACTTAAGGTCTATATTGCTCACCCTACACTCGTCTGGATTAAGCCCAATCCCTTCGTAATAGCTGGTCTATTGTCATTAATAACCTAAGTTTCCCAATAAAACTGTATGAGCTTCAATAGAATGTAGTTTCAGACATAAAAGTGTGGTTTATTTTCAGCCGACTGCGGCGGAGTCCAAAAGGAGGGTTATGTAATTGGCTCGTATGTATGTATATAAGTATGTCCGATTCTATATTCCCTCATAACTCCTTCATCAATAGTCAGATTTTGACAAACAATATCTCCATCGATTCGTCGCGTCTGCGAGAGTGTCAAAGGCTATATATGAAATAAGCATTAATCCAACAAAAAAAATCACTAAAAAGACAAAGCTTTCCAAGTTTCCATTAAGAATAGCGTCACTTCATTTCCTTCCGCGGATGTCATAGAAGGCGACTAAGGAAATCGATTACCAGCGATTCCTGACATTCCAAGCGCATAGTGCGATCGCCAACCCGCCTGCCAAGCGTGGCGATTTTGGCAAAACCCTTATGGTTATGAAAACCACGAAGGAAGCCTATGTCCTGCAGTGGGCGTCAAATGGCTCATGATGATGATAATTATGAAAAAGATAAAAATAAAAACCTGAAAAAAAAAGTCAACAACCCGGTTGCTGAGCATTAACTAATAAGCAGATGGGACACAAATTCGACAATATACGAGGTATCTAGGTTGGTCCTGCCTGCTTACTAGTTAGGTTATGCTCAGCAGTGAGGGTTATTGATTATTATTTACTTCGTTTTTTAGTTTCTATGTTAACAATCTAAATAGTAACATCATTAAAAAAACTTGTTTTTAAGATACAGGTTTTCTTGTTTAAGAGTCCGGGTTTGCTGCAATTTAGTTTAATGTATGCAATAACATTGCAAAAAATGTATAACTAAAAAGACAAAGTTTTCCATGTGGCGCATGACAAGGACAAGGCAAGACAAGGAAATCAATTACCAGGAGACGGGCAGCAGCGTCTTCCTGAGATTCCAACAGCATACTGCGATCGCCAAGCCGCCTGCCAAGCGTGGCGATTATGGCAAAACCCCTCATGGCTTTGAAAACCATGAGGGAGGCCTATGTCCTGCAGTGGGCGTCAATAGGCTGATGATGATGATGATGATGCAATAAAGATTTTTGAGTTTAATTTGTGATTAATAATTGACTTTTATTTTCTCCATGAACTTTATCATCTGCTTCATCGAACTCTTCGTAGGATATTTTCGAACGAAAACCTTCTGAGCTACACATGAAAGTGAAAGTGAAAGTGAACTACCTTGATTGCCAAAAACACACTTTATATAAATAAAGACATGAGCATATAATTAAAACTTTTTTTTAAGTATTTTATAAAAAATACAACATAAAGGTGCTGTTTTCTGGTGTGTACAACAAACAATCTTCTTAGGTTATCTACTTATCTTAAAGTTTTTGGCAAATGGTCTCATGCTCAGCAATTTGAAATACTTGAACTTTACTTGTAATTTTTTTAGTAAACGGCCACGTCTAAAATAGAGTAGGTGGCATGACTGAGTCTATTGTCTTCTTTTTTAAATGAATTACAGCTCTTTAATCCCTGGGTTTCTCTCCGATTCGTAGAATTAACTTACGGTGCCTCCAGAATGGGTATAATTTCTTCTTCTTCCTGTGCCTCTCCAGTAATGGAGGTTGGCCGTCAGCTCCGCATATTCTTCTTCGTTTCTTGTAAAGTGAAACAGGTATTTGATGCTTGTGACATCTGGCTATTCCCTAATTTTCCTGAGTCACGACTGCCTTCTCCTCCCAACACACCTCCTTCCCTCAACCTTGCCCATCATAATAACTTGAAGAAGTCGGTTAACCTAGAATTTGGCAACACATGCCTTAGGTAACTAATAATCTTCAATAATTAAGAAATTCTTAAATCAGTTTACAAGAACTCATTGATAACAGTCATAGAGTATAAAAGTTGCACTCTGACGTATTCGTTTAAAAATATTATCAAATCTCAGGAGTTAGGTATGTCCTGAAAAAAAAATCAGCAGAATAATTTTTCGTACATTGCCCGAAAAAGGCTTTGATTCTATGCGACTTAAATAATTAAATATTCAGTTATTGGAAATCTACTGTTGATACAATGCGTCATTGCCGTGTTATTCTCAAAATTTCATCAGCACTCGCCTCTTTTTAAAATCCGCTTTGCCAGGGATGAAAAAAGTTTCTAAAGCTTTTCACAAAACCTTTTCAAATAACATCAACTTGGGCTTTTTGCCTCAGTAACTAAGAGCCAGTTTGGCTTGAAACTCAGTGGGTGTGAAGTTAGTTTTTGGTCCTACTATTTGTGGAAAATTATGCAGATCGCCGCCGCGCTCGTTGCCAATTTATGGCAAAGGGCTGCGAGTGAGAGTGCTTTGTTTTTCCGATGGACACTTTTTGGGTTCCGTACGCGACGGGTGCCGGCGAGAGCCTATCATTATGTTTATGGCATTTGTTTGTCTGACCGTAACAGCTAACCCGTTAAAATTTTCACTATATTATGTGGCAAAACCCTAAAATTGTAAACCATAGTCCATACAAGAAACGTAATTTTTTAAGTCTTCTTTTGTTCAATCTTACTCCATCATAAAAATGAAAATGGAAACAAGCGAAATTTTTTGAGTGATTACAGTACAGTTCCTATACATAAGCAGCCTATATACGTCCCATTGTAGGGCACAGGCCTCCCTCATGGTTTTCACCACGCGTGCCCAACGCAGATTGGCGATTTCAAGCGCTGAGGTATGTGAATAGCTCAGACACTCAGGTTTCCTCACGATGTTTTTCTTCACCGTTAGCGAGTAGTATTGCTACTATAACTTCACAAATGTACATAACTTAGAAAACCAAGTCATAGGTACATGCCCGCACTGGGGATCGAACCTGGGTCTCCCACTTCCGAGTCCGAGGTTCTACCCACTAGGCTACCACCGCTTAGTCCCTATAAGCTATAATAAAATCCGGCCAATCGTGAATAGAACTTCCGCTGTCTTGAACTGCGTGAAAGAAAACACATTGTTTTCTTAGTACGTAATATTATTTTGATGGTGGTTCGGAACCCTCGGTGCGCGAGTCCAACTCGCACTTGGCCGGTTTTTATGGAGTTTACCGATTTGGCGTATAAACTGCGTGTGACATAAACTACACTGGCCAACTCTTAGTTTCTTTTAGAGATTTTCTCGGCTAAAGTCACCATTTATTTGAATTTTATAGACCACCTCAGTGACGTAATGGTTTCCGGGCATGTACTGAGATCGTATGCCTGTCTTCTAGATCAGCTTACATACGAGGTGTGGCGTAAATGAATAAACTGAAAACCGTATCTCAGATATCGATAAATTAAACCACAAGCAAAAGCTTCAAATTTTCAATATTTTTTATATTGTTTAGAACTTGTACAGTGTACAGGGCGAGGCAGAAAAGTCCAGTTCAACTTCTGGAGTTATACTTATTTCTTTTAATTTTATATTTGGTTATTTATTTACTTGGCAGCAATATTACTAAAAACAACTCGTAAAATGAAACCAACTCTAAAGTCGCGATAAAATATCAGCTAGTTTCGCGAATGTATGAAACCGCTGATATTTTTTCGCGATTTCATAAATAGCTCTATAACAAAATTTGTTTGTATTTTACAGAAGAATAGCCTCCTTCAGTTCAACTGCACATATTTGACACACCCTGAAATATTGGTGGGATAACAGGGTTGCTCAATAGGCCCGTCTTCTAGCTACGCAGGATCTTAGACTACCTATTTAAGTTATGTGGTCCAAGGAGCGAAAGCCAGTCAGTATAATTTCCAACAGTCACTCATAAATGATAACACTCCGTCGGTGTGCAATATAGCTATAAGAACAAATGGTGGGGACGAAGTTTTTCCTTCCATAATTCTACAGTTTAAGCGGTTTTATTGCTTCAAGAAAACGTTGAAACTGCTTACACTCGATTTACCTTAGTATCTTTCTAGTTTTAGTTGACTGTAAAAGATGATATATTTTTATTAAGGCAATAGCAGCAGCGCTCGTTATTGTGTATAAGTTTTTACGTCGTACCTACAAGTCGAGGAAATAACTTGCCAACTGTTAGTTTAGTGTCATAGTTTTCTGCATGGACCAGGAAGAGGAAACCAGACCAGAAATAGTTTTTTTAAAAATACTCTATCATAGAAAAAGTGCTTATTTTATATGTCAAAAGTCACATTTTTATGTGGTTTGCTGTAGATTCTGATTTTAGAATGTAAGGTGCTATCTGGTGCTAACTAGCGCCACTTTTTATAAAACAACATCACTCACGCCTGTATACCGGTAACCCTCCTAGATAAAGGCAGAGACCAAGGCCTGCCACTTTTTATAATTCTTCTAGAATATTCTATCTATCTATCTTCTAGGTATAATAGGCTTTGGCAATAAGTGAACATCATTAATATAAATAATGGTGATAGCTATTTTAAGAACCTACAGCCTAGAACCTAGGGCCTAGGACCAACGACTTTAAATAATTTTTGCCAAAAAGGCCATTTAAGTCCTAGGTTATTGACCTGTGGTCTAAAAATAGGTATAACAATTTTATTAGTGAGATGTATGATGTTCACTTTTTGCAAAAACCTACGAGGTTAAAAGAAGATACGTTTTTTTTCTGTTGATGAAGCGAAAGAGGTCTGTTAGGATCGTAGCAAGTGGCAAATCCTGGTCTCTACCTACCCCTTCGGGATACAGGCGTGATATTGTTTAATATTTATGATTTTTTTTCCTTGGTTTCCATTTTGTACGCAAAATTACATTCCAAGTTTCACATAACTTCCAAAAAACTGCACAAGTAGGATTATTTGTCTATTCAAAGAAAATATTCAGATAAACCACCGAGTCAATCAGGCACCTATACAGCGCATACACCCAAAATTACATACAACCCTGAAACTGTAAAAGACATGCCCCATTAGCATTTTGCCTTTTCTCTCCAAAATCTTGGAGATGGGTGTCTTAGAGCCGCCAACGTGGATAGGAGTGGGTGCTATATGGGAGTTCGACATTATCTTAGTTTTGTCCATGTTCATTTTAAGACCCACTCTGTTAGAAGCTCTGTTAAGATCATTGAGCATTGAACTCAAATCTTCCAGGGTCTCAGCCATAATCACTATATCATCGGCGTATTGAAGGTGAGTGATGTACTCGCCATTTATGTCGATGCCAGATTCTTTCCAGTCCAAAAGTTTGAATATGTCTTCAAGTGCAGCTGTAAACAGTTTCAGAGATATTACATCTCCCTGTCGCACTCCGCGCTATAAATTAATAGGATTCGTATTCTGATTCTGTAGTCGGACTGACATTTTGGCGCTTTTGTAAAAACTTTTTAGCACTTCGATGTAGCGATTGTCGATAGGGCACTGCTGGAGAGATTCAAGTACTGCCCATATCTCGATCGAATCGAAGGCTTTTTAGTGGTCCACAAACGCCAAGCGTGATGGTAGATTATACTCCGTGGTCTTCTGTATAATCTGCCGCAGTGTATGTATGTGGTCCAACGTACTAAAGCCTTTCCGGATACCGGCTTATTCGGGGGGCTGGAAGTCATCGAGCTTGCGTGTGAGACGATTCGTAATGACTCTTTAGAACAGCTTAAAGACATGGCTCTGGCGTTGTGTCTTCGAGAATGACGGAATTGAATAGCTTTTGGAGAAACCTAAGAACCGGATTTCCTCCAGTTTTCAATAGCCCAGCTGTAATTCCGTCATCACCCGGTGCCTTATTGTTCTTAAGCTGTTTGAGAGCCATTCTAATCTCGTACATGCTGATGTCTGGAATGTCCTCGGTGTAGTGCCAGGTTAGTCTAGCTCGAAGGTCTATGAATATAATAAATCATTTACAAGGTGATTATTTGATTAGAGTAGCTACAACAACAGATTACTGTACCGATTCAGCTACTGGGTTATTTAGATGTGGACAAGATCTCCCAGTATCTTCATTGCAAGAGTATTCAGTTAGTTCCTTTAGCTGCTATATAATGAATAAGATCGCTATTAGATTAATGCAATAGTCAGATATCGAAAAAATATTTGTTCCATTTTTGCTTCATAAGCTGCCTATCTACGTCTCAATGTAGGGCACAGGCCTTCTCTCAGGGAGAGATTATGGGCTTAATCACCACGCGTGCATAGCTCTATGTGAATAGCTCAGACACTCAGGTTTCCTCACAATGTTTTCCTTCACAGTTAGCCGTTTTTTGCTTAAATCTGCCATTTTGTTCTTTTCCGTGATGTCATATGATCTACTTGTATAACTATGCTTACCTATTCATATGGCATCTTATCCGAATGTCAAGCCGTTTGGGCTACAAGATAATATGGAACTCAGCTCAGCTGAAAGTCATAACTATTTTCAAAGCATTCTTAGCGATCGTAGTACTTTTTGATGGCATCATTTGGCTATCAGCCATGCGACAAAGTACGCCTTTGTATCAAACATGTGTTTGGTGCAATAAAGAATCTTAATAATAATTATGATTAGGATCGTCGTAGACACGAAGGTATATTTTTACCTACACCAGTTTTTAATAGATGCAATAAAACACAATTTTGGGTAGTCGCCAAAAAATCCAGCGCAGAAACTCCGTATTCGCTAAGAAAATGCAATTTGCGACTATTTATGGGCTACAACCTTTGAATAATTGTGGCTTTTGTATAATTTTATTCGCATTTAACATTGATCGAGTATTTTGTGCGGTACTAATGTTGGTGCTAGAATGGTTTATTAGGGGGGGGGAAGAAAATGTATTGTCATGGAATAACAAGCCATGAAATTACCGGATCTATTTGTTTGTTAGACAAGATAAAGTTCGTTATAAGAATGAAATTAAGTTAATGACTAAAAAGAGGAAGTAACAATCTCAGTCCCATATTTCCGAGATTATTGTATTCCAATATACCATTATAAACTTTGGATAGATGGGCGTTTGTTACTCAATCCCACCAGAACGGCTAAACTTATCTGGATGAAACTTGGCATAGCGATAGATTATAGTCCGAAATAGCACGTAGGCTACTTTTTATCCCGAAAAAACTTACGATTGCCGTGCCATAGATCTACACGCGAACGAAGTTGCGGGCAACAGCTAGTTAAGAAATATGTCAAAAATAACAACTTAGTGAAGTTTTGTTTCTAGTTTTAATAAATAACATCAACACTTATACAATATAGACATTGAAGCGCTTTGGAAACTTAAGTCAGTCTGAATTATTTGATAAACGCTGTAAATTTTAAATCGAGTTCAGTAAACGCAGTAAAAACTACCGCCCAAAGTGACTCATATTCATAATTTTGAATGAAAATGTGAGAAGGGGTTGGTAATCAGAAAATTAGTTTTTGCTTTTTGATTTTGACAATCTTCTTTCTCTCTATATATTCGGAATATTACTTATAATAAAAATAATAATAACTTCCACACAACACAATCACTTGTCACCAAGACAAAACTAGGATACAAACGACCTCCGTGGCGCAGCGGTAGCGCATTTGGCTACCATGCGAGAGGTCCCGGGTTCGAATCCCGGCTGGGGCAAAAACAAAACCCCAGGTCTTGGATGTTTACGTGTTTGTGATGTCGTTGTTTCTGGTTCCCACGACACAGGGTATCCTAGTGTGGGGCCAGAAGCAATGTATGTGCCTGTACGTAATTGTTTATGTTTATGTTTATCAGTATAATATCTCTAAGTGTATTTCAGATGTATATGTCTAAGTGTATGTCAGTAAACCTTCGGTTTCAGCGTACGTTAAGGAGAGAAGCCAATTAGTGACACTTACCGTACAATTATAGTTATTTAATGAATGAAGCAAAGAAATTATTATTTAACTAAGCAATTTTACTTTTATTGTATAGATATTTACCAAGGAAACAAATGAAGTTTTGAGCAAAAGAAGTTTTGAATAGGTAATTACCAATTGGTAAAGATTGTATCTTTTCTGCGTTTTTTAGAAATTGCCAATCCACGGTGGGCACGCGTGGTAATTAATCCCATACCCTCTCTTTCTGAGAGAAGGCCTGTGCCCTGCAGTGGAACATATATAGGCTACATAAAAAAATCTTTCTCCTTTTATTCTTTTCTTCTCCAACGAAAAGTCGATCTTTGTCCACTTACAGAAACAATTTGAACACCTGACACAATTTGTGCAAGAATTTTCTCAAACGTGATTAAAGTTCAAGGGACTTTATTGAAAATAAAGATTCCAGATTATGTTATAAAGGTATTTTATAAATGAAATTACGCTCTTTTCAACTGCTGTGGATAGAAAATTACAACTTCTGCCATGAAAGGTAAGCTTTGCGTTTATTCCCATGAAAATATTTTATGAAGCACTTGAAAGAGCACTATCTCTATCATAACTTTGAACTGCACATTTAAAGATTATTTAAAATATACTTTATTAACTTTACGGGTATTTAATTTATGCAGTGCATTTATTTTTGCTAAAAATAGGTTATTACTTCCTCAGCACAGTGCTGAGTCAGCTGCCTTTTGTGGCAACTTAGATACATCTATGGTCCTGTTTTATTTATTCGTTTTGTCTGTTGTGTATTTAGTTTTCTTTCTGTTGTTGTGCATATTATGTTACTTATCTGCTTATTTTATTTCTGTGATGTATCTTGTTGGTATAATAAATGTCTTTCTTCTTCTTCTTCTTCTTCTATTGTTAGGGATTTTTGTAGTTCATTTTGTATATGTATACAGACCCGCTTTTGAGGACAAGGAATGTATGTATTATGGAATGAATTATGGTTTCGCCATGCCCGTCCATCTGTCTGTCCGCAGCCCAGCTCAGAGAAGTTTCTCGAGTCGAGCTACGCGGACAAGTTAAAGAATAAGTCAAATGACAAAACGTAACCAACCTACGTCCACAGCAGGGCAAAGTGTTTCTCTCAGAATTTAGGGTGGTTTGAAAGCCATAGCAAAATGAACGCGCCTTAACAATAAGATAAGATAAGAATATTCTTTATTGTACCAGGAAAAACACAAACATGAAATGTTTACAAAAATGCAGTAGAAATGCATACAATAGCGACTACGCTATTTATTTTATCTCAAGTCAGACTCGAATCTATGAGAACCATTGGTAGCAAGTTAAATCGGTGCATGCGTGCTGAGGGATCGCGGGTCATTGTTCTGATATAAGGAGAGGCAATGTCTACGCATTTTTTTAGACATGATCAGCTAGAAACAAGATTTCTCAACAATTTTTTTTATTATGTCTATTATTAAGTCTGAATAGATGCCATTTTTAATTAACAATTACATAATCACGGCTTTCAAACCAACCAGATTTCAGCCAGTATAGATAATATATATACACCTCAGACCCTCATGTTTCCTGAAAATGTTTTCCTTCAAATTAGTGAGTAGTACCTTTAGCTACTATAAACTTTGGGCTTTGCATCTACGTAATGAGATGATTTATACAGCGTCCATGGGCACCAACATTCACGCTAGATGGGTGAAGGGACCACTCGGACGCTGCAGTGCCTGGGAAATTTTATAGATGGAGTAACCTTGCCCAGCACCTATGCCATCCTAACAGCTTAGTAGGGCTAGCCCACAGGAACGACAAGTCAATACGTACGTAGCCGCTGGTTTCCTAACGATGTTTTCCTTCACCGTTAGCGTGTGGTATTGCTACCACAAATACGCAGATGTGCCCTCGTAACTTAAAAAAAAAAAACAAAGTCATATGTACATGCCCGCACTGGGAATCGAACTTGGGTATCCCGCTTCTGAATCAATTGTTCTACCCACTGGACTACCATCGCTTTTTAAGCTACTATAAATTCATAAATTAATGTACGTTACTTATTAAACAGGGATTTGACTCCAAGACCTCATGCACGTGAGGGCGCTACCTCCGCTTCTTTCCAACGTATAGTTCTCGGTAAAAGATCATAAGAACGAAGTTACCCATTTCGGCGAGTTGCCAAAATTAAACTTTTCCGACAGTTTTATAACAGTCCAACGGATTTAAAACGTAATAAAGTTTCCTCATTTATCGGATGCAACTGCTCCACGGAAACAGTATTCGACTTTAGTTTAAAATCGGATCTTTTACAATAAGACCTGGGATTTATTACGACAGAAATTTTACTTCGAGCTCAATTTAATTTTATTCTCCTGCGAATGACGAACAACTTAAGTCCTTAAGTTTTAGGTAAGTACAGTCGGTTATCGTGAAATAATACCTTGAAAAAAAAAAGCTTATCACAGACATATTGGACCAAGGCTTTCTTGTACGACATAAGTACTTCGATGATGCTTAAATAGCAATAAATTAAAATTCTTCACACAAAAGTCTATTTAAATAGCTGGGCACTTGTGACTGTGAATAAATATTCCATATGATAATAACTTCCACACAATACACACAAATCTACCGTGGTCTTCATTAAGAATCGAACCCACGACATTTTTTTTGTTCATCCAATTCTCCCTCTGGGAAAAGTCCGGTGAGACATACATGTAGTGTATAGATAACTATAGTAGATTGTGTCTCAAGGGAGCAAAATGATATATTTACGGCGAGGGCGGTATATTGAATCCTGAGTGAAGCGAAAGATTCTACAATAGAATCCCGAGCGTAGCGAGGGATTCTAAAGTAGAATCTTGAGCGTAGCGAGGGATTCAAGTGTTTACGCCCAAGACGGAAATAATTTTGCTACCGAGTGACACATACTGCTTTTCACACCTGCTATAAGGAAAAATTATTTATGTGCCGTGGAAGACAATTATGATCGATTGCAACAAAATAAAAATCGAATTGGAATTACATTTTGTGAAAATCTGCACACGGATCATGCTGAGGGCAATAAAAAAAAACTAGAATATCAGGGAAGAAAAGTACAACTTTGATCCCTCATTTGAGGGAATCAAGGGATCTTTTCTGAATAGCAGGTGTGAAAAGTATATAAGATATTCTGACAGCTGACAGTACCACGTGTCAGCTGTCAGTAATAAATATTGTCATGTTTAGTTGATAGAAATTGAGTTTACGACATGAATCAGTTATAAGGTTTATCAATGTGCACGTGGCGGCAACCGGAATTTCACTATAAAAGGACGGCACACAGGCAGGATTTGCTTTAGACGGAGGCAACATGTAAAGCAAAGACACACTTAAAGCAAAGGCTATACCTAAAGTGTGTATATTACTTTATGAATGTTTAAGTATATAACATAAAGTACTTTTATACAATTAATATATACAAACTATACACAAAATCTATCAACTTTACAATACACACATGAAGAAATTAACACGTAATTTTTTTTATACGTTTGTTCATTCCGTGTGGCACCGGATTAAGAATAGCATGACTCCATTTCCTTCCGTGGATGTCGTAGAAGGCGACTAAGGAAATCAATTACCTGGAGACGGGCAGCAGCGTCTTTCTGAGATTCCAACCGCATACTGCGATCGCCAACCCGCCTGCCAAGCGTGGCGATTATAGCAAAACCCGTCATGGGTATAAAAACTACAAAGGAGGCCTATGTCCTGCAGTGGGCGTTAAATGGCTGATGATGATGATGATGATTTAAAATAAAAAACCTTAATATTAGCACACAAATTCGCCAAATTGCAAAACAGTTTGTTGGCAAAGCGCTCTATCTCTATATAATGGATTTCTCTTTTCGTCCGTTAAAACAAACGAGTACAAAACTCGCATAAAGTTGACAAAACGAGCAAAAGTTTAGTTCCGTCACTGAGTCCTTTCCCTTGTCGCGCGCGAGTAACCCGACCGACATTAACTGTCGCAATTCGCAATAAACCTCCCACGTCAAACATCGCTGATGGAGTAAAACTAATAAGTCTACGGGGTTAACACGAAAAATATGGGTGATTAACCCCAATGTACTGTGGTGTGAGCTGATAGTTGTAAAGCGCAACGCTCACAGGGCTCCTTCACGTCGTGAGACGAGCCCTGATACCTCTTTGTGCAATAATGAAAGTGATTATTTGCTAATACTCCGTTTCATTCAGGTAGAGCGTCACAGTAGTCATGCCTTAAATAGTAGATTCAGCAACTTTTATTACCTACCGCAGGTCTGGCCTAAACACATTGTTCGTTTCGGACACTTATTAAAAAACACCCAGATTATCGTGTTTTAAGACCATTATCACACAAATCCGAATTATGAAAAAATGCGTGCGTGCGTGCGTGCGTGCGTGCGTGCGTGCGTGCGTGCGTGCGTGCGTGCGTGCGTGCGTGCGTGCGTGCGTGCGTGCGTGTGTGTGTGTGTGTGTGTGTGTTTTGTTGTGTATATGTATGAGATAATATATTGAATATTTTGCTTATGTTAGCCTAGCAACTCTGTGTGCAACGTTCCTAAGGAGTGGGTGTTAATAAAGTTATCACGTCTACACGTCTCCCGTGACAAAGGAATACTCTTAAAGGGCCGTTCGGACAACTGCCCAAACCGCCGCGGTGTCTTCTAAGAATGAGCCATTCTCACAACGTATGTGAGAGATGGCCACTGAAAATGTGGAGCTTAACTTTAGTAAGATACGCGGCTTATGGCAGTAGTTTAGACAGAGTACCAGACACTTAAGTACGCGCACGCTCTTTTTTGTAATGTGTAATGCTTTGTATATGTGTGTGTGTCTTATGTAAATAAATGATTTATCTATCTATCTAAGAAACAAATTAAAACTCCGAACGTACTTTTTTCTATATAGCCTATATGTATATGACCCACTGCAAGGCACAGGCCTTCTTTCAGAGACAGAGTGTGGGCTTAATTACCACGCGTGCCTACCGTGGATTGGCAATTTCAAGCGCTGAGGTATGTGAATACTTCCGACACTCAGGTTTCCTCACGATGTTTTCCTTCACAGTTACCAAGTGGTATTGCTACTATGGCAATGGTAGGGTAATGGGAGCTCATCGTTTCACGACGGATCTGGTTGGCTGGAAGAATTTTCTGCAGAATTAAGCTGGCCTATGCACTGTTTTGTATTACGCTCATGGTTTTTGTATAATTTTCAATATAAATTTTTAATTTCTTTCTTTATGTATTTAATACAGTATAATAAAAAAAATACTTTTTTCTTAGCATCGGAGTCTTCGTGGTCGGTCCATAATAATCGTTAGGCGGGCGGACGCGTCTGAGGCGCCCTGATAAAGACAAGTTTGACCCCATCCGGTGTTAACACAACTCCACGCTGGGCTTATAGGTTGTTGGCTTTGCTCTTTCATCTGCCTCGAAAGTAAAAATGTCTGGGACGAGCCTTGACATCTCACGTGGCACCCGATGGGACAAATATAAATTAAGGGTTTTATCTCAGAATCAGAATAATATTTACCAGGATTTTTTCGATAGCGGTGGTGTAAGTAGGCTGATCTCGACTTTTCGTCACTCGTAGATACAAAGGTTAAATGCTGTTTTTCTTTTGCACTCTGTATGGTTCGTAAGAATCTTTTACAGAATCACTGCATTGTTTTTATTTAAATTGGTCCTGCGCGTGCTTGTGACTCGCGGAGACGTGCGTTTATCTGGAACTAGATGATGCGGAACCTCGCGGAACTAATTAATAGTGTGGAGAGCAAATGTTAAAACAGAATTGAATTTGAAATTTGATTGTTAATGTTTGTTTAACTTTTAAATGCTGTTTTTGTTTTTGTATATTTAGATTTAATTTCAAAAACTTGTGATAATTCATTAACGGATCTGACTTTAGTTTATAAGCCGGATAATAATTAGTTTTGTAAGTAGCTGTCAGTCAAGAGTGTTGTTGCAAGCCTGTAATTGGGTGTTAAGCTAGATTATAAGTTCTATCATGTGTCTGTAATATTTTTCTAACTTAACATCTGTTAACACAACTCCACGCGAGGCTTATAGGTTGTTGGTTACGCTTTTTCATATGCCTCGAAAGTAAAAAGGCCTTGACATCTCACGTGGCACCAGCTGTACAAAAAGCGGCGATGATAGGACATTTAACCTCCTCGGTCCTGACCTTGAAAATAACAATTGTAAACCACTGTTATTTTCAAGGTCAGGACCGAGGAGGCTATAATACAAAAGCAGCCTATGTACGTCCCACTGTAGGGCACAGGCCTTCTCTCAGGGAGAGGGTACGGGCTTAATCACCACGCGTGCCCACCGCGGATTGGCGATATCAAGCGCTGATGCATGTGAATAGCTCAGACACTCGGGTTTCCTCACGATGTTTTCCTTCACCGTTAGCGAGCGGTATTGTTATTGTAACTTCACAAATGTACATAACTTAGAAAACAAAGTCATATGTACACGCCCGCATTGGGAATCGAACCTGGGTCTCTCATTTCCGAGTCCAATGTTCTAACCACTAGGCTACCACCGCTCTTCAGGCTATAATGCTCGACCAATAATTCTCAGCATCGGTTTTGTTCTCCGGTGGGTTTTAACTGACTATTGAAAAACACGGTCTAGCAAAGTAAGATTTTATGTGGCGGGTATAAAAAGATTTTTTTAATTTCTCTTTTCATTTCCATCCATCAGCCCCGCCCCTCATTTCTGATTCGATCTCGTAGAGAAATTCCGAGCATAGCCCTTTCAGAGAAATTCCGAGCTAGCCCGATGAAAAATACGAGAATTTAACTCAAGTGTTGAGCTTTAAACCTTCACGTAAGCTGTTTAGCACAGATGCCTATTGTCTATTTATTTCCAAAGTAAAACAGTCGGATTAATGAGACTTTTTTCATTTTTCTCTTCAACTCAAAGCTATAAAAATTGTTCTGCAAAAGCGTTTTAGAAAAAAAGGAGCTGACAAAATAAAACAAAGGTCTTGCTGAAAATTCCATTAACTAGCTCAATCCAATTAAGCTCTATTTCAATGGCTCCTTTATTGAGATTAATCTGAAAGTCAAAATGTCTTCGCAGACGATGTAGATTGGTACGTAGGAAGGTAGGTTGAAAACACAAAGTTAATATTTAAATATCAAATATAAAATTGCAGACAGTCGAAAATAATTTTCTCCTCAATCTTTGGGAATCAAAGTAAACCGTTCTTGCATACAAAAAACCTTTCACCATTATTGTAAGTCAAAAATTGAATTTTATTGTTATTTTAAATTTAATAAAATTTTATACATGTGTACACACTTCATAAACCATTTTTAAATCTATTGACATTGTAAAATCCAATATTATTATAATAATTTAATTCCCACTAAATCAAATTCAATTTAAATTCCAATTGCCATAAGTATATAAAATACACTCTTACGCTATTTAAATCTAGTCTAATAATAATATGAAATTAATAATATTGCTAAATTTATTTTAGTTTTGATATTTCATGCTACTCGAGAGTTTCTGCGTCCTAAGTGGGTATCATGTGTGAGACAAACATGAAATATGTAACATCTGAACAACTACATGGTCGCAATAAAGTTATGATTATGATTACGTTAAATAACTTATATTATGACAAAAGAATGGGGTTATACAACTTCATATTCATATAAAATGCAGTTTCATAATCTGTAGTAAAGTTTTTCCTTCTACCACAGACAATTCAAATTGCATTTGAGTATTATTTTCGGTGGTCATGTTTGTAGTAATAAGGCTGCGTTTTCACATTTTAAATTTTTCCCACATCGTTTCATAGTTGTTTTATGTGAATTTGGGAGGTATATGTCCCACTAGAATGTGCAAGCCATCTCTGAAGTAAAGTAGGGAAGTTAAATATTCCTGAGAATTATTCGCATTGTCGTTACAAGGGTCGCGTCAATCGCGATTGTATGCAAATTGTATGCAATTGTAACACCAGCGTCGTTAACCACAGATTAAATTTTCAGAAAACAAAACAGAGAACTTTATATTACATTCGTGTGCCTTTGAAAAACCGTGCCTTAAAACCGTTCAAGCTTCTTGTTGAATTTTTATAAATAGAAAAGAAAAAAAATAGTAACAGCATAAAAAACTGATCAAAATTTGAGAGAAACCAGGGTTAATATAATATTATATGCTTCAGTCCCGTAAAAGTCTTGTTAGAAGATATAAGGATGCCGGAAAGAGCTTTAATCGGTTCGTGTGACTACGCACAGTGCGAGCCATCCGAGAACTTGACCTGGCGAGCTCCGTTCGGGCCTGCCGAGAACATCGCCTATCGAACGCTGTGAGCCTAGATTTGTTCTAAAGGCAATATTGGCGAAATTTGCGAAAAATATTATTCGACGTTTAAAATCTAGTCTAGTTTTTTATGTATCAACATTTTTTTTTTTTTGTTGAGTATCTTTAATTGATTTTTTTATGTAGCTTATATACGTCCCACTGCAGGGCACATGAATCTCTGAGATGGCGAGAGAAGAGAGAGAGATACTACGGGCTTAACCACCACGCGTGCCCACCGCGGTTTGGCAATTTCAAGCGCTGAAGTGTGTGAAGGGTGAGGTGTCTGAGGACACTCAGGTTTCCTCACGATGTTTTCCTTCACAGTTCCCCAACTTAGACTTAGAAAACGCTAAAACATTTAACTTTAACAATAATTTTAAATTTAAAGATCCTGCCAAAATACTGAAAGACAGACAAAGTTTGAGTTTTGAAATTTGATGTTTTGACTGCTATTTACTTAGAGAATGTCAAACTTTGAACAACAGAAAACAATATCAGAAGTTTTTGCGTCACAGATTATGTAGCTTCTGTTAGGATTTTATTATTTTGTGAGCGGTCGGAATGTCAGTTACCGAGATATTGCAGAAGGAGTGTATGTTTGTCAGCTTTAAAACTAGCCAGCTTAGAAAGGAGGTTCTACGTAGTGATCACATACTCTACGCGAGAATCTCGAGATTGCAGAATGACTTCATAAATGTTAGGTAATGTCTTCAAAAGTGCATGTTATTGGGAAGGATTTACTTACCCCCACATTCAACATGTTTTTTCACATTCTTGTTTACACATAGTTTGATGATAAGGGGTTTTAAAACAAGAATAAGCGTCGGCAGATTTTTTGTCTATCTATGCATTAGATAACGTCGGCATTTTAGCACGGCGTTTGAACTTAGATTACACTTATGTAAGTAATAAATAAAGTTTATTATGTAGTAATAGCAAGCGCCCCTATTACATTGAGAAACTGTAAGCTCCTTTTGCAATGTTAAATAAATATAAATTATGAGCAAACATCGCCTGCTTAATTTTTAACAATTTTTATAAAATAAAAACTGAGAAGTCATACCAACAGGGGGATTATTATGTAGTCATAGCAATAGGGGCGCTTTGAGAGACTGTAAGCTCTTTTTGCGTTGTTGAATAAATATAAATTATGAGTAATCATCACCTGCTTTATTTTTAATTGTTAATTTTTTTTAATCAAAACCGAAAAGCTACTTCAAAACACTACTGCACTATCATCACGACCCAACCAAATTGTGTTTTCCGAAAGAATATGCTCGTGTCACTGTAAATATAAAAAAATCGGACAAGTGCGAGTCGAACTGGCCCACCCAGGGTTCCGTATCAACTTGTAAATACTTATATATTATAAATAGTTCAGGAATCGAGTTTAACAGTTTTTTCCGAGCTTTTCCCAAACTTCAAAGTTTTTTTTATGATTTAATTACAAATGTACACAATTTTCAGATTTTTCCCTGTATAAGACGAAGCTTGCCAAATTTCATAGTACCTATAAATTTGGATTCCCTTGAGTGTCGAAATATAAATTTTTTTGCGGCATAAACGGCCGCATCTTTTTTACGTTAACTTATAAGTTTGATTTTTTCACTGCTTCAAGGGACTGAAGATTTGAGTATATGGTTTTAATTTCAACTCGATACCGCCACGCGTTCCCGAGATCCCGGTCTTGACATACAGATGGAGAGACGGACGGACGCCCGGACGGATGGACGGACAACAAAGTTATCCTATAAGGGTTCCGTTTTTTTCCTTTTGAGGTACGAAATCTTAAAAAGAACTTAAAAAGACTTATGAATCTTAAAAAGATTCCGACGAATTGAGAACCTCCTCCTTTTTGGAAGTCTATTAGAAATTAATCGCATGTATTCTATACGTATGCTCTTCATTAGAAGAAATAAGAAATTTATTGTGTTATGAACGTCTGCACAACAAAAAAATACATGTCTTGAATACATTGAGCTTAGTAGGCAGGCGTGTATTTGTATTATTATGTTTTCACATCGAAAACTATACTAGGCGAGCTTGTATCATGGCTTTCGACGCCTCTCATCGAGTCTCGGATACATTGCAATGTTGGGGGTATGTCGATAATATTAGTTGTGCCGAAACATAGATAAAGTTTGTGATTATACTTATAAGGGTTGGTTCAATGCAGACCGAATCAGATCACTAATACCTACAGCATACGTTTAAAAGCACTGGTAGAACAAATAATGTTTGGTTGCATGCGTTCAAACTAGAATATTAATTGTTATCAAAACTATTCACTAATATAGTGCTACAACTAAGCTGTGAACTTGGAAAAAGTTTAAGGTTTATGCGCCATAGCAAATAACAACTTGGGCCGACATCACACCAACCCCCACACACATTCCATCTACTCAGCTGTTGAATAAAGTGCATACATGCAAAGGGCGTCGCTCCGTCGACCACACTCATGACCTTTATTCAATGGTGATGTTAACTAAGTAATTTCATCCATGAGGTCTTTAAAGAAACTTTGTTTTTAATTTATAAGATATTCCGGCTACATGCCAAATACAAATTTTTACACTCCGGAAACGGTCAAGATGGATACACAATAGAAACGCGCCGGTACGTACTAAAAGTATGAGATTACAATCTCCCTGTTACCAACTTTTTCAAGAAAAGCAGCCGTTTAAAAGCAAGGAAAAGCGGATTCAATAGGAAAGTTTGTATTTTCGCATTGAAACTCTTCGCTGCTTATCGAACAAAAGCACAAGCTCAAGCCAATAGAAAATGGTGAGCCATAATGTGTCCTGTCCACAGACTAGTCCGGGAAACTCAGATGGGATTTTGCCTATACTTCGTTCGTCCACCACTGGACACAGACTTATGATTATGTGGAGAAGAAGCTCACAAAGAAACTTCACAATATTTATTCATTTTAAAACACGTTTTAACTTAATTAACAGTTTTTAACTCAAAAATTATTAGCCTCTAAATAGGTTTTTAAAAATTATTACTGATGAATGTGTTGAACACTAGACAAAATCATCCTAGAAATACCGTTCTTATCCTTAACGTGTCTATGGCAAACAAATACCAGACATCTTTGTCTTTAAATTATCCCTTATGTTGTAGTAGGCTTTTTTGCACTGAGTGTGTTTAACATGTTTTTTAAACCACATCGGAGATAACTCGAAAATATAGATCTTATCTTGAGAAATCTTGTCGTAGAACCTTATACAAATATACAGTGCTCTATATTTATACAAGATGTATTAATTTTTGCAAGTCTAAATCATCACACTGGGCTGGCGAGTTGGTGATCAGAGTAGATGTTAACTCTTATTGTTACGTAGTGTGTTCTGAGGGCCGATTTTCGGACATGCCCGATTTTATTGCGCAAGCCCAAAGACATCATTTCAAATACTAGACAAGAAAACCCGAGTGCCGTGCTTGAAAGTCAAGTTTTTTTCTTCAATAAGGTTCTACAATAAAATTTGGTATGGTGGTCGAAAAATGTATTTTTAGTGTTTGTGATGCAATTTAAACACCAAAATATTGCCCATTGCTTGTAGGTACCATCGTCTACACATTTTTTCCTTACCCAATTCCGTAGAATCTACAAATTAAAAGCAATTTAGTCTTTTTTTACATGGTTGGTCCATATTAGACCACAATATCTGGACCACTCGATAATTTATCTCTACAAACATCGCATTTGTTAGATGTTCAATCCTATGTATACACTGTGCAGCGTACGGCAAAGAACCCAACTTCTTAACGTCATTCTAGTTCGAGAACCCGATACTGTAAGATTGCAATACGTAACTGTTGTCAGAGTTTTATTGTTAAAAGTTTTGCAGCAAAATATTGATGACAAAAATTCTATGAACGAGAACTTAACGGAATCAAAACGTACTCGTATACCAATTGTCTATCTCCAATCTCGAAGGATAGTGAGATCACTAGTACAGTCGACAACTCGGACGCTGCAATGCCTGGGACATTGTATTTTAGTATTTTATATGGAGTAGGCTTGCCCAGGACCTGTCACAGGTACTGCAGCGTCCGAGTGGTCCCTTCACCCATCTAGTGTGAGTGAACGTGCCACTGGACGCTGTATAATTCATCTCATTACGTAGATGTAAAAGGCGTGAGTACAGTCGATGGCACATAAACCTTTACATTTTAGTTGCAAAGTCGCCTATAATGTAACGGAGTAGAGTACACGGGTGTAAAGGTTGATGTGCTGTCGACTGTACCTTAATTAATGGTCGGATAATATAGTTAACGCAATAGATCGATTTTTTTAGGTGTGAACACTTGTAGTACCAGTCAGGATTCACTGCGTAACACTTTATTTGAGAACGTTTTTTTTTATAAAAACTCCGTTCCAAGAGTCCAACTCCTAGGGAGCAAAACACTCGCATCTCATTGGTCAATGAGCGCGGTTAGAGATAAGCGAAACAATAAGCGAAGACGGTCCGCTTCACACGGTAGCTTTACTTAATGCAGTGGCTATTGAAGGTCATGCGCATTAACCAATGGGCGCACATAGACGATTTTCTTTGGGAGCTCGTTTCGTGGAATGGATTTTAGGTCGTCTTCATTTTGTTTTATCACTTTTACGATTTTACGATGGGATTGACGTATTGAGTTCCAGCTAATTAGAAGAAAACAGACTCAGTGATAGGTCGATTTTGAGATCGCTAAGTAGAGATTATTGGTTTATTTAATTTACTAATTCAGTAGAATAGAGTTTATTAAAAAACAGTAGGTGTCCAATCCATGCTAAAATCGAGGTAAAGAAAAGAATGAATATTTCTTCTTAATTAACTTGGTCTGTTTAAGGCAAAACACAGATGTAACCATAACCATTGAGTTTTAAGTAGGTCCCTACTTAAAATTTGATAGGTACTATAACTTATAGTCCAGACAAAATAGGCGAAAAAAGTGCTGAGATAGCATTAATTCCCAACAAGCTGAATTTTTACATAGTAAGTCATTACTAACACTTTGTCAAAAGTCCTCATCGATCCCGCTTGTGCGCTGTTTTTATCCGAGGTCCAAAGATCACAAATTTTGATTTTTTTCTAATGTCTATGACGACCCAGACGGACATACTTCGATCAAATAGGGGATGTATTAGCAAAGGGCAAGATAAAGAGTACCCGAAACCGGCGTGCGTGCACGCAACGACTAATTAATGTCGAGGAAGCGAAAGTGATCTGTTAGGATCGTAGCAAGTGGCAGTCCCCGGTCTCTGCCTACCCCTCTGAGATACAGGCGTGAGTTTATTTTATGTTATTTCTATGAAACTGTGAGAGCTAACGGAAAAATGGACGAGGGAAAGTTTGTAGATCCACTTTTCCCGTAGGTCTCACCGTAATGACATACTTAATACCCATAGAAACATCCAGTTTGTTGAGAATTAATGCAAATGACTGATGATGAATGCAAACTGGAATGTCTTTTTGCATGGACTGTCAGTCAATTAAAAGAAAAGGGATTGAACAACAAAATGACACTCACTTGCGCGATTTAGAAGGCAATATTTCGTGTAAAAGGCGCAAATTGTCCTGAACAAACAAATAACACTCTACGCCCTCTTGGAGGGATATAAACCTACCATTGTTACCTACTATTACCTAAGATAACATAACAATATTCTTTACATATCTCTTGCTCTGTAAGTAGTCACTTACTTCCCTGAATGCCGGGGTGTATGGATATCATTACAGCATAGGTTTCAAAACATACCATGTAATAATAGGGGTTAAAGTATGAAATTGCCGTTTTATTGCAATAGGTTCTTTGAATTGACATAGAATCTTCATGGTTTGAGGTTTTCGAATGAAACTTTTTTCAAATGGTTTCTATGATGTTCTTTTTTTAAAAAATGTGAAACATTTGAATATCGACTTTCAATTCTTTTTGTTATTCAATTTAGACAAGAAAGATGGATACTGCGAAAATTCGAGTGATTTTTGAATACGAATTCCGACGCGGAACTAACGCGGCAGAAACAGCCCGCAATATCAATGCTGCGTTTGGAGAGGGGTTTACTAATGAACGCACCGTGCAATTTTGGTTTAAACGCTTTCGTGATGGAAATTTCGACTTAAAGAACGAGCCACGAGGAAGACCGCCCACACAGGTGAATAACGATGAATTAAGAGAGATAGTGGAAGCCAACCCTAGTCAAACTACCCAGGAATTAGCGGCATGGTTTAACGTTACCTTACCCACAATATTGACTCACTTGCGTCAAATCAATAAAATAAAAAAATACGAAAAATGGGTGCCTCATAATCACTCGAATTTTCGCAGTATCCATCTTTCTTGTCTAAATTGAATAACAAAAACAATTGAAAGTC
This sequence comes from Yponomeuta evonymella, assembly GCA_963969515.1. Classification (NCBI taxonomy): domain Eukaryota; kingdom Metazoa; phylum Arthropoda; class Insecta; order Lepidoptera; family Yponomeutidae; genus Yponomeuta; species Yponomeuta evonymella. Next base: position 5,682,958 of record OZ018349.1, read on the forward strand.
GATATTCAAATGTTTCACATTTTTTAAAAAAAGAACATCATAGAAACCATTTGAAAAAAGTTTCATTCGAAAACCTCAAACCATGAAGATTCTATGTCAATTCAAAGAACCTATTGCAATAAAACGGCAATTTCATACTTTAACCCCTTAACATTACAGCATAGGTTTTGGAATTTGAAAAAAGAACTGTCATACTCATACTGCAAGAAGAATATTTTTTAAAAGTTAATATTTTTTTTCTCGGTATCGATTATTTACTCGAATCGGAATCGAGACAATTTATATTAGAATTTATTAAGATTAGTTTAAATATCGAACTATTTGTTTCGCAGTCACATCGTATGTTAATTGAAATCGATTTAAAAATCAAACTGGCCAGCACGATTTGACGCGCTTGCGTGCCATAAAATCGTGAAGAGTAAAAAAGTCAGTCGACTAGCTAGGCGCGAAAGTAATTTTTTTTCGTGTTTTGGAGTTCTTTCTCAAAAATCCTGCTTTCTTGTTTTTTTTACTTACCTCACAATATCACCATATAACATATGTAAAGCAGAGTGTTTACCTCGGGTGTAAGCATCAATTGCATACTCGGGCTAATTAGCCTCGTATGCTATTGATGTCATACAGCCCTTGGTTAACAATCTACTATTATTGTACACCAGATAACCGTAATTACAGAAGCAGTTACAAATGAAAAGGTAAAATTGCCTACCTAGTGGAAAACCCTTGTCCAGGGTTTCCAAGACAGGCCTAGACCTCCGAAATACAGAAGTGAGTTTATGTTCTTGTTGTTTCTGATACCTACTATACGACATCCTTAATAAGTAAAAACTATAAGATTCAAGAAATCAAAGCTTAACTTATTTTTATACTCAATTCTCGTTACAACTGACAAGTTGTCACTGTCGCTTTGTTGTTAGTACCGAAATATTCCCGCAAAGTCCACAGAGTCTACGACACATTTATAAAGTCGAAAAGCAGAGTAGAAGATGTACTACACCATAAAAATGCAATGATATTACAGTTGAATCCTTCTGACCTTGTGTTAGGTCCATTACGACCTACAGCAAACTACGTCACGAATGAAAGTTTCTTACAGAATGTCGATCCAACAGTGGAACGGATGCAAGCGGCAGTAGCGCGTTGGTAGAACGCCTCACATTCGGGAGATCGTGGGTTCGAATCCCAGCATATACATATGACAGTGTTTTCTGCGTTACGTACATTAATTAATATGTAGCAGCAATAACACACGCGAACTGTGAAGGAAAACATCGTGAGCCAAACTTAGTGTCTGAGGTGTTTATATGTCAGCGCTTACAATATGTAATGTAATGGTCCAACTAAGTGTGAAAATCTCAGTTCTAACTAACTAGTGGAACGGATAAAGTTCATCGTGAGCCAAACCTAGTGTCTAAGGTATTCACATTTCATCGGTTGCAACGTATAATGGCCCAACTAAGTGTGAAAATCTCAGTTCTAACTGGTGGAACGGATAAAGTTCCTCGTGAGCCAAACCTAGTGTCTGAGGTATTCACATCTCAGCGGTTGCAACGTATAATGGCCCAACTAAGTGTGAAAATCTCAGTTCTAATTAACTAGTGGAACGAATAAAGTTCATCGTGAGCCAACCTTCTGACTGAATTATTATTATTATTATTTATTTATTTATTTAAATTGTAAAACATTACAGTCTAGACTATTTCGTTCTGCAGTTAGCAACTATGATTATGATTGAATTGCAATAAATGATCACGATCACAAATGAGACACAGTAAGATACACGAAACATACAATAAAATTAAGATACAATGATTTATTATATAAATTAATCTCAGCGCTTGCAACGTACATGGCCCAACATTCTATGTATCTATCTATCTATCAACGAAGTGTGGAAATCTCAGGTCTAACTTACTACTGGAACGGATAAAGTTATGCCCTTCTATTCTCAACATGGTCGCGTGAACACATGAGACAGCATGCTATAACAGAGAAAGATAAAAAGTGATGAGGTAGAGCAGAGGTAGAGGCATGCTTGCTCTGCACGTGGGCTAACTGGATGGTCCACCTCTGATGAGCCATCGTGATGAGATTGGCCTAGAATGGTGCGAACCGGCGTATGTTGGCCTCCGTCTCTGAACACAGATCAATGCATACTGTCTCCGAGTGTGGTTGCCGATGGAAAATGTACCCACTTTTGAACTATGGACAATAAACCAATTTTTACTATTTTTACTCTACTTGGCGTGCGAAATAAATGTACTAGAAATTTATCAAAAATATAAAGTGCCCATCTTTTATTGCACTTATTATTTCACGCGCTTCGAATTTCAAGGCTATGGAGCGGGCTATGATAGGAATGACACTTATTGATCGTGTGGGAAACATCGATATTCGGCATAAAACCAAAGTCGAAGATGTAGGCTAAAATGGAGATGGGCGGGGCATTTGGTTAGACGGGAAGACAGTCGGTGGACAAAAATAGCCACTGAGTGGTGGCCAAGAACGGGTCGACGGTCGGTTGGCAGACCACCAGCCCGGTGGCCAAGAGAAGAGGCCTATTCCCGACAGTGGGCTCTGTTTATGGGCTGATTAGATAGATAGATAAAAAGTTATGTGTTTGGTTAAGAAATACCTGTGAGTACAATAAAGCGTTCTCTATCTATCTTCATTATTCCGTGTGGCGCCGGATTAAGAATAGCGTCACTCTATTTCCTCCCGTGGATGTCGTAGAAGGCGACTAAGGAAATAAATTACCAGAAGATGGCAGTAGCGTCTTCCTGAGATTTCAACCACATACTGCGATCGTCAACCCGCCTGCCAAGCGTGGCCTATGTCCTACAAGGGGCGACAAATGGCTGATGATGATGATGATGATGATGATTTATGTATATTTTTTTCTAGGAACCAATAAAACTGTTAGATATACATATAAATGACAAAATGTTTCTGAGATGCGATTAAAAAATTACAGCCAACCGCAAACTTTATGTTATAATCGGAAAAAAGTCTGTAGGTAGAGAACCTTTTGTTAGTCTTTTCCCAGCCAGTTTGTCGAGATGGAATGGAGGGAAACGAATAAAAGGGGACCAAGACGTCGTTCTCATAATCACAAGATCCGCTTGTATTTGTGGCCTTTGGCGGTTTTTCTGTGCTCTAATGCAGCGGTATCTAAACTTTTAAGTTTACGGAACAAACCTCTATTTTGCGGAACCTCATATTGAAGTATCAAATTCCCGCTTCGACTTCACTTAAATGTTCTAAAGGTACGAAGATATTGTACAAAACAACATTTTTGTATTATTTATATAGATAGATAGATAGTATATTCTTTATTGCATGTACACCAGGAATTACATATAGTATATTATTGTTAAATAATATACTCGTAGTACAGTATCTACAATTGGTGGCCTTATTACTTATTTCATGTTATTCAACTTTGGTCCATTTGTAAACAAACCGTAGATAGAAATCGTTTAAATACGGGAGGCAATCATGTTTGTCAATTTCATTCATTGACTCATCTCATTAATTCAAAAAATATCAACCCCTACTACCGAATCCTTGACTTTGATAGAATTTCAATTTTGTTTGCACCAAAACCTGAATTGAATGAAACACAGCTTTCTATATTTGTTATTGTATGTAGCTAAATAACAATAAAAAAACCCCACGATTACGAAACAAATGCGCGGAACCCCAATGTCCTTTCTACGGAAATCTTGGGTTTCCCGAAACCTAGTTTACGAATCGCTGCTCTAATGTAATGTAACAAGACCATTTCATCGCTTGATTCTTCTCCATAAGTACAAAGATCTGCTAGGAAAGCTACTAAAACCAAATAATATTATTACTGCTATCATATCCAAATATATATTACTGCTATCATAGTTGCGGAAGTTTAGAGGTATGGATGTTTGTTAACCAATCATGCCAGAACGGCTGAACAGATCTGGATGAAATTTGGTACAGAGATAGTTTAGTCTGGTATAGCACATATGCTACTTTATATCCTGGAAAAAACATAGCAACATTTCCACGCGAACGAAGTCACGGGCAACAGCTAGTTCAAGAACTCTTAAAAAATATTTTTTTATGAATTTATACTACTATTTTGTCGGCGTTATTAATTTGTATATGTATGCTAAATTTCAGCTTTCTAGTACTTGTCGTCTCTATGCTAAGCCGCGGACAGACATACAGACGGACGGACATGGCGCAACTATAAGGGTTCCTTGTTGACTACGGAATCCTAAAAGAGGAACCCTTATAGGATCACTTTTTTTTCCGTCTATCTCTATTTATCTGTCTGTCAGGCTGTTTTTGTTGCCCATTCCTTAGGAAAGCGTTGAGGTATCAAGTTGAAATTAATATCAAATTCTAAAGTCTGCAATGCAATCCCTTGAAGCTGTGAAATAGTCAATCTTCAGAGTCATTGCGCTCAAAAGATACGGCCGTTTATGCCGCATATTTTGACATTCCCAAGGGAATCATTACCTTGAAGGTTTCAAAATCGAAATCTACAAAACTTTCCGTGGACGTAGGTTTATAGAATTTCGCAAGAAGCATGTTTTTTTTCGAAAAAAAACGTTAATATAGCTACTGTAGTTACATGGGAGTACATAGTTTTCAACTGCAAAGTTGGACGTCATTATTTGTTTGAAACCCTAAGGACGTGAGTTCTACTCGCAAGTCGCACTAGTCCGGCTTTTTTAAATTTCATAACCCATTATGCTTACAGACGAAAAAGCGCGCGGAAACAACCAATTCAATGGTAAATTTGTATTATGTAGCAAATAAAAAAAAAGTGTGGAACATTTGATTATTGCTTGTCTAACTGTCGATACTCGTCCATCTGCTTCAATTACAATTACAGTGGGAGAACTTTTACAAAAAATGTTGATTATGCGAGTCATACGCGAGCACACCAATCCGCCAACACAGGAGTTTAAGTAGTTGCCCTGGCAGAAATCAGGCGAGATCATCATCACCATATTCACTTACTGAAGAAACTAAATAGGCACGTTATTAGATCTGAACAAATCTCGATGTTTTTCCCCGTTGTTGATGTTTGCCTGGTCACATATCATAGTCTAGTGCGAATATAAGATCATGTTAGGCGGATGTTATTAAAAAGAAACCATTGATGAAAAATTGAAACGATCTAGAATCTAGATAAACGACGAAAAGAAACGCCACGGCATTTTTCATATTTCTCTCATCTCGGCCGTTTTAATTATTTGGTGCCAAAGAATTTAGAAGCTGCAAACGATGAAGATTGACGATGCGATCCTTTGTTACCCTGTCATGGCAAAAATAAATTCTCAATTTAAACAAGAGCTTTCAAGTTTTCGTTAGTTTTATCAGCCCGACATTTTTATTTCTTTCTAAACTTCATTAGTTGTTTGTTCTTGTCAACTGAAGATGGACTTTAGAGAACGTTGTGGACTGAAAGAGGATGCTGTGATTGAATGAGAATTCAGAAAGGAATTTTGCGTTGGTTTGGACATGTGGAGAGGATGAAGGAAGAAAGATTTGCGAAACAAATATATCGAGCGAATGTGGGTGGGCGAATCTTATTTACCCAGATATATTATGCTATCTGTTCTATCGAGCAGGCCACGTGCAAGAGTCTACTTTGCCATCTCGTTCGAAGCAAGCTTGAATATGCTTCACAAATTTGGAACCCTAAATACCGTACTTATACTGACAGAATTGAAGCTATTAAGAGGAAGTTCATGAAGTTTATGTACTACCGGTTGAAGGACCCGTACAAATCAACTAAGTATTTGGCGCTATGTAGAAAACACCATCTCTTGCCCCTGGAAATTCGGCCCAGGGTCACGGACACAACATATTTGCTACAAATCATTGCGGGCCTAGTGGACTCTCCGAACTCTTAGGTAAATTATCATTTATGGTGCCTACAAGATCTAGGCGCTTCCATCCCCCACTTTTTATTCCACAGGTGTCAACCAATTACGAGCAAAATGCGTTTCTCCGGCGGGCCTGCAGTAGCGTGAATCAAATGTCACACGAATTAGACCTTGTCCTATTCAATTGTTGTATAGCAGCTGTTAGGCGACACATTAACGGTATTTTCTTGTCCTGATCTTGAAAATAACAATTGAAAACCATTGTTATTTTTAAGGTCAGGACTGAAGAGATTAATGCAGAGGTACAATAAAAGACATAAAAAACATTTGTTATTAAATAGAATTTAATGCTAATAATAACTAAAAGCGACTCATCATTATTGTATACGTGTGTGTCCTTACTTGCATTATAGCTTATTCTGTTTTTGCCTATGCCCTTTTCAAGCATCTTTTTTCTAAAGTGTGAAGTTGTTGTTTTCCTTTGTCCCGTCAAAATAAGTGGGTCCAATCGTAAGTTGTAATTTTTCTGGAATTTTCCATCTTTAGTTACGCTTAGTAAGGAACACGCCTGTATCCCAGAGGGGAAGGCATAAAGGCAGGTCTGCCACCTGCTGCGCTCCTGACAGATCTCTTTCACTTCATTAACGTTCATTAGTCGTTGCATGCACGCACCGGTGTTTCGGGTACTTTTTATCTTGTCGTCTCGAAATGTCTCGTCCCCTATTTAGTCGAAGTATATCCGCCGTCCCTTACCGGCCCTTTCGCTCAATACATTTCTTTCGTCAATCTTTCTTCCTTCGTCCAAACCAACGTAACTTTTCTTGGATAAAATTAAAACTATTACGACAATGATGCTCCGTATTTAGTGGACCGATTAATAATTAATTGTATCCGATACTGTAGAAAAACATACTCGATGACCTCTGAGATTTCAGGGCCGAGTTACATAACACTGCAATTTGTTATTTATTATGACAGCTCGAGGTACATTGCATAGCAGACTCGTTTTGTTAATCTGTGTATCAATCGACTTTCCAATGTATTTCAAAGGATCTTGACCATTAGCGGTATCGCTAAAATCTAAATAGTGTCACCAGTTTTCAGTGTCCATAATTCATGTTTTCAATTATAAAAAATTGGGGTTTTCTTATAAAACCATGACTTCTCCGTAATTCTAAATTAATAAAGTTATACAATAATTAATGCTTCCGGTTTAACGACCGCTGTCATCTTGATACAAATCTATTGATCCATTCACAGACCTGTTCAAATCTCAATCTGTGCATTCAATAATGTAGTGTTCCCATCCAACCGACCGCTACTTTTCAAATCGAATGAATCGATACAGGGAAAAAAATAGGTATATACAGGTATAGCTGAAAAAAATAGCATAACATAACTTTTGTTATTTCGTTTGATAATACCTACTTCATTTGCATATTTCTTTATCCACCTGTTCATTTAGATTATTTGCGGTTTACTTTATATATTAGGTACTAACACTAGATAACAGATTCAACAGTGTGGAGCTTCATCATCATCATCATCAGCCATTTAACGCCCACTGCAGGACATAGGCCTTCTTCGTGGTTTTCATAACCATGAGGGGTTTTGCCATAATCGCCACGCTTGGCAGGCGGGTTGGCGATCGCAGTATGCGGTTGAAATCTCAAGAAAACGCTGCTGCCCATCTCCTGGTAATTTATTTCCTTAGTCGCCTTCTACGACATCCACGGAAGGAACAGTGACGCTATTCTTAATCCAGTGCCACACGGATCTGTGGATCTTGTGGACCTTAATTTGACCGAATCGCTCGGATGCTGATCTTTAAATAAACCTTTAAATTCACTAGGAAAGCGGTGGTTATGTATTTACAGAACGCTTGCATCACATTCCAAGGTGTTGGGTTCGAATCGGACATTGTATGTGATTTTTTTATAGCAGTACGACTGTCTAACGTTTACGGAAAACATCGAGAGGAAACATGTGTATGAGGTACACCCCATGCCCCCATACCTCACCTCACTCCAAAAAAGCTAAGCATAGTGGCAGATTACACTCCTCGGTCTTTTGTACATTCTGCCGCAGCGTATGTGTGAGGTCCAACGTATGTAAAGCCTTATCGGAAACCGGCTTGTTCGGGGGGTTGAAAGTCATCGAGCTTGCGTGCGAGACGATTCGTGCCCTAAAGTGGGAACATAACGTAATAAGTACCTACGCATGTAAAGATTTACATGCCTGACTGATTATGTTATGGATGACTTTGCAACTAAAATGTTATGGTTTATCTACATAGACTGCATATTATATGTTATTACGCAAAGGTGATATGAGGCATAATCACCGGGCTTTCTACTCGCATCACGTAAATCAATTATATTACATTTCAGTTATATTTTATGAAATGGTGACTGATAGAATCGAATTGATGTTCGATATAAATTACATTTTGCAGCACTGAATGTCATCGTTCCTAATCTGTGCTACGTCCTGTCACCTATCATTATAACCACAGAGAATATAATCATATGTGTTCTGTGATATAATCACTACGTTTTCAACGGTTTTGCGATGGTTTTTTTCATGATCAGAATGTATATTTCTTTATTAACTATTTCGCATGAAGTCAGAATGTATATTTCTTTATTAACTATTTCGCATGAATTTAGTATTTCTCTGAGACAGACTCTCAGTAAAAAAAATACCTGTAAATGAGTTAAGCTAGATACTTCTTGTGTTTTGGTAAGTCTCCATGCAATACTATTACATCCTCGTCCGGAGAATTACTTTAATGCTAACAATAGTATTTTAAAATTTTAAGCCAGTACTACAAATTAAGGTATTATTTCATTGTGGCATGACTTTGTTGCTAGCGATTCTAAGTGTCTTAATCACTTGATCTTTTTCCTTTTCATAGTAAATATTACTTTAAGTTTTATGAAACAGGCCCCAGGTAGGAACCGAGTCAATCGGTTGCTATGGCAACCTCTAAAAATACCACTGTAGGCACTGGCAAGACGATTTATATTTTCTTTATGTCCGATAATTATCTTAATAACATGCGATACAAAGAATTATGGCTAATTTAATATCGATCATAAATTTTATATGACTCATTAAAAAGTAATAAAAGAGCCGAATTATTGGCAAAATTATTATTACATTTTAGATCCGATTTAAATGAAATTATGGTAAGGATAATTCAAAACATTCACAGATTAATACACAGATAAACCGTAAACAACCCTTTAAAATAAATCACTGTAGTTTCTTCTTTAAAATTAGTATTGTACAGGGTGATAAAGGAACTGAATTATTTTTTTAAGGAAAGAAACTAAATTTACTATGAAATTATTATTGAGAATCAACTTGTTTGATGTTTCCTTGGCTCAGTCCAATCTTATCTATCATTTTATGTTGGGCATTCGACCATCCTAATCAGCTGCTACCAGCAATCTGCCTTACACAGTCGGTCCAGTGAGCTGCTGGGTGTCCTACGCTGCGGTTGGTAATATTTTGCAAATAGATCCAAATGGCAAATCAATGTATCGTATTGAGCATTCTATTCCACCAGCATAGGTAGTAACATCGCATGGGTGAAACCACTGCTGTTGCGGAGTCTTCCTTCGTACTATGAAGCACCTCTCTGTATGTCCCTTGTGCGAGTCCAAATGCACTCGGGAAGACTTCCTTGAGGCCACAGAAGATGCTGGAGAACGTGTGGCTGTGTTCTAGGCTAATGAAATGTAAATGGTTTGGTCACCGACACGATAAGAAGACGGGTGGTAAGACGACGCGAGTCGCGCGATTTAAACGTTAAAAGCGCACCTTTCCTGTATATTTATTGTCAAACTAGATGGCCCCGTGAACTTCGTATCACCGACGTCAACCGTTTTTTTTCTTCTCACCGTTTAAACCTTCCCTGGACTACCAGAAATATATAAAAACAATAATTAGCCAAATCGGCCCAGCCGTTCTCTAGTTTTAGTGAGACTAACGAACAGCAATTCATTTTTATATATAAGACTAGATGACCCCGTGAACTTCGTATCACCGACGTCAACCGTTTTTTTTTCTTCTCACCGTTTAAACCTTCCCTGGACTACCACAAATATATAAAAACAACAATTAGCCAAATCGGCCCAGCCGTTCTCGAGTTTTAGTGAGACTAACGAACAGCAATTCATTTTTATATATAAGACTAGATGACCCTGTGAACTTCGTATCACCGACGTCAACCGTTTTTTTTCTTCTCACCGTTTAAACCTTCCCTGGACTTCCACAAATATATAAAAACAACAATTAGCCAAATCGGTCCAGTCGTTCTCGAGTTTTAGTGAGACTAACGAACAGCAATTCATTTTTATATATAAGACTAGATGACCCCGTGAACTTCGTATCACCGACGTCAACCATTTTTTTCTTCTCACCGCTTAAACCTTCCCTGGACTTCCACAAATATATAAAAACAACAATTAGCCAAATCGGCCCAGCCGTTCTCGAGTTTTAGTGAGACTAACGAACAGCAATTCATTTTTATACCTATACTAGATGACCCCGTGAACTTCGCATCACCGACGTCAACCGTTTTTTTTCCTATCACCGTTTAAACCTTCCCTGGACTTTCACAAATATATAAAAACAACAATTAGCCAAATCGGCCCAGCCGTTCTCGAGTTTTAGTGAGACTAACGAACAGCAATTCATTTTTATATATAAGATAAGAGATTCTGACGTTTTTGCGCCGCAAAACACGCGACCCACACTTTCACTTTTACTACCTATGCTGCAATAACTTAGAAACGTGAAACTTGGAAAACCATGAGGGAAGTCTATGTCCTGCAGTGGGCGTCAAATGGCTGATGGTGATGATGCTGTAACAAGTTTAAGAGGGCGACGCGCTGCGCCGACGGAAGACGGCGTGGTGAGGTAGGACAATAGAATAGTTTTTTTTTAATTTAATATAGAAAATTTAATTTAATACCTGCGCAAAAAGGTATCAGAGACAAAATGTAGAATAGATATAGACCATGGCTTTGATTAAGGGGCAAGGGCACTACATATTCTCAGCCAACGCAAACGTAGTCGCGGGCAAAGCTATTTTTATAATATATAATTAGTCCCAAAATAATATAAAGACCCCCCTTATTTTTTTATTTTATTATTTGTTAGGTAATCCGCCGTATTAACACATACTCTGTGAAAATTTCAACTAGCTCGGACAGGCGGACAGACAGACAGAAGGGCAGAAAGACAGACAGACAGCGAAGGCAGAGTAATAGGGTCCCGTTTGGAACCCTTCGAGTACGAAACCCTAAAAATGAAACATTTGAAAAACCAAAAAAGTTGTGTTAGTAGATAATAATATGTTAAGCTTTTTTTTTAAGTTGTAGTTGTACCTGTGAAAGTTCCTGATTTTGTAGGTGTATCTTGAACACTTTGTGGATGTGTTAAGCACAGTCTTGAAAAATTACATCGAAGCACCATAGCTCAACGATTCATTTCAATCAACACACATTTCAAACACGCAGACACCGTAGTGCTAATTAACTACTGAGCACAAAGCTGAACAAAGAACATAATTGAACAGATAAGCTAGTTCACTGGTTCGTCACACAATTAAATTACTTGTAGGTATTCAGAACTTAACGTAGTTTCAGGTGTAATCAGGGACACAATCAGCAAATTGCCGAAAACAAAAACAAAGGAATAAACTTTAAGAGGAGAGTGGCAATTAAGTCCATTCCATTAGCTATTCGTCGAACTCTTAACAGATGCCTTATTCGTTGTACCTCAATCCGAGTTCCTTAATTTCGGCACCTGGAAGTTAGTTCTACGATGACTCTTTAAACGTTTCTAGCATTCGTTACAGCTTTTTTTACATGGGCAGCTTAAGGCAATGGAACAAAATCAGCAGTGAAATTGGACAGAGTTGGAACTTTCCTTCACAGATGGGTATCACAACCGAGGGTTAAAGACATTAATCTTGCGTTAATTGTCATTTATTTGGATTCCAAGTTTAAACTTTTAAGGCCAAAGGTCGTCTCTTGTACGCTCCAACTTTGTTAATAGAGAAACCTGCACCAGTCTGCAAATATTTGAGTTCCCTCATTTAAGAAACTTTTTAGGAACTGTTTTTAAAGTCAGTTCTATTTAGATAATTTTAGTAAATTTGAGCTCGTCTCAGACGGGCGACCCTTACTAATATTATAAAGTTTGTATGTATGGATGGATGTTTGTTACTCTTTCACGCAAAAACGGCTGAACGGATCCGGATGAAACTTTGCACAGAGATAGATTTTAGTTTGGATTAGCGCATAGGCTACTTTTTATTCCGGAAAAATACACATCAAAATTACCACGCGAACGAAGTCGCGGGCAACAGCTATATATCATAATTTTGCCCGACAGGGCCATAATATGATCTTTTTTTAATTTTTTCAAACCCGACGTGGGATAAACACAAAAAAACGTCGTCAAAATACTCATCAAGCAGAAACTAAAGTTCGCTAATTTCAACACTCGGTGACGCTGACGGTATTCGGTATCGGGGTATGTTTGCCTTTGCAAATTCAAGAGTTTGATGACTTTCTCATGAATTTCGTCAGCCGATCTGACCAAATTTATACGCGATCACTTTTGAAGTAGGTACCTCCTTCCTAACAAAACATTCACAGATTTCGTGCCTCACATGACTATCGAGCACATTGGAAATAAATCGAGTCATAAATGTCATGGAAAATGTCGTACTGATTTTTTTACTTTTCTCAAAAAGATGAGGCTACAGGGCAAACCCTTAGAACGATCGTCTTTGATTTAGGCTGAAATTGTAGCTGATTAAATTGTCCAGAGGATTTTTTCTCAAATTTTTGATATCATTCTTCGTTTTCAAAATATCGACCGCCAAAATAAGAAAATCGGGTTTTTATCACTATTTCGGCTATAACTTTTTTCGTTTTGGACTTTCTCGAATAATTCTTTTTGCACCTTATAGCTCTTGTAAATACGCGTATTTTGAGCCTTTTTAAATATTTTTTCTTCACAACTCTGACATATAAGGTGATCGCACTTTTTCGTGAAATCGGAGCCTACACTGGAGCAAACGAAAAGAAATTTTCAATGTCAAAAAATATAAATGAAATTACAAAGACAATGTTATAGGAACTTATCTATGTTCTATGTTCCTTCATATCTCTTTAACCAACGGTCAGATTTTAACAAATAAAATCACAATCGATTCGTCGTCTTTGCTACAGTGTGATAACCTATATAAAATCAGTACACATGCAACAAAAAAAAAAAAAAAACATTAAAAAGACAAAAAAACTGAAATAAAAAATAAGCAACAATCCTACTAAGTGGGGCCCCAATTCAACAATGTAACTCATTGCGAGATACCTGGGTTGGTCTCAGGTTGTTTTTTATTTTTTATTTTCGTTTCTTTTTTAGTCTGTTAAAAATGCACGCACGGGCGTAATAGGTAATACTCCTTGAAATCGCATACCGTGCATTATAGTGTGGCGCCCGTTTGTGATGAGCTTCAAAGGAATATTTTTGAAATGCGCAATTGCTAAAAGATATATATATAACCATATTTTATTTTTATAATAACAGTCAATTCATAATGCCGTAAACCATATTATATGTTTATTATAGTGGTCGTTATTTTGTGTAATACAGTCAATGAAGGTAGCCTATAGCCTCTCTAAGCCTCGACGCTAATTTAGCCTATAATTAATTTATGTAACTTGTTTTACAATTGAGTGCATTTATTCATTTATTTAGCCAAAATATGATTTCAGTTTCCGCTGCGCTCTGAAGTTCCAATCAGTTTAATGTTATTTTACTTTTTGCGTTGAATTGTGGCGCAATTTGAATACGATAGCGTCAAGAGTAGAGGGGCAGTACATGATTGTCCTACATGAAATGATGTTTTGATATTTGTAGATCGCGTAAAGCGCAAATTTAATAAAACTATACGTATTTCAAAGAAACAAATCTGATAAAAACTCATAGTACAAAAGGTCTTTCAGAAAACAAACATTAATTAGGGTGTTTCAAGAATTGCGCATTTTAGAAATATCCTGTATATTAAACAGGAGCTCACCTAGTCAAGATCTTCTTAGCAATATACGATTTAAGGTTTAACTCCTTAACGCCTACTCAAGTATCCACGTAGAAACTTAGACAAATCAAATCAGTCAATGTCATTGAAACCGATATCCACCACAGCTTACAGCTTACGGTTGTCGAGATTTAATAGGTCCGTTTGGACAGCTGTCATTATGATGCAATTAGGGATGCGAACCACGGAACAGAAAAAACAGTGGAAGTGGCATACGCCTGAATTACAATCAGAACCGCTGTCGCCAGTACTCACACTATCACATGGTTAACTACAAAGAAATCTTGAACATTATTGGCCGTGGCGTTTTACTTAAGATGAAATTATGAACCCCGGCATGTTGACATATTTTAAACCTTATGACAGGGCCATGCTGTCGAAATTACGTTGTATTTGTCTGTTACTTACGATGTCTGAAAACAAAATCTAAAAATTGCATAGAAAGTGCTGTCATCTAGAGACAAGTAGCCGAACTACGACGCATCAACAAAACATGTAGGTCGGCCGCCCGGCAACAGATGTCCATCGATTGCACTAGTGATGTGCGTAGTGCGTAGCTTATGATATCGATAATAACTTTTACTATCATAATATCTGTGATTATGAATTTAAGCGAAAGTAAGACATTAATAGTATAGGATTTTCATTGTTTTTAAGATTTTAGTATTATTTGCACAAAGTAGATTATTGTACTAGCTTGCTTGCTTGTACAATAATCCCCTTTGTTCATATATCCATACTAATCCATATACATACTGTAAATGCAAGTGTATCTATTCTGTGTTTCTGTACCGATATGAACCGATTTAGATGGGGGCTAGGATGATTTCTGGGATAAAAACTATCCTATGTCCTTCCCGGGACCACTCAAACTATCTCCATACCAAATTTCATCGCAATCAATTCAGCGGTTTAAGCTTGAAGAGGTAACAGACATACAGACAAATTATCGCATTTGTATTATTAGTATGGATATATATATAAATCGTCCCCGGGAAGCACATAGGATAGTTTTAACACGGATATCATTCCCCAAGGAGGTGAAATGGGGGGGTGAATCGCGGGCAAAAGCTAGAATACATCTATCCATACTAATACTACAAATGCAATAGTTAAAAGATCAACTTTACTAAGAAAAAAAAGGACACCAACCAGTTTTTTATATAATCAATTAGTAACAAACAACGAAAAATATACAAAGCTTAAAATATATCTTTACTGTCCTTTACTGTACTTGTCTTTGCTGGCATCCAATTTTGTCTCCCTGTCGCATCGATCCATTTTTCCTTCTGAAAAGGATCTTTGGGAAATCTGAAAAGCAGTGGGAATATATTTCAGTCTTTTATTCGAAGATTCGGAAATGATCATGACGTACACTTTTTACAAGAAGTTACGCGTACTATTTTACATGTAGGTACGTGGAAATAATATCATAAGTCAGCCTAGAATTAATTAAAAATTATTATTACATTCATTTTAATTTTTAACTCGATAACTAGGAAACAGTAGTAAAACCACTCAAACTCTGCACGAAACGAATATCGATAACTTTATCGACAACACCCTGTCACTATTTTCGAGAGTTCAATGTACGATCGAGTAGCGAACATTCTAGAATCGCTACATTTAATGACAAAGACAGAAATAGACCTTATTGCATTCACACAGAGTTCATTTTTGTATTTTGCATTGCTGTAAAATGCCTAACGGAATTGAAAATTGAGAAACTTATCAAAATTAAATGAAATACTACTTACCGATGATACGAAATGCCACCATGGGTGATGTTTTTGGTGCGGCTATCGTTTTTGCACTCCAAAATGGAGCAATAAGGCATATTTACAGCGCAATCCTTTTTTTTCCGTTATGGTTGACACAACCAGCTTAAACAACACTCTGCGGCGAACTGGGCTAGGTTGCGCGGAACTCCGCGTAATAGTGGCACACGCGACACGCCTACTTTACACTTCTACTGTTTTTATTGTTCTGTGATGCGAACCAAATAAATCGGTACCCTGAATAAGCGAGTATTATGATAAATCGATTTACATTTTATTTGTTTCTTAATTATTTTACTTTTTGAAAGTTATGTAATGATATACAAAGAAACCTGTGTTTTGTAACAAAAGTAAATCAAATCGCTTTTCAGATATATGGCATTATTCATAAGAACAAGATTCCTCTAAAACACCCCCTCAAAGCCTGTTTATGTAATCTGCGCTTGTAAAATCTCCACCGAGTTTATCGAGTGTTTTCTCGTTCGAAGTATTCGTGCAACTTTACTAAAAATTCACGCCGTTGGCTATTAATAGTACGTCCTCTCTTCGACATATTTCAAAAGACTATCAACACTATGCCACATAAGTCCAAATCAAAGTTCAGTAAATAAGAGCCAAAGTAATCATATCGCAAACAGAATCAGTCCAAAAACAAAGCAAAGTCACTAGAGAAATACACCGATCAAAACTGGAAGTGTATAATTTTGTTCCAATACACATATTACTTTTTAATCTTATTGAACTGTACGAAGCGCGGTTGTTGAGGTGGGACACCATAGACAAAAAGTTGTACCATTAAAATACAGTCAATAAATTGTTACTTTTTAATCGGTGAAAGATGATCTCGACCAACATGGAGGAGTGGTCTGAGGTGGCTCAGGTCCAAAAACTCTAGACTAAATTGGGAAACTTGCGTCACATTTAGATCGAAGTGGTATTGCTTTTATACCATAGGAGACATAGAAAAACACAGAATGGATACAAAAATAAAACCATAAAAGTATTTTTTTCGGGGTTTTCAGGGTCCCAAAAAAATCAAAAAACCATTTGAATCTAATTATAAAAAATGTGTTAGATTTCGTTTTTTTTTATTAAGTCTAAACGTTTTTTAAAATGGGTGCAGATGCATATAACCATTATTCTACAAGACAATTGTAATATTGAAATGCTTTGGACATTACAGGGTGTTACTTTCAAGTTGTGACGTCATAGTTTGAGTCTTATTTGTATGGCGCGACTAGAAGGACTTTTTGACAGGTCGTAATATGAAAAGTATTAGTCGAACAGAAAAAAATACGTTTATTTGTGCAATTTTCCCATGGGGGAGGCCTTTGCTAGCAGTAAGACACAAACATAGAGATAAATAAACAAAAAATTCGAATACAGCCGATAAAAATCTACGATCAAAAAGTTACAACTTTATTAAAAAATAAAGAACCGAGAACGTAACTAGTTTTTGGACGTTTCGTAATAATTCAAAATACTAGATAACTTTAAAAATCGCGAAAGAATAAGGCTAGCTAGCTAAAGAAGCTAGCTGTCCAAACGGACCTATTAGATCTCGACTACTGTAGTTATACTTATACCCGTAAGCGTCCCAGCAAAAGCTTTTTCTCGACTTTTCTTTGCATTTTGAGGTAAACGAGAATCTTGTCCTCGCCTTGTTTACAAAAATAGAAAAAACTAAGTTAGGAATGGTAATGAGATGTAATAGATATTATCTTACCTAGCTGTACCCGCGTGTTTGTTCGCGAGGGAGTCAGATTTAAAGTATCACTCAATTCGTAATACTTTCTGGCCCACAAAAATTGTGTGTGTGTGTGTATGTGTTTTTCCAAATTTTATCAAAATCCGTTCAAACAAATGACAGACATGAATGTTGAAACCCATCAGATCAATTTTAGTGGGATAATTAAACTGACAACCACCACACGCACACACACCATGAAGTGAATTAAACATTTCAATATGACAACATAAATAATTGTGGTTGTCCCAATTTGTATTAAGGTGCGCTCCTCCCTTACCATATCATTATATGGCACCTTAAATGTTTAATCCAAGTCAAGATGTATGTGTGCGTGTGTGTGTGTTTTCAAAATTTCATTTAAATCCGTCAAAACAAGTGACAAACAACCAAACACACAAACTCTCAGATCAATATTAGTGGGATAATTATACCGTCGTCATGAATAAATGTTGTTGTCCCAATGTTTTAACGAATTCGTCTAAGAACCAAACACAAAAATAGGATAAATAATAAAATTTCTTTTGTTACTACATTTCCACAAAATTCAATATGCGAAGGTAAAATCCTATTCCAATAGGCTTTTTTCTATTTACTCATGTTTTTTCAATATCTGTTTTATGTAATGTTAAATCGAGCAGAATTTCCTTTGGTTGACGGCACAACAAGGACAAGCTTACAAATATTTTTATATTTCATAAAATAGGTTAGTATAATAATGCAGCCTATAGATGCTGATTTATGTGTGGTTTGAAAGTCTCGGTTATGTAATTAGTAATTAGAAATGGCATATATTTAGACTATCACTCTTAAGTATAGACGTAAATAAAAAAAAATTGTTGAGAAATCTTGTTTCGAGTTGAGAAAGCTTGATTAAAAAATGCGCGAACTATTACCGCCTCCCCGTCTAACAGAACCTCAGAACAGAACAATGACCCACGGACCCGTGGCACGCGCCGCTCTGGATGGCTACTGATGATTCTAATAGATTCGAGTTTGTATCTAGATATTTTTGAAGTGTGTTTCTTTTTCAAAAAACATACTAGCATATTCGACTATTGTCAGGCACGTCCATTTTGCTATGTCTTTCAAATCACCAAAAATTAATGCAGTACACCTTCCACTGTAGGGCTGTGAGAGTATGGGCTTATTCACCACGGGTGCCTACCGCAGATTAGCAATTTTAAGCGCTGTGGTATGTGAAGACAGGTTTCCTCGCGATATTTTCCTTCAAGGTTAGCGAGTAGTATTCCTACTGTAACTTCACAAATGTTCGCAACTTAGAAAACAAAGTCATTGGTTGCCGGGACTCCAACCCACGCCCTCCCGAATGAGAAGCCGGCGTTCTACTACTCCACCACCGCTTTTTATTAAGTCACACATTAACCTCCTCAGTCCTGACCTTGAAAATAACAATGGTTTTCAATTGTTATTTTCAAGGTCAGGACTGAGGAGGATAAATCAAACATGTATGTTCATTGTATCAAAAACGTGTATGCCGTGTGGCACCGGATTAAGAATAGCGTTACTCCATTTCCTTCCGTCGATGTCGTAGAAGGCGACTAAGGAAATACATTACCAGGAGACGGGCACCAGCGTTTTCCTGGGATTTCCCGCCAACCAACGTGGCGATTATGGCAAAACCCCTCATGGTTAGGAAAACCATGAGGGAGGCCTACGAGTATGTCCTGCAGTGGGCGTCAAATGGCTGATGATGATGATGATGATGTATGTTCAATTCATTGTTTCATGGGAGCTCTCCATTAATGTAATAGAGATAATACAATGTTATATAGTAATTTTATAATAGGTTTTTATCATTGCCTCAAAAAATTTAGTTTTGGACTTTGTGCTTTAATTCGCCGACCCTAGAGTTTCATTTGCAAACACTGGCTTGTTTCAGAAGAATGAATGTTACTGGCCGCTATGTGGGCATTTTCCTGGGCCTGAAATAAAAAGAAAAAACGATGTTAAAAGGACAACGCCCCATTTCTCTCGTTGAAAAGCTTTTTTTGGTCACATTTTTAAGCGTAGGATAATAAATTAGCTGTGTCAAACAGACATGGAACTCAAATGACTGCTTTAATTGTGTGAATATTCATATTTTTGGGGTGTAAGGAATTATAATTGGCAACACCAACAAAGACGCTTAAGTAAGTTCAGTGTAGCAACTGAAATGTTACATTTTCGTTATAAAGTAACCTTTAATTTAAGTGAGCAGAGCACACGCCTGTAAAGTTTTATGTGTTACCTCCTAACAATAATGAAAGTAGTAAGTACCTACAGAGTTAATAAAGAGCTTTTGATCTTGAGGCAGAGTAATATTGTATATTTAGCTTATTCAATCTTACGAATTTCCTTTTATGTCTGTACTTGACAAGATTACGACACAGGTACGGACAGACATGGCTAAGAGAATTTCCCTCATAATTTTAAGAATTGAAAAGACTTGGATGAAATAACTTGTAAATTGGTACTAAATATTACGTCAAACAACGTATTACCAAAGTGAAAGCGAAAAACATTTATTTCTCTGACACAGAGGCGATGGAATTTTCAACACGCAACGAAAAGCTTTATTAACTAGACCGACATAAAAACAAGAACAATTAATTAAAATTCACTTTAGTAAAAATTAAGTATAAATACTACTGTAGTACGGAATAATAGCTACTAATTCCACCTAATCAAAATTAGTAATGTTTTATTAAGCACGAAGGGTTCCGTACAATTATCTATACAATATTAGACACAAAGATCGAGAAAATACCGCAAAAAATCACGTTGGTTGTATTGAAGCCCCCCTTTAATATTTATTTCATTTTAATTTAATTATTTATATTTAGAGCGAATATAGAAATAAATATTCTGTGAATATTTCAAGCGTCTACCTGTTGCCATAATTATTTAATAATCTTTAAGCATTCTTGTTTTTTACTTACCGTTATTATATTTTATCTTTACGTCAATCGTTATTACATTCAGCTGTGTGATTCAGATATCCGCTGATCTCACTGAATATATGAAAAGTTTATAAGATTACCAGATTTATAAGGCAGATTTAGGGTGGATATTTTATTATCTCTTACAACTGTATGCGATAAACGATTTGTAATTGAGACGCAGCGAATTGTTACGTACATTTAAAAAAACCGGCCAAGTGCGAGTCGGACTCGCGCAAGAAGGGTTCCGTATCATTATCTATGCAACATTAGACAAAAATCGAATTTAAGAGCAACGTTATCTATAGAAACCAACAAGAAGCGTTTAACATTGACATTAACGACATGTGATTGGCGCTGTAAAGGTTACATTGATGGCCGCTAGATGGCGAGCGCTATCTTTAGACAACGTTTGTTGTATGGGAGCCCCTTTAAATATTTATTTTATTCTATTTTTAGTATTGCTTTTATAGCGGCAACAGAAATACATCATCTGTGAAAATTTCAACTGCCTAGCTATCACAGTTCATAAGATACATCCTGGTGACAGACAGACAGACAGACAGACGGACAGACAGACAAACGGACAGTGAAGTCTTAGTTCAGCACCCTTCGGGTACGGAACCCTAAAAGCAACCCTATCGTTTCTCAAATAACACGCAAATACGTCCCACTGTAGTGCACAGGCCTTCTCTCAGAGAGAGAGTATGGGCTTAATCACCACGCGTGTCCACCGCGGATTGGCGATTTCAAGCGCTGAGGTATGTGAATAGCTCAGACGACCAGGTTTCCTCACGATGTTTTCCTTCACCGTTAGCGAGTGGTATTGCTACTATAACTTCACAAATATACATAACTTAGAAAGAAAAGTCATAGGTACATGCCCGCACTGGGAATCGAACCTGGGTCTCCCGCTTCCGAGTCCAATGTTCTACCCACTAGGCTACCACCGCTGATGTTACTTATCTGCTTATTGTGTTTCTGTGATGTATGTTGTTGGTATAATAAATGTCTTTCTTCTCCTTCTTTTTTTAATTCTGAATCCCAATTTTAAATATCTTAAACAAAACCGATTACTAATCTCTTCGAACGAACCACTTCGTACAATTATGACAGAACCTCACGTACGGGTGGCCCTGTTAAGCAAACTTCATAATATAGAAATAAAAGTTCTGAACCGAAGCGGGATTCGAACCCTCGCCTTTAGATAACGTGCCGTAGGCCCGGAGTTTGGAGTTGTTTGTTGAACCCGATTTGATTTAAATTGTTTTTTCTAAGTTTTTCTATGTTCTGTCATGACACCCCAATTTAAATTTGAGGCAAGTTCCCCATGGCCACACCATCTAGCTGAGTGCTCGATTAATTCTCCTCAGTGTACTGAAACGCTGTTCGTAGCCAGCCATAGATTACAATACAATGTATACATTAGCTAGCGGCCACACAGAACGGACGTGGGGTGAGGGCACGGAAAAGTCGCGTCGTTAATTCACTTTCATACAAAATGTACAGAAGGGACGGAACGAAGCCCACACCGCAGAGACGGGGCAAGGCACGGGGCGCGGTTTCTATACAACGCGTCGCGTCTTTTCCGCGCCCCCGCCTGCGTCCCGTCTATGTGGCTGCTGGCCTACATTTCGCACTTGAAAACCTCAAGCTACGTGCAGTTTTCTTCACTTATCCATAGATGGAGCTGCTAAATGGTAGATGGAAGGGTCTTCTCGCAAAGTGTCCATCACCAATCTCAATAATAGTGTTAGCTATTTTTAAAAACTACAACTCTAGGTTGTAGACTGCCTCATTGGTCTAGCGGTTAACACCGCCGACTATCAAAACGGAAGTCATCGATCCGATTCCCACTCGAGGTCGCTGCACATGATTTGTACAAACGGCCTCAGTCTGGGTGTATTTTCATGTTTGTAATGTCCTTGCCTGGTTACCATAACACAGGGTATCCTAGTTTGCAATGAGGAAAAGTGATTAAGTTGTGAGGAAGTTATTTATTTATTTAAGTTCCGCACTTCGTAATACCTACGCGGGGCAATATTTTTTCTGCAATGCACACTGCACACTGCACAGGCCTGATATTTAGGTTTTTTTTTTTTTTTTTTTATTTATTGAAAGAAAACAAACAATTGTACAATATGGTTAAATACATAGAATAATTACATTATATATATATAAAGCTACAATGCGGTATACTCACTCACTGATTCATCCATACGTTTTCTCCGAAATGACAACTTTTAGAGGAAAATGATGTATGACAAAGTTGTAGGAAATGTATGAATTACAGCCATCCTATGAAGCCGATTTTTGAATTTCGAACGCGTTCTCCTATACAAATGGGCTAACTTTTTTGTTTACCGGCCGATTTGGATGAAATTTGAAACGGGCATTTGTTTTGTGATCTAATTGTGAAAAAAAATTTTGAACGTTCGAAATTCAAAATAGGGGCGAGAATATGGCCGCCCGAAAAATCGACCTCTGCGCAAAAAAGTCGGCAGCCAACTGGGCACATGCTGGAGACGTGCCCTAAACGGCATCGGGTTCTCAAAGGACCCAGGTATATGAGAAAAATCGGACATTTTGACATTTCAAGATGGCGGCCGAGATATCGACGATTGAAAATGAGAAAATTTTGTATGGAGAATTTGTACTGAAAATCGACTTTTAGTACAAAATTTGAAACAAAAATTAAAATTTTTTCAAAAAATCAATTTTTCGAGGCCGAAGCGGGGACGAGGAACCCCGTCGCGGCGAGGCCGAAGGCCGAGCTCCGTTCAGGCCGAGGCCGAAGGCCGAGACTATACATTTTCCGGCGAATAAGCAATAACACAGAAGCCAGATGGGACAAACTTGCGAGGCCGAAGGCCGAGACTATACATTTTCCGGCGAACAAGCGACAACGCAAAAGCCAGATGGGACAAACTTGCGAGGCCGAAGGCCGAGCTCCGCGAAGCGGGCCCCAGGAACCCTGCCGCGGCGAGGCCGAAGGCCGAGCTCCGTTCAGGCCGAGGCCGAAGGCCGAGACTATACATTTTCGGCGAACAAGCAACAACGCAAAAGCCAGATGGGAGAAACTTGCGAGGCCGGAGGCCGAGCTCCGCGAAGCGTGCCCCAGGAACACCGCCGCGGCGAGGCCGAAGGCCGAGCTCCGTTCAGGCCGAGGCCGAAGGCCGAGACCATACATGTTCCCCTTTCAAACAATCCCAACGTCAAGTGTCTAGCGAGGCCCTAGGCCGAGCGCCGCGGAGAGCGAAGCTCGGAGCGGCTGGGGGTTGGCGCGCATAAGCGCGCAGGGGGTTCACCCCCTAGTTTACACTATGTAATTGCACAACCAGCAGCGTTTTCTATTGGGGACAAAAATACTTCTGTACAAGGAATATAATTTTATTTTAAGACTCGTTTCAGTTATACAACATTATTCATGTGTAATTATATATAATTTAAATATATTTACATTCACAATACGAACGCTACAAAAGTGCTCGTACGTTTTATTTTGTTCTGTCACATTTACATTGCCTGATAGGTAGTTCAAATAACAATTGGCCCAAATGTATTGGTTCGTCGTATCTGCAGTAAAAACAAACAGTACAGTTTCAGTAAAAATAACTACCGAGACAAATAATCACTGGAAGTTATTTTAAACAAAGAATAAACATAGAAAAATAATCTCTCAAGCGATTAAGAGTAATGGCCTTATTCACCAAGTAAACGGAAAAAACATCAATTATGCCTATATTTCATTTCATATGATACTTAGACTAGCATGAAGTAACCTATATAACCAATGTATTTTATATATAATAATTAAGTATAATTCATATAATTTAACGTAATTTTATTAAAGCAACAAGTGTTCACAATTAAATAATTAAAAGAAATTAGTTTATATCTAACATAGTTCGGTAAGTAAATACTAGGAATTCTGGAAATTCAAATCTATTCTGTTTTACGGACTCACCGTTTGGTCCGTTAGAACAATAATATTAAATTTTATAAATGCCCAAAATATTTTTTTTTTTTCTAATAATTCACTATCAACACCATTAAAGAATCAGAGATGTTATGATACGTCGTGGATATAATTATTTACTAAAGCAGACAACATATTATTAACTTTATAAATACAATGACAGTTTCGCTAATACTTGTTCCGTTTTTCAAAAATAACAGTAAGAATCGATTTTATCGGGTAATTCAACAGTCTCGAAAGCACCTTGATATCGGTGTGAAGGAGTAACAAATACATCTCATACATAATTAGAATAGCATGAACTAATTCATATAATCAATGTATTTTATATATGATAAATAATTATAATTTATATAATTTAACGTAATTTTATAAAAGCACAGTACAAAAATTATTTACAATTAAAAGAAATAGTTTATATCTAACATGGTTCGGTAAGTAAATATTAGGAAATTATTGACGAAAAAGGAAATTTCCTACCCTTACTGGGAATTGAAATCTAAGTATTCTGTTTTACGGACTCACCGTTTTGCCCTTTAGAACACAATAAGTATAAAATTTTATAAATGCCCAAAATAAATATATTTTTTTAATAATTCACTATCAACACCATTCACGAATCAGGGATGTTATGATACGTCGTGGACATCATTATTTACAAAAACAGATAACATATTATTAACTTTATAAATACAATGACAGTTTCGCTAATACTTGTTCCGTTTTTCAAAAATAATAGTAAGAATCAATTTTATCGGGTAATTCAAGTCTCTAAAACACCTTGATATCAGTGTGAAGGAGTAACAAATACATACATACACACACTTTCGCATTTATATGATATTAGTGCTATAAACCATTCCGACTCATGAACTATCTCCCTAGACAATGTACACTCTTTTCGTTTTTGCCAAAAGCTCTGTATCTATAATTCAAAATTTCTCCATCTGTTATGTTATTATGGCGCACAGGACCGTATGACGTCCAAATCTACACATTATATTAAAAAAATCTGCAAAGGAAAATGATCAAGTGATTAAGACACTTAGTATCGCTATCAACAAAGTTGTGCCACAATGAAATAATACCTTAATTTGAAGTACTGGCTTAGAATTTTAAAATACTATTGTTAGCATTAAAGTAATTCTCCGGACGAGAATGTAATTAGGTCATTAATACTACCGCATTTTTCTTGTCCTATACCATGTCATGACATGAAACTGTCATTCTCACACGTCGTGTGCATACTCTCCGCGTAACTCAGACGAATTCCGCTAGCGAAGAGGTTGCACCGGGACTAAACTGTTCGTCCAGACTAAATTCTTTCACTTATTCTTCTCCAACCGCTCTTGCGCTATAATAATAATAAGCCGTAACCCACACAAAATGCATGGAAGCGAGTTTATTTAAGCTGTAGTACTATTTAGAGAAGAAAACGGAAGTTGATGAGTGTTGACGATGGATTTGAGGCGACAAGGTTCGTTTGTTACTAACACTTGTTGCAGCGACGATGACTGAGACGTAGGAGAATTCTAAGGGTATTCTTATAGTATAACAGGCCAGCGCAGCGCTTAGGAAAAGCATTAGAAACAATTAAAATTAGGACAATAACTGGCATCTATGCGGCCATCGCTATTTATTTCAACTGTGCTAAAGGTCAAGGTCAAGTACGACCTATACTAATTAGCTCCATAGAATTTAACTGTATATAGTGACCAAACATATCTGGAAAATGATGTGGAGTAGCTGCTTTTATGCCACAACACGGAGAGGGCAAGGTAGAACACAAAACACTCACTGTCATCATTCCGCGGCTGAAATAGCTTCACGAAAAGATCTTCCATCAACACTAATGGCCTTATATTAAAAAAACAGCCCAACCTTGGCCAATGGGTGCAAAAAAGTTATGTATCACGTGTAAAACCATCACCATCGGCCGGCATTTCTCAAATCACCAAGTGACATTTATTGATGTGAATTGGTTCCACGAAAACCGAAAAAACTTTTTTTAATTTAGAGAACCGATACTACCCCATGCGCTGCGCTGCATGCTGCTAGGAAATTTTGAAAAAAATGCCATGGCCTTAGCGTAAATATACCACTATAATACATCATCATCATTATAACCGACAGCCCGCTTTGCCGGGATGCCTCAAAAGAGAGGAAACACCCGCCCATGTGACCATTCACTGTGAAGGCGTGGAAAAGCAACGGACCGCTATCATTAGGAAGCTGGGGTCCCTTCAGGAGGCCTGTAGTGACATCAGAGCACTGCTGGCCTTCTGGAAAGAGATAGGCTGGCTGGAATGAGCTCACAGCTTTGCTACGTACAATGGCCCAACCATGAGGCTAAGTGCGGAAATCTCAAGTCTAACTAACTACCTAACTATCATCATCATCAGCTATTTGACGCCCACTGCAGGACATAGGCGTCCCTCATGATTTTTCAAGATTCGCGGCCTTGTGCCGCCCGCATCCAGGGACTCCCCGCTACCGCAACCAGGTCGTCAGACCATCTGGTGGGGAACCTGCTCACGCTGCGGCATCCGGTCCGCGGTCACCAGGTCAGAACTATAATACATAGTTTGGTCCTAAAAATAATCAATTCAAGTAATTAAATACACAGTGGTATTTATAAAAACTCAATTACATAAACACTCCTCAAATGCATATTTACCTAATAGTCTGTGGTAAATGAAAATATTTTGAGAATGTTTTTTAGATAAATCGTGTTTTTAAATAACACCGGATATTTTGGGTTTCACCTACCAAATGAGGTAACATCAATATTTGAATGGCCTTTCTGCACAATCTGCAGGTACCCTTGATGTGCGTAAGTACACGTAGTATGGATGTGAAAGAGAGAAACATACACTTCTATGCCCAAACATAGGAGCTGCTGCTGGCTCAGACTGGACAGCATCTCGTAAGCAAGCAAAACATTCAATGCAAACCTGCGCTTCACGTGAAATCTGCAAAATATACATTATATTTTTTCAGTCAGGGGCCTCTTTCATAGAACTACATTCATGGTTTACTATGTCAATTCGAAATACATTGCAAAGTCGACTAATCCACAGGCCAGCTAGTAGCAAGACTCTTCTACGCAATGTACATCAAATTATCATAATAAACCCCGAATTGTAGTTTTATGAAACTCGGCCCTGGTAAGGAACTCAGAGTACTCTGTCCAGTTCTCTAGGTGAAAGTTAGGGTATGTGGAATTAATCCATACAAAAATTATTATAAAATAAATTAAGTGAAAATGTAAACACATTTATATCCGTGTAAAATGGCAATAAAATGCGTAAGCTATAAAAGCTATCTATATAATTAAACTTACTGATGTCGGAAAAATCCAAGTAACGAGAGTGTTATAAATATTATTACCAACTTCCCTCAACGACCTCCATTGCAAATGCCGCAGTCCGAGGGAACAATTATGCATCGCAAATTCAGGGTATCACCCATAAAGATGAAGTGTGTATTTTACGATAGAATACACACCAATATGGAGACTTACAAAGACACAAGAAGTCTCTAGCTTAACTCATTTACTCCGTCACCCTCCGTCTCACAAAAGTACTAACATTCATGCGAAATAGTTATAATAAACAAATATAAATTCTGATCATGAAGAAAAAAATCGCAAAACCGTTATAATGATAGGTGACAGGGCATAGCACAGATTATGAACGATAACGTTCAGTGCTGCAAAATGTAATTTATATCGATCATCAATTCGATTCCATCAGTCATCATTTCATAAAATATTACTGAAATTTAATATAATTGATTTACGTATTGTGAGTAGAAAGCCCGGTTATTATGCCTCATATCACCTTTACATAATAACATATATAATGTGCAGTCTACGTACATAAACCATGACATTTTAGTTGCAAAGTCACCCATGCGTAGGTACTGATTACGTTATGTGCCCACTTTAGGGCACGAATCGTCTTGCATGCAAGCTCGATGACTTTCAACTTCCCGAATAAGTCGGTTTCCGATAAGGCTTTACATACGTTGGACCACACACATACGCTGCGGCAGAATGTACAAAAGACCGAGAAGTATAATCTGCCACTATGCTTAGCTTTTTTGGAGTGAGGTGAGGTATGGGGACATGGGGTGTACCTCATACACATGTTTCCTCTCGATGTTTTCCGTAAACGTTAGACAGTCGTACTGCTATAAAAAATCACATACAATGTCTGATTCGAACCCAACACCTTGGAATGTGATGCAAGCGTTCTGTTAATACATAACCACCGCTTTCCTAAGGTTTATTTAAAGATCAGCATCCGAGCGATTCGGTCAAATTAAGGTCCACAAGATCCACAGATCCGTGTGGCACCGGATTAAGAATAACGTCACTCCATTTTCTTCCGTGGATGTCGTAGAAGGCGACTAAGGAAATAAATTACCAGGAGACGGGCAGCAGCGTTTTTTTGAGATTTCAACTGCATACTGCGATCGCCAAACCGCCTGCCAAGCGTGGCGATTATGGCAAAACCGCTCATGGTTATGAAAACCACGAAGGAGCCTATGTCCTGCAGTGGGCGTTAAATGGCTGATGATGATGATGATGAAGGTCCACACTGTTGAATCTGTTATCTTGTGTTAGTACCTAATATATAACGTAAACCGCAAATAATCTAAATGAACAGGTGGATAAAGAAATATGCAAATGAAGTAGGTATTATCAAACGAAATAACAAAAGTTATGTTATGCTATTTTTTTTTCAGCTAAATATACCTATTTTTTCCCTGTATCGATTCATTCGATTTGAAAAGTAGCGGTCGGATGGCAACACTACATTATTGAATGCACAGATTAAGTTTTGAACAGGTCTGTGAATGGATCAATAGATTTGTATCAAGATGACAGCGGTCGTTAAACCGGAAGCATTAATTATTGTATAACTTTATTAATTTAGAATTACGGAGAAGTCATGGTTTTATAAGAAAACCCCTATTTTTTATAATTGAAAACATGAATTATGGACATTGAAAACTGGTGACACTATTTAGATTTTAGCGATACTGCTAATAGTCAAGATCCTTTAGAATAAAAAAATCGAATCTATCTATCGACGTGCATCAGCTTTAAAGACATCAATTTATAATTAAAAGTTATGGCGCAAGAAATGGCGTTTGCCGCAATCGACTCACATCGAAACACAAATTATCCGCAGTTGAGACGACAGCTCCACATACTTCTTTTTATTTACAATTAAAAGTTCCTCTCTTCTCCCAGACTTTCAGCTTCGAATCTTTTTGTCGCAGTGCCTAAGGAAGTAAGGAATGACATCTGTAATTGCCGTCTCACATCGAAACACAAACAATCCCCAGTTGATACAATAGCTCCACATAACTCTATTTACAATGAAATGTTCCCTTCGCCCAGACTTCGCCGTGCTAGAGCATGACGTCATCGGAAGCGAGGCGTGCGGACGTGCGGCATCAGTGGCGCGATGACGTCATGACGATTAGTTTCAACAAATGGCGTCGGACGCAACTATCTCATATCGGAAGATCAGGTCCACTGACCTCTATTTACAATTAAAAGTTCATCCTCCCAGACATATAGCTTCGAATCTATTTGTCGCAGTGCCTAAGGCAGCACCGCGCCGCGCACTGCTAGAGCATGACGTCGTCCGACGCGAGGTGCGACGCGCGGCGTCAATCGCGCGATGACGTCATGACGAGCAGCTGCGTGCGCCGCGGCTCGCTGTGCGTGCGGGAGACGCTGCTAGTGCGCGCGCGGTTCAGGCTCTGAAAAGAGGTTGGGCTTTGTGATTGGACAGTTTCGTATATAACCGTAACGATAAGACATCTAGTTGTGACTCTGGGATAAAACGTGAGTCAATAAATAAAAATTTTCATTAAAAAAAAAAGTTTCATTAATTTACTACTTTTTACGGCCTTGGCTGGCGGCGCCGTTGTATAAAAAAACCGGCGAATTGTGCGTCAAGTCACGCGCAATGTAGGGTTCCGTAGAAGGAGGCTTTTTTTACCTGCTTCACAGAATTAACAACTTTATAGAAAAAAAGAAAGAAAGAGGATATTTATTTAAATTGTCACAGAAACACAAAGTAAACATAAAGGTACACAAACAAAAGACACGAACGTCAACAAAACAGAGATAAAACAAAACAATCGTGAAGAGAACATGTGAGGCATATAGAGTCAAAGGCAGCCGGGTACCATACAGTATGCTATAGTTTGCATAACACCAGCAAAACAGATTTTCAGTTGGGACCATACGATTCCTCCTTTGGCACCCGGAACGTGTTACACACATACATACGTCACTATAGAAATACAAATAATAATCACTAGTTATGTGAATTGAATACCCATGAATATGCGGTAAAATTAAATAAATGTACTAAGCTCATATTAAATACTAACACCATTGCAATTACGAACTACAATTACAATTTTATAAGTTGGTCGCCTATTACTCGATAATAGCCAGAAGAGCGGATTATCGGTCAATGGGAAAGCGTTCTTTGTTGATGGCTCTGTGTTACGTATGATCGTAAGATAGTATTCTTATCTTATGTATCTATGGCTCAATAAAATTTCATTTATATCGATCCTATTGCTAAATGAAAAGTACCCAACTGGCGTCACTACAACGTTTGTGAAATTTTTCTTGGAACCGTGAGCAGCATGTAATTTATCCCGTTTGCTAATTATCATAGAAACTTTGCTGGTGCGATTCAGGTATTCCTTGTGCCACCAGCAGATGGCGCTACATGCAAACGTTGTTTGTTTCCTTTACCACCGATAGATGCCGTGTATCGGAAATTGAAATACATCGCTCACCGTAGCAACAGAGTGCGTGCGCCGCGCATGCGTGGAGCTGAGCAATTCGGAGTTGGCAGTGGAGTCGGAGCGTGAGCGCAGCATACTACGGCCGCGTTGTTTGCGCCGGCGCAGGCACCAGATCCACCGGTAGGGGGGGACTCGGCTAAAATATGGAGTAAAATATTAATTTTGCATCTACGTTAGATGGCTTATATATAAGAAGCCCATATACGTCCAACTGTAGGGCACAGGCCTTCTCTCAGAGAGAGAGAGAGAGAGAGAGAGTATGGGCTTAATCACCACGCGTGCCCACCGCGGATTGGCGATTTCAAGCGCTGAGGTATGTAAATAGCTCAGACACTCAGGTTTCCAGTGGTTTCAGATGGCTTATTACAACACAATCTAGTGGCAACTGGTTTTCTCATTAAATACATAGAAGAAAATATTTTAAAAAGTAGAAGTGTTTACTCGAGTGAATGATGCTTCGAACAACATTGTTTGATTTAACCGATCAAACAATGATGATCGGTTAGATCAAACATTCACTCATATACCTACTTAAATATTTATCAGACATTCCAAATATTTTGATTGTTTTTATTACAATAAAATATTATGTTTGGGCGTATAATTACGACCCAGAAAATGCGGAATGGCAGACAAGAATTAACGAAAAGCAATTATCTAATTTAGAACTAATCCCAGTCAAAATCAGGTCCTCCCATAGGCTACAATGTAGAAGCAAATAAATAGAAGTGAGATTATAAGCTGCTCTGTATATTTCGGTTTCAATCTTGTAAGATTATGATATAAAGATCAAACCAAATAGTAAAGTTTGGCTCTGATATTATGACGCAGCTGTTCTCGTTGAGTTGTTAGCTTCTTTACACAAACAATGCAGAGGACAATCTCCACAAGAATCTTGAACAACTCACCGAAGACTAGTGTAAATGTGGGGCGAGAACATGCAGCAAATGAGCGGGTTCGCGGCTGAATTCAAAGGTGCCAGACTCTGGATGAGGGT
Source organism: Yponomeuta evonymella (assembly GCA_963969515.1). NCBI lineage: Eukaryota > Metazoa > Arthropoda > Insecta > Lepidoptera > Yponomeutidae > Yponomeuta > Yponomeuta evonymella. The sequence continues at coordinate 5,715,254 of OZ018349.1, forward strand.
GGCGACGGCGAACGACGTCTGCGTGGCTGGTATGTAGTTGTAGACTTGCAGCAAGTCGAAGACTATGTAGGGTGACCAGCAGAGGACGAATACTGTGGAAAGATGAAGTGATAATAAGTATGGGGAATTGAGGATTGGAAATGTAAAGGTAGCCTTCTGAGGCCTGATTATGCGCACCAAATCTTGTCAGAATCCCGACGATTGTGGTAGTATTTAGTATGGAGCTAGACGATTGGAATCGTTCAGGATTTGGTGTGCGTCATATAGGAGCCGATCTTAGCAGTCGCAACCCGACTGACGACCTGCTGCTCCTCGCGCTTTGTATGGATTAGTATGGAGATTTTTCCGCGACACGGCGACAAAGTCGCGCTGCCTACATCGGAAAGCTTTGCATACCAATCCATAAAGACCGGAGCGACCTAACCTTTCATGCTTTATAATAATAGCTGAGTCTTTCTACTTGTTAGTCTGTGGATTGTATTAATTAATTGATTATACATCGCGATGTCATAATAAACTATGAATTGCACTTTTATGAAACGCTGTCTTGGTGGCGCTGTCAAGTCACGGCAGTCGGGTTGCAACTGCCAAGATCGAAAGGCTACCTTAACAAATCCATACTTGAGATATGGAAAACATGGTTAGTTGTAAACCATGATTTGCCTCTCGCTACGAGCTTTATGGTCAGAACCCAAAAGGTCCGGTGTAGATACACAATTTTGATGCTGCGCATCAATTCCGAGAAATAAATACGTTAAGTAGATAACTCATTATTACATAATCCGAGTAAAATTAATATCGGTTTTTACGATAGAAGATTTTTTTTATCGTTACTCTGTCATTGCAGCCAAGTGGATTTTTTCCATTGAAGTGAACCGAAATACGGGCAAACATATTAATTATCAAAGTGTTACCTACTTTGTGTTATAACTTTTTCCGTTTCCGTTGAAATAGTTGCTCAAAAAAAAACGACATGTGTTTAATGTGTTTCATTATACTTTGCGTTATACTTTCACACATTTCTCGAAACAACAATAAAAAATATGAAATGTAAAAATAAATTTCCTCCTAAATACAGAGGGACGGCATGAAGTTGTTATTGAACAGATTAACGTGAGAAAACAGTGGTTGTGGCGGTCTCATTCGTAACGTTTACGACTCTTCAACCAATCATGGAAACTGAACGGTCATAAAGCCGGCTTAGTGAATGTAGCCATTAAAACAACGGCAGAAAGACGTTGATCAGCTATTAATTTTATCTGTTGGCGCGTAAACAATGTTTGAGATATACTGAGTGCAAGGTTTTAGTATTTTTAATGATTATGGCAAAACGCCTCATGGTGATGAAAACCACGAAGGAGGCCTGTGTCCTGCAGTGGGCGTCAAATGGCTGATAATGATGATGATGGTGATGATGATGAATGGTTCCATAACTTACAAATTTAAATCGTGGAACTTTATTTTCTACTAATTTTGTCGTTTTTGATTTTCTTTGCCATTATTCTTTATTTCCTTCTAATCCTCGGAACCCTACATTCTCAACCAAAATTATTAAGTCCGTGTCACTAGTTTCCTCCACACAGGGTAACCTAGCGAGGAAACCAGGGTTACACTTACACTTACTCACGTTACGACTTGAACTCAGTGGGCCACTAATTTTTTAAATCAAAGAACATCCCTTTAATACCACCCGTTATTTTTAGGCTTACTCTGTAACTTACTTAGTAAGAAGCAAATAAATGAATAAAGTATTATGAGTTGAAAATCAGTGCATGTGAGAATTGACTCAATTTTTATGATACAGCTTGACCTAGTTACAGAGTAAATCTAAAAACTTTTAAACATTTCTTTCTTTCTTATCTCGACTCTCCTAATTACATACGGTCAACACGTCGTCGGAAGCTAGAGTATTTCGCACATGCGTAACACCAAGTAAAGTCTTCTTTAACTTATCATATAAGGCCAGATTCCAGGAAGAAGGAGACCTGAGAGACATAGGCTCTGGCCACATAGAGGGGACGTGGGGTGAGGACACGAAAAAGACGCGTTATCTTTCCAATTCGATTTTATACAATGTGTACTGATGAGACGGGACGAAGCCCACAAAGAAGAGACAGAGCGAGAGCGCGAACTCTATGCAACGCGTCGCGCCTTTCACGCGCCCTCGCCCTACGTCACTTCTGCGTGGCCTACGACAAGGATGTCATGGCTACATAACTTATCGGCAGCGTCGACAAGCAAGACAGCCGAATTGGTTGCCAACCCTCGATATGAGACGGCACATAAAGAAGAGGAACACGTCTTTGTTGGGTGCCCCAAGGAGAGCTATGTTGAAGATGACACCAGTTCTACTGAGTCAGTCTGATTTAATTGTTACGGCTACCACAGAAGAGTGGTGGTAGAGTGATCGGTAGAACGCTTGGCTCAAATTCAAGAGACTGCGGGTTCGATTCAAGGTACTGGGCGTGGACCAATGACTTAGTTTTCTAAATTACGTACATTATTGTGAACATAGCAACACTACCCACTCGCTAACTGCGGGAAAAAATCGTGAGGAAACCTGAGTGCCTTTACATACTACAGCGCTTGAAATTGAAATTCCGCTTTGGACACGGGTGGTGAGCCCATACTCTCTCTCTCTCTCATTGAGAGGAGACCTGCGCCCTACAGTAGGACATTTTCTTTTAAGTTACCAAAAAGCTGCTTTTATTCTTTATGTAAGTTTCACGAGTCATTTAAAAACCTTAAGTTTCAAAAGTCCCACAAAACTTATCTTATCATCTCGAAATATGTGAAACCTGTGTTTTTTCCCGTTTTTGCCTTTCAAAAGTTAGCACTCACCAAACACTATGACGAACGTCATCTTGACACTTTTGATCTTGGCCCTCGGTATCAGCCCCCTTGAACTGGCCCGCCTGGAATCCGGGTCGCAGTCCAGTTGACCTAAAAAAGAGAGAGAAATTAAAAACAAACATTCTAATTTCAAAAAGTTCAGAAAGCACGAAAGAGAGTCGTTAGTGACGTGTGAGAAAACGCTTCCTGTTTTACTTCGGTCATCGGTTGTACTAAAATAGCCATACCGTCTGTGGACTTGCCAAAAACATTCAGAAGTGCACCTTACTCTTGCGGTAAAAAGCACTTGCCATATCTTAGGGATGCCATAGAAAATAATTGAATTAAATTTATTTTTGAGAGATATTTTTTATATTTTAACAAGATCCTCTTATATTTTCGGAAACAGGTTGGAAGTGGTGCAAGTCGGCCTGGCCTTAGTTTAACAACTGCTAATTCATGTGAGGGGTTTTGTTTAATGGGAAGGCAACCAGCAATTTTGACACAATCGTGTCTGATATTGGCTTAACCTTATACCTATATTATAACTTAACTGCCCGTCATAAAACTCTTATTTTCACAAGTCAAATAACCCATTTGCTTTGAAGTTCCCTGCATTGAGGAATTATAGATCCTTGTTAACAAATTAACTTAACTTTTAATTAAAACTGAATAGTTAACTAAGGTGTTTGACAGGGAACCTACAGTAAGATAGGATATTTCTCTTACATAACATAAACTCACGCTTGTATCCCAGTGGGGTAGGCTGAGACCAGGGTTTGCCACTTGCCACGAACCTTACAGACCTCTTTCGCTTCATCAACATAATATATTATTCGTTGCGTGCAGTGCAGGCACTTTCGTTTACTTTTTATCTTTTTCAAAGTTCACATTTTAAACAGTCAATTGTAAAGAAATACAAAGTGGTGTTTTTGTTGCATGTCACCCGTGTCTGTCACAGTCGGAGTGGAACGAATGCGATGACTTATTGCGGCTGCCTCTCGGAATGTAATGTAAATGCGGGTTAGCGAGAAAATTCAGTAGCGAAAGCGTCACTGGTTCGTGTCGCAACACTTTACCGCGTGGACCTGGAATGATTTGGTGACGTTTTCTCCTAATAGAGGTTATGTTCTTAAATATGTCAGAAGGTGAAAAGCAGGGGTAGAGCACGGTAAAATGCTTAACTCACATCGCATACAGGTTAAGGGGCTCTATTACTAAGACTCCACTATCCGTCTGTCGGTCGGTCGACAGGCTGTATCTCATGAACCATGATAGCTAGACAGTTGAAATTTTCACAGATGATAAAAACAGAACAAAATTAATATTTAAGGGGGCTCCCGTATAAGTTTTTTGCTCGATATTAATAACGCCAATAGATAGACGCTTGAAATATTTAAATGTTGTATAGATAATGGTTTTTAAAACCATGAGGGAAGCCTATGTCCTGCAGTGGGCGTCAAATGGCTGATGATGATGATGATAGATAATGGGTAACGGATAGATAAAGCGGTGTTAGCCTAGTGGGTAGAACTCGGGTTGGACTCAGAAGTGATAGACCCAGGTTCGATCCCAGTGCGGACAGGTACCTATGACTTTATTTTCTAAGTTGTGTACATTTGTGAAGTTATAGTAGCAACACCACTCGCTAACCGTGAAGGAAAACATCGTGAGGAAATCCGAGTGTCTGAGCTATACACATACCTCAGCGCTTGAAATCTCCAATCCGTGGTGGGCAGGCGTGGTGATTAAGCGCATACTTTCTCCCTGAGAGAAGGCCTGTGCCCTACAGTGGGACGTATATAGTCTGCCTATGATGATGATAGATAATGGTGCGGAGCACTTCGTGCGCGAGTCTGACTCACACTTGGCCGGTTTTTATTTTCATCAATCATATCTACTAATAAAAAATATCATGAACGATACAGGATGTTTTGGCTTATCTAAAGTCCGGTTGTCCGCTCCGAAATAAATTTGTATTCAATGCGCGATACAATAACCATTAAGTCCGCCACATTGCCATTGTATTTTTACGTATGTGAAAAAAACAATGAACGTATTAATAACAATAATAACAATTATTGTTTTTATTTTCCTTTCCCTTCATTGCTATGAACATTTTTTCCACATAGCTTACCGGATTTTTTGTGTTTTGTTGTTTAGCTCCTTCCTCCGGCCTTCAGTTAACGTAGGTATTTACACATTGTCTATTAACAACGTTACAAACTACCACAGAACAGAAAGCTCGTGCAAAAAAATTACACGAGCGCGTGACACTGAAATCTGTCAGGCCGTCAGTTGTCACCGAGTTTCACAGGATAGTACCTATCTAATACCTAATAGGTTAAATGATTACAACCATTTATTTCAGTTTTATGTCGTGGGGTGTCCGTATGTCGCCGGCACGTAGTAATTTGGAAATAGGTACCCTAATAATGCTAGCCGCTTAGGTGGGAAACGGTTTTCCAGCACGTTTTATATAGACCATGAATTTTGGGTGGTTTGAAAAAGGCACTTTCCAAAAATATCTCGACACAAACTCAAATCCATTAGAACCATTAGAAGCTAGCCAGAGCGGTGGGTGCGTGCCGCGGGCCCGCGGATCATTGTTCTGATGGACGGAGAGCCAGTACTAACTGTTCGCGCATTTTATGAAACAAGGTTTCTTAACTCGAAACTAGATTTCGCAACTCATTTTTTTTTCTTTACGTCTATTCTTGGAAGAAATAGTCTAAATACATTTTTTATTATTAATTACATAAGGCACAGAAGCAATAATTGCGATACACCTCCGCTTCACTGCAACCTACTCCTGTGATCTGTGTCCGAATGCAAAATTAATGTCTTAGCGTCTAAGCAATACACCACTTATCACCTTCATATCTAAGGCAAAGAATGGTAATTCTGAAAGACGAAGAAGAAAGGAAGTATCAAGTCAAGTGTGTAGATGTTCGAATGATAACACAGTCATGCCTAAACGCCTAAACAGTTTGAAATTGTGAGCATTATGACCGCGTAGCATCCAGTGTAGGCAGCGGAATAAAACAGTATTTTCAACGACTCGCAATGCTACATAGTTATATATCAAACGGGTTGAAACGCATGCACGTAAATATTTAAGAAAACGCGAGAGTAACTTTTAGGAATCTATTTTATTTGTCTTTCTCCTTGACACAGTTCTTTTTCAATTTTTAAAATATTAGACATAATAATATAGAAAAAGTATAAAAGAAGTAAAAACATAAAAAAGGTTGGTTGGTCGGTCGGCAACACGGGTCTTATCGTGATTATTAAAAAAAAAAAAAACAAACAGATCGGAAGAAACAAGAGGGACGGGCGCCGTGTGGCGCCGGATTAAGAATAGCGTCACTCCATTTCCTCCCGTGGATGTCGTAGAAGGCGACTAAGGAAATAAATTAGCAGTAAACGGGCAGCAGCGTCTTCCTGAGATTCCAACCGCATACTGCAATAGCCAACCCGCCTGCCAAGCGTGGTGATTATGGCAAAACCCTTCATGGTAAGGAAACCGTGGGGGAGGCTTATGTCCTGCAGTGGGCGTCGAATGGCTGATGATTTAGAGGGACGGGACGACACAAGACGGAACGAGCCCGGATGGAGCTAGACGGGATGGAGCGAGACGGGACGGGACGAAACGGGATGGAACGAGACGCGGCGGAACGGGACGGGATGGAACGAGACGGAACGGAACGAGACAGGACGGAACGAGATTGGACAGGATAGGATTTGAAGAATCGAACTCACCATTTCTCATGGTCTTAGTTCTACGCGAGTTGACCGGCGGGCTCATGACAACCGCCTTGCTCTTCGTCCAGATTGTGAGCACGATAATGGCGTAGCACGCGGCTATAGCCAGCGCGGGCAGCACGAAGATCATTGCGGAGACCAGCGACACCCAAATCTGCCAGCGGCGCGGCGTGCCCAGGTCGATCCAGCACTGGAGTTGGCCTGGAAATTCCAGTTTAGGGGTGACTAATCACAATCAAAATATGTCTTTAAGGACGAAATGAGTCGCAAATGGACACTGCCACATTCCTCGAAAAAACACTGAGGGGCGACCCGGCCCAACCTAAGGCCATCTAGCAGGGGGCTGTGACACAAAAATGTATGAAGAAAAAAATGCGTTTTTCAGAATTCTCTTAATGTTTGTTGCCTTTTCAAAATATCCTTTAAGTACGCGCATTACACGTTTAACGGATCAGACTCGTTTTTAACACACACTAACGCGGACGTGGCAGCCACTACCGCGTCCGCACCAGTCTGTGACAGGCATAAAAATAAGTTTTACCGCCACTGCCCGTTTTCGAAATTTGTTTTATTTGTAAATCATAAACTTTGTTTAGTTTCCGAGACATCTTTATAGGTAAATGTGCTAGTGTGCCAGTGGTATTAACAAGCAAGCTTAGCTTGATATCTTTAAAAACGTTGGTACAGCGCTAATCCAATAGGCAATACTCTTTTAGTTACGCAGCCATTAACTGTTTCAGTCTTCAGTACTCAGCGAAGGACAACTTAATTACCCCGTAATCTAAAGTTGAAAATACTCTTACCCTGAACCTCCTTGACCTCATATAGAATGAGGATTGGTATGGAGAATATGAAGCTGAGTAGCCAAGCGGAGACAACCAAGCCTCTAGCGCGATTCCCTGAAAATTTCAATTCGATTAAGTAAAAGTAAACACACACCAACGCGGTGGCGGTCCAAAAAAAATACTACTGCCGTATATGATGGTCCACATAGGCCGCCACCGCCACCGCCATCGCGTTGGTGTGTGTCATCCTTTGCACAAAGCTTAGCACAAATGAGGATAGTTTGATAAGTCCCAACAACAGCATTTGAGATGCATAGAGTATGAAAAATATATTAAAACGTGAAAAAAATCATCTCTTTGAAAGTTTTTTTTTTCGGTAAGAAGAAAAAAAAATTTTTTTCAAAACTAGCACCATATGTTTTTAAAACATAGTTAGAATATCCTCGTAAAATACGGTGAACGAAGTCACCCTGTAGATGATTTAGGTCAAGTGAAAAATGTTCCAGTACCGGACTAACATTATTTTTCCTTGGGCTAACTAGCGCCACCAATAAAAATAAAAATAAAATCTTCTTTTACAGATCGTATTTGCAAAAACTGTATGTGTAATCTCTCAATCACGTTAATAGTGATTTTTAGGACCCATGACAAAGAACCTAGGATCAAGAGCGGTTACGGAACTAGGTTTCTTGCCTTATGTTCACGGCCATGGTCCTAAAAATCACTACTAACATGATTGAGTGAACGTACAGAACAAATTCGATCTGTAAAAAAAAAAGACTTTCTTTCATTGATGGCGCTAGTCCCTCCCGCTAGTCACTCCCTGGCGCCCCTTAAGATAACACGTGAATATGCTTTATTGTACACCAGAAACTAATTAAAGAAACAGTTAATGTACAATTGATTGCCTAATAGCAATTTTTTTCCAGGCAACCTCATATGTTCCTTAAAATCTATTTTTATTTTATGTACTATTTTCAGTACGAGACCTTTCAAACTAACAGTCAAACACAGTGTTTCAAAATTGTGCTTAAGCAATCAGTACTAACAAAGGCTTCATAATTGATCTAAAACCGACGACGTGTCAAGAATCATAGCTTAAATACGATCGTAACCTTTCAACTTTACTAAGTATTAGGTACTTCTGCCGCACAAAGGGGTATAAAAGATTAAACAAACAAATCACTTGGCTTCATTCAATAGTCCACCGAAAATAAAATACCAACCTGTTGAAATTATGGCCACACTTTTATGTGCTTAGTAAAGAAATTGGGACGAATAATTTAAGGAGCGATGTTATAAAGGGTTTTATCTACACTAATGTTGTAACATTCTACTTATGTTTTCAATACTTGACTTATAATTACTACTGTTATAGCGCAGACAACAAAACACTCAATTTAAGCAATTTCACATGATGGTATAATATTCACATCGATATCGTAAAATCTCATTATAACATCAATAAAACGCGACCAACTTGATTGCAGGGCCAATCAGGTTGGTCGCGTTTTATTGAAGCGCGCAGCTGCGCTCTCATTGGTTAAATTTTAATGGCGGCAAAATTACTGTGATTATACACGTACGCGTGAATTTAATTTTTAATTGCATTAGTGAAGATAAAGTAGTGTATGCAACTGCATATAACACGGGTATTAAAACACTCGTTACTATTATGAAACTCGCTGCGCTCGTTTCATAAGCTCACACTCGTGTTTTAATACCCTTCATTATATGACAGTTGCATAAACTACTATTATAAAATAATAATCTGTTCAGCTTATGGCCGCACCGGTAGTGCTTACTATCATTTGTAACTATTTGTATCTATTGTGAATATATAAGAAAATGCCCATTTCTAAAACCAGTCTACCATAGAAGTATTTCTGTCTACAAAATTCACACTCAAAAACGGCCCCAGTCCTCTGGATTAGTCTTTTATCAATAAATTGAGCTTAAGATATGCTGCAGAGTAAATCATTTCGCTCGTAGCCCCGGATGCCTGAGTGATCTTAAACGATCACGAAGGTTAAGCAACACAGGGCGCGTTCAGTGCATAGTCTACAAGCCTCCACCAATCCGGACTTGGCCCCCGTGGTGGAGTATGGCCTATACCTTCCTCAGGGAAGAGACCCGTGCCCCTCGGTGGGGACATAATGGGTTGATGATGATGAAATCATTTTGTGATTGGTTCATTCTAAGCCCCGTGCGCGACGTGAACGTTGATCGGGCGATACTAAGAGACAGCGTAACTGATGTTTGATTTTCATTGATGTATTAACCCGTCAAAATATCTAGTTACCTCGCAAGATGGTGATATGACGGTGGCAGGTGCATAGATATTTTGAAGGGATAATACTGAACTTACTCCGATTGGTAACACAATTAAAAATCCCGCCCGCCAACCTACAATTGAACGTGGGATAATTTTCTAGCGTTAGACATCTATGATTTTAACTATCACTGTTTAGCAACATTATCGCTTTGCAACTGACGCTGGGTGTAGATATTTATTAGTGCCGCTTACTTAAACATTGAGCGTCAGAATGGCTGCTTGTCTTTGGTGTTATTTTGTCGGTAATAACCCAATAAAATTATATTTCCAAGAATAGGTAGGTACAACAGGTACTCGTATATGGTAGGTAGCAATTCTTTATGACAAGTAAACAATTAAAGCAAATAAGTAATAATTGTTATGTAAACTCTCACAGGCAAATGCCACAATCAACCTGCCATTCTGATGCTCACCCAAGACATTTACTTACAGCTTCCTGAGAAATTCATTGGATTCGTTATGGCGTCGCATCTGTCTATGCTGAGTGCGACTAGGACGTATGTGGACGCGTACATTACTGTTGCCTGCAATAAAATATTTTTTTTATCTGCAGATACTTAAAGATAAACTCACGCCTGTATCCCAGAGGGGCAGGCAGAGACCAGGGACTGTCACTTGCCACGATCCTGATAGATCACTCTGGCTTCATCAAGATCCATTAGTTGTTTCTAGATACTTATAACGACTAATAAAAGTTGATGAAGAAAAAGAGGTCTTTCAGGACTCAGGATTATGGCGAGTGGCAATCCCTGGTCTCTACCTACTCTTCCGGGATACAGACGTGAGTTTAAGTATGTATGTTTGGCAATCCGCCATAACAACACATACTCCTAGTCTGTGATAATTCAACTGGCTGCGTATTAACGCCTTGGGGCCAATTTTACCCGGATTGCCGGGTCTTGGTACATCTTAGTGGGTGAGGGGTTCATTTCGTACCTGGTCTGAAAGTTGCACGGCTTTAGTGGGGTTGGCCCGAAGCTCATAACGCTAAACTTACGTAATTTACCTATCAGTTTAAAAACCAGCCAAGTGTAGAGTTCCGTAGAAAGAGGGGTTTTTTATCTGCCTTACAGAACGATCAACTTCATCGAAGTCGTTTTCAATAGATTTTGTGCGAAATTTTACTTTTATAAGTTGTTTGCCTATTACTCGTTAACTAGTAAAGCCTACTTAGTCGTGATAGTTTTTCTTTCAAGTTCATTATATTATGTGCTAGTACCCTGAATTTTTTCACGTTTCTACAATCAACCGTTTAGCCAGGAAAGGCGGGACAAAGATTTTCGCTTAATATTTCGCAAACGAAACCATAAATAAAAAAATGGTCTTCCTTCAACAACCAATCCAACGATATCCCACACTATAGTGTAAGCGAGAAAAAAAATTGCATCCCTAATTTAGGTGTAGCGATTTTTTTCCAGGTTTTATTCTACCTTTTTGTCGACTTTTTAAATATGTACATCTAAGCTGAATTTCAGCTTTCTAGTAGTTACCATCTCTGTGCTAAGCCGCGGACGGACAGACAGACAGACGGACGGACATAGCGAAACTATAAGGATTCCTTGTCCACTATGGAACCCTAAAAAGTTGAATCGGTTATTGGCCTTACTTATTAGACATTACTTTAAGTTATGAAACTCTGTAATGATGTTGGTTTTTCGAATAAAATTGTCGATCACGAGATGGTCAAGCTCCCAGTTGCATCGGTTGAAGGATAAACCTTACAAAACTAGTGATGGGCGGGGGAGAATGTTCTCGCATGACGACAACATAAAATTGGAAAAAGTGTAAATTATCTTCATTGAAATTTACAGTAAAATCAGTATATTTGTGGAGTACGCACACTGTTTTAAATCACTTAAAAAATTTCCCGATGCTGTTTTCCACATTAATCGATCAAGGAATGCATTTGAAATGTAAGAGTAGAACACCCACGTGTCAATTCCTATTACTTTATTTTAAAAAAAATTAATAATATTTCGTGACCTTGGCTTAGAAAATTGTTTAATTAATTATTGTAGGCGTAACGGATCAAGATGTTATTCTTTTATTAATAAGGTTTGATAAATGATTTTACAGCGCATATTTTCCAATTTTAATTTTTTGGAAATCACCTCGGGATATCGAGTAATTAATTTTTTTTTCGATTTTGGTTTTTATTTTTTTTCTTTAAAATACCTCAAAAGTGCGATCTGTAAATAGCACAGTTAAATTGCTCTTAATGCGGTTTATCACTGATAAAAAGATCACGTTGCTCCATCGCGGCCTTTGGGAGTTACGTACAAAGGTCAACTGACACATTTTAGGGTTGTCTCTAAAGGTCAAATAAATATAATGTTTATTTTTTGTCTCTAATAAAAAACTATACGGGGTATATATACAAAAGGTTTAAATAATTCAGGGGTGGACTCAGACCATGATTTTGAGTAACTTTCCCAAAGAAACCAAGTGTGGAAATGAATTTTTTTTCGACTGTCTATAAAAAATTGGTAGCTGACTTTTAGTATTTGTATGAAGAGTGGATTTTTTTTTGTAATTATCTGCATAAGGTTACACTAACAAATGTTTTACACTAAAAATAAAATATTTTACAAATAAAATTTAAAAGCTAGGTATTTTATTTACAGGAACGATAAATATTTTACACGAGAAATAGTTAAATAGATTTAAAATAAATTTTCCGGTCTAATATATCTCAATCGCTCAAGACAAAATTATACAACCAGTGTGTTACCAGTGATGACTTATGGCACTGAAACGTGGTCTCTCACTATGGGCCTCATAAGAAGGCTCAAGGTCACACAACGAGCTATGGAAAGGGCTATTCGGAATTTCTCTACGAGATCGAATCAGAAATGATGAGATCCGTAGACGAACGAAAGTCGTCGACATAGCCCAGCGGATTAGTAAGTTGAAGTGGCAGTGGGTGGGGCACATAGCACGCAGAACTGATGGCCGATGGGGCCGAAAAGTTCTAGAATGGAGACCACATATCGGCAAGCGCAGCGTAGGACGACCAGCCACAAGATGGACAGATGACCTCATCCAAGTGGCAGTAAGGCGCTGGATGCAGGCCGCTTCCAACCGGTCTTTTTGGAAATCCATGGAGGAGGCCTATTTCCTGGGCCTCGATTCTGTTAGTGCATTGTAGTATAATGACAGGTACACTGTCGGGTCACGTGACGTGTTTTTTCGTACCATTGACGCCTAGAAGGTTTGATGGGTGTGCCCGCGTAGACTTAAAGCAGCCATGAAATGAAAATCGCCATGTTCATGCAGTCGTCATGTTACTACAATGCATTAACAGAATCTAGGCCCAACAGTGGACCTCTTGTGGCTGAATGATGATGATTAAATTTTCCGAAAAAAAGTGAACCTACAACTAAAATTAAAAAGTGAAAAATAAACTTAAAAGACTTTTGAATATGTTGCCAATTAATAACAATTATGTCATTAAATACAGGAAATTGGAAACCAACTAACGAAAAGTTACTTCAAAATATATTATAGACGTTTTCGCATGTTACATTGCTTTCAAATTTTCTGGATTTTATGGCTCGTATGAATAATTTTCAGTTTCTAGTACCAGAGGGCAGTCATCAAAATTGGATGAATCTCTTCATCGTCTAACGATGAAGATTCATCCATTGATGGATCTTCGCCATCTTCTGCTGTGAATTGCAAGTTTTCTACAATAATCGGCTTCAGAAGTCCACGAATAGTTTCTGGCAGACAACAGTTTGTTCAAGAAAATAGCATGCTTGTCTCTGAACCTCTTTTTGTTCCGATTGCAACTTTTATGAAACCTAGTGGCTTTTCTAAGAAATGGGTAAACAACGTTGCTTATAAGTCTATCTTTTTCGCTAGATGAGAGATCTTTAAGTCGCTCGCCCATTTCTCTGAAAAGTACGGTCATCAAATCCGATGGTGTTAGGTCGTCAGGAGACCCAGTCTTTTTATATTTTTTGCTCTCTGCGTAAAAATATTCAAAAATATGCAGTCGCGAATAAACTCCTTGCATACTTGCGGTTACTTCTGGAGTTTGATAAGACTTACCGGCTATGGGGTGATCCACAGCATCGCTTGCCACTCGTGTACCAACATGAGGGTTGGCGCCCTCATGCCCCCCTTGTCCTAAGTCCTCCGGTTGGGGCCCGGATGGACATTCCTCAGCAGGTTTGGTAAGGCCCTGCTGAGGCGAAGTGGCGCCATGGGTCTGTAACGGCTCCATTTTGCCTCACCCCCGTTTCTCAAGTTAACATGTATAAGCATAGGGTTTTAGCATAGGTAAGCTTGACGTGGGGTGGACCCCTTTCTACGCTACATGTTAACCATAATTGAACTAAAACTAAGTACATACTTAAAGTAAATACTTAAACAAAACCAAGCAATCTACTTCAGGTAACAAAACTAAAATTGTTTTAAGCATGTAAATGTTAGTCTATATAATGTGAGAAAGAAGCTATTTAGAAGATATTTTAAGTGTATGTCTAAATAATATATAGTTTAGCAACTAATCAAAAAATAAAAAAAAATAAAGTATATATAGATTTTGACTAAATTGAAAGGTCAAGTTGAGTGACACCCCTAACACTAAATTTTGAAATTCAATAACTCATGAACGCCGCGTAAGTGCAACGTGATTTTTTTATCAGTGATAAACCTAATTTAGAGCAATTTAACTGTGCTAGTTACAGATCGCACTTTTGAGGTATTTTAAAGAAAAAAAATAAAAACCAAAATCTGAAAAAAAATTAATTACTCGATATCCCGAGGTGATTTCAGAAAATTTTAAATTGGAAAATATGCGCTGTAAAATCATTTATCAAACCTTATTAATAAAAGAATGACATCTTGTACCGTTACGCCTACAAAAATTAATTAAACAATTTTCTAAGCCAAGGTCACGAAATATTATTAATTTTTTTTAAAATAAAGTAATAGGAATTGACACGTGGGTGTTCTACTCTTACATTTCAACTGCATTCCTTGATCGATTAATGTGGAAAACAGCATCGGGAAATTTTTTAAGTGATCTAAAACACTGTGGTACGGTGAATAACTGAACGGAATTAATTAACGGAAGACATACGTTTCAATTTGTAAGTTCTCATTGGCATTAGTCTAATTTGTAAGGAAAACGTTCTCAGCGATCATTTTCCCCGGCCTATCTTCATATTATATCACGGTTACAATATCTGCGCACCATCGGGACTCTGGTACACTGTTCAAAATAAATAAACGAATGCGTCGGGGCGAGCACGGCGTGGTGAAGGAGGAAGCAGGAGTGCCATTGCATTCCAGCGAGGTGCACAGATATTGTAACCATATAAATATGTCTTCTTTCAATATGTTCCGCTCAGTTACTACGCTACGATTTGTATCGTAACCGCGCTAGTGTATGGCTCAGCTCAACCTCTCGCGTGAAAAGTAGAAAAATTTGATTAAAATTTATTTGTAATTAGCTGCCGTATGTTAAGGATTTCCTTTGACCGCATGAAAGAGCATTGTCCTATTAATAAAAACACGATTCATTAAAACACTTCTCAATTGCGGTTTGAATAGTTTCACGTAAAAGTGAAAATTTTATTTAACAGCATAAAATTTTCAATTTGCGTATGTTTCAGTAAAGAGTCTTTTAAGGAATCGTCTTTTAATAAATAAAAGTAAGAAGTCAAATCGCGGGTTAAAGTACGTTAGAAAACTTCACTCGGTTTTCATGATGGAGGGTTCCAACTGTGTAATATTCGACGCCGACCCACCTGCGTAAATTTGAACACTTTGCACATGAATTCACCAGCTAGCCAGGCTATTGTGATCTTCTGGACGATGTCCACAAACACGTAGAAGATGCCCACGAATAGATCTGAAAAAGAAAAAAAAATCCATATAGAATTCAAAATCACTGATGATGGAGCTGTGACCGCAAAGGTGAAGTGGAACTAGGCAGGCCACGTCAGTCGTATGGGGCCGGAAAGATGGGCGAATATTGTCACTGTTTGGGTTCCACACGACGGATATCGCAGGCGTGGTCGGCCAAGGCGGAAATGGCGGTACGATCACCCAACATCTTTGCACGAACGGGAGAGGATAACTCAAGACAGAGGAGTGGAAGATCTTGGGAGACGCCTTTGCCCAGTGGGACACAAACTCAGCTATCTAAAAAACTAATTTCCATGTAGAATAGGCAGTTAGACGGAGCTGATTTTTAGGCTTACTTCCTCACCTCCAGCTACCATGCAATAGATAGATTGACATATCGTCATCATCATCAGCATCAGCCATTTGACGTCCACTCCAGGACACAGGCCTCCCTCATGGTTTTCTAACCATGAAGGGTTTTGCCATAATCGCCACGCTTGGCAGGCGGGTTGGCGATCGCAGTATGCGGTTGGAACCTCAGGAAGATGCTGCTGCCCGTCTCCTGGTAATTTATTTCCTTAGTCGCCTTCTACGACAGCCACGGAAATAAATGGAGATTGACATATAGAAACTCTTTATTCATGCCAGTACAATGTCACTGACTGGTCGAGAACAAGTCGCCGTGAGTAGGCAGACCAGCAGCCCGATGTTCGATCGGTATAGTTGAGTCGGCGAAGGTTCGTTGATGCGAATGACAAAGAACCGTGACAGATAGCATTTGGAAAATACCTATACCCAGTGGGCAGCGGTCGGCTGATGATGATGATAATGTCACTACGCAAATGGAAAACTTACATGTAGTCGGTACTACTGCTCCTCTATAGCCAAGATAGGCTACTGTAGTCACATATAGGCAAATGACCGACGCTCTACCCAGATAAACAGCCGTCGTGACCGAACCCGGTAGAATCATTGTCATCATCATGAACATTACTAAATTATTTTTGCAGGATGCAAAATGTGAGACCCTTTAGGTTACATAGGTACGTGAAAAGAAAATGGTTTTCATATTCCCTTTTCATGTTAATTTTGTAATATCAAAATGTTGCATCCATTTTCCATTAAACTTGTGCATCGAAGGTGGGACTTAAGGTGGCTTGGTGACAGGTTATTGAAATTGTATAAAATATTCTTCGCAATTTTTTGGTCTTTCAATTTTAGTCGAGAGATAGTACGCCATCTGTATTTGTAAGATGATACATGTGTTGTTAGTTTATGATTTTTTATGGTATAACACTACGTAAATTGTTAAGGAATATTCCACTATTGTTGCGCTTTGATCCCGTTATTTTCATCATCGTCGAAGCATGTACGAAGTCGGAAGTTTACAGAATAACAAAGCTTCGTTAAAAATAGCAAGCCCAAACGTTTCCGCTTTCGCTATGTATTTTAAAAATACACTTCTTTTCACTAAAATATTATTATCTTGTAACAGAATGGAAACTAAATTTTAACTTTTTTTATTTCAATCAGTACTTTTTGCACGCAAGCCGAGTTGAGGTTCTGTTATTTTTTGTTTCTAGTTCAACGATTAAATAGCGATTGATTTATGAACTAAACCCGAGATTTACTCACTCCTCTTCGCGTAAACAGTTTGTCTGAAATATTTACACACTTCATGTTCGTGTTTTAAGAAGATTTGTGGCATTTTCTGGATGAGTGTAATGACGTTTGAAGGTTATCGATGCGGTAAAAGTAGACTCGTATTTTATGGGTAGAACATTCGGTCTCACATTCGGGAGGTCGCGAGTTCGAATTCCGGCATGTACCAATGACTACGTTTTCTAAGTTGCGTAATAGCAGTGCCACTAGCTAGCCTTGAAGGAAAAAACCGTGAGGAAACCTGAGTGTCTGAGGTGTTCACATACCTCAGCACTTGAAATTCCCAATCTGCGGTGGGTACGCGTGGTAATTAAGCCCATACTATCTCTCTAACAGAAGGCCTGTCCCTGCTGTGGGACGTATATAAGCCCCAAAAAAAGTGGGGCAGGGAAATAGTACGACCAGTCTACTAAATGTATGGTTGTTCAATAGGGTGACGTCAGCATAGCAATAACAATTCTGTGGACATTGTAGATTGGAAATGCAATGCCTGTTGTGTGCTTTCGTTATTTAAATAACAAAGTTTTATCAATAAATTTAAACAAACAACCAATAGCATTGCAATGGTATGACCCGTGCATCGCGCTTTCAGTAAGCTTGTCCGTTGTAAACTACAAGGACTCTCAAATACATACATATTTTGACACTGTGGAGTCGTCTAAATGGTTAACCCGATAGAATGGTCAGTTACGTGATAGAAGGGCTGGAGGCAGAGGCTACACCTCAGATTAATGAATAACATAGATAAAACCTTGTTGATTTCGATTGATACAACCCAAACTGTCATTTCGCGACTCCTGACTTCTTCTCTAACCGACCAAATTAAGATTTTACTTATTACAGTGACAGCATTTGGGAGACTTTTTAATTCAGTTTACTTTTAATGTTATTAATTTCATGAAGTCTGACACGGGCTTCTCAAGTTTTATTAAGCGAAAAAAATTATTCTGTTTCATTTACACTTCAAATGCTGGTGATATTAGAGATAAATAAATGGAATATGTTGTGCATTTCGCGAGTTAGACATAAAAGTCAAGGATATAAAGATAACTGAGGTGGTAATATCAGCTTTCACAAGTGAGTACAAAACAGAGGTATAAGATCATGTTTTCTCGAGTAAATAAACCGCACAACATTAACGTGCCAACGTACCATATAAGTTATTTTCCGCTACAAACGAATAGGTGTTACATTGAAAACATCATCGGGAACATACACAGTAAATCGTTTTTGTTGCTACTGTGTAGTGATGTGAAAATATGTATCAATAAAGGTCGATGTCGATAAATGTGTATTCCTTAAAATTACGAATATTCTTGACTAGCATATGGAGAGATACCTAGAAAAGCACCTAAAAAGCGTCAATTATAGTCAATGTCTTTCAACAACTTTCGATGAGTTTTTTTTTGAGGTCAATTTAATATCGAAATATCACGGCTAACATAATTTTAAATAATTCGCGCTTCTTGCGCTCTGCCAATATGGCAGCCTGCGAATCATAATTTTCGTATGTTCTATCAAAAACGTTTTGCCGAAAGTGAAAAGGATCATAGTTAATCACTAGGCCTTCCATAATAATAATAACTTCCACAAAACACAATCACTTGTCCTGGTCACAAACTAAAATAAAATCCAAATTAATTATGTCAATCGCGAAAATACTTTTTTTTTCGTCAAACACATGGAGCAGAAATTCAAAAGTAATAACCAACAAACGAGGCTTTAGGACATAAATCCCGGACTCACGGGCTGAACGAGCTAGGCCCTTATTTATCCGGATCGTTTTTCTCTTTCCAGTATGTAAGCTGAGGCCTAAGGTACGTGCCCAGATTGCGGGACTGAAGCGTCGTTATCATAAGCTATTTCATTCAGTGATATAAATGAGTACGCTTACCTTTCACAGATTTTTGGACTTTTCTAACTATGGTGGAGTGCCTATCTAAAATATTTTCTGTTTCCTTGCCGTCGGTGTCTGAATTAAGGAATTAAAACCTAATGTATCAGTATATCTTTTCAGGTTTCTCATATATTTACATATTTAAATTTATAATTCATTAACAGACGGTTAATCAAAGAGCTAATTACATTGTATGAATAATCTTGAGCAATGAATAACAGTCACTGATGAAATCGCTAAAATCTCAATGAGGAAAGATGTTGACTTAATAAAATAGAAAGCATGAATGACGTAATAATTATTATAAAATGATATGGACGTAGGAGGCATCCCCCAAAGAACGCCACTTCTTTTTGCCCTCGGCCATTCTGATCTTGCCGCATCCATCTGCCTCAGATCGTTGTTCCAGCGAGCTGATGGGCGTTCTACGCTGCGTTTGCCAGTTCGTGGTCTCGATTCTAGAACTTTTGTACCTTTGTTCTTCGGTTATCTGGTGGTATGCGACCATCCTCCGAATCGCTCGCAGCCTCGGCTGCCTGAGTGATCTTAAACGATCACGAAGGTTAAGCAACACAGGGCGCGTAAAGTGGATGGATGGGTCGCCGTCTATGCCTAACGCTAGTGGCATTTTTCCGAGCGGTTCCGTGCTTCGCAAGGCACGTTAAGCTAATGGTGCCGGCTGCCGTCGATAGATGGCAGTCGTTAAGCCAAGTCAGAAGCCTTAGGGCGGCTTGACAACTTCTGACAGTAGATGAGCCACTAGTCTATAAGTCTCCACCAATCCGGACTTGGCCCCCGTGGTGGAGTATGGCCTATACCTTCCTCAGGGAAGAGACCCGTGCCCCTCGGTGGGGACATAATGGGTTGATGATGAATGCGAACATCCTGCTGCTACTTGATAATCTTATAGGATATGTCAATCACGAATTGTCTCATTTCTTATGTGACCCATCAAAGAGACTCCGAGTTATCTTGTATTATATTAACAAAGGACAAGATAAGGAATGTGTTTATGGAACGCTTTTTTTTTTCTTAACACATTCGTCTTAATATTGTCGTCGCAATATTGTGTGGTGTGGTGTTCCAATCATTTCTATTTGCTTATTATCTAAAATTCATATACCTTGACCTAGTAACGACTTACTTCTCTTAACTTCTCAGTAAATAAGAAAAAAATGTACCTCTAATTTACTGCGACATAATTTACTGCTTGCAATATATCAGGGAAAATCCCAGACTTGGCTTAGGTTAAATTGGTCAGTCTGGCAATTCTGTTACTTTTCGTGTGAGTTAACCGCAATGTATCCTTTTTACCCGACTACGGTGAAGCGTATAAGAAGAGAAATATGTTTGGGTCTTATGTATGTAAGTATTTCTGATTGTATTTCCTGGTTACGGTGGCGGGGAGTCGTTGCAGGCGGCACAAGACCGGGAAGCTTGGAAAACCAAGAGGGAGGCCTATGTCCTGCAGTGGGCGTCAAATGACGAAAAGCAGTCGGGTTCTATAAAAAAGGAATGGCACCCAGAGGTATCCAACTCCAAATGCCTCACGTGCTTCGGTGCTTCCACAACAAGCAACTCAGCATACATTACTACAGGGTAACTTTGAATTTGTTCACCGCATTTTAAGGGGACTTTCTAAACATGATAGAAACATGTCGTGCTAGTTTTGTAAAAAATACGACTACAAAAAAATATTTTATTTTTCTTATCCAAAATTACTTTACTTAACTATAAACAAACAATATCAGGACGAAAAGTATTAAAAATAAAAATATATATGTTTTCAGCGTGTTATGATCGGCGCCGGCCAACTCTATTGTTTTTTTAATGGTTTATGTATATCGGACGACAGATTCTTAAGCATTTAACATATTAAAAAACATTTTTCAACGTTACGGTACTTCCAACTACTTCGAATTTGGATTGGCAGTTTGGAGCCAAGGGTCGGAAGTTACGAATATTTACAAATAAGTTACACTATTAGGTGAACGAAGTCAAAGTCAGCCTGTAGTGTGTGCAGTGGATTGCATAACACTAGTAAAACTGATTTTCTGTTGGAAGCTGGGGACCTCTGCACTTTCGGAATCAGGCGTTGTACTGTTGAGGGTTAATTAAATCACATTACTTCAAAATATTTGCATGCAATAGAAGCTTACTGTAATTGACCTATTTAAATAATTCATCATCTTGAAAATTATAACTTTCCACAAGTCAACGCAAAAAGTTACACAAGTCGTTTGCACTGAAGCGGACGCGCGGCGCCTAATCATGTGAATTCTGTCATACGTGCGTCTGAGGTCAGATTTCGCACCAAATCGTCTCGGAATCCTGACGGAGTAGTTAATATGGACAGGTAGAGACAGGATTCAGGCTTTAGTGCGCGTAACACAGGGGGCTGATCGCGCTTTATGGCTTCATTTGAAGTCATAACGTTTATAGCACAAAGAGCATTGGTCTCTATAAGTACGTCGCTTTCTACGTAATATTTTAGTCTCCTGTTTGATTTATAAAGTTTTCTTTTGTCTACATATTTAAGCTATAACTTGTGGGTACAAACTTAAGTTCTTTGAAATATTGCGTATTATTTATGTATTTATTTAGGATTACTAACAACTTTGTATACCAACACGTTTACCGAATGCTTAAGTAAAAGCAGCTTAGAAATAAGTATACTTACAAGACAATTACAAGTAATCACTGCATGCAATAATTATTATATAGGTACATACTGAAGATTTACATCCTGCTATATTTTTGCCGTTTAGTTTGTCTGTAATAACTTTCAATTAATGGCGTCACTGTAGTGGTATATTCCATAATATTCCATTCGCTGCCTGTACGTAATACAGAGAAGTTTGTAAAGAGGTTCGAAATTTCGCCGATGCCTGCACTTGCCCATTAGCTCAGTTGGGAGAGCGCTGGCACGGTTAGCCCAGAGGTCGCGGGTTCAAGTCCCAGCATGGGTGGAATTTTTAGCCTCTAAATAGGTTTTTAATAATTCCCTATAAAGTTACATCTGACCGAAGCGATTTACACCACTTGCCCTCAGCACGAGTTAGTGCAACAAAAGGAATATAATTTATAAGGGGTTGTTCAAGAATTTAAACTGTACATTTAAAATCGGTAACTGCATGAACATCAATCAATAGAGCAGTGGTAGCGCAGCGGTGGAACGCTGGCTTAACATTCGGCAGGTCGTGGGTTCGAACCGCGTGCATGTTCGAACTATGACTTTGTTTTTGTAAGTTACGTACATTTGTGAATTTTTAGGAGCAATACTACACGCTAACGGTGAAGTAAGACATCGCGAAGAAACCTGAGTGTCTGCGGAGACCACACACCTCAGAGTTTGAAATTGCCAATCCGGTGCGCACACGGGGTAATTAAGCCCATGCTCTCGCTCCTAGAGAAGGCCTGTGCCCTACAGTGGGACGTATATAGGCTACATTGTATGAAAATTAATATAATGGCGACAAGAAAACAGGGAAGACATCAATCAGGAGGTCACGCTCACAGGAGTGATCTTATCCACTTATTTCAAACGGGAAGGGTTCGTAGAACAACCAATATTATTGAATGATTTCGAACCTTACGAACGGGTAATTTTAGCTCAGTTAAGCATACACTAAGCAATGCGTGGTAGTGCGATCAGTAGAACGCTTGCCTCGCATTGAAGAGGTCGTGTGTTCGAACCCCGGTGTATCTGGATGTACCAATGACAGCCTTCTGAGTTACGTATATCAGATTTTTTTTGTTGTTGCAAATACCACAACCTAACTGTGAAGAAAAACATCGTCAGGAAAGAGTGCCTGAAGTTTTCATATATATCATCATCATCTTCACCCTCATCATCATCAGCCATTTGACGCCCACTGCAGGACATAGGCCTCCTCCGTGGTTTTCCTAACCATGAAGGGTTTTGCCATAATCGCCACGTTTAGCAGGCGGGTTGGCGATCGCAGGATGCGGTTGAAATCTCAGGAAGACGCTGCTGCCCGTCTTTTGGTAAATGATTTCCTTAGTCGCCTTCTACGACATCCACGGAAGGAAATGCAGTGACGCTATTCTTAATCCGGCGCCACACGGATTTCATATATAGGTATCAGCGCTTGAAATTGACAATCCGCGTTGGGCACGCGTAAAGCCCATACTCTCTCTCTCTCTCTCTCTCTGTGAAAGGAGGCCTGTGCCCTACAATGAGACGTGTATTGGCTGCATTTTAAGTATCATAATCAGCACACCGCTGCCCACTGCTGGATATAAGCTTTTTTCCTCAAACACCCTCTCTCACGGTCCCTTGCCATACGCATCCACGGATACTCCGCTGACTCAAACATATCGTCAGATCATCGGGTTACTGGTCTGTCCAATGTCCTTCGTCCTGTTTCGGCCTACGGTAACCGGGAAAGGATGGTACAAACATGGAAAATACCCAGATTGAGGCAATTATACTATATCACATTATAAGTATACTTACCAGCAATAGCCAATTGCATGATGAAGAAGTTCATGCGGCTCTTCCTGGCGTTGGTGCAGAGCAACGCTGCTATGACCGAGGCGTTCAGAACCACGATCGTCACGAACAACACCCACATCACTGTGAACTGGACCGTCTGGAACAATAGGAAGAGGTTAAGGCGCTGATAACAGCAAATTGAGCTTATGTCTTTAAATCATAAACAAATGAAATCAAATTAAAGTTTTTTTTATTCACAATAACACAGGAACTGTTACTTATTGAACGTTACACGTAAAACTAGGTGTCCATTTCAAAATCTAGATTATCAAGGAGAAAAAATGGACAAATAAACTCCGAACTTAGTCTTTTCAAAAATGTTCTTTAATTTGAATAACTGACTTTATATAAAAAAATACCATTTAGAAAAAGTATCTCTGTTATTTATGTAATTTGATTGATGGAATTAAGAGAAAAACTTTTCATAATATACTCATTACTATTTATTTGTGACAGTGTTCACAAGAAAATGCAGACGTTGTCTCAGGTTTTGGGAACATTCGTTAACCATGATCATTTGACTACTACATAAAATGTCTTTGTATTTAACGGTTGTGAGTTGCAGTGTTGTCCAAGGCTACTTTCTCCTTTCTCCTATCCTTTCTCTAATGCCGCTTACAATAAATCCGTCCGACGATTCTACAGAAAATATTTTATTCGTTAAACGAGATCCAACAACTTTAAAGGACTTCCTTCCTTTGTCTTGTTGTATTCCAAAAAGACTTACAATTCTCTTTGCACAGAAAAGTTTCTCGAATACAAGAGACGAGAAAAGTTTCGAGTGGAGAAAAGCGCAAATAAAACTGGTAGGTATCAACTTGTACATAATTAGAGTTCATATTTTGCAAACGAGTCTCGTCTCTCGTAGGTTAATATAGACAGATAGTACTTAAAAGCTTATGTATAACATAAAACACTTTTTTGCCAAGAAGACGGTGGCGGGATGATTACGACAAATTCTTGCCGCAGTAGTCAGATATGGAAAATGACCGAAAATCTTGATCTAAGAGGGAGGAAGGCCTTCGCCCTGAGTGCAGGGACACACCCATATTATGGAAGCCACATAAAAAAAATCTTTTTTTAGGGTTCCGTACAATGGTTCGCCATCAGTTTCTCGTACAATAGCAATCTGGTAACCTGCTGATAACAGGCGTCATTTGGCCGATTGATGGCCATTTGTTAACAGATTAGGTTAACAGATTGTTTGTGCACGAGAAACCGGAGGTAAGTCAACTACGTCTGTCTGTCTGCTGAAGGATTGAATATGATTTTGTTGTGGACTTTTGCTCTGTTTTTCCTTAGTTCCTCTTTGATGCCTGTACAATGATCTCTAAGAGGAATACGAGTACCTTGCATTATAACTTTTCTCTCACGTTACGTGAAGCCTACCATTGCCTCGTCAATGTCTTCTCGGAATTGTTTATTATTTATATTTCTGCTACATAGATCCCTTGTATCGTGTCATGTCGTTGTGTGTATGTTTGTCAAAAACTCGTGTGTTGAATCCTTAATTGCTATCGGTAAACGATTTACAAAATCAAAGAATTGACTTTGACCAAAAGACGAGTTTAAAATTTAGATATTTAGACATAGACATTTACATACAGGCACATACATTGCTTCTGGCCCCACACTAGGATATCCCGTGTCGTGGGAACCAGAAACAGCGACATCACAAACATGTAAACATCCAAGACCTGGGGTTTTCTTTCGTCCCCAGCCGGGATTCGAACCCGGCACCTCTCGCATGGTATGCAGATGCAGTACCGCTGCGCCACGAAGTCGTCAATTTACATGCTATCCTTCTCTATCGCACTGTATACATACATGCATGAACTATCGCCTATATCTGACTGGAGTTGCTAGTGTATATAATATGAAGAATTTATTGATATTCTATCTATTTATCTAACCGTAGAGGTAGCCAAGGACAAGGGTTTACCACTCGCAACGACCCTGACAAACCTCTTTCGCTTCATCACCATTACTTATACTCCGTTCCACGAGTCGAACTCCTATGGAACAAAATACTCGCATCTCATCGGTCAATGCGCGCGGCTATAGATAAGCGAAACAACAAGCGAAGACGGTCCGCTACATAGGGTAGGTTTACATGCATTGAAGGTCACGCGCATTAACCAATGGGCGCACATGGACGATTCTCTTTGGGAGCTCGTTTCGTAGAATGGAGTATAGTCGCCACATGTACGCTCGCTGGTTTCCAGTACTTTTATCATGCCCTTCGCTAATACAACTCCTATTTGATCGACATATTTATGTTCTCCTGGGGCGTATTTTACTGGTCGAAGGAAATACACCCAGACTGAGGCCATTTGTACAAACGTACGGCGACCCCCAGTGGGAATCGAACCCACGACCAGGGCCTAGATTCTGTTAATGCATTGTAGTAACATGACAACTGCATGAACATGGCGGTTTTCATTTCATGGCTGCTTTAAGTCTACGCGGGCACACCCATCAAACCTTCTATGCGTCAATAGTACGAAAAAACACGTCACGTGACCCGACAGTTTACCTGTCATTATACTACAATGCACTAACAGAATCGAGGCCCAGTTAGGAAGGTACAGTCGAATCAGTTGCAAAATCACCCTTAACTTTACTGATTAAGAGTGCATATATGTAAAGGTTGATGTGTTGTTGACTGTATCTTAAATATCTCCTTAATCCGAAGAAAATAAATAATGAACCAACGACGGTCTGAAGTAGATTACCAGTGCCGGCTAAATGACTGGCTGAGGACATAATTGAATAGGTTTGCCTTGGAGAGGCCTAAGCCGAGTGTCTATACGTCTATAGACTTAACTGACTGACAAACTGTGTTTCATAGAATAAACACTTTTTTTATTTAAAAGCCTTTCCCGAAATCCACGTACTCTCTGCTTCATTGCGAACATTTTATTCCAAAGAAACAGTTGCTTGCAACTTTGCTTATTCCAGAAAAGCATCCAGTATTGCAAACCAAACATTTCCTCCCAATTTTTTAGTTTTCTCTTATGAAACGAACGTATATTTTTGAA
The DNA here is from genome assembly GCA_963969515.1 of Yponomeuta evonymella. NCBI lineage: Eukaryota > Metazoa > Arthropoda > Insecta > Lepidoptera > Yponomeutidae > Yponomeuta > Yponomeuta evonymella. Next base: position 5,741,949 of record OZ018349.1, read on the forward strand.
AATATCGTAAAAAAAATTTTGAAAAATTCTTCAGGTTTCCAAATCCTGAAACTTGAAATATGATAGTAGCCGTTTTTGGAGATTTTTAATAAAAATCATTCTTAAATTAATGTTTTCTTGCACTCTGAAATTACAGCTAACCATCTAACGTTTACGAAAACGTTTATACTGAAGGCATACTTTTACAGGAATTCAATTTTATTCACGATTGAAATAAATTTTCAGTGCGGGAAGCAAACGATTTTTTTCTTCCGGGGATGACCGGGAAGGACACTGGTTTTATTTATTTACTAGCTCACCTTGCAAACATTGTTTTGCCATATTAATTAGCCTGCAACCTATTCTCATACCTACGAAATATAAATCAATAAAAAGTCGTTTCTGAGGAGTTCTATAAGAAACATGGTGACACGAGATTTGTACAATTAGATTAAAATTTTTCTTATAAAAATCGGTGAAGCCGTTTCGGAGGAGTTCGATAACAAACACGAGATTTGTATAATATTGGAATAAAAAGCAGAAGCCATTGTAAAGATAACAAAACATCATCATTATCGGATAAAAGCTTTAGCCATGGCGTAAAAGTGACAACAGCTGGCGATAGCTAAAAGTGGCGACAGTTGAAGATAGCAGAAGCTTATCTGGCAAAATTCATTACCTATGTTTCAGTCCGCTGAGTGTGTCACAAAATAACTGATATTCATGATAACGTATGGTCGACAAAACATAAACCTTAACATCACTTTCCTCTGCAGTACTAACAACAATAACTTAGATTTCGACATAAAAATGTGAATGTTGATGTACTGTCGGCTCTACATACAAAACAAGCGCTTTGCTTGGTCCCAAAAGACGATACGACAACAAATTAGATACTAAGGTTTGGTCCATATATATGAAGATTTTTACCGATATAAATAAATCAAAGCTATTGATAAAATGTGATAGCTGATGTTTCTATTATTTGAAGTTATTATAAATTTATTTAAATTTATTTGTCTGTTGTGTATTTAGTTTTCTTTCTGTTGTTGGTGGTAATTTATTTAAATTTATTTGTCGGTTTTTTATTGAACGACATAATATTGAACAATTATTTATTGAACAACTTTTTAAATCTTCATACATTAGATCGCACCATGCTCGCTTTAATTAAATAATAAAATGATTTCGTTTTTGTTTTTGACTGTACAAATTGGTGGCAATACACGCGGTTGTATAGCATGATGCCCACTTTCGCACTTTGTTACTTTTACCTATTTTATTTCAATGCAATCAGTAAAACAGTGACAACTTTTGCAAACGTTAACTTATTGATAAAATGTGATAGCTGATGTTTCTATTATTTTTAGTTATTATAAATTTATTTAAATTTATTTGTCTGTTGTGTATTTAGTTTTCTTTCTGTTGTTGGTGGTAATTTATTTAAATTTATTTGTCGGTTTTTTATTGAACGACATAATATTGAACAATCTTCATACATTAGAACGCACCTTGCCCACTATAATTATAAAAGGTTTTTGTTTTCTGTTCTTCACTGTACAAAGTTTTGGCAATGTATTGCAATGTATTGCAGTCAGTAAAAGTGAATAAACAAACTCTTCATGCCAATAGTTGGTCTTATGCTATTTCTAGGCACAATGCGATCTCACTTATGAATATCTGTAACTAGCTGTCCCGGCGAAGTTCGTACCTCCACAGAATCCGTGATGATTCTGTGGAGGTACGATTTTTGTACAACGCAAGCTATTTTCAAAACACAACGTTCGCTCGCACGACGCCATCTATTTTAAACTTAAAATAAATATTATCCCACGGAAATGCATTACCGGGATATCAAGTATATTAAGTCTCAATTCAGATCTTGTCTATCTGTACGCCAAGTTTCATGTAAATCTGTTCAGCCGTTATTGCGTGATTGAGTAACAAACATCCAAACATCTTTTTATAATATTACATTCATAATTATAATATTAAATAATATAAGTAGGATAGTTGGCAAAATCTTCTGATTGTTTTGAAAAATTATAAAAATAACAAAGTGCTGTAGTGGGCATCGTGCTATCAAACCCGTCAGTAGGTTAACATCATATCAACCTTTACACGCGTGCACTGTTTTCAGTTGCGTTACGGGCGACTTTGCAACTAAAATGTAAAGGTTGCCCTGCTATCGACTGTAGCAATACTCTCGGCGCATTTGGAATCACCTGTTTTGCTGGATTTTGGTCCAACATCAATAAAACGAAATGTTCAATACTTTCATATTCTCATTCCCCTCAATATAGAACAACCGTAAATGTTATTATGTGAAGTTTACACATTATGTTCAAATGTTATTTGTCCTCAGTACGGGTCAGTGCAACAAAAAGAACATCATCATGTAGGTAAAGCGATATCATTCCGATGTAAAACGTAACTGCATAAAAGTGGGTACTCGGGGCTGCAAGTGATGTATAATTACTTCAGCCAGATGTCGCTGCCTGGACGTAGTACAGAGAAGTTTGAAAAGAGGTTCGAAATTTCGCCGATGCCTGCACTTGCCCATTAGTTCAGTTGGGAGAGCGCTGGCACGGTTAGCCAGAGGTCGCGGGTTCAAGTTCCGGCATGGGTGGAATCTTTAGCCTCTAAATAGGTTTTTAAAAACTACTTGCTATTTTGAATAATAAGCTACACCAACACGTTTTTGTGGCGTGCCCTGGGAGAGGCCTATATCCAGTGGACAAACATTGGCTGATGCCGATAATGTGAAACGTGATATTGAGATGCACAGACAGATTCAAACAAATTGTAGTATTAATCTGGGTTCAGTTTAGAATGTGTAAATTCAGTCAGAGTCGGTGTTAGTAGTACGTATCGTACGTACGTATCCGCACTTACGAGGGTCATTCAATAAATACTTAGCCTACAAAAATTAAACGAAAATTTTGGAAAAGTGGCAATTTATTTTTCAACATAGTCTCCTTTTAAGATAAGATAAGATAAGATAAGATAAGATAAGATAAGATAAGATAAGATAAGATAAGATAAGATAAGAATATTCTTTATTGTATACCGGAAAAAAATGTTACAGAAACAACAATGACAAAAGAAAACGCTACACTTAGCCCAGCGATGATCCAACTTTTTTAACCCGTCCGAAAAATTGTTTTTGTCAAACTCTGCAAAATAGGCCTCCGTGGCGGCGATGACCTCCTCATTTGATCCATATCTATTCCCGGCGACAGATTTTTTCAGATTAGGAAACAGAAAGAAGTCACAAGGGGCCAAATCTGGGGAATACGGTGGATGGGGCAGCAATTCGTAGCGTAATTCGACCAATTTGGCAACGGCAGACCTGTGAACCGGTGCGTTGTCGTGGTGAAACAGCACTTTTTTCTTCGCCAGATGGGGTCGTTTTTTCTTTAATTCGGCGTCGAATCGGCCCAATAAATCGGCATAGTAAAGCCCTGTAATTGTTTTACCCTTCTCGAGGTAATCGATGTAGATCAAACCTTGTGAATCCCAGAAAACGGTGGCCATAACTTTTCCGGCCGATTTTACAATTTTCACCTTCTTTGGAGCACGTTCCCCGGTCTGGATCCATTGTTTTGATTGCTCCTTGGTCTCTGGTGTATACCAGTGGATCCAAGTTTCATCGACGGTCACAAAACGACGTTAAAACTCCGCTGGATTCCGCTTAAACAGCGCCAAACACGTCTCCGATGTGGTCTCACGGTTGCACTTGTTTTCCGGTGTGAGTAAACGCGGCACCCATCGCGGCGACAGCTTTCTCATGCCGAGTTCCTCGTGAAAAATATGATACACTGTTCCTTCTGAAATGCCTACAGTCTCAGCTAGCTCCCGAACCTTCAATCGGCGATCTGCCAATACGAGATCATGGATTTTTTTAATGTTTTCCTCGGTAGCAGCTGTTTTCGGTGCACCTGGACGTGGTTCATCAAAAACCGACGTACGGCCACGTGCAAACTCGTTGAACCAATTCTTGACGGTAGCCATCGATGGAGAAGAGTCACCGTACACAGCATCCAAGCGCTCTTTGGTTTCGATGCGCGTTTTCCCTTCCAAAAATAGGAATCGAATCACCGAACTATATTGCTCTTTTCCATTTTTGTAAAACCGATCGATACGTTCGCTTCCATAAGTTGTCAAATTAAAACAAATGAAGGGATTGGAATGAAAATTTGAAAAAAAGAATGTGCTACTCTGTGGTAAAACTATTTTGAAATTACAGCGCCCTCTGGCGATGAGGCTATGTACTTATTGAATGCACCTCGTAGCCTCATAGTTGGACCATGTAAATACTCGTAGCAAGCGCTGAGGTGTGTAAACACCTCAGATACTAGGATTTCCTCACGATGGTTTTGTTCACCGTTAGTTAGTGGTATTACTACTGCAACTTCACAATTGTTCCTATCTTAGAAAACAAATTCAATGGTACATACCGGGATTCGAACCCACGACCTCCTGAATGTGAAGCCGCTGAATATACTGCTGCGCTGCTACTGCTTCTAAGCGGCCTTGTCCACAGGAGTAACCGAACTTAGCATGCGTCACTTCACAATGTTTTCCTTCCGTGTTTATGTTGAGTTTTCTCACTTACTTAGTAAAGCTAAAGACACATTTTTAGTGAAAGCACTTACGCTTCCTTCCATGTTTATAGTAAAAGCATTTTCAACACACCTGCTCGTAAAGTAGGTCTTATTACAGCGTATTTACACTGATAATGCAGAATATTACCCATGCCGTGCCTTTTACATTACATTATCGCACTAGTGCCTTTTTATTACATATCTTTTTAAATATCAGCAAGAAGTATTAATGTTTCGAAAACAGCTAAGTAGTTATTTGCGTAAATATAAAATTAAATTCAAAATGTGATAAATAATTAAAGAATTTCATGAAACTGCTTGTTTTAGCATTTTTAAGCAAACACTACAATAATTAATGTAAACCTAATAATTAACATAAAATTTATGAATAGGTTAGCAACCTCATTATATCTAGATGGCCATGCATTGCAGCCATCTTTGATGGATGCGCGCGCACAAGAATACTGTTTTGAATTTTACCGCCATACATAACACGAATCACGCACGAAAAATACGCCATCTTTTAAATGGGTTTCTGTTTGTTAAGTTTATTCACAGTATTGCATTTCGTTAGTGTTGTTTTTTTATTTACTTTTCCTCGCAAGTGTGTTGAAAAACGTCGTATTAAACACGTGAGCATTGGTCATTACACTTCTCGTCTCCATTAAGCCTTCGCCTTCGGCTCAGGCTTAAAAACCGACTCGAGTGTAATGACCGACATACCACACTTGTATCATAATGTAGGTACTATTACGCATCTATCCGTATTTATGGTAAAATCACTTACGCATGCATCTGTATTTATAGTAAAATCACTTCCGCTTCCTTCCGTATCGGTAGTAAAAGCACTTAAGCATCCTTCCGTGTTTCTAGAGAAATCGTTTACGCTTCGTGCGTCGTTTATTCTACAAATATTTGCGCTTTCATCGTTGTTTTTAATAAATACGTTAGTACATACTTTTCCTTCCATCTTCGTGGGTACTTACATTGTAAAACTGGTACATATTGATCTGGTTTTCGCCGGGCAGGCTCGCGTTGTGGTCCATTTGGGTGGAGTTCTGTAGATCAGGAAAGGTGCTAGTCGTGAACGGAGTGTGTGGAGTGGGCTGGTACACCTCCTCAATCTGTTCTGGTTCCATGGTGGCGATTAGGTTCTGGGGACAGTAGAAAGTGTACCGTTAGTTCAGTGTCTTTTTTACGCAAGACAGGTTTGCAGTTTGGCTCCGTCAACTAACTAGATACTATTACTAGTATCTAGTTAGCTAAATCGTGAGGAACATTTTGAGGGAATTTCATTATTAAAAAGAGTATTATTAATAAATTAAGAGTAATTGTATAATACATTTGAAACTATTCGTGATTTCGACCCTTCGTTCAAAACTGTGTATCCAAATTCAAAGTGATAAGAAGAACGGTAACGTTGAAAAATGTTTTCTATTAAGTTTCTGGCGTAAACAAGTGAAATAATAATTGAATTGGCCGGCCATCGACAGCCGGAACCGGAACCCCTATCAGATCAACGTGAGTAGATAGTCTTCGGTGAAAATAGCGCAGACATCACCGGCAAAACACCATTCATGAAACACTTAATTTTATATACACTTTTCGCTTCTATATTTATTTATTTATTGATACTTTTATTGCTTTTAAAAAAAATCGTACAATGCGGCGGACTTAATGCCATAAGCATTTTCTACCAGTCAACCGCAAGAGGTAATTTTCTACCAGTCAACCGCAAGAGGTAAGGGAAAGAGTTGGTAGGCGTGCAAAAAAAAGAAAAAGTCAATATAAGTTTAAAAATATACTTGTATAAAGTGTAATTAAATAAACTTCTTACATATACCGATAATACAATATATATTAAAATAGAATAAGCCTATACTCGTATACCACTACAAATATTTTGCACACACACCCACCACAGATTACATACCACACTAAAACACGTCACATTCGTATTATTGGGCATTCTTTTTCCAACTGCATTACACAATTTTTCTTTTTTTTCACGAACGCGACTGACCGCAACATGGCCACAACGTAATATCAGCGTTGTAGGTAGGCATCTCGGTGCTCCCGCAACACATAGCATAAGCAGCCTATATACGTCCTACTGTAGGGCACAGGCCTTCTCTCAGAGAGAGAGTATGGGCTTAATCACCACGCGTGCTTACCGCGGATTGGCGATTTCAAGCGCTGAGATATGTGAATAGCTCAGACACCCAGGTTTCCTCACGATGTTTTCCTTCACAGTTAGCGAGTGGTATTGCTACTGTAACTTCACAAAATATACATAACTTAGAAAGAAAAGTCATAGGTACATGCCTGGACTGGGAATCGAACCTGGGTCTCCCGCTTCCGAGTCCAATGTTCTACCCACTAGGCTACCACCGCTTGCAACACACCTGCAGCACATGCTCGCGGCCATTTTAGGGGCTCAATGCTTTAAGCCCGAACTAGAAAATGTAAACAGCAGTAAATTTATATTTTATTCTGTTTATTTCATCGTTTTGTGTTTCCTTAATAATTGAGTCGCTGTTAATTTGGTATTTTATGTTTTTGTATTGTACCTATGTTGTGTTTTCAGTATTGTGCCGATAATAAATGAATTATCTATATCTATCTAAACAGCCATCCATAGAAACTTTCAAATTTATGATAGATGCAATAAGAAGACAGATTTATGGTCCGGTCACGTGTATTATAGTACATTACATAACTAGGGCCGTAAAGGGCCGCCTATTTTACAACCCGTGTTGTGTACACAATTTTATGTCGTCACTTGGCCTCAAAGTGGGTTTACCCGTACGCGTAGCATGCGGAAAAACCCGCTTTTTGGCCAGGTGTGGCATAAAATATATTATTACATTTTATATACTACTTTAGGTTATTATTATTTATTTTGCGTAAGGTATGGGAGGCCATCAATCCACTCGGTCACTTCCTCGTCAGCTTCGTGAATTTTCTGAATGCCTCCCTTTATGGACCACAACGGACAGTGGTCAGTAATGTGGTACATAGTTTGCACCTCTCCGCATCTGCAGGTAGGGTCTGTACCGAACTTCCACCTATGCATCAGGTCGGCGCATCTACCCTGCGAGGTACGTTGCGTTGTATTTAAATTATAACGATATTATATAAGTAATTACACACCTAGTTTATGTAATAAATCATATTTTTAAATAAATCATAATATTTTTTCTGGCACTAACCCTTTACTCTCCACACCAACAAGGGTTAGCTGGAAGAACATTACTTAATTTTTTCAATCATTTATGCGTGCATCGATTTGAAGCGAGAATGAAATTATATCGACGCGCGTTCGCGTATCGCGTTCCTGCAATTTTCATTGTACTTTAATAAATTTAATGAAGGCCCTCATGGTAAGTAAAGAAGCTTGCCTGTTAGTCAGAACTTTAGTACAGCTATACACCGTTAATTTGGGGTGGTTAGAAAGTCATAGTAAAAAGATCGTGCCTGAAAATAGCCATCAAATACGCTAGGATGTTTAAAAAAACGCACTTTTAAAAAATATCTCGACACAAACTCGAATCTATTAGACCTTTGTAGACATCCAGAGAATTGCGTGCCGCGGGTCCGCGGGTCATTGTTCTGTTAGTGGGAGGCGGTACTAATTATTCGCGCATTTTTTTAAGCAAGGCTTCTCAAATCGGAACAAGTATTCTCAACTATTTTTTTTTTCTATTCTGGGGAGAATAATCATTTTCGCTCTTTGAATTCAGGGCAATCTAAAATATTTTATGACATAGTGACATGTTTATTGACTTTTTGTTAATAGATAGATAGATAGATAGAGAACTCTTTATTGCACAACCAGGTGAAAGATATTACAAATAGTTTTTTATATCTAAGTAGTGGTGGTTTGTATTGTGCAATAAAGTATTACAAACAAACACGCAAACAATCGAACGAACAAACGAAAAATTATTTTAAGAAGTGCAATTCAGCCTAAAGATTCATTCTCGCTGGCTCAGCAACCCAAAATATTTTTTTTTACTGTGCGAAGTAGCATTTTTTATCAATATTATTTTCAAAAACATTTCCGTGAAATTGCTTTTAAATTCTCCTCGAAATAAGGGCTCAGTCTCCCATTTAACGGAAAGATTATCAGTCAGTTTCCAGGTTTTAAAGTTAATCACAAAATGAGTTTCATTGACTTAATTTGAACTTGGGTTCAAATAGAAGTCAAGACGCAATCAAAATTAGAACAGAAGGTTCCACTTACTTTGTAATCGATATGAGATTGCTGTGGACATGTAAAAGATTTTTTTTGTGAATTGACTAAAGTCCGAAGAATTTTAAGTCAAATGCCTAGTTCTGCCAATGTGACCCGAAATTCGTCCATGCGCGGTCAAAGTCAAGTTATTTGTCGGTCACTATACCAAACCCGTGTGGCGCCGGATTAAGAATAGCGTCACTCCATTTCCTTCCGTGGATGTCATAGGAGGCGACTAAGGAAATAAACTACCAGGAGACGGGCAGCAGGGTCTTCCTGAGATTCCAACCGCATACTGCGATCGCCAACCCGCCTGCCAAGCGTGGCGATTATGGCAAACCCCTTCATGGTTAGAAATCCATTACGGAGGCCTATTTTCTGCAGTGGGCGTCAAACGGCTGATGACGATGATGATGATGATGATGATACCAAAGCCGCGATTTCACGATCTTAGTACTACGCTCGGACAGAGTGACCTATTTTGGCTACTCGTAATGATAACGTAGGGTCACTAGTAACTAGTAGGGTCAGAGGGTACATTAGTACTTAGATTACAAGATAATTTTATTAAACTCTTGTAATTGACGACCTCGTAGCGCAGCGGTAGTGCATCTGCATACCATGTGAGCGGTCCCGGGTTCGAATCCCGGCGGTCATAGGGTTTCGCGATAATAATGACTGTCGTTGTCATAGCTGATTATTATTATTATGGTGTTTTGTAATACTTTAAGCCATAACACAATAAAAAAAAAACAAAATAATCTTAAAAAGCTTATTTTATTTACAAAATTATGCATTTTTATTACACTTAAAAGAAGGTTTGCAACTTAATAACTATTAAACCTTACTATTTACATTTTATATTACAAATAAAGTAAATACTTAACTAACATCTAAGTACAAACACACAATTGGACAAAAAATATTATATTTACATAATAGGAGTTATGTAAAAAATAACATAAATACCTATCTTATTTTTTACATTTTTTCCTAAACCGACAACAAATTTAATACTTCTTTTGATAGAATAGACTTCTTCTTCTGTGGTAACCTTCTTAAACTAGAAATATAAGGATCCGAATTAAGGAGAAGTCTATGTATCAAGTCGGTGTTTGTGACAACCCGAGACATTTTCCTCGTGTTGTCACGCCTGAAGAGTTTGATTAATTTATTGCAAGATTCGGCGGCCTCTTCCGAAAGCTCACCTATTGACAATAATGCGTGTTCAATTACTTCCGACCCATGAATGAGGACCTTATGTACAGACGATGGCAAGTTGTACCATGGATAGGTAGCAACAAGTTTACGTGCTGTTTCTAGAGAATACTCTTTAAAAGTGGCGTTATTAATTTTGTATCCCGACGAAAGACACTGCAGCAGATTATGACATCTGTCAATAAGGATTTTATCTAATCCAGTAATTTCCGCTGAAACCGCTGAGTTAGAAAAAAACTTTCTGGCAGTGTTTCCGTCGTTAGATGTGCCACTTCCTCCACTTCGCGGTTTGTCGACTATTAGACCAAGTTTCTGCCTAAACTGTTGCTGCACATGTTGTTTTTTTTGTGCAAGAAGAGCTTTTTCGTCTGAAGAACGTACCTGCCATTTCTTTATGTCTAATCTATAAGAAACGTGAATTAAATATTCGAAGAATCGGATATACGAGTGAAGAGGAGATAGTCCAAATTGATAGGTACCACTATCTGCAGTTTTGCTCAGCGATTTATCAATGTCATTCATCTCTTTTGGAGTTGAACCACAAATATAACATCTACTACAAGATGTATCGCTCAGAGCACTGCACACTTTACCATCAACCATGGTTAATTGTAAAGAATGCTGCACTTTTATTTCATATTCACCGTGAGTGAAAGAAGTCGGTTGTAAACTATCAATTTTAGTCTTGAAATAAGCTTCTTCTTGCACAGAAAGGTCTTTGGATTCTTTGGCAAATTGGAATCGAATAGGCCTACAATACCTGGTGGAAGAAGGGCGCGGATTTTTCCAAACTATTTGATCTGGGTCGGAGGTATTGGACTTACAAACCAATTGAAGAGGACAATATGAAGTAACAAACATACTGCCATCATCATCGATACCAGAATCTCCAAAAATCTGTTTATATTCGCTGTGCCCCGTACTCCCATCGAAACCCCATTTTCCAATCAAAACAAATTCTTTATTAGGGTCAATATTATTCAAAACGGGTTTTTGGGATTCTAGTATCCGGCAAGCAGTATGATCTAACAATGATTGTAATTCTACTTCAGCAGATGATTCCGTGATAAACTCTTGCGATGGATAGCACCGCTTCTTAGCTTCTAACACTTTTTGATAAGATGGTAATGCATTAGGTGATTTTGCATTAACGAAGTCTTTCACCAAAAGATACTGATGTTTAGTCAGTTTTGTCTCATTTATAAGAGACAAGACTTCGTCAGTGCTGAAATTTAAAGATGCAGCGGCGTTAGATAGACTAGAATCGTCCAACAAAGAATTTATCGCAGAACTGTCTACTTTACTTAACTCTGCAAGCCTGCGGCGTTTTGATCTCTTGCTACATTCCTCAAAGTCCTTCCTGTGCTGGTGCTGTTGGGTGCTTGTCGAAGCTTCTGCTGCTGGCCGTTGGGTGTTGTGGCTCCCTACTGTTGCACAAGTTGGCAGAACGCAAACTTCAATTTCGTTCAGCCAGTCTCCGTACTTAGAGACCATGCGAGAATGGTTGCGCGTGACTTGCTTCCAAATTGCTACCAATCTTGTACAAACTTTAGTAACTCTTTTTTCCAAGTCATCAGCAATGTAATTCTCAACATCAGGCAGCAATTGTATTAGGTCTCGAAAAACTCGATGCCAACGCTCCAGTTCAGATTTGCTGTCTTTAATAGACAGCCAAGTATCTAGTACAAGCATTCTTTTGAAAGAACACTTAATACTAGTACCTAAAACAAAATAAAAATACGTTAAAAGCGGATCAAAATAGATACATGTTTCGTAGCAAGTGCTACGCGCCTGCTACGCGTTCAGGCGCGCGGCGTAGCACCTGGCTGCACCTTACAGACGCAGCATGACGCAGCTAAATTTGGAGAGGCCTAGTAGTAGACATTGTAACCCATATTTCTATACCAAATTGAATGGTACAAGTAGGTACAAACATAAGTAAAAGCTTCAACGTAAAAAATATACAGACATAAATACATAAAAAATGCCACGTTGGCGTAGCACTCTATTTAAAAAAAAAATGTAGAAGGAAAAGGCAAAATAGTAAAGTAAATTAATAATACATACCTGTGACTTCAAATTCCATTGTAAAATAGCAGGTCACAGACAAGTTGGAACTTAAACACACGCGTCGCGTCTTGGGCTAATTAAAGCACTTGGTGATAACAGGTTGATGACTAATTACTTGTGTTCACTTCGGATGCCGAAAAAGGAATGTTGGGAACAATAGATTGCGAAACCTTTTATACCCTCAGGTAGTATGACAATTAGTGGGTAACTGAGCCAGATATCATGGCTTAGCTCAGTCATTGCCATCCGAGTCCTATGACCTACTACGGTACCACCGCTGGGGACAAAAAAAAACCCCAGGTCTTGGATGTTTACATGTTTGTGATGTCGTTGTTTCTGGTTCTAGTGTGGAGCCAGAAGCAATGTGCCTGTATGTAAATGTTTATGTTTACGTTTAATTTTATTAAATTTTTGTACTAAGATCCCCGGTGTAGACGATACGAGTAGCATTTTAGTAGCTACAATAGGTCACTCGTTCCGAGCTAAGATCTTGAAAACGTGGCTTTGAGACCCGTTAGTATCACATACTCCCATACAAAAGTACGTCTTGCCAAGGAAGAGTAGAAAGTATTTCAGTCACAAAATACAAGCCAGTTTACGTAATATCCATTAGTATGGTATTTCTAGATCACCTTATCAAACAAATTGTAATTATTTGTTAAAAGTTCGTTCTGTAATTAATTATTAAAAGTTCGCGCAAAGTTTTTATATAAATTTATACAATAAGGTTATCTGGAAGACTTCCGTGTGGTGCCGGATTAAGAATAGCTTCACTCCATTTCCTTCCGTGGATGTCGCAGAAGGCGACTAAGGAAATAAATTACCAGGAGAAGGGCAGCAGCGTCTTCTTGAGATTCTAACCGCATACTGCGATCGCCAACCCGCCTGCTAAGCGTGGCGATTATGGCAAAACCCGTCATGGTTAGAAAACCATGAGGGAGGCCTATGTCCTGCAGAGAACGTCAAATGGCTGATGATGATGATCTGGAAGAGATCGCTTTTAGCGATAAGACCGCCAATTGTATACTATTAAGAATTAGATATTAAGTACCTTATAATCTCTGTAAATTACTGGTGTGCAATAAAGTACTGTTATCTATCTATCTAAATAAATTCAAGTTCGTACGTAGAGTATGCTGTCTCGCTCGCTCAATTTAGCATTTTTTACACATAAAATAACATAAACTCACGCCTGTATCCCAGAGAGGTAGGCAAATACTAGGGACTGCCACTTGGCACGATCCTTTCGATCACTTTCGCTTTATCAACATTCATTAGTCGTTGCATGCGCGCATTCTTAGCATTTTTTATTATTGTAATAATATACGTAAACTTTTCATAAATGTGCTCTGAGGGTTTGGTGCGTAATAAAATTACGGATTTTTAATACTTAATTTTGTTTTCTTATACGTCGCTTTTAATAAAGAAAAGTTGTTTCCAAAATTATTAATTTTGGAATCCAACTTTCTTAATCAAAACCTAAGTACAGGATAAAAGACATAATTAATATGTATTAAATGTTCGCAATTTTTTTATAAATCAAACCCTCAGACCACGTTAATCAAAAGTATACTCATTTTTATTACATTCACTAAACATTATCAAATTGTGTGAGCGAATGATCATGCTCCACGTAACAACATAAAGAAAAAAAAATTGGTTGGAACATCGAAACATCTCCACATAACCTAGTTTTCTTATTTATCATAATTACAGAAAAGGAATGCGATGGAAAGTGACCGTCAAAATTATTTTCTTTTCCGAAATAACCCTGACAATAAAATAGGAGCTGACCTTCTTCTATAGTTTGTGGACAAGATGTGTGCAATAAAATCGAGCGACCGTTTATTTATTTCCTTGGGCATAATTAAAAAGTATCGGCTTTCCTTGATTTCACAACTTCATTTAACCTTTTCCTAGATTAATACCTTCAGTAAAATTCAGACGTAGTTGAATTATTGTTTGACATTAGCATACCTACCTTCGTTTACCTAAACGATTTCAGCTTTTTTCTTTTAAGCATTTTTTTTCAACATACATATACGTACATACATACATACATACAAAAACTCACGCCTGTATCCCAGAGGGGTAGGTAGAGACCAGGGATTGCCACTTGCCATGATCTGGACAGATCACTTTCGCTTCCTCAACATTCATTAGTCGTTGCGTGCGTGCACGCCGTTTTCGGGTACGTTTCAACATACACAAATAAATGAAACCGGAAGTCTTGAGTAACTGAGGTGTCGGTACACATACCGCAGTACTTGAAATAACCAATCTGCGGTGGGCACGCGTGTCAATTAAGCCCATAACTACTGGGAGAGGGCCTGTGTCCTGGTAGTGGGACGTACTTAGGGCACATATAATACACAAGCACTAGAGTTAAGTTGAGAAGACTTCAAAGTCACCTCTCAAGACCGCAGCAAGTAGGGATCTTTCGTAAAGGCCTTCTTAAATTACGCATTTGTTAAAGGCCGCTTAACCCTAGTGTCACGGTGACACTAGGGTTAAGCGAGTTTAGGATAGTTTGAACGGTGACAACCATTCAAAGTTAGGTATATCCTAAAACTGGTTAAGGAGAGAGTTTGAAGCTCATTCTAATAAATCTGATTCAGGACAGTTCAGAACAGCTGTTTTTAGGGGATGGGCCAACTACGAATATCCTTTTTTATCAATCAATCGTAAAACTAAAATTTTCTTGTAGTAAGATAATTTGTATTTTTATTTGTTTTTACTATGTATGAGCATCGCGATTCACTAAAAATACTATTGTAAGAATAAATATGGTAAAAACCTATTTTTTTTATTTTATAAGGAGTTATAAAATGTCTAGTCAAGCGATTAAATATCAACAATAGTGCTGGCCTTGAAATAGCGGAAAAATCATCAGTGTTCTAATAAAATTCCTCTAACTACAGAGGTTTCATATTCTGTTTCATATTTTCGTGCTGTAATTTGAGACGATCGGAAAATACTCCTAACTACACCACGACAACCCCACAAGGCGAATACGGTAATTAATGCAGCTAATATGCGTCGCACTGTAGGGCACAGGTCTATTCTCAGAGAGAGTTATAGGGAGAGTATGGGCTTAACCACAGGCTAACTGTGAAGGAAAACATCGTGAGGAAACCCACAACATGGTTGGCTCTACACGTATTCACTTGTCTTTCCTGTGCACTAGGCTGACTAAGCTGCCAGGATGGATAGGTGCTGGGCAAGCCTACTCCATCTAAAAAAAAGAACAATGTCGCAGGAGGCACTGCAGCGTCTGAGTAGTCCCTTCACCCATCTAGTGTGAGCCAAGGAGCCACTGGATGCTGCATAAAAAATCTCATTTCGTAAATGCAAAGGACATTTTTTCTTACGCATGCGGCTTGGCATTTCATGCGCTGAGGCATGTGAACATCTCATGCACTCACGATTTGATGATGTTTTCTCCATCCACTATAATAATAATAATATAAGCCTTTATTAGATTCTTATAAATAATATAAATTACACGAATCAAATAAAAAGGAATATTAATTGTTGAAAATTAGAATTAAAAATACGTAAATTGATATAAATTTTCAGCGCAATTCATGCATTGTAATTAGAGTAATCCTCTCTAGGGATATGCTTGGCCTCATTGCCTCGCTTGGCTCATTGCTACTACTAATTCACAAATATTATGTAACTTAAAAAACAAAAGTCATCGGTACATGTGGAAGAATCGGGGTAGGCAAGCATTGTACCAACCGCGCCACCACCGCCTACTTAACTGCAAGGATTCGTAAGAGAATTAATAACCGATTATTGTAGCTACTCATCGTAAATATGCTCAATGTTGTTGTCGCATCTTTATGCAATAAAACCCTGAGATTCCATTTTGATATGATAAAAACTGTTTACCCTGAAAAAAAGTTAAATAAACACCTCCTTTATTCCAAGAAAGCTGCACCTCATCAGTCATCAACCTAATAAAACTACAAAGTAGTACGTAGGTATATACAGTTTATTTTCACAGACTATAAAGAAGTGCAAACTTGAAAACACACTGAAAAAAGTTCTAGCGTTAGATTGATTCTTATGATAGTATAGACAGAGTGTATTTTTCCTCGTTTTTGAAGGTTTGTACAAAAGCGTTGCAAAGTAAAAATATATTTTACGATGTAGCGTAAAATATATTTTTACTTAGCAATGTTTTTTCCAGTTCAGTTGAGATCTCTTTCAAGATCTGTCGGTCGAGTAAACGGTATTGGAAAATGATTTTATTTCATTATCGCTTTGAAACTTTTTCTTTTGAAATTGTCAATTTCTGCCTATCGAAATTATTAGAGCAAAATATTTTTGGTCAGGAAGTAGGTACTTTATTTATTTTTTTTTTTTTTGCGAAGTCGTAACAAAACTTTGTAACAGGGCAACGTGCAAAAAGGTATAGGTGCAGACTGCATAATTTTTACAATTGAGTTATGGTTTCTGCTCCATGATGCAGACTTCTGCATCATGAAGTGAAAAAAGAAAAGTTAAATTCGTAGTAATTAACAATTAACATATATTATTCCGTGTGGCGCCGGATTAAGAATAGCGTCACTCCATTTCCTTCCGTGGATGTCGTAGAAGGCGACTAAGGAAATCAATTACCAGGAGACGGGCAGCAGCGTCTTCCTGAGATTCCAACCGCATACTGCGATCGCCAACCCGCCTGCCAAGCGTGGCGATTATGGCAAAACCCCTCATGGTTATGAAAACTACGAAGGAGGCCTATGTCCTGCAGTGGGCGTCAAATGGCTGATGATGATGACGATGATTTATTATCCCATGATTTAGGTTTGTTTCGTCGCATAAAATGAGCAGTACTCTTTATCTTTACATACGGTTGGAATTTATTTGAAAAGGAAATATTCGATCTTGCAAAGAATAGAGATTATATTATCAAGAGTGACAATAGTATTAACCAAAGGTCGGTCCCTATACATTTAACATGCAATACTTACTTTGTTAATAGTACAATGATTTTATTGTTATGAAACAATGACTAAACAAGAGACTTTTCGGAATTACCAAACCCGGTCATTTCAATTCAGTCCCAAATTAATTAATTTCCCAACTATTTCAGTAATGAAATATCGTGTCATTTGGATTGTTAAATATGCCAGTGATTTGCGGTACTCGACTACTTAAAGTGGTGAATTGGATGGGAGCCGTTGTGGCATGTTAAATTCAACTTGATTGCTCAGTCAGTAGTCAGTATTGTAAAGGTAGAACCACACAGATTCTACATACGTTAAGCGTGCCACGTGACGTGGGAAGGTCGATGTGCTCACTTATCCTAGGTACCTAGATGACGCGTTTTTTTGTATAATACGCTGTTTTCACTACTCGAGGTGCGCTTAAGGCCGAAAGATCAAGCTTGCATAGGTAACGTTTGAAAAACTCAAATGATACCTCAAATAAGACGAAGTTTTACAATCAGTGTATTCTGCCAGTAATGACCTGCGCTTGTGATTCATGGATTCTCACTTTAGAGACCGTAAAAAGGCTCAAAGTCGCTCAAAGGAACGGATCCATTTATCAACGCAACGTAAATGGCAGTGGACAGGACACGTATGTCGCCGGGAAGATGGAGTCGTAAAGTCCTCTCAAGTAGACCGCACATAGGTACGCCCATACGTCCAACAGAGCACAAACAAGCGTTGAAGAAGAAGAACTGCACTAGAACTTTGCTGTGTGTTGTTGTGAGTTTGTTTATTGTTTTATCTTAAATAATAAATAACCATATTTTATAAAAAACTGTTAAATCACACGATTGCAAATAAATATGAATGGGTGTAAGCTGTGACGTTAAAAGTTCTTAGTGACGCTTTTGTTTCATACATTCATCATTTATTTGAGTTATGTCGTAAAATTATGTTTCGGAATTCCTGTTTGGAATTCAATGGACAACAAAATCTAATAAGTTTCTTTTTCTTTAGGAGCAACTTGCTTTTTGCATTTTTTAAACCTGCAGAATGACTAAATAACATATAATAATATTGATATGGGTTTTTTTGTCAGTTACTCCATGTAGTTTTTGGTAAAAATAAAATGTCGCCTCAAATAAAATCTTGCAGCATTTTTCCCATCATTGCAGCGTTTTTGTGGCGACTATGAAGCACACTCTTAAAAAAAGAACAGCTTCTCAGGGCATCCTTTAAGACCACTTAGAATTCTGACAGGATCCTCGAAAGTCACTTGGAACTTATCAAAACATTGTCATAGTCTGTACCGATTGACCTACATATTTGACCCAATTACTTCCGCACTATCAACTTCCGTTTGCATTAGGACAAACAAACAATTGACGACTGCTCTTGTTTTGAGAGGCTGCGCTGGCATATTGATCACAATCAACTCTAAGGCGCGAGACACACAGATAGGACGTGGGGCGAGGACGCGATAACATTGTATAGAGTCACAGACCAAGAGCGACCGCAGAGCAACGATCTGTATGTCTAGCGCCCAAGGACACAAAAGGTGTTATAAATAAGGGATGTTGGAACATCCGATTGATTTTGCACTTTCGATTCCAGTTTCGGTTTCGATAAATTTGAACCGGAGGTTATAATCGGAAGTTGAAGTACGGCGGCGGCAGCAGTCGGCGCGTAGTAACAAGTTTATACTTAACGCGCGGGAACCCCCCTCCCCCGTGGCTTCAGTCGATTACTCTTTCACATGTTTTGCTTTGCATTTGATATCGCGTCATTTGCTTTTTGGAGTGCTTACCCTTAACACATCTCTTATCTGCCTCTGCCGCCAAAAAATACTCGATGGTGAACTATTGATGAACTTTAGATTATTGCAGTAGTAAATTCGGAAAATTCATCACTTACCAGTATACTAGTATCAGTATCTTACCAGTATCCTATTTTTCATTTTTGTATTTACCAGTTTACTAGTGTTTGCAGTGGTAGTTTGCACATTCGGGGGGTTGTGGGTTCGAATCCCGGCATGTACCAATGACATAATTTTTTAAGTTACTTACATTTGTGTAGTTATTAGCAATGCCTCTCGCTAATAGTGAAGGAAAACGTCATGAAGAGACCTGAATTTCTGAGGTAGGTATTCACATAATATCTCAGCGCTCGAAATTGCCAATCCGTGGTGGGCACGCGTGGTAATTAAGCCCATACTCTCTCTCTGAGAGAAGGCCTACGCCCCGCAGTTCCTACGAAAAAAGTGTTACAATGCAATAACAGAAGCCCCCTATAATCTAATATATATAAATCTCGTGTCACAGTGTATGTTATCGAACTCCTCCGAAACGGCTACACCAATTTTTATTAATTTTTTTTGTAAATATTTGGTAGGTCGTTGGCTAATTAACATGGTAAGATAACGCCGAGTCAGCTAGTAAAAATATATTTATCTGATCTCTGTCATCCTGGCGCAATTGAGCAAATCGGCTGAAAAGCGCGACGACGACCTTCGTGCGGTTTCCAGAATACTAACCGGCGTTTAAAGAACGTGCTCCGGTTACTGATCCCGAGATAACAACGTAAATGAAGCCACCGTGGGTACATCTATTCGGTAATTAGCATAAATTACGTATAAACACATCAAATGTTAGCGGTAAGCATCGCTAATTCGCTAATAAATATCGGAATTTCACTCTTTATGGCGAGCGCAAGGTTAGGACGGAGACGAAGCGTAATGAATAAGAATTTAGCTTCAACTGGATACATAATCAAGTAGATTGTATAGCGTGAGAGAAAGAAGAACCGGCCAAGTGCGAGTTTGGCTCGTCAAGGGTTCCGTAAAGCCTAAGTGTAATATTACTGATTTACTCAGGAAAAATGTGTTTTTTTAAGGTTTTTTAGGTCGATTCTATAAGAGTTCAGGAAAAACTGAACCCTTATAGGATCACTTTGCGGTCCGTCCGTCCGTCCATTTGTCTGTTTTTTTTTAATCATTATTTATTTATTAATCCGCTACGATATCATAATATTCTGTAACACTTTAAAGGCGTTTACAGGTTAACATAAAGACCGATGGACGTCATAGGCACAGTAAATCGGCCACATATTCACGCCGTTTACGGAACGCTAAAAACAATACTGTTTTTGCCATCCGGGGGCTGTCTCATGAGAGTACAATTCATGGTTTACTATGAAAATTCGATGTACAGTCGACAGCACATGAACCTTTACACGCGTGCACTCTACTTAGTTACGTTACGGGCGACTATGCAACAAAAATGTAAAGGTTGACCTACTGCTTTTCATTGCAAAGTCTATTAAGTCTATGACTTACCTACAAAAACCAATACCACCTGTAATTATAACTGTGTACGTGATTTACCAATAGATAATATGAATATGAATATTAACCTGTTAGATTATGACGTTGAAAAGAACAATTAAAAACCATTGTAACGAAAAACCAACTAAAACTGGTAGAACAATGGACTCGGAAGCGGGAGACCCAGATTCGATTCCCAGCGCGAGCATGTACCTATGACTCTGTTTATTTTCAAAGTTAGGAACATCTGCAAGTAGTAGTAGCAATACCACACGCTAACCTTGAAGGAAAATATCGTGAGGAAACCCGCGGTTTGGTATTCGCACCGCATGTATTGACTTGTCTTTCCTGTGGGCTAGGTCGATTATGCTGTCAGGATGGTATAGGTGCTGGGCAAGCCTTCTCCGTCTAAAAACAATGTCCCAGGCACTGCAGCGTCCGAGGGGTCCCTTCACCCATCTAGTGTGAGTGAAGGTGCCACTAGACGCTGCATAAATCAACTCATTAGATAGATGCAAAGGTGGTCCGATCGGGCTATTTAGAATTCTACAGATAAACCCACACATTAACAAGTAAAAACAGTGTCACTTCTATTATTTGTAATAGTGTTCTGTTCTTATTAGTGTGTTATTTTTATGTACAAATGTACAATAAAATATTCTCTATCTATCTCTATCTAACTATCAGTAGTTAAGAACTTCCGATAATAATCAGAAGTTTAAGATATCTCATGTGTTGTTACAAAGTGTACAAGACGATGTTTTGCTAAGGTACAAGTAAGATAAGATAAGAATATTCATTATTGTACACGAAAAAAAAACAAACACAATATTTACACAGGTACGGAGCACAATTGGTGGCCTTATTGCTAAAAGCGATTTCTTCCAAATAATCTTACAATGGAATTTTAAATCAATAAAACTAAACTTCATACGTTATGCGTGGACCAAAGAGTAGTACATATTAGCGTGGACTTTCAAAATTAAAAATAAGCTATTTCAATCTACAAATTCATTCATTCCCAACTAAAGGACAACCCTCTATTTACTCTATACTAGAGTTGGTGTTCCCCGGACACAACTCCGGATTGATCGAATGAATCGCTTCTCATTCCGACCAACCATACAATACCTTCGTAGAGTGATATTTTATGAAATTTCTGCGAATTTAACCCCCATGTACCGCATATAAATGACGGTACTTTAAATTTTGCACGTTCGAAAAGGGAGCTAAGAATATAAAATTTATTTTTGATTTTATAAATTCTAGTGCGTTGTTGGAACTTCAGGATAGTGGAATACAATCGATCTATACAGCGTTAGTAGCCTAGTGGAAGCGAGAGACGCAGGTTCGAATCCCAATGCGGGCATGTATTGGTTTTCTAAGTTATGTACATTTGTGAAGTTATAGTAGCAATACCACTCTCTAGCTGTGAAGGAAAACATCGTGAGGAAACCGGAGTGGCTGAGCTATTAACATACCTCAGCGCTTGAAATCGCCAATCCGCAGTGGGCACGCGTGGTGATTAAGCCCACACTCTCTCCCTGAGAGAAGGCCTGTGCCCTACAGTGGGACGTATATAGGCTGCTTATGTATGTATACATTTTGTGGTTTGTCGAGAATTTTGTAGTGTGCGATAATTTAAGCTCCGGTATGAATTAAAGCAAGACAAACCGCCAAAGAACTAAGGTGACTGACAGAGCCTATAAGATTAGTAAGCTAAATTGGCAGCAGGCTGGTCACATAACGGCGAAGAACCGATGGTCGATGGGGTGCGAAGGTTCTCGAGTGTAGACCACAGACTGGCAAACGCATCGTAGGATCGGCTTGCTGGACCACCTATAGGAGGCTGGACTAAGCCACTTCCAGCTCCTCAATTATTTATCTCGAACACACTTATGTAACAGTCTACTTTGTAACACTCAAAGTGTTGTTTAGAATCGACATGCTTTGTTGATAAACGCAAATACGTGAAAAGCAGAGTGTTACAAACGTGGGTTAAAAATAAATTGAGGAGCTGGACGTAGACTTTGTTAACCCCCTCCCCCCCCCCCCTTCTTTGCTTTGGATCTTGTAAGTTGTATGGCTCCCATACAACAAACGTAATTTTTTTGCCTTAAATATTTATTGTATGCTGTTCTTAGTATTTTTTTACAGCGGCACCAGAAAGACATCCTCTGTGAAAATTTCAACTTCCTAGCTATCACGGTTCATGAGATACAGCCTGGTGACAGATAGACAGACGGACAGTAAAGTCTTAGTAAATAGGGTCCCGTTTGGCAACCTTCGGGTATGGACTCCTAAAAATTCATAAGCAGCCTATATACGTCCCACTGTAGGGCACAGGCCTTCTCTCAGAGAGAGAGTATGGGCTTATTCACCACGCGTGCCCACCGCGGATTGGCGATTTCAAGCGCTGAGGTATGTAAATAGCTCAGACACTCAGGTTTCCTCACGATGTTTTCCTTCACCGTTAGCGAGTGGTATTGCTACTATAACTTCACAAATGTACATAACTTAGAAAACAAAGTCATAGGTACATGCCCGCACTGGGAATCGAACCTGGGTCTCCCGCTTCCGAGTCCAATGTTCTACCCACTAGGCTACCACCGCTTAAAATGACATATATTATATTATACACGCGTTATGCTGCATTCTGAAAAATAAGTCCAAAAGCACATTTCCCACAGCCCGTACTAACGGAAGTTTCCGATCGAAATAGAACCCAAAATTAACGCACGCTCTTTCCCGTCGCAGAGAGAACTCTCAAAGAACTGCCGCGAGTTTTCCACAAACGCGCATTTTATTACGTCGCAAATCACTTGGATAGGTCTGACTTCGTTTTATGGTAAAACATCCTTTGGCTACGGTCAACAGCGCGCAAGTATAAACTGTAATTAACTACTTTCAGATTTACTGCTCGCATTTTTTAACGGTCGTATGCGTTGACAGAACACACGATTTAACAAAGTACGAGTAGTGTGGCGGGAATATAATTTTGACGTGAAACGTCTTTCAGGTCGGCAATCACTGGCTAAAAAACCGCATGCAACGAAAACATATCACCTCGACGAGGGCTCTGACTCAGTAACTACGTGTCGTGCGGAATTCATTTACTTATATATCGTTCAGTAGATTAATGTAGCTATTACTTAAATCCTCTTGACTCGTGCCGCTAGATCGCGCCAGTCCCGTGTAACACATTGCGCAGTTTGAGCTAAAAAATACTGCTTACTTATAGACTTTTCACTTTAAACCAACAGACGTGTAACCCGACAAAATTCCACCCACTTTTTCACGGGTCTCGTTGTTCGGAATAAAGTAGCAACATTGTCTGTGACAGATGACACTTACTTTTGAGGTTATTGCACTTGAAAATTTTCTTGCTTGGTTGGCTCGTGGTTGAGCAAATTATACTTATCTAAATTGTTTGCAATTGGATTGCCGGCTTTATATCTTCGCGTGGAGTGAACTTTAAGAAGGGAGGGAAGGTTCCCGAGTCATTCCTGACGATTTGTGGTGAGGGTAAAGGTTTCCCCTCGTGAAAGTGAGACGAACAGTTCTCCCTTGAGACCGCGAGGTCGTGGTACCAAGAACCTGCACTGAGACGCAGTTTTCTGGGGAAGAGCGCTCTTGGGGTAGTCTGGGGAAGACTAGGGCTCCCATTAGCGATCCGGTGCAGGCATCCCGGGAGGCGCCGGCTGCCTATTCGACGAGGACCGTCGACGAAACATTGGACATTCTGTAAGTGTTTTACTTGTGTTTTATTGTTTATTAGTATTTAATTTGGGACCAGGAGGCAGGCGCCCCTGTCTCCTTGGTCTCTGGTAGCAGAGCGGGTCCTATACCCAACACTCGTAACTCAAAAAGAAAGAATATTTTTATATTTAACTTTTTTTCCGCAAGGAAAAAGATATTAAGCCAATATCGGCGGAAGGGTTGGCAGCTGGTACCGTCCGCAGGCGGACATACTTCGACCAAATAGGGGATGTGCTATCGATGGGCAAGGTAAAACGTACCCCAAACCGGCGTGCGTGCATTCAATGACCAAATAATGTTGATGAAGAGAAAGAGTTTTGTCACGATCGTGGCATTGGCAAATCCTTCTCTCTGTCTACCCCTCCAGAATACAGGCTAGAGTTTGTGTAATGTAATGAAACCCTCCGAGGGTGCCGAGTGATCAGCTACTAAAGGGCATTTCCTGTTGACATAAACTTAAAACTTTGGCCTTTCCATCTACGTAATGAGATATTTTTTACAGCAACCAGTGGCACCTTCACTCACACTTCGAGTGGACGCTGCAGTGCCTGGAACGTTGTTTTTTAGATGGAGTAGGATTGCTTATACCATCCTGACATCTTATTAGGCCTAGCCCAAAGGAAAGACAAGGCAATACGTGCGGAGCCAACAAGCCGCAGGTTTTTTCACGATGTTTTCCTTCACTGGTAGCGTTTGCTGAAATAGAATCATTAAATTGTGTAAGAAGCAAAGCACAGCAGCACAAGGAAAAAAAACCGAAAATTTGTCAAGTTGGGTCGTACGGGAAAACATTTATTTCGATTGCGAAGTTAAGTTTATATTCGTTTGTTCGGAACGCCAATGGCGCAAGTCCAAATGGTCGGTTTTTGTTTAAATATTATTAACACTACTATATCCCTGTCACTACTCGTATTTTATGAGTGTTCATTACAACACGACAGAAGTAAAAACTTCACGGTCCTGCACCCGACACAGAAATCTGACTCGCACTTGGCCGTATTTATATTCTTTTTGTTGCAACACAGAAAAGTTTGTAAAGAGGCTCGAAATTTCATCGAGGCTTGCACTTGCCCATTAGCTCAGTTGGGAGAGCGCTGGCATGGTGAGCCAGAGGTCGCGGGTTCAAGTCCCGGCATAGGTGGAATTTTTAGCCTCCAAATAGGTTTTTAAAATTGGCCGTATTTGCTCGTAATTCAATTGAATGCCCTTTAAATCTACCCAAACTTTTAAATTTGTTTACTTCACTCTCACAAGCGGTGGTAGCGGAGCCGTAGAACGCCGACGTCTCATTCGGGAGGTCGTGGGTTCGAATCCCGGCATATACCAATGACTTTGTTTTCTAAGTTACGTACATTTGCGAAGTTACAGTAGCAATACTACTCGCTAACGGTGACGGAAAACAACGTGAGGAAACCTGAGTATCTGAGGTGTTCACACACCTCAGCACTTCAAATTGCCAATACGCGGTGGGTACGCGTAGTGATTAAGCCCGTACTCTCTCTCTCGGAGAGAAGGCCTGTGCCCAGCAGTGGGACGTATATTAGGCTACATATCTAAATAAAAAGAAATCGCTTCGGTATTTGTATTATTTTTAATTATCACGTAATGCCAACAAAAGGCCTTCCTTTTTTCCCGCACCCTTTCACCCGATTTCTGGCCCAAAACTTTTCTCTCTCCTTGCGAAGATTTTTTTTGCAATTTGGGTCAGCCAAGAGGGTCGCAGATTCTTTACAACAACTGAAGGCTTACCGCCTCTACACCAGAGCCTAATATCCGGTGTAAAAATTTATCCAATTTATTATTAACACTGATCTTCAATCAACCATGATTAATTCTCTATTTGAATTTTCTATTAGGGGTTAAAGTATGAAATTGCCGTTTTATTGCAATAGGTTCTTTGAATTGACATAGAATCTTCATGGTTTGAGGTTTTCGAATGAAACTTATTTCAAATGGTTTCTATGATGTTCTTTTTTTAAAAAATGTGAAACATTTGAATATCGACTTTCAATAGTTTTTGTTATACAATTTAGACAAGAAAGATGGATACTGCGAAAATTCGAGTGATTATGAGGCACCCATTTTTCGTATTTTTTTATTTTATTGATTTGACGCAAGTGAGTCAATATTGTGGGTAAGGTAACGTTACACCATGCCGCTAATTCCTGGGTAGTTTGACTAGGGTCGGCTTCCACTATCTCTCTTAATTCATCGTTATTCACCTGTGTGGGCGGTCTTCCTCGTGGCTCGTTCTTTAAGTCGAAATTTCCATCACGAAAGCGTTTAAACCAAAATCGCACGGTGCGTTCATTAGTAGACCCTCTCCAAACGCAGCATTGATATTGCGGGCTGTTTCTGCCGCGTTAGTTCCGCGTCGGAACTCGTATTAAAAAATCACTCGAATTTTCGCAGTATCCATCTTTCTTGTCTAAATTGAATAACAAAAACAATTGAAAGTCGATATTCAAATGTTTCACATTTTTTAAAAAAAGAACACCATAGAAACCATTTGAAAAAAGTTTCATTCGAAAACCTCAAACCATGAAGATTCTATGTCAATTCAAAGAACCTATTGCAATAAAACGGCAATTTCATACTTTAACCCCTATTATTTCTCAGGGAAATTCTACTCGTCCTGAACGTAATGAACCGACCATACTTACGTTTCTGTTGTAAATTCGACCATAATTTAACTGTTTACAGCGCACGCATAGATAAAGGTCACATAACGTTTCTGATTGAAAGGACATGAAAATTCCCTTTGGTTTTAAGTTATTTAAAAGTTAACATAGCAGCAAGCACTCACGCGTTCCGGAAACTGGAAAAAGTCCTCTGCGATCAAAACCTGAGCATTGAGACATGCGCTAGAGTTTCAACGTGTTACATATTCCACTTCTATACCGAACAGAGGCCTGGACACATAAGCTTCGGTCACACACAACGACTTATCGCTGCGAGTGCCTACTTGCCGCGAGTATTCGCTGTGTGACAGGCTTTTCGCTGCAGATAGATTCACTCGCCGCGTGTTGAAATCGCCGCGACCAGAATTGAGCATATTCAATTTAACTCGCTGCGAATGCGCGCTGAGAGTTGAAATTCTCGTGTAGAACTCGCTGTGTGAGACAGGCAGGCAGCGAATTGTCACTGCGACTAGTATTCGCGGCGAGTGCCCTCGCACTAGTCGCTGCGTGTGACCGTAGCTAAACTCAAAGTAAGCGTTTGAGACGTGGGTGTTCCGCTGGATGCTTAGAATTTCTTGGGATTAAAAGTTCCGCAATCCTACCGTTCTGCATAGAATGAAGAAGAGGAAGACAGAGGTCTTTAACTCCATCAAGATACGGAAGCTAGAGTATTTGAACATATAATGCCTAGCACCAAGTACAGTCTCCTTCAACTTATCATAAAAGGCAAGATCCCAGGAAGAGAAAGACCTGGGAGATCAAAGGTATCATGGCTACACAACTTATAACAAGTGGTTAAACCAGTTCCTTGTTTGTATTGGGAAGCCTCAAAAAGCAAGAAAAAGGTCAAAATGAAAATTTTATACATTAGGGACATAATATATGAACAGAGACAATAAGGATGACAAAATGTCTTATAAGGATGACAAAATTCGGAGGGAGGGGGAAGGTGGAGTACAATGCATCAGAAACCTAATAATCATAATACATATTTTATATAGGTAGTTAGTTTATAAAACAGTCACTTTGTTTCCATTAATAATGATATAACGGGTGATTGTTTGTACTTTTGCTTCTTTCTTAAAATTTTCTGTTTTGCTGATTCTTGTGAGTGTCACCCTGGGTCCTGACAGAATATCAGCGTTACGGGAAAACCCGTAGCACATTCTGAGTCTGGTACCCATTTGTTGCCACGACGACACACAGTTTTCACATCCGGCTGTATATGTAAACTTAGTTTTAACTATATATGTATTTCTTTGGTTGACTCTGTGTTAAAATTCTTTTGTGTGTTTTGTGTGCAACAAATAAACTGTTTCTATTCTATTTCTATTCTATTATAAAAAGGTAAAAGAGGTCAATCGTCGAATCCAACTCGGCTGGGCAGCATTCGGGAAAATTATAAAAGTATTTTCGTCCAATATACCACACTCGCTCAAAACAAAATTATACAACCACTGTGTGTTACCAGTGACGACTGAAACGTGGTCTCTCACTATGGGCCTCAAAAGAAAGCTCAAGGTCACGCAACGAGCTGGAAAGGGCTTTGCTCGGAATTTCTCTGCGAGATCGAATCACAAATTATGAGATCCGTAGACGAACGAACGTCGTCGACATAGCCCAGCGGATTAGTACTTAAGTTGAAGTGGCAGTGGGCGGGGCACATAGCACGCAGAACTGATGGCCGATGGAGCCACATACCGGAAAGCGCAGCGTAGGACGACCAGCCACAAGATGGACAGATGACCTCATCCAAGTGGCAGGAAGACGCGGGATCCAAGCCGCTTACAACCGGTCTTTTTGGAAATCCATGGAGGAGGCCTATGTCCAGCAGTGGACTTCTTATGGCTGAATGATGATGATGATGTCGAAAAGCAAGACAGCTGAATTGGTTAACCAACCTTCGATAGGAGACGGCGCATAAAGAATAAGCAGAAGTATTATTATTATTCTCTAGGGCTGAATGTTTTTTATATGCAAGCATCTCATAAGTGGTCATGGGGAGCCTATAAACATCAAAAAATAAAAAAAATAGAAAGAATATACAAAAAAAATGCTTTGAATATAGTATCTGGCACGAAGTTTACGTAAAGATATAAATAATGTGGCACTAAGAGACTTATGAAAGCAGGTCGCATTCAATACGCAAAGAGACAAGTTACTCCAATTAAAAAAGAGTTTTGGTACAAGAATTGTGATTTTTTTGTGATTGTCCTAAATATTGACAACCAGAAATTAGTAATATTCACTAATTTCTTGTATTTTTGTAAATAAGTGTATGACTTTTCACACATTAACTTAAGAAGGTTTAATATTTTTTGCCGTTTTTAACAGAATTCATTAATGTCTTGAAATCTCGGTATTCTGTATAAAAAAACCATCTAATAACTTCCTGTATGATTGCACAGATTAGGATTCTTATGAGAAACTGATTCTTATTTTTTTATTAGTAAGATCTTAGTCGATGATGTACTGCAGGTTTCGAAGACTCAAATGTGCTTAAATCTTTTATTTTGCTTTAAAAAATAATGAAAGCAACAAAAATCGAAAGTTTCGGCCCAGGCTTTCACAACTATTAAACTACCTATTTTCTCGAAAAAAAAACAGAACTTTTGTAATATAAGACAATGACCATTAGAATGTCCAATGACCTTCACTTCCTTCTAAAATTCGTTAGATTCTCCAAGAAGGCAAGTAAGCGAGTAATCGTAAGATGAATTCAAAATTAAGTCAAATTAAAGCTTTGTTTTGAAATTAACTCTCGAGCTCTCGTAACGAGAGAATTATGAAGTGAAACATCATAAAGTGAATCTGAAAGCCGAATGTAACTGTCTTATTTAATGTAACGAATCCTCCAAACACTCCTCAGAGGCAGTCTAAATAATCTGTGATTACGGTTTTCCCTTTACCACAGACTATCTCTGAGGAGTGTTTTTACTGCCTTTGAGGAGAGTTTTTATTTAAGTAAGGCCGCAAGTTTTTAAGCCCGGTATCTTGTATCTTGTGGCACCGTCTAACTCAATTAAGACTAAGAGTACTACATGCGCCCTGCGACAGTTCATAGTAATTGTGAACTTGTTCAAAGACGTAGACATTTAAAAGCTTCCTGGAGTGACCTTCGGGTTTCGGGTTCACTAACTGTTAATTTACTGCTAACACCTATCAATTGGCCAATATGCAATAAAAAAAACTGACACTTGTTTATTTATTGCATTACACAACAGATATATAACACTGCATGATGTAATATCACGGTAAAAGCTTATAATCTAGTTACATAATATCTAGCACGGCGCCATCACACGTTAAAGGATTTCAACGTGTGATGGCGCCGTGCTAGAATATGTACGAGAACCAGAATTCACCAAGCCACTTATAACCAAATACGGCCACCCAATACAAAGTATCGTAGACACCCTACGCCGAACGGTCGCACTCAGATATGTATGTGGCTTGATCCGCTTTTACCCAACGATCTACTAGTTCTCCTTACGAAAATAGGTAAGTACATAATTAAATAAAATAGCTACTTAAAGTTTCATAAAAAAAATTATCTACACTAATGTTGTAACATTCTACTTATGTTTTCAATACTTGACTTATAATTACTACTGTTATAGCGCAGACAACAAAAAACTCAATTTAAGCAATTTCACATGATGTTATAATATTCACATCGATATCGTAATAGTACATTACGATACTAGTGCGAAAAGTAGGAAATTCGCAACGAGTGGCGATAAATTAAAACACGACCGAAGGGAGTGTTTTATATCGACACGAGTTACGAATTACCTATTCGCACGTGTATCGTACAACGTTTTATAGTACATATGGCCCTTTGAAGTTTCGACATAGGCACGTAAAGTGCTCATTATCGCACTAGTGCGGTAATGTAGCACCATATGTACTATAAAATCTCATTATAACATCGATAAAACGCGACCAACTAGATTGCAGGGCCAATCAGGTTGGTCGCGCTTTATTGAAGCTGCGCTCTCATTGGTTAAATTTTAATGGCGGCAAAACCACTGTGATTATACACGTACGCGTGATATTAATTTAATAAATTTGTTGTTTGATTAATTGCATTAGTGAAGATAAAGTAGTGTATGCAACTGCATATAACACGGGTATTAAAACACTCGTTACTATTATGAAACTCGCTGCGCTCGTTTCATAAACTCACACTCGTGTTTTAATACCCTTCATTATATGACAGTTGCATAAACTACTATACTACATTTGGACTCTAACAGTAATTTAATATATTGGTACATGAAACCGATGGTAGGTAAAATTTTAAGTAAATAAAGTATTACATCCGTCGTGTGGCGCCGGATTAAGAATAGCGTCACTCCATTTCCTTCCGTGGATGTCGTAGAAGGCGAGTAAGGAAATCAATTACCAGAAGACGGGCGATTATGGCAAAACCCCTCATAGTTATGAAAACCATGAGGGAGGCCTATGTCCTGCAGTGGGGCGGATTGGAAAGTATTACATCCGTGGATGCGGATGATAAGGGACTGTGAGAGATGGCATTTGAGCACTGCGCAGTGGTGAGCTGGTGATGATGATGATGATGAAAGTAATACAGAAGCAAGACACGACAAGTGAGAGATGTGCGTCCCTGGTGGGTTCGTGCCAGCCCTAACAGCGTTCTAAGCATGATAGCGGATAGGTTAGACTGTCCCTATATAACACGTGGTTGCGTTATCTCCCATGGGATTAGGCAGCAGTAATAACATTTGTTATATTATATGAAGTATGTATTTTCAATTTACTACCTTTTTTTTTCCTCTGTGCCTTTACTTACACTGAAATATAAATTTACTATTTGCTACGTACATACTAACACAATATGGATGCCATGTATCTGAAATAAAAATATAATAATAATAATTTAGATTACAATATTGATAAGCCACTATTTTGAATCTTCCGCAATAGATTGTAACGAATTATATTAATTGAAATTCATTTTGACAAACGACGTTTTTAATCACTTTTCACGGCATAAACAATTTTTTCAATTGTTTTGTATTTCCTCTCTAAAATGTTATTCTGGTAGAGATAGGTATTTTAATTCCTGACCGTTGTCCAAAAGCAATTTTAATAAAAAATGCAATAAAGAACCTTTATTTGTGTCGCGTAAAGTCGAGCTTTGTAACACTGAAACCACTTTTCCATAATGCAGAAACAATGTAACAAAAACTCATTTTATCTCGACACGAGGTAGCGAGTGGAGCTAATTTCATACGTACAGTCAGCAACTATTCAACCTTTACATTTTTGTTGCAAAGTCACCCCTCATCATTATCATCATCATCATCATCAGCCTATGCTTGTCCACTGCTGGACATAGGCCTTTCCTATTGCACGCCACTGAGCACGGTCCTCGGCTACTCTCATCCAGCTCTTGCCAGCCGCCCTGCGGAGATCATCGCTCCACCGAGTCTGAGGACGTCCTACACTATGTTTACCGATCCGCGGTCTCCACTCAAGAACTCGTCTAATCCATCGGTTATCAGCCGTCACCCCTAAGCTATCTGATTAGAGTATGCGTAGGTATGTAAAGGTTGATGTGCTGTCTCAGCACATAGGTACATACCAAGGTACAACACTTGCGAATTTTATCGTCACAATAACATTCTCAAATTGTGAAGGAAAATATCGAGTGGATACCACAGCGAATGTGGGTGGAACGGCCGGTAAGGGACGCACCCAGGCGGACTTACTTCGACCAAATATGACGACTAAAAGGGCAAGATAAAAAGTAACCAAAAACGGCATGCTTGCATGCAACGACTAATGGATGTTTCTGAAGCAAAAGAGGTTTATGAGGATCGTGGCAAACCATGGTATCTGCCTACCCCTCCGGGATACGGGCGTGAGTTTATGTTTTACATTACGTACTTACAATAAAGCAAAGGAGGCTAAGTAGATTAAAATATACTTTGTTGTAAGAATAGATAAAACTCTTTAGATTCATCAACATTATGACTGCCTCGTTGGTCTAGCGGTGTCACGTCTGATTACTATCCCGGAGATCGGTTCGATTTCCACTGGGGGCCGCCGTACATTTTTACAAATGGCCTCAGTCTGTGTGTATTTATATATCTGTGATGTCCTTGCCTGGTTACTATAGCACAGGGAACCATAGTTTGGGACTGGGACAAGTGATTGTGT
This sequence comes from Yponomeuta evonymella, assembly GCA_963969515.1. NCBI lineage: Eukaryota > Metazoa > Arthropoda > Insecta > Lepidoptera > Yponomeutidae > Yponomeuta > Yponomeuta evonymella. Next base: position 5,774,954 of record OZ018349.1, read on the forward strand.
TTGTGAAAGTTATTTATTATTTGTTCATTAGTCGCTGCCTGCACGCACGACGGTTTCGAGTACATTTTATCGTGCTTTTCATCCCGTATTTGGTCGAAGTATATCCGACTGGGACGGACATAATTTTATTAACTTAACACCGGATAAACTTACTCGTTTTTTTGTCGGAAGAGTCCGACCAGGTTAAGTTAATAATGTGTCGTGCTTAGGAAAGTTTTAGGACGTATTTTTTCCTAACTATCTTTATTTTGTGTATAACCTGAATGTTTGAGCTATTCACATACCTCAGCGCTTGAAATCGCCAATCCGCGGTGGGCACGCGTGGTTATTAAGCCCACACTCTCTCCCTGAGAGAAGGCCTGTGCCCTACAGTGGGACGTATATACGCTGCGTATGTATATCTAATGGTTTACTAATGTATTGCCAAAAATCGTTTCCCAAAGTATTACTTCCCAAACTATTTTCCGCAAATTATCACTTGGCAAAAAAACATTTCTCAAAACAACTTAAAGCAAATAAACAGTTAGCAAAAGTTATTATGGCAAGTTATTGTTTACCAAATAAATACTTGGTCAAAATTCATTTTACCAAGCATTATTCAGTCAAAAGTATAATTTGACCAAATGAATAAAATGCGAAATGTAAACTAGAACAAAAATTTTTTTGTTTAACTCAAAACTAAGTTTTTTAGTGAAATATTTTTTTCGCTTTTATATAAAAAAAAAGAACTAACACCCGAAGTTCGAACCTATTTTTTAATCAAACAATTATTTGCTATATAACACTTGCCAAAATAAAACGTTAGCATAATAAACATTTGTCTTAATAAAACTTGACGCAGTAAAATTATGCGAAATGATAATTTGACCAAATGAATAAAATGCGAAATGAAAACTTGCTAAAGTTTCATTTGGGAAATGAAACTGATGCCATAAGTTTATTGGGAAGTAAAATTTGGCGAAAAATACTTTGGCTAAACGGCGGTATCCCATATCTGATAACTTACTTCCGGAATTTCGAATGCCTACGGTCATCATCAGCCATTTGACGCCCACTGCAGGACATAGATCCCCTTCGTTGTTTTCATAACCGTGAGGGGTTTTGCCATAATCGCCACGCTTGGCAAGCGGGTTGGCGATCGCAGTATGCGGTTGGAATCTCAGGAAGACGCTGCCCGTCTCCTAGTAATTGATTTCCTAAGTCGCCTTCTACGACATTCACGGAAGGAAATGGAGTGACGCTATTTTTAATCCGGCGCCACACGGAACTGCCTACGGTAATTCATAATAATTATTGTACTACGGAGTGTAGAATTAAAAGTAATAATAAATATCTTCGTGTATGTACTTGTAGATTTATTATTTATTTAGATTTATTATAGACTTCCGTTCTGTTTTATAGGGATAACTTTATAATAATTTCATCTGTTATTGCACTACCCTCTGAGCGAGCTTGGTAATTGCATTGTAGAATGGCAGTACTATAAGGTATTAAAATAAATAAAATGAATGATAGGTAGATAGGTAACATTTTCCATTTAAATTTCTCCAGGCAATAGGGGATAAATTGGATTGCCAAATGCGATTCGCCGATACAATTAGTGCTTTATGGAGCGTCGTTAATCATTCGCCTGTCAATAGAATTGATCAACACAAAATGGCTGCCACATTGTAAACGGAACCAATAAAAGTGGGATGTTGCCATTTGGATCTGGATTTTGAGCCCATTTATGCTTTTCGCAACACGTTTAGATTTTTCAAATTACATGACAGTTTTATATAATAGTAACGCCGTATGTCTGTTCATCTGTATGCCAGATACTAGGTAGCGCAGCCGGTAGAATGCTTGCCTCACATACAAGAGGTCGGGTTTCGAGCCCCACTGTATATACCATGACTTTATTTTGTAAGTTTCGTACATTCGTGAATTTTTAGTAGTGATACCACTCGCAAACTGTATAGGAAAACATCGTGAGGGCTTGAAGTGTTTACATACCGTAACTGATAAGTTATAGTTAGCGTATTTGTGAAGTTATAGTAGCAATACCACTTGCCAAACGGCGAAGGACAACATCGTGAGGAAACCTGAGTGTATGAGGTGTTCACATAGCTCAGCGCTTGAAATTTCCAATCCACGGTGGGCACGCGTGGTAATTAAGCCCATACTCTCTCTCTCTGAGAGAAGTCCTGTGCCCTGCAGTGGGACGTATATAGGCTACGTAAAAAAATTATAATCTGCGGTGGGCACGCATGGTGGTTAAGCCCATACTATCTCTTCGAGATAGTAGTCTATGCCCTACAGTCGGACGTATTTAAAGGCTGTATTATTATCTTAGAAACCGTAGGTAATATATATAAAAATGTGTTCCTATAATATAAAAAAAAAGAATTGTGTGTGAGTAGAACTCCACAGAGTCCGAACCTGAATTTTAGAAACTTATTTTTGCTAAATACCTCCGTAATGTTATATGTATAGTACTGATCCCTCGGTGCGCAAAGACAACACGCACTTGACTGGTTTTCTAGGGTTCCATACCTCAAGACGAAAAACGGAACCCTTATAGGATCACTTTGCAGTCCGTCCGTCTAACTGTTTGTCTGTCAAGACCCTTTATCTCGAGAACGCGTGGAAGTATCGAGTTTAAATTTAAAGTCCCTTGAAGCTGTGAAAAAATAAAACATCTAATTTAACGCGAAAAAAAGTTACGGCCGTTTGTACCGCAAAAAAATGTATATTTCGACACTCTCAAAATGTATAAGGTACTTTCCATTGACCTAGAACTATGAAATTTGTCAAGTAATATTGACAAGTACAGGAAAAATCTGAACTATACATTTATAATTAAATCATAAAAAAAAATTGTCTTTTATGTTTGGGAGAAGCTCGGGAAAACAGTGAGACTACTAATTTGTACGGACGAGTCCGACTCGCACTTGTCCGGTTTTTTAATCACCCTCTCCTAATGTCTAATTTGCGATTCTTAAACTGAATACCCTCTCCTAATGTCTAATTTGCGATTCTTAAACTGAATACCCTCTCCTAATGTCTAATTTGCGATTCTTAAACTGAATACCGCGTATTAGTACCTCTCATAATCCGCGATTGGATTATATCAGCTGTTATTTATAGCACTGTTAGTATAAGAAAGGCACCGGATAACTATTTAACTACACATTATACTGTTTCAATAGCGATTATCTATTAGTTAAACTATGAAAATTATTATTATTGTTATTATTGAATATCTATTTGCCTCTATCTCATACAATATGGACGGCTTTACTGTAAAAAAACCGGCCAATTGCGAGTCGGACTCGCGCACCGAGGGTTCCGTACTCGTGATTGGCCATTTTATATTATTTTTTACAATATATATTAAGTCCCACAATCACGCCAAGTTTGATGCCTGTATGTATTACCGTTTTTACGATAGAGCATGATCAAAAAACAACGAAACGAAATAACAAATTTTAGAGTTTGTTCGGTGATCCACCGTAATAACAAATATTCTGTGAAAATTTCAACTTGCTGCCTAATACTGTTCCAAAGATAGAGCCCTTTAAAGGTCGGACGAACAAACAGACAGCTGAAGCAGAATAATAGGGTTCCGTTTGGCACCCTTCGAGTACGGAACCCTAAAAACGGGGAAAAAATAGTTGTCCAGCCCTTCTAACATGTAACTATCCAGTCTAACAAGTTAACCATTTTGACGACTCCAAAGTGTCAAAATATGCATTTATTTGACAGTTCGAAGTAGGCTAAATCAGACAGCTCCATACAGTGGAGGACCTACGTCCCTTTCTTTAATTGACACTGTGATAAATATTTCTATTGCTAAAAATAGTGAAACAGATGTCTTGGGAAAAGCCCAATCAGCCAACATGCTTCTATCTCGCCAGCATCTTCAAGTTGACTTTGAGGTTTTGGCGTTTCCATTAAAAAGGGATCTGTTGAGTGTTATTGTTCCGTGGCCTTTAAGGCTTGAGAACCGCTGGCTTTAGAGCCCTCTTTAATTTTTTAATCGATAGAAACCTCCCGCCATGGCGGCAAGGAATCAATATTCACTTTGAAAATCCAATCTCGTCCCAGTGGACGCCTGTGGACGTGAAGTGGATATTGCAAGTGCTACCGGAAGGGAGTCCTTCCGGCAGTTGCTCCAATATAGTAGAACCTACCTATTTCTCAAATCTACATACATCTACATCCATTTCTACTAATGGATACCGCTTTACCCCTTATTACAAATACGCGGAAATAAACCAGGGTCTCCGTTCTGTTAGTGCATTACAGTACAATGAGAGATACACGGTCGGGTCACGTGATGTGTATTTTCATACCATTGACGCCTAGTAAGTTTGATACATGTTCGCGAGTATATATGAAGTAGCAATGAAATTAAACCGACACGATCATGCAGTTGCCATGGTACTACAATCCATTAATACATCAGGCTACATTTTGGTCCTGTTTTATTTATTCGTTTTGTCTGTTGTGCAGTAAGTCATATATGCAGTAAGCACTGAGATCATAATATATTTATTTATATCTCACTTAAAAGAAAAAGCCGAAACATATTTCAACTGGAAGTGGAAACTCGTTAAAACTTTTCATCCGTACATCCTGAAAATAAGCTTACCAGAGTCATTTTCTTTTATGAAAGTTCTTTGTAACAACTTCATTTTATTAAGTAAATACAATCATGTAACATAATCGGCGTTAGGAAATGCGTCATCGGTTTTATTCAGCGATTTACACAAAAACAAAGTAGCGATAGCAACAGAAAATTGGCAATAAAGATTTAATGTTTTTGCATCGTATGGTCGAGTATAAACATGACTGTGTGCTTGTTATGAATGTGTCTTCGTAGTTTTAAAGAAAGTTCAGTCTATACCAACATCAAATATGGTACGGTAACCAGTTAAAAAAAAAACTTTGGCCTTGCATCTACGTAATGAGATGATTTATGCAGCGTCCAGTGGCACCTTCACTCACACTAGATGGGTAAACATAACAAATAACATAAATTCACCCCTGTATCCCGGGGGGGTATGCAGAGACCAGGATCGGCCACTTGCCACGATGCTGACAGATCTCTTTTGCTTCATAAACCGGCGTTGTCGGCATACACAACGACTAATGTTGATGAAGGGAAAGAGATGTCAGGAGTTAAAAAGTTTCAGTGCTAAAAATGTATCTGTGTAAAAGTCTGTTCGTGTACAATTCTCTTTCGGTTTGTGACGCATCTAACGAGTGTTTACCCCTCTGAAAACCTTCTGTGGCTGACCGTCTCACAGTCTATCATCCTGTCTGACATCATACATCATACACTGACCCATCTGTAAGCTTTCTTCATGACCTAGCATTAATGGCATGGGATAGAAATGTGGGATAAACCGGCAATAATCTAGCGCCAAACTAACGACGCTATAAAAAGCAAATAGGTGTTTGTCTCGATGAAATTAATTAACTACACTTTTACAACCGGGTCAGATCTTTAATGATTACTTCATCTAGATGTTCAAGTAGACGGACATGGCTTTATGGATGTAAGGTAATAAAATACGAATTTAATTCAAGTTTTCAATCAAGATATTAATTCGAAACTCCGGTGTCACGTGATTCGAAATTTTATTTGATAGTAATGAACGCAAATAAAGGTACACTGAAAGAGAAGGTTTTGGGATGGATGGGTGAATAGTCAGACTATGGGAAGAATGGAGAAACTCAAAGCGCATCTTGATGTAGGTATGATACGAAGTATCAGATTCTCTAATAAGTTTGTGTAGGTATGGCATATTATTAACTTAATTCCGGAATCACTTACTTGAGTTTTTGTCGGAAGGGTCCGACCAGGTTTTGCTCTTATTTGGAGAGTAGATACGGAGCTCGCGTCGTCGGTTGCTCGTCTGTCTTTTCGGCTCGGACTCTTGCGACAAAAATTAAAGTAAGTGATTCCGGAATTAAGTTAATTATAATATGTAGCCCTTACGAAAGTTTTAGTTAAATAAATAACTCGCTTTTATAATTTTGTGATTTGTCTCAAAGATTCCATATTTTAATTAGATAACTATTTTGGTGTTTCTAGCAATGAATTAAGTTTACTTACTTTCTATTTACGCCCGAAAGAGATCTGTCAGGATCGTGGCTATTAGCAGACTCTGGTCTCTACCAACCCTTGGCTTGGGTTGGCTTCCTATAGATAAGAGGCAAATACAGTCGGCAGCAAATGAACTTTAGTACCCCACTCTACTCACTTACCGTACGTGCGACTTTGCATAAATAATTTAAAGGACGATGAGTCATAAAGTACACACCCTTGTAGCAACTTGAGAGCAATATTAGAAAGGGCTTTGAAAATATATTTTTTTATATTACAGCAATTTTGTAGCTCGCTGAAAAAAAAAAGTAATTTGACATTAAAATACGCCGATATCCTTTGTGAATTCACCCCTTGCGCCGTCGATATGCGTAGAAAGGAAAACTATCACGGATAAGTAGGCTTACAAGTTAACGAGTAATAGGCGACCAACATAAAAGGAAAACTTCGTACAAATTCTATTGAAAATTAGTTTGATGAAGTTGTTAATTCTGTAAAGCAGGTCCTCCTTCTACGGAACCCTATGCAAGCCAGACATGCGCTTGACTGGTTTTTATTCATAAATAAGTAATCAACCACTAGGACCTAGTCGTTAGTGACTAATACAAAAATTTACTATCTCTCTATCTATCTATCCAGCCCATTAATAGAACCCACTGTCTCTTCCCTGTCACACCAACCATCTCGGTCCCCTGCCAATCTCATCATTGTTTCCCGACGGCTTTAGTAATGGAATGGAGTGAAACCTGTGCCATTGAGGGGCTCCATGCAGTAACACTGGGCCTACCAATCGAAAAATATAACATAACATAAAATAAACTCACGCCTGTATCCCAGAGGGGTAGGCAGAGAACAAGGGACTGCCACTTGATACGGTCCTGACAGATCACTTTCGCTTCCTCAACATTCATTAGTCGTTGCATGCATACTCGCCGGTTTAGGGTACTTTTTGTCTTGCCCTTTGCTATAATGTATTATTATTATGTACTAATAATACTACAGATTGTTTTTGCAAAAAGTGTCATAATACCAATCTCTTAATCAAGTTAACAGTGATTTTTAGGACCCAGGGCCGTGAATATAAGGTTAAAAAACGGCCAAGTGCGAGTCGGACTCGGGCGAAAAAGGTTCCGTACCATTATCTAATCATTCCGTGGCTGTCGTAGAAGGCTAGTCGCCTTGATGATTATAATGAATGAGTAGAGGAAATAAATTACCAGGAGACGGGTAGCAGCGTCTTCCTGGGATTCCAACCGCATACTGCGATCGCCAACCCGCCTGCCAAGCGTGGCGATTATGGCCAAACCCTTTATGGTTGGGAAAATCATGAGGGAGGCCTGGGTCCTGTAGTGGGCGTAAAAATGGCTGATGATGATGATGATGATGATCTATACAACATTTAGTAATTGTTGCCGTTATTAATATCGAGCAAAACACAGCACAAAAAATTTACGCTTTTTTATGGGAGCCACCCCTTAAATATTTATTTTATTCTGTTTTTAGTACTTGTTGTTATAGCTGCAATAGAAAAACATCTATGAAAATTTCAACTGTTTAACTATCACGGTTCATGAGATACAGCCTGGTGACAGACGGACGGACGGATAGCGGAGTCTTAGTAATAGTTACTTTTTTAAAGGGTAAGGAACCCACCATTTGGATACGGAGCCCTAAAACACCAGAACTAGATAGCACTAATGCCAAAAAACGGCCGCTTTTTTGTGTAGTCCTATAAATTAGGAAATAAATTACCTGGAGACGGGCAGCAGCGTCATATCATGTCATGATCCATGCCATAATCGCCATACTTGGCAGGCGGGTTGGCGATCGCAGTATGCGGTTGGAATCTGACATTCCAACCGCATACTGCGATCGCCAACCCGCCTGCCAAGCGTGGCGATTATGGCAAAACCCCTCATGGTTATGAAAACCATGAGGGAGGCCTATGTCCTGCAGTGGGCGTCAAGGGGCTGATGATGATGATGATGATGTGTAGTCGTAGGTCCGTCATCCTAGTTTCTTGGTCGTGGGTCCTAAAAATAATTTTATTATTAACATGATTGAGAGATTGGTCTGTTGCTGACACTTTTTGCAAAAACGATCTGTAAAGATAGATGTGATTTTTTTCCTCTTCCTCTCTCTCCTCTTCCTTGGGATATTTTCACGAAACAATTTTCGAGTGTAACAAATGAAAACAGAGTTTTCTACAGGGTGATTTTGAAATCTTTAGCAATATTTTGGGAGAATGTTCTTTTCATTGTGAAAAATAGTAAAATAAAAATAATAATGACTTATCAGTAATGGTATAAACTTTGGCCTTTGCATCCAAGTAATGAGATGATTTATACAGCATCCAGTGGCATCATCATTCACACTAGATGGGTGAAGGGACCACTCGGACGCTGCAGTGCCTAGGACATTGATTTTTAGATGGAGTAGGCTTGCCCAGCACCTATACCATCCTGACAGCTTAGTTGGCCTAGCCCACAGGAAAGACAAGTCAATACGTGCGAAGCCAACCAAGCCGCGGGTTTCCTCACGATGTTTTCCTTCACCGGTAGCGTGTGGTATTGCTACTACAAATTCACAAAAGTACGTATCTTTGAAAATAAACAAAGTCATAGGTACATACCCGCACTAGGAATCAAACCTGGGTCTTCCGCTTCCAACTCCACTGTTCTACCCACTGGGCTACCACCGCTTTTGTAATGGTATAACATGTAATGGTATAATATTTTTGTAAATATAGCTTTTTATTTTTCTAAATCTTGGTTAGAATGTCCCCTTAAAAAACGTTGAACATGTAGACACCTTGTAGTTAGAATACTATTATAAATTATGAAAACTGTTTTTGTAGGTAGATCGGCACGAAAATAGGTCTGGTAAACACATTTAATATCTCTGTTACTTAATTTCAACACCGAAACCCGAAATATCGTGCGACGTGGTCAGTGATAATTCAGTTTTTGGTCAATATTTCTATATTATATAATTAATTTTTACTTGCCAATCACGTACAAAAATTTGTCTGCGTATCCTCCAGGAATAAAGTTACAAGCGCCGGAATACACTCGGAGCGAGAGTTTTAGGATAAGTTGCCTCGTTCACGATGAACGCGATTACCTGATACACGCCTCCGGTAAGGGACGACCCAGGCGGACATACTTCGACCAAATAGGGGATGTAATGCAACGACTAATGAATGTTGAGGAAGCGAAAGTGATCTGTCAGGATCGTAGCAAGTGGCAGTCCCTGGTCTCTGCCTACCCCTCTGGGATACAGGCGTGAGTTTATGTTCGCGGGTCATAATTCTGTCACAAAATGGCTGAACGAAAATTTTCTAACACTAAATACCAAAAAAACTGTTTATCTAACTTTCACAATGCGAAGTTCTACGCAACCCCCCCAATCAATGCATCTTATCGGTCACACTTGTTCTCAGTCCCGCAACGAAGGTTGCCTTTGTTACTAAAAAAAACTAAAAAAAGTTCGTGACGTTAAATATCTTGGTATAACTATAGATCAAAACCTAAACTTTAATGCACATGTTCAGGGTCTGACTGGTAGGGTGCGGAAGCTGATTTACGTTTTCAGAAATCTGAGAGTTGCAGCAGAACCAAAACTCCTGAAAACCGTGTATTATGCACTATGCCAGTCACTGCTTGTGTATTGCATTACTGTTTGGGGCGGTATGTGTAAAACACCTCTTCTGGCATTGGAGAGGGCCCAGAGGGCAGTTCTCAAGGTGAGCACATTCCGTCCGTTCAAATTCCCCACTTTTGAGCTTTATCAGTCTTGCGAAGTGCTATCTGTACGCCAACTTTTTATACTTCATACAGTCCTTAAAATGCATTCGCAAATCGTTCGGATACCCGAACATCGCGATGCAAGAAAAAAAAGAAACAACAAAATTTCATATAAATTTCAATTCATAACATCCTTCTTCAGAAAATTCTTTCCATTTCTTGGCACTTTTCTATACAATAAACTGAATAAAGTATGTGATTTACCTTCTCAATTCCTTTGAATGCAGGCGCAAACTTTTCGACTGGCTTATTACTCAAGATTATATTTCCACAGAGAACAATTTGTTTGTACTGGGCTAAATACGCACACACGCACACACGCGCGCACGCACGCACGTACACACACACACACACACACACACACACACACACTCTCACACACACACACACACACACACACACACACACACACACACACACACACACACACACACACACACACACACACACACACACACACACACACACACGCACACATTTTGCGTATAATTTTATTATTTTTGATAATTTTTATGTAATTAATAGTAACCTACTTTAATTTGATGTTAATTTGTAACTTTCTTCCGAAGAAAGTATACATAAGATATATTATAATTGCCTTATTGATTGATTGTTTTTATGTGTCATTCTTCACAGAATAGCATTGTATCATACCTTTTGGGACAGCACTGGCTCCTGAGATACAGGTCCCCGCCTAGTTCAGGAGTCAGGGCACAATGATATTGTAAACAAATTTAACTATTTGTGTTCAAATAAACTATTATCTTATCTTATCTTATCTTATGTTATGTTATGTTTACACGCCTCCCCCAAAAGTTCGAAAGTTTGCATTCTTATTGCGGCCCCTATACTTGAATAACATACATCCAAGCCGTTTATTTTGTCCCTGATGCAAAGCGAAGGCTTGAAAATGTTCCACTGACTGAACTAGATTGGCTTGGTGTGATGTGGACCATAAAATTGTCATAAATGGTAGAGGCGGAATTAATAATTGGCGTTCAAATAGGGTTGATTACACGTAACGAGTACAGTGGCGAGACAGTGCCTTCGGCCTAGTGCTCGGGTTGTAAACCCTTTGACGAGGGCTCCGCCAAGTAAGTGGTCGAGCAGAGGCGAGACAGTCACTACAGTACAGGGTGACTTTAGATTCGTTCACCGTCTCTTAAGAGGACATTCTAAACAAGATTTTCTAACATAAGGTGCTAGTTTTAAAAAATAACCAAGATTACTTCTTTTAAGCATAAATAAACAGGAGGAAAAAAACTAACCGCATGGTACTTGTGGGATTTTGGCGGAATTTAGCAAAGTAATTTTCACATTTTAATGCTAGGAGGAAAAGCAATAAAAATTGATAAAAACGTCTTATGGTCGCTGCCGGCCAACTCCATTGTTTTTCTTACCTGTTTTTTTAACGCAAATCGCATGACAGATTCTTAAGCATTCACGACCTGATATTTTATTAAAAAAAAACACGATTCCTTTTGAGCACTCCTTTCTTTCTGAGCACTGAACTTCCTTTCTGAGCACTTTTTTCTTTAATCTGTGGTTACAGTCTTTTCCTTGTAAAATGTCCACCACAGACTATTTTAATCGGCATTTATCGAGTGTTTTAGAGAGTTGTGTTTTTATATAGACCGTTAACGTAGTAGAAAAGAAAATTCACTTCCGTCCACTTTGAATTTGGATTCACAGTTTGGTGCCAAAGATAGGAAATCACGAATATTTACAAATACTAGGGGGGTTCAATAAGTAGTGAGAATGAATAAGATGCAATTAACTTTTATTAAATGTTATTTTATTTTTCAACATAGTCACCTTTTCGTTGTATACACTTAGCTTATATATTTTTTAAACCTAAAATTCCTTTTTTAAAAAAATCTTCATCTTGATTCTCGAAAAAGCCTCACTGCGTCATCATCCTCGAATTTCTGGCCTCTTAGACATTCTTTCAATCTCGAAAATAGATAAGAGTCACTAGGAGCAAGTTCTGGAAAATATAAATGAATAAATTAATACAATACAATAAAATATGGAGGATGTTCTACCAATTTAAAGTCAGTATCATTGATTGCAGCCATCGCTACTTTGGACTTGTGCGCTGGGGCATTATCTTGACGAAACAAAACAACTTTAGCGAGTTTTACACGTCGTTATTCGTGTATTTCATATTTCGTACATATACCCCGTAATAGTGGCTCCATAACTGAGGTATTCAATCATCACCATCTCTTGACTGTCCCAAAAAAGAGAACCCATGATGTTGCCGGCGGATGGACCCTAGTGCCCATTTACTGTCTCGCCACTGTACTCTTCTGATATAATAATTATTATCTTGTGATATTTTTCTTCATATCGACGTGGACAAAAATATTTGCATTGGTGATTTGGTAGCTTTTGAAATTAATTCAGTAGCCACACCGGGGGGCAAAAATGGTAATTTCCCTTATGGAGAGGTTCCGGAGCACGCGCATCCTATTCCAAGGCAGGCACTTCTTAATTTCTGTGACAATCATAACGTGTATGAAACACACATACATACACATCTAAACTCACGCCTGTATCCCAGAGGGGTAGGCAAAGACCAGCGACTGCCACTTGCCACGATCGTGACAGATCACTTTCGCTTCCTCAACATTCATTAGTCGTTGCATGCACGCACTCCGGTAATGTAACGTATGTATTGCCCTTAATTTGATAATTTAATAAATGTTTAATTTACTAATAAATTATTCCTTCCACATTTTTAAATTCTGTACCATCTCCCGGTTTAATTAAGGTTTCGTTTCCCCGTGCCAAATATTCCGTTTCAAAGTACCCAAAACGGACATTGGCGAACAACTAGCGTCGCCTCGAGCCGAAACCCTTACTCTTTGTCCTATAGTCTATTTTATTTAACTTCTACATTGACATTGTAGTTGCTACCGAAATATTAAGAAGTGTTTTTTATATAGCCTGTACCCGTCCCACCGCAGGGCACAGGCCTTCTCTCAGAGAGACAGTACGGGCTTACTTACCCACCACGCTGCCTACCGCAGGAATTTTCAAGCGCTGAGGAATGTGAACACATCGGACACTCAGGTTCTCTCACGATGTTGTCCTTTACAGTTAGCAAGTGGTATTGCTACAACTTCACAAAATTAAACGTCTAAATGTATGTAGGAATCGTTTAAAAGAAAAAAACACACTTTGCTGAACATTGTGTTCTGATGATAACCGCGGCACACTGGTGTGTCCCGGAAAAACGACAGTTTTTACCAGATACAATCTAGTACTAAATTTTTGGTCCTAGGTTCGAAAGAAAAAAGGTTCTAAGGTTCTGTTGTACTCCCTTGAGGCTGAAAGACTTTTATTTTCGTAATATCGAGTAATGTTTTTTGCCCTGAAAGACATAATTCCTTATTGCCTGTGGAATGACTAATAACTAATATGACTTCTGCCGAATAGTAATAGCCCTGTCACCTGGCACACGCGCAAAATAAAATCTGACAATATGACTTGTAGCAAACGCGATGGTGGCGGCGCTGTAGATAGAGATAGACCGGTAGCTGCTGATCAAAGACAACGCTTTGATATTTTATCCGTTGTGATCGAAAAAACTTAATTTTAGACATAAAACTTTCACAAGCACGCAACAAATAAGACGTTAGCAAACTTGTAAGCGATTCTTTTACAGATTATAATATTTGCAAAAAAATGTCCTACAAATCCCTCTATCATGAAAATTTACCTATTTAAGATCCACATCTGACAACGTTAGGTGAAAAACCTAGGACTCGCTAGAGAGCATTTCCGCTAAAACATCAATCCCAGGTCCTAGGTTCTCGGGCGTGGATCTTAAAAAGCCGGCCAAGTGCAAGTCGGACTCGCACACGAAGAGTTCCGTACCATTATCTATACAACATTTTAATATAATAGGGGTTAAAGTATGAAATTGCCGTTTTATTGCAATAGGTTCTTTGAATTGACATAGAATCTTCATGGTTTGAGGTTTTCGAATGAAACTTTTTTCAAATGGTTTCTATGATGTTCTTTTTTTAAAAAATGTGAAACATTTGAATATCGACTTTCAATTGTTTTTGTTATTCAATTTAGACAAGAAAGATGGATACTGCGAAAATTCGAGTGATTATGAGGCACCCATTTTTCGTATTTTTTTATTTTATTGATTTGACGCAAGTGAGTCAATATTGTGGGAAAGGTAACGTTAAACCATGCCGCTAATTCCTGGGTAGTTTGACTAGGGTCGGCTTCCACTATCTCTCTTAATTCATCGTTATTCACCTGTGTGGGCGGTCTTCCTCGTGGCTCGTTCTTTAAGTCGAAATTTCCATCACGAAAGCGTTTAAACCAAAATCGCACGGTGCGTTCATTAGTAGACCCCTCTCCAAACGCAGCATTGATATTGCGGGCTGTTTCTGCCGCGTTAGTTCCGCGTCGGAACTCGTATTCAAAAATCACTCGAATTTTCGCAGTATCCATCTTTCTTGTCTAAATTGAATAACAAAAACAATTGAAAGTCGATATTCAAATGTTTCACATTTTTTAAAAAAAGAACACCATAGAAACCATTTGAAAAAAGTTTCATTCGAAAACCTCAAACCATGAAGATTCTATGTCAATTCAAAGAACCTATTGCAATAAAACGGCAATTTCATACTTTAACCCCTAATATTAAGCATCTAACAGTTGCCTTTATTAATATTGAGAAAAACCACTTTTGTTGTATGGGAGCCCCCCCTTAAGTATTTATTTTATTCTGTTTTTAGTACTTTTTGTTATAGTGGCAACAGAAACACATCATCTGTGAAAATTTCAACTGTCTTATTATCGCGGTTCATGAGAATCAGCCTGGTGACAGACGGACGGAGAGCGGAGTAATAAGACCCCTTTGGGTACGGAACCCTAAACACACATGTTGGACTTTTTTGCAAAAACGATCTACGGAAGAGGCTAGATTTTTTTTCATCGGTGGTGCTAGTGAACCTCATGGAGCCTCTTCACAGGATATAATATGAGGAATCACTTGTTTCGCCTTCAAAGGTAAGTTTGCAACTGTTTGCTCGGAACAAAGAACCCTAAGGGAGCGATTCTGAGGATAGAGAAAAGATGGTCAGAGTGGAGTTTTTTTCCCGCTGCCTTTTTCACCACTAAAAATTACGAGACATTGTACATATTATTACATTCAACAAAAATAATGTAAATTATGTACGTTAAAATAATTTTATGATTTCCGATTTCTGATTCACTCGCAGTCACACATTTTCTCACAAACCTCAGCACTTGAAGTTATCAATCCGCGGTTGGCATGCTTGAACATACAAAGTTTATCTGAACATAAGTTCACTGCTGATGTTAATTAACAAGTTAGGTAGTTCCTCATCTCAAACAAATGACTTCATAGTAGGCCCGGCCCTTGCACGCCACGCACAGGGGCCAAAGTTACGAGTGGGTACTCTGTAACATGTAGATGGAAGATAAATGGCTAGATACATTATTTTAGGGGGCAGTTGACAAGCAAGTTTTTAAAGGATAGTTATACTGTTATATATTAAACGGGTAACGGGACAAGAAGCTGGCCAGTTCTTACATTTATATTTTGGTGAGAAGTCACGGCTTTTTGTTAAGAAGTAAATTAGTGTCACCGTTGAAGTAAGAAATTTGTATTCATTTTATTTTCTGTAATATTATCTTCTTGTCTGGCATACACAGAGCCGCCCAAGTAACCTTGAAAATTAAATAAATAAAAAAAAAACTAAAGTAAAAAATCTATAGAGTAACGTGATGACGCAGACGCGACGTGCATCTGTTTTCCGCAGAACGAACGCGTTGCGCGCTACATAACGCTTTATGATGTGGGCAGGGCGGTTTTCGTCCACCGCTACTTTACTTCATAGTTTATTATGACCAATTCGATGTAAATTGCGTAACTGATTCGTCCTACTTGATAATCTGTGGATTGGTCGACTTTGGAATGTACATCGAATTGTCATAATAAACTATGAATTGTCGTTCTACAAAATAGGGCGCAAACGGGCGAGTCAAACATACCTTTAACCTTCACCCCGGTTTAACAGGATCATTATCATTACACGCCTAGCTTCATTCGATGACGCACGTAATAAAATGCCAATAAAGTATAGTATCCGATGTAACGGCACGGCAATAAAGTGGTTGGTATAAAAAATGTGATCCGTAATTTCAGGGTTTATTTAGTTGAGTTAATTGGACTACAAAATATAAACTTGGTAACTGCTTAACTTCCGATTGGCCCCTCCCTACTCATCATCGTCGTCATCAGTTCCTGTTATCTCTCATTCATTAGGGACATACTTCTCTCTAAACAAACTTCCGTTCTGTAGTAGTTCACGATATTTGTAAAGCTAATTAGAAAATTGGTCTATGATTTATAGACAAAAAAAAAATATTTTGAAAACTAGCCTGTCTTTTTACCTTTTTACTTTGGTGGAGGGTAAAATGAAGGTTAATTGCGTTTAGCTCATATGTATGTAAGTATTTATGAATGTCCAGTTATATTATGATCCCTCGTATCTCGTTATTTAACCAATGGTCAGATATTGACAAGGTAGAATCTGGATGGATTTAACTGGTGTAATGTAGTAAAGGAAAAGTGAAGAATGGATTGTTGAAATACTCGCATAAGTTCTTTCGTAGATGTCATGGAAAATCACCTTTTTAGGGCACAAAGAGATAATAAATGAATAATATTGAACTTGTAATTTATAGGGGATGTGTTAGCAAAGGGCAATATAAAAAGTACCCGAAAACGGCGAGGGTGCATGCAAAGAGTAATTAATATTGATGAAGCGAATTAAGTCTGTCAGGATTGAGGTTTCTGCCTACCCATCCTGGATACAGGCGTGTGTTTCTGTAATGTATATATTATTTATTCTGACTGAAACATGTCAGTTCGATTCTGTCTGATTACTAAGCCTGCCATGCTTTGAAATAGGAAAAAAAATATCATCGTTCCATATTAAAGTTACGTACATACATACATGTACAAAGGCACGCATTTGGACGCGTTACTTTTAGCATTCTTATAACACAGGACGTAGGTAATGGGGATGGCAACTGTCAAAAAATTCAAAATTGAGGATGTCTTGTTTTCGTCACTATTTGTATGAGAAAATCACAATATTTGTAATTTTATACGCCCCAGAGATGTGTGTAGTGACTTTCTTAAAAAATATCAGTGCTAACGCATTTACTGCTCTGTTTGCAATAGCAAAATTGTGGCTCCTAAACCATTTGGAGGAAGTAAATCGATTATCAAGAAGTTTATAGGTTATGATTCTAGTAAACAAACACCAATTTTCAAACACCAAAATTTTCTGTACAGGTAAATACAAATAATACTAATGAAATACATTCAAAATCATAGTTAAACGTTATGTTTTATCATTCTTGATTGTTTTCAGGTTTTCTTCACACTTGTTAATAATGGAGGCAGTGTTTAGGTACTTAGACGGTTAAAACTATTTAACGAGAATTGCAAACCCTGATATCAATGATTCAACCCATTTGGCAAATGTAAAGCCAGTTATTATTGGTACAATTTTAAGTGAAGTAAAAAAATGTTCCTGGGCATGGCAAATCATAATCATACATTATTACACTCATTGTCATTGTCATTCTTTGGGCCTAAGCCCGTATCTCAAAATAGGTAAGCAGCACCATTTAATTAGCATTGAACTGGGCAGATCTGAATAGATATCAATACTGCTGATAGGACAATTTAGTTGTTGGTGATAAGAACCTTCAATTATTATTAGTAGTCCCGCAGCATCATGTTATGCTCATAAAGCTGCTTGGTCTCCAATCTGAAATCAAATTAAGAGGGTTCATGCAGAAATAGTATGATTTTATGAGTAGGTTTATATGTATTTACTAAAAGGTATGCGATTATTTCTGCAACAAATCTTCAAAAAATATTTTTGAGGTTATCTTTGTATTCCTTTCGCGGTATGTATAATGTTTGCTTTTTCAGTTTTGGTATAAACTATGGTTTTCCCTTTTTTAGTTAAAAGCATTTTTCATACTGCGATCGCCAACCCGCCTGCCAAACGTGGCGATTATGGCAAAACCCCTCATGGTTATGAAACCCACGAGGGACGCCTGTGTCCTGCAGTGGGCGTCAAATTGCTGATGATGATGATGATGATTTCTTGACGCTTTTATGTCGAATTTTCATGCAAAAATCCGAAAATAAGCATCATTCATAAAACAAAACAAACATTGACGGGGAAAATCTCTGTAGCGCCATCTGTAAATAATTTCGTGTTGCCATCCCCATTATAAACCAGAGCTACATTTGTTAGAAACTCCTATGTTGCGTGTTGAAATTTCTAATACATTTTTAAACGAAATTTTCATGTTCATCAAAACACTGTACAATCCTATTTTATTTATATTCAAACTGCGTGAAGGTATTTATGATATCAAAATAAACAATTTGAGGCTTAACTGTACATTAAGAAATATTAGCGTTTCTTAACCCCAAGAGTTAATTAACCGGCTCGATTCTCTATGAATTATTCACAAATTACCACGAACAACGTATTCTAGTTAGGGTTGGCAAGGGTCAGGCTTTAGCCAGATACACAAATCATTGGTGCCAAATTTAGCTTATTTTTTTATAATAAGGGTGGTTTTTATTTTATCCTCAGTGGATTAATTTTAGAATGAGACTAAATTAAGTTTTGTCATTATAAACCAAATGATCATCGCATGCGACACATATTTTGGCGAGTCAACAACGCATATAAATGTTAAGTGTATTATTTAGTTGTATTATGGTCTTGCTGTTTTGTTGTCTGATTTCATGTTATTTATTATAACTGATTAATTTTGTAACAAAACTGTAAATCGTTTGTGAAAACGATATCAGACTTCTCTTATTATGTAAAGCTGAAGCTTTACAAAAAGTAATGTTGCTTTGAAAATGTAGATAAATAGATAGATAGAGAAGACTTTATTGGACATAAAATGGAAATTTCATAGATATTTCTAAACTTAAGAGTACAGACAGCGGCCTTACAACTAAAAGTGATCTCTTCCAGACAACCTGTCACGTTACCGAGGGTTATGTGAAGGCATAACCCTTGGTAACGGAAGCTAAAGAAATAAAAAGAGAGATTTAGAGATGTAAAAATGTAATCATCAAAACCCCCTAACCTATAATTAAACAAAAAAACTTAATAATAATAAAAACATCAAAAAATATGTACAAAAGCAACCTTAGGTCGGAGAGGCAGGCCGTGGAGTCAGGTCGTGGAGACGGGCAGGCAAGTTGCGAAGGCAGGCCGTGGAGACGGACAGGCAAGTTGTGCAGGCAGGCCGTGGAGACGGGCAGGCAAGTTGCGAAGGCAGGCCGTGGAGACGGGCAGGTAAGTGACGGAGACAGGCCGTGGAGAGATAGACAGGAATTCAGGTAAGATTCTTGAAGTATCACTCAGGTAAGACTCTTCAAGTAGGACTCAAGTGAGATTCTTCAAGTAGGACTGAAGTGAGACTCAAGTAGAGCTCAAGTAAGACTCTCAAGTAGAACTGAAGTGAGACTGACGTAGGGCTCAAGTAAGACTCTCAAGTAGGACTGAAGTGAGACTGCCCCGGAAAGCCTTCTTGGGCGGCTTTTATACCCCAAAAATAGTTCGATTCTAATATTCAAATTTGATCTGAATCTGCGTCAGAATTCTTCTGGAAGTTTCTGGATCCTGTTCCAAATCCATAATTTCAAATTCTAGATCTTCTTTCTCTTTCTGCATTAAATTCATAATTTCGATTTAGAATGCGAGTAGTCTTCTAGAAGTCTCCATAGGCCAGAAGTTTCCTTATTCGACCTTCTTAGTATGACGATTATTTGACATAATTTAGAAAAATAAAGAACAATATTCAAATAAAAGAATTATCTGACTACCAGTTGAATCGTTGACAGTAAAGCAAAATACAATATTTGCAATGTGAAAAGTGGAAAAATAATTAGAAATACGTATTAGCTTTGAAATAATAGTGAACCAATCTTATGTTTTCGTTCGTGATAACATGAAAATGTTGTGAAATTGGATTTCAGTGGTTCAGCTTGGACAAAACGTAAGTCTTTTTTGCATTAATAGAAAGAGTAGGGTGCTAGGCAATAGAATCGCGCTAGACGCGTAAGCTGATCCCTACAAACCTTAAATGTATTTTAATGTATCTTCGCGATCCAATTTATAAAGTGATGTGTCCGGCTCTTAGAGCAATTTGTGCGGCCTAACATAGTACCGAATTCAGTTTTACAAGAACACTATTGTAAAAGAACACAATAGTTAAAACTTTTTATTACAAACTTTTTATACTAACAAATTAAAACGCCCCCAGACATATCCGACCTAAGGATAACCATGACGCTGGCAGCATTAGCGCGCTGCACAACGAGGAATATCTTTTTACTTATTAAATTCGATTTTTGCATTTTAAGGCCGTCAGGCCAATCCTAATCCTAGTACACAGCCGACGCGGTTTACATAATATACAGTGATATAAGGACCAGGTGTTCCGTCTCATACGTTCTATCAAGCTTGAGCAATGAGCATGACGGTGTTATTTTCGTTTGATGGAATCAACAAATCTACTAGCCGGAATTTTGTGAGCTTATCGGATGCTTAACATAATTCGGTTCGGTGAACTGGTTCGGCATTTTAACCTTTTGCTGCTTCCATAATAGGGTTAGCGGCCTACCGAAAAGATACTGAGAGTTTCAGATCATTTTCACGTCAAGAAAGTCTCGATAGCTTTGGTGCCAGACTAACTAAATAATATTAATAATAACTTCCATATAATACTAGACCTGGTCCCAAACGAGGATACCCTGTGCAAACATGAAAGTACACCAAGAATGCTAAAAGTTTTTTAAAAAAAATATTATTATTATTAATTCCTGAATGAAATCATTTCTCATAGAATTTTTCTACAATAATCCCTTAAAAATACGAAAATGGTAAATATAACGTCGTTCCGCAAAATTCCTACAATATAGGTGATTCGAACCCAACCATATGTGTAAATATAGTTTTCACTTCTCATGCTCTAAAAGTTCGTCTTTATGTCGTGCGTAGGCGACATAAAGTCGCTTTTTATGCTCTAGCTAGAGCATAAAGTAAAATCTTCGTCGAAGACCAAGGCAATCGCTGCAACAGCCACACGAACATCTTTAACTTCATACAACAACCTCTTTATTTTATTTCGTTTCGTTCGTATTCTAAGACCAAGGCAAAGATACCAACAGCCAAAGTACACAATAAAACTTCATGAAATAAACTTATAATTTGTATTTCGTCTCATTTATTATTTTTTATATTTGTTTATTTTTCAATTTAGTAGATCAGTATAGTATTTAAGCCATAACAACAACTTATCATAGTTATAAAAAGAAAATGTTTTTATAACTGAGCAGTATGTAACGACCTTAAGTCAGGTGTCACGTCCCTACAGAAAAAAAAAAGAAAAAAAAGTTAATTGGCGGGAACCATAATTATTTTTTCATTGTAATATTTGTGTTACAACTTAAAATTGTTTTTTGATTAACGATAAATAATGTCGTCAATCGAAGTGAAAAGTAGAGTGTACAACTCGTCCATAAAACCCATTTTACACTCGACTTTATATCTATCCTCGCTCGCAAGCTCGCTCGGATGGATAAACGTCTCGAGTAAAATGGTGCGTTTTATGCACTTGTTGTACAATCTACTATTTTATTACGTATACGTATTGTAGGATATATATCAGCATATTTATAGTGCCCGTCTATACATTCGCATGACATTTCATTAGTATTTATACATTTATAATCTGTCATTATTATTGTATTGTTCCGGGTGCCCAAGAATAAAACATCAAACGGTCCCATTGCTGGTGATGTGTTGTTCATAGCACACGCCAGCAATGTATGCAGAGTTAGTGACCCTTTTTTGTTCCCACGGAGGCACAATGTCCTCATTGGTTTGTTAGATTACTGTTTTTTATTCTTGTTGTAATTAGTTATATAGATTCTATTATTTTGTATGTGTGTGCTTTTGTAGCAATGTAAATAAATTCTTTCTTCCTTTCTTCTTCTAAGGTGATTGAGGCAAAAAACTTTCATCACCAACATGTCAGGAATAACACTAGACATGATACTTCTAACATTGCCACGTACTCTGGATGTAATAACTAGCCTCGTAAACAAATCTATTGAAACTGGTTCTTTCCCCGATCTATGGAAGATTGCAAAAGTCAAACCAATACCAAAGAATAATAATCCAACGCAATATAAAGATCTTAGGCCAATAAGTATCCTGCCCTTCTTGTCTAAAATTATTGAAAAAGTTGTTTGTTTGCAGTTGTCAGAGTACTTAGCTGTCAATAATATTCTTCCACATAAACAATCAGGATTTAGATCTGGTAGGAGCACAGCAACAGCTCTAATGGACGTTGTGGATGATATTTTAGCGGGACAAGACGTAGGAGAGGGAACAATCCTGGTCTTGCTTGACTTTTCCCGTGCTTTTGATACCATAAGCCCGACTTTGCTTTTGTCCAAACTAGCTTACTATGGCTTTGATAATAATGCAATGAAGTGGATGTCAAGTTACCTAAGTAACCGGTCCCAGAGTGTTGAGGTGTGTAACAAGGGTGGTACTAGGAAACATTCCATTTCATCAACGCTTACAAAGGGAGTTCCACAAGGTTCAATCCTCGGGCCGGTGCTTTATATCCTTTACACTGCTGACTTGCCAAATTCAATTCTTAACAGTAGATATCACCTGTACGCTGATGATCTGCAAGTTTATAGATCTTTTGAGCCTGGTGGGGCAGCAGACGAAATATCAAGATTGAATATGGAACTTGAACAAATTTCACAATGGTCTATCAAAAATTGCCTAACATTAA
This sequence comes from Yponomeuta evonymella, assembly GCA_963969515.1. NCBI lineage: Eukaryota > Metazoa > Arthropoda > Insecta > Lepidoptera > Yponomeutidae > Yponomeuta > Yponomeuta evonymella. The sequence goes on from OZ018349.1 coordinate 5,797,784, forward strand.
ATCCAACCAAATCAAAATTTATGGTTCTAGGTACAAAATCTCAGATAGAAAAAATAAATTGTTGTGCGCCACAGCTAAAAATTGGAGACGTAGCTATAGAAAAAGTTACTGAAGCACGAAACTTGGGAGTGCTGATGGATGATAAACTTAGATTTGAGAAGCATGTTCTGGAGACAGTGCGGAATTGTTACTATAGACTACACGTACTTTACAAAATACGAATATATCTAAGCATAGATAAGAGAATTCAACTGTGTGAATCTTTAATATTATCGAAACTCAACTATGCCGATACGGTCACTGGTGGTTGCTTATTGAGCAGAACGAAGAAGCTGATACAGCGAATGCAAAATTCATGCGCAAGGTTTTGTTTTTCCACTCCTCGCAGAGCGCACATCACTCCTTATCTAAATAGCAACAATCTGCTTAATATGGAATCACGCCGTGCTTTACACTTCGCGAGTTTGCTGTTTGGAATTATAAAAAAACAGAGTCCCTCATATTTATACAATAAGTTAGAATTTAGTCAGCGTCAGTCACGTGTTCACCTACTATTGGTCTGTCCACTTCATCACTCATCGGCATTTCGAGGAAGTTTTCGTTACAGTGCCACTAAATGCTGGAACAACATACCGCCTCCTATTAGATACTCTCCTTCTATTAATTGTTTTAAATTTAAATTCAAACAATATTTATTAAAATTACAGAAAGAGAAATAGTAATGAAATATTGTACATCTTTTATATCTAAATAATCTTTTATATCTAAATTATCAAATTATGCTATCTCTAGGTGGTTGGTGCGACCAATATATTTTCGTACATTTGATATTATCTGTCATCTACCAAGTTGGCCTTCTCAAAATACTGCAAGTCTATATTGTAAGTGGGACCGATGGGTTTTTTTAGTTGATTTTTAGTTAGTTTAGGTTTTAGTCATAAGATTTCAGGCATCCGCTGAAAATCAGCGCCGTATCTCTCTCTGCTACGGCATTAAGCTGAGCGGAAACCTTTTTGGTACTGCTATATTAATTTTAAGCTATATTAATTTCCACTGTACCTAAAAACTGTATGAGTACCAAATAAAGATTTTCTATTCTATTCTATTCTATTCTATGTCTGAAAACTTATGTTGGTGCTTAGATTTAATGAAACGTACCTAAATCAAATAAATTGTACTTTACTCCTTGGTGGGGTGAGTTCATTCAATTAGGTTCGCAATTAAAAATTTTATTACTTGTTGCGATAAGATATACAGAGTGTATCAAAATCTTTTATCATCCCAAAGAGTGCGGTCTTGTTGTGCTTTGCACTTTTTAATACGAACTAAATTTACGATGAAGATAAGTGGAAAACTCAAAAAAAATATCTGGTGTTCCATAAAAAAACAATAAGTATCTATGACAGAAAAATATATTAGAGCTGATATTTTTACAGGGTTATTTGTGAAATCTGCAATTCCTCAATCATAAAGGTTAGAGTTTATCATTTACAACAATTTTTCTACGAACTTTTTGTTTAATTTGCCGTTTTCAAAAAATGTACTTAATTTTTTTTTTGTTTTCAGTTTTGGATTGGCTAAGTGTGATATGTAGTGCTTAAAACTACATTTATGTTTACAATAGCATGGACATTCTTCTATGCGGGAGAATTATTTACTGAAGACTGAGACATTGGTAGAGCGCGTAAAGCATGCATTTTGGGTTGTTTGAAAGCCATAGCAAAATGAACGTGCCTTAACGAAAGCTGTGGAATATGCTAGTTACTTTTTTTTAAAAAGGCTCTTCCCAAAAACATCTCGACACAAACTCGATTCTATTTGAATTACAATGATTAATTTATTTATTTAAAAACATAACTGCGGCTTTCAAACCACCCAGATATCAGCGTGTATAAGCCCATACATTTTGAAGAATATAAATCACAAAAAAATCTCACTGGAACTAAACTTGTTGTCAAACTCAAACTCTAATTGAGGTATCTCAAGAATTGAGCATTTTAAAAATAACCCTGTATAAAACTACATTTGTAACTTAATTGCGTTTTGTTGAATATTGATCAAATTCAGTTACAGGGGAATTTTCTTACGGCGATGGAAGCGTAAAATAGGAGTTTCCACAGAAGTACCCCTCCTACTGCTTCAAGTTAAGATAGATAACATTTTATTGGACACCCGTATATATTTTTATTTTTTTATTTTTATTCAATACTCGCTGGCCAGACAGACCTGCTGTTTTATGACCTTCTGTCCAAGTTTGTGATTGTTTTGTAGAACCCTACAGTAAAGAGCACTTGATTTTTCCAAAATTTTCCAATCTTCCAGGAGTGGTTCTACTCATCGAACAAGTTTTACTATTGAGATTACTAGTAAATCGCAAAAAAAAAAAAACATGTTAATGCCTTAGACAGTAGTAATTTGAATTTTGAATAAAAATCATTTTTCTGAGTTCTGAATTCTGAAAACATAGTGAGGAAACCTGAGTGTCAGAGCTATTCATATACCTCAGCACTTGAAATCGCCAATCCGCGGTGGGCACGCGTGGTGATTAAGCCCATACTCTCTCCCTGAGAGAAGGCCAGTGCCCTACAGTGGGATGTATATAGGCTGCTTATGCTTATGCTATGATTTTCTCACGGATCATATCAACAGTACATGACTAAATTTATATGACACTCGGCTGTCCCAAAAATAAACACAGCAAGGGACATTCTTTTTCAAAACTGAGACATACCCCTATTGGTTACTAATTGGTTCCATTAACCAGTAGTATAAAAATCTCAGTTTTGAAATTAAATGTCTTTTACTGTGTTTATTTTTGAGACAGCCGCACTGCCTCTTCCTATCTTATTCTAAATTATCTTAAAGTAAAAGGCTTGTACAATCTCATGAAGGCATCACCCAGCGGAATCGCAGTCACGCGGTTTTAGAAGCGAGATGTCTGAGGAGAACTCGACGCTTTCGATCCGAACGAGAAGAAGGAAAAGAAAAAATGAATTCGAACAAAATGGTAGAGAATTTTTACCGCTAAACAAACAAAATTTATCGACGAATTGTGAACCTTTTCATTTCCTTGAAGTGGGTTAAAAAGAGGGAAAACGAGAAAACCTATTCGTACAAGTATTACAACTTCAATAACAGTAGTTATCGTCCATTGAACTTTCTGTAATTTCATATTCTATGATAGAGGGCGCCTCTCCTTGACTCTCCTCCTGCGTTCATGCTATAAAAAACTTAATTTAACTTGAAAAAAGAAAGCTTTAGGGAGCAGGTGTGAGGCGGCTGATGGGTCAAACCACGAGTTATATAAAAATTTTGTGTAGCTTTTGACACTTCAAAAAAATGAGATACATTGCCTTTATTTGTGTAAATTGTTAGTATTGAAATTATGGCGACGGCATTTACTTATCATTTTGATGTACCTACTCTTACGAAAAAAAATCAAAAGAATTAGATTTTTTTATTCATGTTAATAGATATGTCCGTTTTGGACAAATTATAGTAGTGTTTAGTAATGTGTCCGAAATGTTTAATTGGTTCTGTAAAAAAATTAGTGGAAGTTATTGCAAAACGGCTACGGTTTTGAATTTCGATTTAAAACAATTGGCCTTTTTGTTGCACCTGTTGCACAAGGCTATTAGAGAGGAAACATTAGTGATCATACCATCAATGGATAACACAAGGTTTTGTTTTCTGAAAACATGGAACTTACTGGCCAGTAAAATAGTAGCCAGAGAAAAATGTTTTTTATTATTTTATATTATGGATTTTGAAAGGAACCTAAAGGTAGCCAACAGTTCGAATGCTGCAATCAACTGCTTTTAGGCCAATGCAATGGAGACTTTACTTTTAGTGGCCAAAAATAGTAGATCAAAGCTCAGTTTCTCGTACGCTAACAATTTGGTAATCTACTGTTAAAGATGTCAGTTGGACAATTTTTCCTGATGTAAGGTAGCGTAGGTTGACTCTCCCTAATTCTGTATTTCAGTAAATGAGGTCAAAAAGTAAGTAAACAAGAACAATACCAATAAAAATTTCCACACAGGATATTAATTTTTTTAGTCGCAGATTAAATTTCCCTGTGTGAGCAGGTGAGAATATTACAAAAATTTAATGCCCAGACTAGGTCAGTTATAAAAATCAGGCGGCTTCCAGCGGAAATTGAACCATGACTTTTATCTTGGTAGTTCAGCGGGTTACATCTAAACCAAAAGTTTATTTACTTGGATTAAGCCATTTTCAATAAAGCCCGGAAAGAATTAGTACTAACCCCTTCTCCAGGTCAATAATCGAAGCAAACTTCTACAAATAGAAAGGGATGTTAAGCAGAGCACAAAAAAAGAAAAAAAACCTACTCGAACCTTTTTTCAGACTCCGAAGTGGCAATCGAGAAAGGAAAGTATATCCAACGAATTGCCTACTGCAAATGATCAAGAGTTTGCTCCTTTGATTTACATTTTCTCTCTGTTGGGAAGACGCGCGACTTCTTTCTTTACTTCGGGAGTTCGGTAAGTCGTAAACCGGTTCATTAAAGTCGTGCCAGCAGTAGCAACAGTCCCACACCTGTTTGTGTTACTAGAAATGTTGTTACAGTGTCTACTCTCTTGATTCTTCTAATTCGTACAGATTTACAGTGTTATTTATTAAAACAATGAATTGCTTAGAACACTCTTAAAATGCAAATATTATAGACTTGTTACATGGTCTAAATACAATTAGGATTGACTGAGTATGACTGAGTAACATCAACGCTTCCACACAACACAAACAGGGCCTAGATTCTGTTAATGCATTGTAGTAACATGACAACTGCATGAACATGGCGGTTTTCATTTCATGGCTGCTTTAAGTCTACGCGGGCACACCCATCAAACCTTCTAGGCGTCAATGGTACGAAAAAACACGTCACGTGACCCGACAGTGTAACTGTCATTATACTACAATGCACTAACAGAATCGAGGCCCAGTTTTCCTGCCCTTCTGTTACGTAATTGTCCACTCTAACGAGTTAACCATTTGACGACTCCAAAGTCACAAAATATGTATGTATTTGACAGTTCGGAGTAGGATAAATCAGACCACTCCTTACAGTGGAGGACTTACGTAGTAGGGCCCCTAGTTCCAACTCGGATATCCTGTGCTATGGTAACCAGGCAAGGACATCACAAAATGGAAATACACCCACGCTGAGGCCATTTGTACAAATTTACGTCGGCCCCCAGTGGGAATCGAACCCACGGCCTCGGCTTAGTAACCACATGATACCGCCACACCAACGAGGCAGTCAAAAATGCAATACATCCTTAAATGTATGGAACTGGAGTTTCTTCCATAACAACCCCAGATTAACGAGTAAGAACTTGAACCTGAACTTGAACTGAACATCTAACTAGCATAGTAAATTGTAGTTCTGTGAAATGAGGCCTGGGCGCAGTGAGCACAATTTTTTTGTAATAAAATATCTTTTGAACACATTTGTAAGAATGCCTTTATTCCACGCACGAGAACCGGGGTTAACCGCTTGATCCAAGTAGACGCCCAGAGCTCAGTGGCACTATTTTACAGCAATAAAACTTTTACAACACTATTAAATGCGGAATAATTACTACTGGAATCCAACTACCTGATTCACGGGCGTCTGTTATCTGTGTTAATGGTATACCTAGAGCAAATGGTCCAGTATCTAACTAGTATGTTAAATTCTAAATGCAATACAACATTAATTGACTACATGTACGAGTATATCGCTCAGACCTAAGGTATGTAATCAAATTAAATGTTACAACTCCAAAATTTATAGATCTGAAAAGTCCTTTTCTGAACTTTTTGAGTTCTTACAGTATTCTATTGGATGTGCGATATACAGGTTGGAACAAAATTCTCATATACATATTCGATAACGGAAGCTCTACTCGTCAATACGAATACCCTTCACGGTGAGGAAAACTTCTTAATCATCAGCGAAAAAAATATCAGCCTCTACTAAAGTTACTATCTGTGGCTTTAAAATGTACGGAACATCTGATATTTGTTTCGCGATTACGAAATCCCAGCCAGGATTCGAACCCGGGACCTCTCGCATGGTATGCAGATGCACTACCGCTGCGCCACGAGGTCGTCTAAGCTCTAAATAATAATAAATAGCTCTAAATAAGGAGAAAAATATCCGATAGATAAATTAAATAGGGAATGGCTGATGACAGAGAGGAGTAGAGAGCTAAAGGGGAGGCCTTTGCCCCGCAGTGAGTCACAAAATCGGCTAATAAAAAATAAAGGGATGTCAAATGCTTTAGAATATAGGACCCCTAATTTTAAAACAGAATACAGTACATAGTGAATGTGAGAAACATTCAGATAATGTCTATTTATTCCGTTTAATTCCATGCTAGGCGGTAAATCCGTCAAATATAGAGTTATTTATTTATTTATTATTTATTTAAGGGGACAAAACAGAATTGACAAACTTATATGATAAAAAATATTAGAGTCAATATAGTACATTTTGCCAATTCCTCAGCATTTCCCACAGATAGGTAATACTTAATATAATAAATAAGTAAACGGAAAAAAGCCGACTGTCCATACGTACCAAATCAAGGGATTCATTTATACCGACAAGCACGTGTAAACACGGTTGACAACAAACACAACACAGGTGTTTTCTTACAATCGAAGCGTTCGGGAGGCCGCGCCGGATGGAAGTTTTTTGTTTTTTTTTTTTTATTTATTTACAATGTTTTAAAAATACACATTTCATTAGTTTACTGCTTCGTTATACCATTGCTCGTTTGTCTCGAAGCTAGCGTCTTCGGATATTACAGTAGTAGGTCGGTACTTGTTAAAAAATGTGTCACAATATTTAAATATTTTAGCTTATTTTAAACATCTTAACTTAGATTTTAGTCTTATTTATGAACAGTCGATTGCACTAAAACACTCTTAGACAGAAATTCGTGCCATAAACTTATGGCTATAATTGCCAGAGGCTTTAACTCCGTCTTAAGAGTGTCTTAAAATAAAATAGAATCGACTTTTTATAAATAAGACTGTCTGTAAGTAAATTTTATAAGCGGAAGTAGCGCGGTCTTGCCTCACATTCAGGAGGTCGTAGGTTTGAACCCCGGCGTGTCCGCATGTACCAATTACTTTGTTTTCTAAGTTACGTACAATTGTGAATTTGCATTAGCGTAGCGCACTCGAAATCGCCAATCCGCGGTGGGCACATTTGGTGATTAAGCCCACTACTCTCACTAGCATAGACTCTTTCTGAGAGAAAGCCTGTGCCTACAGTGTAAGGGGAGTTCAATACGTTGTGAGAATGAGGTATAAACTCCTTGGATAGAGAAAAAGAAAATACTGGCAGGCATAGCCCACTTATTTGTCAACTAAAAAAAATAAAAAAATTCTGATGCTCTTTTGTTTTTTCAATCATAGAAGGTTCTTACTAGTATTCTGTCGCAACGAGTAATTGAAAATGGAGAAAATTTAAGTTCGCGCGGTAATTAAATATCTATGTTAGAATAATTTTACTACGGTACAAGTAAATCAAGACTTGCAAGATACGTTAGGGGTTCATGCTCCTCCTTATTCTACGGTTACGCGTTGGTGTCCTGAGTTTAAGAGGGGAAGAACATCCACTCGCGCTCAGGGTGCCCTACGACTGCAGTAACTGAAGAAATGATAAAAAATCTTTAAAAAAATTGTTAAGGCAGATCGTTGTACTATTGTTTGTTTTATAGCTGAAGAACTGAAGATTTCAATAGGGAGTGTTCATAATATAATACATGACCATTTGGGAATGATAAAAGTCTCAGCGTGTTGGGTGCCTAGAATGCTAACGCCGAACAAAAAGTTCATAATATAATACATGACCATTTCGGAATGATAAAAGTCTCAGCGTGTTGGGTGCCTAGAATGCTAACGCCGAACAAAAAGTTCATAATATAATACATGACCATTTGGGAATGATAAAAGTCTCAGCGTGTTGGGTGCCTAGAATGCTAACGCCGAACAAAAAGTTCATAATATAATACATGACCATTTCGGAATGATAAAAGTCTCAGCGTGTTGGGTGCCTAGAATGCTAACGCCGAACAAAAAGTTCATAATATAATACATGACCATTTGGGAATGATAAAAGTCTCAGCGTGTTGGGTGCCTAGAATGCTAACGCCGAACAAAAAGTTCATAATATAATACATGACCATTTCGGAATGATAAAAGTCTCAGCGTGTTGGGTGCCTAGAATGCTAACGCCGAACAAAAAGTTCATAATATAATACATGACCATTTCGGAATGATAAAAGTCTCAGCGTGTTGGGTGCCTAGAATGCTAACGCCGAACAAAAACGAACCAGGCTGAGAATTTCACAAAGCTGTTTGGAACTGTTACAAGATCCTGATCGGTTTTTGGATCGATTTTTAACAGCTATGGTTGAAACATGGCTGGTCAAGCCTAAACGAACCTAAAATAAAAAAAAAACAATCCATGACTTGGAAGAGACCATCATCACCGACCCCTAAGAAATTCAAGGCTGTTCCATCCACCGGCAAGATCTTGGGTTCTGTTTTTTGGGACAGCCAAGGGGTGGTAATGATTGAATACCTCAGTCATGGAGCCCCTTTTACGCGGAATATGTACGCAGAACAAATCCAAAAGTTGCGTGACGAAATACTCGCTAAAGTTGTTTTGTTTCGTCAAGATAACGCCCCAGCGCACAAGTCCAAAGTTGCGATGGCTGCCATCAATGATGCTGGCTTTGAATTGGTGGAACATCCTCCATATTGCCCAAACCTTGCTCTTAGTGACTTTTATCTATTTCCGAGATTGAAAAAATCTAAGAGGCCATAAATTCAACGATGATGACGCAGTGATCGCCGCAGTAAAGGTTCTTTAGAGAATCAAGATCAAGATCTTTTTAAAAAAGGAATTTTTATTTTAAAAAAAGATATGCTAAAAGGTGACTATGTTGATCTTGTTTATTCTCACTTCTTATTGAACCCCCCTGTAGTGTATATACATCTATCTGTAACTCTGTCGTCTCGAGTAGCGCACGCGCGGGACGCGGGGCGGGGGGAAACCATTGGTCACCGACCGCCGCGGAGTGGAGACGTGTGTGCTTGCTGCGAGCCGATATTGTGATTTCCACAGGTTTGTCTTAGGGTACACTACATGTGGCGACGAGGAAAACTGTGAGTAATTTTTGTGATTTTTATTTTTGTGGAGAAGGAAGGCTAGCTTAGCTATGTTATACTATTATCTAGCCCGATCAGAGTAATGGACTTACTTGCACGTTGCTGGCACTTACCCACTATTCATATCAGACAAACCACAATTCAAATTAATACAATGCATTTCAGGTATTTATACCCTTTCGCCTAGCAGATAGGATACGCTATGTTAGTTTCCATTCCATTCCATAAGGCCGGCAACAGGTTCATAATCGTTCTCATAGTATAAATTGTTTACATTAAAGATTTTTAGGTGTTATTACTGGACCACAGCGGCTTATCGCGTGCGGAATAAGTGCGAGTATCGAACAAACAGAATGAACTAAACCCAGTGTCACACACAGCACAATACACACCAGTGTTGCAGACTATAGCTATCTATGAATGTTATACAATTCATGCAAGCTTGCTTACGCTATTTAGTTCTTAAGGAAAAGGCGAAACCCGTCAATTCAGAGATCCTTACCTTCACCTTGTACTTTAATCATCATAATATACCTACTATATCTACTTGGGTTCGAACCCCAAGATTGTTTCTGAAGGAGAAGTGGGTAACTACGTAAGCTATTCTAACTTAAGAATATTCTCTTCATAATTCCCGATGTATTCGCGTTCTACCTATTTTAGATAGATTGCTGTTTTGCAATGGTGGTCCTACTTACTAATAAGATGCGCCTGACTCTATATACAACCGCTCACTACCTACAACAAAGTATCTTACGTACCTACCTATTTGTGTTTTGCCTACGGATAGTCTGTCTCTGGTTTGATTTTGTTCTCGAGTTCGATGGATACCTAACTGCTTTCATAGAGAGGAACATTGTATTCTCGTACCTATAGGTTGTATAAATACGTTAGTATTAAAGTAAACAAACGAAAACTTGCAAACGCGGTTGTTGTTTTATTTAATTGACAAAATACGTTTAGAGATTTTTACGGTGAGCAGATTTACCTGCTGGGCATTAAATTGCGGCTAAGCATTAAATTGCGATCAAGCATTAAATTGCGACTAAGCATTCAATTGCGATTGAGCATTAAATTGCGACTGAACATTAACGTTTAGAGATTTTTAGGGTGAGCAGATTTATCTGCTGGGCATTCAATTGCGACTGGGCATTAAATTGCGGCTAAGCATTAAATTGCGATCAAGCATTAAATTGCGACTGAGCATTCAATTGCGATTGAGCATTAAATTGCGACTGAACATTAACGTCTAGAGATTTTTAGGGTGAGCAGATTTATCTGCTGGGCATTCAATTGCGGCTAAGCATTAAACTGCGGCTAAGCATTAAATTGCGATCAAACATTAAATTGCGACTGGAAATTGAAATTGCAATGATATTTTGTTATTCATGAACACTAATATAAAAAATTAGAACCGACAAGCATTAAATTGCGGATACCCATACAAACATTAAATTGCGAAGTGGTTATGGTATAGAAATTTAATTGCGGACATACCTACCCCAAACTTAGCATTCAATTGCGAAAAGTTTTACTTGAGTTAGGGATTAAGCTGAATGTATATCATTGTATGTAACATATTAAGTCACTATGTCTGCAGGTAGCCAATGGCACTGTACAGTATAGAAAAGTTCGAATGTGAAGGGGAGGTTGGTTCAGTCTCCGTTCGATGGGAAAGATGGAAAAGAAGTCTATATATTTACCTCGAGGCGGCTGGCATAGATAACGATGCAAAGAAAAGAGCCAGTCTATTGCATTTTGGTGGAGCTGAGTTACAGGAGATCTTCTACAACATCCCGGGAGCCAATGCACAAGAAGGCGACCTCTTTAACATTGCGATCCAAAAGTTGGACAGTTACTTTGCACCTAAACAGAGCAAGGTATATGAGCGACATTTGTTCAGACTTATAAAACAGGAGCCAGATGAGAAATTTGAAAAATTTCTTGTCAGACTGAGATTACAAGCAAAAAAATGTAAATTTGAAAATAAAGAAGTTGAGCATATTATAGACCAAATCACTGAAAAGTGTAAGACAGACGAACTGAGAAAGAAGATTTTGAAAACAGGCGACAAGATTACTCTAGATGAAATAGTAGCAGAAGCAAATGCACTAGAGGCTATAGATCGCCAATTAGAAACTTTTGGCACAAAACTCGCTGAAAATCAGTCAATCAACCGAGTTGGTACAGAGACATGGAAGGAGAAACAACCCAAACGTACATTAGAATGTAGCAGATGCGGAAGTACCAAACATTTGGCCCGAGACAGCAGCTGTCCTGCAAAAGGAAAGGCTTGTCTAAAATGTGGGATCACAGGACACTTTAGAAATCAATGTCGGACTAAACAAACGCAGAAAAGAAAACTGGAAGGAAAACGATCAACAAACTATAGTTTTGGAACAAGTAAGAAAAACAGAACAACAAATAACGTTGACGAAACTGCAAATATCACCACTGATGACTACATTTTTAATATTGAAAACGATGTAAAGGTTACATGTAACATAGGCGGAACAAACGTGGATATGTTGATAGATTCTGGCTGTAAACACAATTTAATAACAGACCAAACCTGGAAGATGATGAAGAGGAATAACGCCCGAGTTACTAATCAAGATCCAAACCCTGGTAAAACGTTCGTAGCCTACGGAAGCGCGACACCGCTAAAGCTGTTAGGATCATTCGATGCAGATATAAAATTATTTGGGACATTAATGAACACGACGTTCTATGTGATCGAAAATGGTACGCGCGACCTTTTAGGGCGTGTGACGGCGACGTCATTAGGGGTACTTCAGATAAATCTAGACATCAACCATATCGAGACCGAGGCATTTCCAAAATTCAAAGATGTTTTAGTTACAATCCCAATTGATGACGCAGTAAAGCCAGTTGCCCAGCCGTACCAAAGGGTCCCTATTCCGCTTGAAGAGAAAGTTGAAAAGAAACTAAACGAGCTATTGAAAAAGGATATAATCGAAGAAGTCAAAGGTCCTTCCAACTGGATCTCGCCTATAGTACCGGTGCTAAAAGACTGCGGGGATATCAGATTATGCGTTGACATGCGTCGAGCGAATACAGCTATACAACGTGAAAACCATCCACTACCAACAATGGATGAACTGCTACCAAAGGTCAAAGACGCCAAGATCTTTAGTAAATTGGACATAAAAGATGCATTCCATCACATAGAGTTACACCCAGACTCAAGACACATCACGACCTTCATCACCAACAAAGGTTTGTTTCAATATAAAAGGATGATGTTTGGCATCTCGTGTGCACCGGAAATTTTCCAAAAAACATTGGAACGAATCCTTATATGCTGCGAAGGAGTCATCAACTTTATTGATGATATCTTGACGTTTGGAAAAGATTTGGAAGAACACGACTGGAGACTAAAAAAAAGTATTGGCAGTATTAAAAGAACACAATGTAATGCTGAGGGAAGACAAATGCATTTTCAGGATTAAGAAGGTCAACTTCCTAGGTCATGAACTGACGGAACATGGAGTCAAACCACTCGACAAGTACATATCAGCAATAAAAGATTTAAGGGCCCCAACAAATATTGCTGAGTTGCAGAGTTTTCTGGGCTTGGTGAATTATGTGGGAAAATGGATACCCCACCTGGCAACAGTAACAGAGCCATTAAAAGAACTGCTGCGGAAAAGAACGGGAAGAAATACTGACATCCAACATGACTGGAGAGAATCCCAGAAAAAAGCATTTGATGATCTCAAAGCTGCACTTATGAGAGTACCAAACTTAGGATATTACAACCCCCATGATAAGACGATAGTCGTTGCAGACGCAAGCCCCGTGGGTTTGGGTGCAGTACTGGTACAAACTAATAACAATGGTCCCAGAATTATCGCATTTGGTAATAAAACCCTTAGCAGCTGTGAACGTCGATATTGCCAGACAGAAAAAGAGGCCTTAGCGTTAGTGTGGGCAGTGGAACACTTTAACATGTTCCTTTATGGCAAAGTATTTGAACTAATAACAGATCATAAACCCTTGGAGGTTATATTCGGCCCGAAAGCAAAATCTTGCGCCCGCATTGAAAGGTGGGTATTAAGACTGCAATCCTATAATTTCAAGGTGAAATATAGCCCAGGAAAAACTAACATAGCCGATCCGTTATCAAGACTCTGTAAAGTGGCAGAAAACCCGACGGCTGTATTTAAAGACCATGTTCAAACCATTACCGAATCTGCACGCCCAGTAGCCATTCCATTACAAGAGATCACCGAGAATTCCCTTCAAGATGCGGAGATACAGAAGGTTAAAGAGGGTCTATATAATGACAATTGGGACGAAACCGTTAAAGCTTATAAAATTTTTCAGAACGAATTATGCTTCTACGGTGATATCCTCCTGCGAGGGTCAAAAATCGTGATCCCAACTAAGTTACGCGAAAGAGTTTTGAGAGCTGCCCATGAAGGGCATCCTGGTATAGTCGCGATGAAAGGGAGACTAAGAACCAAAGTATGGTGGCCTAAGTGCGATAAAGATGCTGAAAATATCTGCAAAGCCTGTAAAGGTTGCATTCTGGTTTCTGCTCCCAGCCCTCCAAACCCTTTAAAAAGAAGAGTTCTACCATCCGAACCATGGGTCGACATAGCGATCGATCTTATGGGCCCGTTACCAAGTGGTGATTACATCCTGGTCGTTGTGGACTATTACAGAAGATATAAGGAGGTGAAAATATGCAGAACCATAACAAGTTCTGAAATTATCGGACTGCTGAAAGACATTTTTAGCAGACTTGGCAATCCAGTCTCGATCACAGCAGATAACGGGAGACAATTCTCTAGCCAGGATTTTAAGAATTTCTGCTCAGAAAGGAACATAAAGCTGTACAGCACAATTCCTTATTGGCCTCAACAGAATGGAGAAGTCGAGCGTCAGAACAGAGATATCCTAAAACGCCTTAAGATATCCCAAGTGGAAAAAAAGAACTGGAAAGAAGCTCTTCGTGAGTATATGGTGATGTACAATAGTACACCTTACACGGTTACTGGAAAAACACCCGCAGAACTATTCTTTCGACGACAATTTCGGGACAAACTGCCAATGATTCAAGACATGACGCATATAACTCAGAAGATTTGGAAATGAGGGACAGAGATAAAGAACAAAAGGAAAAAGGAAAGGAATACGCGGATAGAAAGAGAAGAGCTACAAGTTGTGAATTAGGAGTTGGGGATAAAGTATACGTGAAGAACATGAATAAAGAAAACAAACTGAGTTTAAACTATGAACCCGATACACATACGGTGGAAGCAAACAAAGGAGGTGACATTAGTCTGCGGAATGATGAAACTGGCCAGCGGATTAGGCGGAATGTAGTACATCTTAAACGAGTAGAAGGACCACAGAACACAAAAATAAGGAGAAGTGTTATTATGGCCCGTTTGCTAGAAAACCGATGTCGCCACTTACTCACACAGCTACAGTTTTCTCATAATCTGTATTTGATTACAACATAAACAACCGGCTCACGATTCGCTGTTAACACAAATGAAACAGCCAATGAGAAGAGCAGCACAACATTAGGGATGGGAACGAAAAAGTACATTATCGATTATACTTTAAAAAAATTGTACATCGTACAAAAATTTTTTTGTACATTATGTCGATTTTTTTCTTGCCATCTATACCGTCTATACCTAAATAGTAACTAATTATTTCTTTATGTCGCGTAGTCTGTAACTACTTTATTTCGTTGAAGTAATCCTTTGCAAAAGGCTGCCTAAGGTTTTATTTTTACAGGCTTTGCCTACCAATGTGTTAATTCCTAAATATGTCAGTTTTGTTCATACCTACCTATCGTATAATTCGTGAATTCTGTTTCATCGTAAATTCTAATCATACAAATATTCTAAATGTCAAAGTTTAGAGACCATTTGCTGATAAACGTTAGGCTTGAATTATACAGAAACTGCGTAGGTATGTAAGGTTAAGGGACAGCGCAAGCATCTTGCCGCTTAAAAACGTTTTTATACCTACAAAATGTAGGTATGAAAACCTACATAGGCGACGAAACGACGTTGGCTGTGCCGCGCCGCTTGAATATAATTCAAAACATATCGCCTACGTAATTTTTGTTTGAAGCGGCAAGATGCCTGCGTTTTGCCTTCACCTTCCGCGTGTTTTTGTATAGCGCACACTTTAAAAAATCTAGAACTACGTATTTTAACTCGTGAATTAATGAGCGTGACTGTAGATGTTTCTGAGTTTAGATTGAAATTTTTAATGCCTTGGTGGGTGATAACTGTGATGGGAACATAAAAAACATTCTTAATAATATCACATAAATAATAATATTTTTATTAACTTGTGAAAAATACATTAGGTAGTAAGAACTCAAAGAAACTTGTGAAACATAAACTTAAAGAAACTTTCAAAACACATTTACATTAAAAAGATAACATCATCGTACGACTGAGATCCTGCAGAGAATATTTTAATGTCCCCTAAAATGTAAATATTTATTTAGAACTTGACACTTATTGACATGGTTCAATGTTTTGCGTGATTTCTTTTTTCGGGGTTTTTCTTCAATTGACATAAATCTACCAGTTTCTGAGACTTCAGCAACTCGTTGTTGTATCTAAAATACAAAAAGTATGCATTTGTAAAAAATCTAATATTTTTTTCTTTAATTATTTACAGGGGTCTTTGACATTCGCAGTATTCTTTGACAGAAAAAATATCCGTTACAAGGGGATCTAAAATAGTAAATAAATTATGAAAATATTAAAAGCATTACCTGGTCACCTGTTATTTCTTCAGGAACGCATGTTTCAACAGTAACAGTATCCTAAACTTTCTAATACGGATTTAAAATATTAAATAAATTATGAAATTATTGAAAACACTTCATTTACTTTATTTTAAATTAATCGAATTTCATTTATAAGATTATTTAGAACCCCTCTTTAGCATCTGGAAACATTTCTCCGTAAAATGGATGGAGCAACCGGTATTTGATTTGAGAGGAAGCCAGTTAGGCCCTCTCCCTGTATTTTCAATCCATTTATCATTCCTATTAGGGTCTTTGGGAAACCTGAAATTAAACTTTTTTGAAATACGTGGTCAAAACTAAGCCTGTTCATATTACAAAATCTGCAACTAAAATAAAAGCTTCCTTAGCAACTGAAGTCCACGTGGACGGAGTCGCGGACAATAGCTACCTAGTCGTACATTATAATTGGTTCTAGTAATTTTGGAAGTCTGGACGAACGAGTGTAAATGCGACGAAAGTATCGATACTTAATCAGTCTGCAAAGAAAGCAACTACCCCATCACTATGACTCCCGCTGACACCTACTGGTGACTTTGACAGTTCACGGCAAATACATGCGGCCGTACCACGAAACATCGCATACAACAATAGTCAGTTTCGCGAGACGGTCCATTGCGGGCCTGCTTTTCCAAGTTAGAAAACCTTTACGAAAATTCTACATAAAAACAGCAATGGAGTAAACCCGACGATATAAATACGTCTTATTTATGTTCTTAGTACTGGAGTGCATATTGCACAGGAAAATTATTATAATTATGATTTTTCGTAGTTTAAAGATGGATATAGTGAGTAAAATAGGCTTAACGGTGAAAAGACACTGCACTGTTATTTGAATAGCATGTATCACAGCGATTTCTGTAGGTAATCAGGCATTTTTCACATATGTTACGGCGATAGCGGGCGCGAGGCGATTGACGGCCATATTTAAAAGTTTCGCCGAGGTTAGCCCAACCGGGCTAACGTTGATCGACAGTGCCACGCCCATAAGGCACTTCTCCTTCTTTTTGTGTTCTGAGAGAAGGACAATGGAAAGTAGAGCAATCAAATTCTGATTGAATACAATTGTTGATTTGGAATATGTGTTGATGATGAGTGATATAATTTGTGGTACGTAAATAAATAAAAAATATTGATTGTACTGGTCGAGTATTTATTTACTATTGATTAGATGATCAAAATCTAAATATTTAAATCGAAATCTATTAATCAACAAATCAATTGATAAGGAAGGGATGTAGTGTATATACATCTATCTGTAACTCTGTCGTCTCGAGTAGCGCACGCGCGGGACGCGGGGCGGGGGGAAACCATTGGTCACCGACCGCCGCGGAGTGGAGACGTGTGTGCTTGCTGCGAGCCGATATTGTGATTTCCACAGGTTTGTCTTAGGGTACACTACACCCCCTATTATATGTATAGGCAGCATTATTATTCTTTTTTATATTTTTAGGTTTTCGTACCTCAAAAAGAAAAACCGGAACCCTATAAGGTAAATATGCACAAACTTAGTATAGTTATAACGCCCCCAAATTTTTCTTTCGAGTTGTCGAATAGACGCCTAATTTGGCGCACCAAATCTTGACGTTTGCGATAGCAATAAATGTGGAATTTGACAGACGCACATGGCGAAATAATAAGGGTTCCTTGTTGATTACGGATAGTGAGGTTCAAAGTAGAGTAGGTTGCATTTGTTTACACGATGTAAAACTCGATTGACAGGTGGCGCCACTGGCGGCCACACTGGCATCTACACCTATATCGTGTCTTTTCCTAAAAAGAGGAGCACGTTTACCTCTTTTTTGTGTTCCGTACCTCAAAAGAAAAAACTGAATCCTTATAGGATCACTTTGTTGTCCGTCCGTCCGTCTGTCTGTCAAGACCCCTTATCTCGGGAACGCGTGGAGGTATCGACTTGAAATTAAAACCATATATGCTCAAGTCTACTGTCTCTTGAAGCTATGAAAAATCAAACTTCTAAGTTAACGCAAAAAAAGATACTGCCAAACCAAAATGTATGGGGTAGTTTCCGTTGACTTTGGCAAGTAATATCGTCTTATAATACAAGTACAGGGAAAAGTCTGAAAACAATACATTAGTAATTAAATTCGGGAAAAGCTCGGGAAAAACATCGAGAGTCGATTCTAGACTCGGCTCGCACTTGTCCCGTTCTCTTAATGTATTGATAGTTTCCAAAATTTTGAAACTTGCAAAAATCCAGATTATTATCGCTTCGCGATAACAGAGTCCGACCGATGGATTTTGTCCCGGCCGGGCTGACACCATAACACGTAGTGTGGTTAGGTTATACTTTTCTCAATTTAATAATTTACTTTTCGTAATGACGATGTTTAATTAAAAAGCGTACGAGAAGCTATAAAAGACGAGCTTCTTGGCAATCTCGGTCGGACCTTAATTAAAATGTAACAAATCGTAGGTAAATGTGGCAAATTTGGAGCGAGCCCATACCTTACGTTCACTGTAGATGGCACTAAACCAAGCTAATTCATTACCATACGAGTATCAAAACTGCTACCATCCGGGTGGGTGGGTCGACAAATGCGTCGATTTATTTGCGTCGCAGAAGTATTTCAATCCTTGCAGACGACCCAAAATGTTATAGAAGCTCATCTTAAATCCCATTCAAGCATTAACACTAGAAAGACGGGAACAGTCATTTGACTGCAATTTGAATTTAAATGTTAAATAATTCACAAATCATTTGACCTAACGTATTGAAACTTTGTGACTTTTATTAATATTAGTAGTTAAATGAAACTATGTATGAAAATAACTCACATCGCTTTTGTTTATTATTTAAAATCTTGATATACCGACAAAGACGGCGGCAGTCATTTGACGGCTGAGATCCGATAAGTGTTTATAATTGTTATGTGAGAGGGTAGAACATAAATTAGGTACGTTTATCAGTTGTTTGTAGTTTGTTAGTCAAAGAAGTCGGTATAGTTTCGACTGCCCGTGATTTAGTCGAAATTATTGTAAGTAATTTGTGAAAAATGTCTCGAAGGGTTCAGGATGAAGAAATTCTTGCAAAATCTTGCAAAATATTCGTGAAGATGAATCGGATTGTGGCTCTGAAAGCGCAGAACGCGATAGTGACTTCGGAAGAAAGTGACCTGGAAGATCAGGTACCTCTTGCAACTTTACAAAACGTTCACAGTTCGAGTTCTTATGGCCGTGGTCGCAGCCGTAGCCGTGGTCGAAGCTGTGCTCGTGGTCGAATTGCCTAAAGAGTCTACACCTTTTACTTTTCGACCTTCTATTCAAAATCAGGAAACTCGGAAAAGGCGAGAATGTTATGTACAAAAGTGCAAAAATAAAAGTAAGAAAGTCTACGACATTCGTAAAAAGCCACTTTGAGGCTCTTGTAATGTAAACAACATGTTAAAGTGTAAAACACGTGTATAAATATTGTAATATAATTAATCATATATTAAACCCTGTTTTATTACTATAGTTAACAAAAAAGAGATTTAATAAATTGGAGGAGTCATTTGACCGGTTGCCGTCTTTGTAGGTAGATAGATTTTCCCGTCTTTCTAGTGTTAAAGTTGTGATAAAATAGTAAATAATTCGATGGATAGTCGATTCAAAGCTTAAAAGTCAAATTCGAGTGACCTATAAATGTTCTGCGAATTTGGACAGAACTTGACAGTATTAAATAACAATGAATAGTTTAATCCAAATAATAAATAATAACTTCCACACAACACAATCACTTCACCTGGTCCCAAACTAGAATACCCTGTGCTATGGGTAACCAGGCAAGGAAATCACAAACATGGAAATACAGCCAGACTGAGCCCAATTGTACGAAATTAACATAACATAAACTCACGCCTGTATCCCAGAGGGGTAGGCAGAGACCAGGGACTGCCACTTGATCCTGACAGATCACTTTCGCTTCCTCAACATTCATTAGTCGTTGCATACACGCACGCCGGTTTCGGGTACTTTTTATCTTGCCCTTTGTTAATACATCCTCTATTTGGTCAAAGTATGTCCGTCTGGGTCGTCCCTTACCGGCCCTTCCATCCACATTCGCTCGATATATTTGTTTTGTCAATCTTTCTTCTTTCATCCTCTCCACATGTCCAAACCAACGCAACATTCCTTTCTCAATTCTTGTCACTACATCCTCTTTCAGTCCACGAAATTAAGGCGGTAATAATTGTATTTTATCGATTTCTATCAACGTAGGTATATGGTAATCATTACATGTAAAATAGGACCGTCCTTCTGGTAGAACTTTTTCACTTACGTGGGCCGACATCACACCAACCCCCACACACATGCCATCTACTCAGCTGTTGAATAAAGTGCACACATGCAAAGGGGCTCCATTGCTGTATTTACTCCCGTGCGTGACACTCACTTCAGACTGATTTGTTAGAAGTTACGGCTTGGCGTGAGCAGTATTATTCGTTTTGAGACCAACTCGTTGAGTTACAGCCGGCCTCGCATACCTATACAAATACTTTCCATAAAAAAAGTGCCAAAAGCGCTACTTAGATAACAAAGATGTCTGGAATTAAAGCCAGTTTCAATGCATGAGGTTCTAGGTTCAAAAATAATAATTTAAACTCTCTTCATTTAGAAATGAAAAGACCGACGGTCTTATTTATAAAAACACGATACCTTAAAACACTTCTCAGAGGTAAATAATCTGTCGTAAAGGGAAAACGTATCCCCACAGTATTTAAACTGCCTCTGAGGAGTATTTTCGAGAAATCATGTTTTTATAAACAAGACCCTAAATTTCTAGTTTCTTTCTCCAAAATGATCTAGATTTTGAAATGGAAACAATTGTAACAGTGACACTTTCTGTGTTATTTTGAATGAAAAAACTTTGATTTAGATATGAAAGTCTCAGGAAGTCCGGAAAGTTGCGCCGTGAAAACCTGGGAAATAAGTTTTCATGCGTGAAGCATGTACTTACTTGTTCAGCGAAGGGTGAATATGGACTGATTGGTTGTGTTGAGGAGAGGACTGTATGACCAAAGGCAAGTAATGGCTAACGGATAAATTGTGGTACATTCGCGAAGATGCAGAAAAGTTGAGTAATGTACCTAGTTATCACAGCAAGAATAATGAGTTACATGAGACAATAAAACATAGAGAAATAAAAAATCCGGTCAAGTGCGAGTCGGACTCGCTCACCGAGGGTTCCGTACTTGCGCTTGGCCGTTTTATTATTTGACGTTAGAATATATAATAAGTCCCACAATCACGCAAAGTTTGATGCCTGTATACCGTTTTTAAGATGGAGCATAAACAAAATAAAGACTAAATTTTTTTAAATGATTTAATTACAAATGTATAGTTTTCAGATTTGTCCCTATACTTGTAAGGCGGTATTAATTGCCAAATTCTTATTTCTAGTCAACAAAAAATACCCTTTAAATTTTGATTCCCTTGGGAGTGTCGAAATATACTTTTTTTGCGGCGTGTTTACGCCGGCCGTTTGGACGTAACAATATTTTCAAGGGACTGTAGACTTGAGTCATCATTATTAATAATTTAGCTCGCCTATGTGCAAAACTGTCTGTTTTAAATGCAATAAAGGATTTAATAATAATAATCATCAGCCATTTGGCGCCAAACCGCAAAACCTCCCTCATGGCTTTCCAAGTATCCCGATCTTGACTTGTAGACTTGTGTATATGGTTTTAATTTTAACTCGATACCGCCACGCGTTTCCGAGATAAAGGACGGACGGAACAAAGTGATCCTATAAGGGTTCCGTTTTTCCTTTTGAAGTACGGAACACTAAAATGAGGTAAACATGCTCCTCTTTTTAGGAAAAGACACGAGATAGATGTGACCGCTAGTGGCGACACCTGTCGATCGAGTTGTACATCGTCTAAACCACAGTCTAAACGAATGCAGTCTACTGCTACTCTACTCACTATCCGTAATCAACAAGGAACCCTTATTATTTCGCCATGTTCGTCCGTCAAATTCCATATTAATGACTATCGCAAACGTCAAGATTTGATGCGCAAAATTAGGCCTCTGTTTGACGACTCAAAAAAAATTGCAGGGCTATTCTACTACACTAAGTTTGTGCATGTTTACACGCATATACCTACATACTTGGAACTTGAAGCAGCAATGGAATAACATTTTCGATTAGCAGATTCTAGAGCCAGGTACTTATACAAACTGACGCTTGTATCCCGGAGGGGTTGGCAGAGGGTTTTCCAGACCCAGGATCAGGTATGTATTTATAATGCCCGACACATATCTTGACTCAATTACTTTGACTGCACATGGACGTATTTCGAGTCTCAAAACGCTAGGCTTGACTTTGAAATCTTCGGACTTTTGTCAAATTAACAAAAAATAAAAAAACTGTACTCTCACGTGTCTATTGCAAA
Organism: Yponomeuta evonymella; assembly: GCA_963969515.1. Taxonomy (NCBI): domain Eukaryota; kingdom Metazoa; phylum Arthropoda; class Insecta; order Lepidoptera; family Yponomeutidae; genus Yponomeuta; species Yponomeuta evonymella. The sequence continues at coordinate 5,820,188 of OZ018349.1, forward strand.
CTCATCCTGACTGCGCAGATTTTTAGGTAACTTATATGCTGGAAATCTATTATACATGGACTTTGAATTCGTTCACCATATTTTGAGGGAATGTGGTTTTCATTGTGAAAAACCGTATTATTAATGATTTATCAGTAATTGTATTCATGATTTCCAACATTTTGGTCCATATTGTGAATCCAAATTCGAAGTGGTAGGAAGTACCATAACATAAACTCACGCCTGTATCCCAGAGGGGTAGGCAGAGACCAGGGAGTGCCACTTGGACGACCCAGACGGACATACTTCGACCAAATAGAGGATGTATTAACAAAGGGCAAGATAAAAAGTACCCGAAACCGGCGTGCGTGCATGCAATGACTAATGAATGTTGAGGAAGCGAAAGTGATCTGTCAGTGAAAAATATTTTCTAATATGTCAATTGCTTATGAGTCTGTCGTCCAATACGTGTAAACAATTGAGTTGGCCGTCGCCTAACATGAGACGCCCAAAACATAGTTTTTTTGGATTTTTATTACTTATTCTCCTGATAGTGTTTGTAAACCATAATTATATTGCTTTTTTTTAACCCAACGTAGAGTAATTTTGTTTAACAAAAAAACATTTTTAGCGTAATTTTTTTCAAACCTAGCACCATATTTATGATTCCAAATCATAGTTAGAATGTCCCCTTAAATACGGTGAACGAATTCAAAGTCACCCTGTAGTAACTAAGTAGCAAACTAGCAACAGCTTTCACGATGTTCTAGGCATTTAACAGATTGTACCTACTATTTAATTAATGAGAAGGCTTGCCCTGAACATGAACTACACAATCAGCTTAGCTAAGGTACCGTCATGAAGGTTGGCCTTCGGTAGGTACTAATTCAATGAATAAGGGCGTAAAGCCGGTTAAGCCGGGCTTTGTTATTCAACTAGTAGGTACCTCTGCTTGCAACTTTAGCCCGCATAAATAATAGCAAGAATAAATCTCCCTTTCGACGCACTAAATTAGCTGTTGATATAGACAAGTTTCATGAAGATAAAGTGAGCTGAGAGATGTTTTATGGCTCCGTTTTATATTTCTTTTATTCAACGAGTCATCATTAGCCAAAGTTAGTAGGTAAATAAATTATTTTCTTGGTCTGATACGACGGCTTTGTGTATGGTTTGTTTTAAGTTCATAATCGCTAACAATCTCTAATACAATTAATAAATATTTAATTTTGGCCCCTTTTTTTAATCAAATTAACTGATTCTGATTCTGAACCGAGATAGAGCAATACAATCGTTTAATGAAACAAAAAACGTAACTTTTAATGAAAAAGTTTTACGGCTCTTTTAATTGGTTTGCACTGATTTTCACTGCTTTTTACAACAAAAAATAGTTTCGTTGAATCCCAATATATCCAAGCCAAATCATAAAGATGACTTAAACGGTCACACTTAACTTGTGGAATACGTCTGCTCGCTTTTGCACTAGTGTGTGCGTACGCTTTAACATTTTGTTTACTGAACTCTGCTCAACATAAAAAAGGAATCATACGAAAACAGTATTTCGTGGTATATTTTCTAAGCCGATTTTCTTCAGCCGTGTTTTGAAAATGTGAGCTATTTTTTTCTATAAGCACGCAATCCCAGGTCGACATTCAACGCCATTTTAAAGATAATGCTGGTTAATTCCGGAAAACCAACAGCTTTTGTTTGACTCGTGACGTCGTGATAGCCGCTGAAGTCCGAACTATCGATATCTATTTAATCATCTGATCATGCTAACAAAATATTCAGGAGAGATTAATTTCCTGAATCTTTTCATAGTACGATAAATAAGTCTTTGGGTAATTTTCATATTCGAGCACTTCGAAAATCTCAGGCGCGTAGCTACAGCGATGCAACGCAATTACTGCGACTCAATCTTCTTTTGCGTCCATTCCATGATTGCCGCTTTAACACCTCGTATAATTCCCTCCAGATAATTTGACCGCAAATTCGCGCAGTCGGAATGAGTTTGCGACGGGCAAGCAAGAGTATTTTTTAAGGCTGGTCTTACGTGGAGCAGCGCTCACACAATTTAAACCTGTTTTAATATTGTAATAAAATGAGTAAACTTTTGATAAACGCAGTCTGAGGGTTTGATGGATAATTAAATTTTGGACATTCAAGGCATATTTTACTTGTCCTGTGCTAAGATTTTTGAATCAAAATTTGATTCCAAAATTTATACTCTTCCAAAAAAATATATTTTGTAAAACTACGTATCGGAAATTAAAAAGCTATATTTAAGATATCCGTAATTTAATTAGGCATTAAACGCTCAGACCTTCATCGTAATCCTTTTTCTTAATCTTAATCGTAATGTATGTTCCTCGATTCCTCGAAGACGCCTGGGCCGAATTGGAAAATTCTTTTTTTGTTTGAAAGGGTTAGTCAGTCAGGGTACTTCACAGTTAGTCCCATAGTCAAGAAGTCAGGATCTGATGACGGGATTCTAAAGAAATTGAGGGAACTTTTCAAATTTTAAAGGCGATTCGGGTGATTCCGGCATTTGTTCTCGGAAAACACAATTTGGTAGAGTCATAGTGAAGAGACCCGTGCCCCTTGGTGGGGACATAATGGGATGATGATGATAGTGATATTCACAAAAAAACGTAAACTAATTTTTTTAAATAAAAAAATAAAACACTTCAAAACACTGCAGCACTAGAAACACAGAAATAATTTAAACGAATATGACCTTTAAATTTGAAGTCGGTACGTACTCATAGTTCTCCAAATCATACTTCTACAATACCTTCATACAATGTACGTATCTACCGACTTCGAACCTAAAGGTGATATTCGTTTAAATAATTTCTGCTTTTAGTGATGAAGTCGTTTTTAATTTTTTATATTTTTTTATTATTAGCTAATTTGACTAAACGTAAGTCCGTAGAGTTCTAAGCCACAACCAGCGTCCCTCGTCAATGATAACCGAATGGACGCGATGTCAAAGTTATTTAGTCAGGTTATTTGTCGGTCACTATACTTATGTGTGGTAGCTTTCATGTTTGTGTTTTTCTTGGTACAATAAAGAATATTCTTATCTTATGTTTTTTATGCAGACTATATACGTCCTACTGCAGGGCACAGGCCTTCTCTCAGAGAGGTAGTATGGGCTTAATAACCACGCGTTCCCATCGCGGATTGGAATTTCAAGCGCTTAGGAATATATGTCAACACCTCTGACACACAGATTTCCTCACGATGTTGGCCTTCACAGTAAGCGAGTGGTATTGCTACTACAACTTTACAAATGTACGTGACTTGGAAAACAAAGTCATTGGTACATACCGGGATTCGAACCCACGACCTCCCGAATGTGAGCTACAACCGTTATGTTATGATGCAATATGATGAGACCGTCACATAATTTTAACAAAATCAATACTGGAAACCTGATATGTATGTAGGGAAAAAGTATTTTTATCTCGCATGTGATGCAGCACGCCGCAAAAAAAGTTTTTTCTTATGTGAAAAATTGATCAAAGCGAGAGAAAATTGCCTCCCTTTCTGCTATAACTTTGAGCAATCAAGTCCGTTTATTGTTGGGTCGGCTTTTTGCTACAACCTTGGTTACGCAGTTAAGCAGCCCGCGGGGTGACCACGCGTGGTGATTAAGCTCATAATCTCTCTTTATCTCTCTCTGAGAGAAGGCATGTGAAGGGCTGTTGAGTGTGATGGGGGCTGTACTCCCGAATACTCCCGGACGGGGGCAAATCTCTTAACCTTGAAAATAACAATTATTTTCAACTAGTTGTTCTTCGAGCACCTGAAAGAAATGCTAAGGATTTGTACTGTGGCTAAGGTGTACCTACTGCCAAAATTGGACTTATGATAAAAAACATTTTTTATCACATCTATTCGAAAAGACCCAGTTCGTTCCCCGGGAACAGGGACTAAAACGCGTTTTTATTCCCCGAGGGAATAAAAGTGATTTGAATTTGGAACGCGCATGTTGCTATTGTTGCTAAGTTTACAGCGCAACATTGTTCATGAACACGAACAATGTTGCACAAATTGCTGGCTGTTTAAAAGAAAACCGCGCGCGAGCAAAAAAAAACTAAATAAAGGCGCCTAATGCATTCCGTCTTTTCGTTTCTCTATTATGTCATTGTTATTTTTACTAGAGTAAAAATGAGTGCGTCTTCACTTCAGGCAGTGATAACGAAATATTAACTCCGGAGTGTATCGTATCAGACGCTAACAATGTGATACAAAATAAATAACACTATTCATAATATGGTTGCGTTCACTTATTTTCTCATAGAGGGTGATAAAAACCTCTGGAGTAAAACTATTTTTAAGCTCGAGTGGTGTACTTTTCATCCCTCGTGCACTCGGGATTATACTCTAGAATCCGGGATAATCTAGAATCCTTAGCCAAACTCGGGATAACAAAGAAACACTCTTGCCTTAAAAATAGTATTTTACTCCCTCGGTAAACAATCTACTATTTAATCATATCCCAAAATGTTTAAAATTAATAAATTTAACTGAAGTCAAACGAAGTCTGTATAAACTTTTATGCGATAAATGCTAAGAATGAATCGAAATAACATTTTAAATTAATATGGCAACATAATTTATCGACTAAGTACCTATTAATATCGATGAAATTGTTTTGTTTAGAACTATTTTAAATTATAAGTGGCATTTTAATATTTTTTCCATTATTTGACATTTCATATTAACGCACCAATCTGGATTTAAGAACACGGATATTTTACGCCGCGAGGCAAAATATGGCAAACGAAAAATATAATCTTGCTTGAAAAACTGCTTGTAAACACCTACATTTGACAAATAAATGTATTGTATTTTATTGTAAGATATGTAAACACCGCAGACACTCTGGTTTCCTAACAATATCTTCCTTCGTTAGCGCTAGCAGATTTCCTAAATGAGGTATTATCTAGTTCTGCTGCCCTAATTTACCAACCAAAGTACCTTTTATAAGATGGAGATTTAAAATTGGCATTTGCAGGACTGCCGATGATTATGAAATCCCAATCTGCCCACTCATCAAAACTAAATTTTATTTAGCTTTAGGTGACTGATATATTTTATATTTTTTCCTTTGTTTCCTTAACCGTTAATGACATCGTGAGGAAACCCGTGGCTTGGTTGTTTCCGCACGTATTGACTTGTCTTTCCTGTAGTCTAGACCAACTACGCTATCAGGAGGGTCTAGGTGCTGGGCAAGCCTACTCCACCTAAAAAATAGTATCCCAGGCACTGCAGCGTCCGAGCGGTACTTTCATCCATCTAGTGTGAGTGAAGGTGCCACTGGACGCTTTATGAATCATTTATCATCATCATCATCAGCCATTTGACGCCCACTGCAGGACATAGGCCTCCCTCGTGGTTTTTCTAACCATGAAGGGTTTTTCCATAATCGGTACGCTTGGCAGGCGGGTTGGCGATCGCAGTATGCGGTGGGAATCTCAGGAAGAAGCTGCTGCCCGTCTCCTGGTAGTGTATTTCCTCAGTCGCCTTCTACGACATCCACGGAAGGAAATGGAGTGATGCTATTCGTTATCTCATTACGTTGATGCAGAGGCCCAGGTTTTTTTTCTTTACTTTATTTTATGTATATAATAATAATAATAATTATAACTTACACACAACACAATCACTTGTCCTGGTCCCAAACTAGGATACCCTGTGCTATGGTAACCAGGCAAGGACGTTACAAACATGAAAGTACACCCAGACTAAGGCCATTTATACAAATGTACGGCGGCCCCTAGCGGGAATTGAACCCACTACCTCTGTTTTGGTAGCTAAGCACCTTAACGGCTAGGCCAACGAGGCAGTCAATATTTAATATATTATTGTATTTATTTTAATTCCTTTTAAATGCACCACGACACGCACTCCATAGTATGTACAATTATGAGTTACCATAGGCAATGACTGAAAATTAGCGCTGAGGGCTCACTCCTTCAGCACAACGCTGAGTCAGCTGCATTTTGTGGTAACTTCGACACACAACAGGCCAAATCTATGTTTTTTTTTGTTTCATCTGTTGTGTATTTCGTTTTCTTTCTGTTGTTATTCATATTATGTCACTTATCTGTTTAGGTAGTTTCTGTGATGTGTCTGGTTGTGATAATAAAGGTAGGTATTTTTTTTCTATTGAGAGGATATAAAAGTAACTTTTTCATTTGATTTCCTTAGCTTATCGCGGGGTTCTTGATATCGCTTTCAGTCGGGATTCGGGTCAATCCTCCGGCTACAATAAACTTGCATTAGGTGGATTTAAATCCAGACACTGGACCTTAACGGGGTTAGCCGTACGTAACTATTCAAATATCAGCGAGTTGCAATTTAATTTAAGCTGTTGTAGGGCGCATACTAGATTTGTGTAATGCTCGAGTTATGCATTGCACTTGCGGTTCATCATCATCAACCCATTATGTCCCCACCGAGGGGCACGGGTCTCTTCCCTGAGGAAGGTATAGGCCATACTCTACCACGGGGGCCAAGTCCGGATTGGTGGAGGCTTGTAGACTAGTGGCTCGTCTACTGTCAGAAGTTGTCAAGCCGCCCTAAGGCCTCTGACTTGGCTTAACGACTGCCATCTATCGACGGCAGCCGGCACCAACAGCTTAACGTGCCTTGCGAAGCACGTAAGCGCTCGGAAAAATGCCACTAGCGTTAGACATAGACGGCGACCCATCCATGCACTGAACGCGCCCTGTGTTGCCTAACCTTCGTGATCGTTTAAGATCACTCAGGCAGCCGGGGCTACGAGCGATTTTATGACACTTGCGGTTATGTTTATTGTTTTATTGCCACATTTTTTTTTCTTTTTTGGGCAAACGTATGTGCCGAACAACCAATAGTCGATGGGATGCAAAGGTTCTCGAGTAGAGACCACGAACTGCCAAACGCAGCGTATTTTGACTCCATTTTGTGCTTATCTTGCCTGGTTACCATAGAGCAGGGTATCCTAGTTTGGGACCAGGACAAGCGGACGTGTTGTGTGGAAATATTACATTAACCAATCTCGGGATGAAACTATTGATGTGTTATTCCCGAAACGTGTGAATCACATTGCTCATTTACAACAAAAAAAAAACTATGAGTTTGTTCTCAGATATTATTTTTTTTAAATACCAGGGCTTACGTAATTTTATTAAACTTAGACCCTATATAACATGTTTTTTTTTTATTAGGACAGGTTGACACTGACCCCAGTCACGCCTGATGGTAAACGAAGACGGGGTCTAAGATTTTACGTATTTACCTGTTAAATGCCGGTTGACTCTAGTTTAAAGACACCTAGGTTATATGGCTCTGGAAAAACATACGACGGCCAAAAGTTCCATATCTTTGCCGTTCTTAATATAAAATAACTTATACTTGAAACTAAGTACCTCTCTTTTGTTACGGGCGATTTCGCAACGAAAATGAAAGCTTGATATACTGTCGACTCTACCTTAAAATCGGTCAACCTGATTATTGAAATAAAAACACGGGAGAAGATTGTTACGCGTCGATATCTATGTCCAAGGTCATTGACGGCTATTTATAATCGTCTTAAATCCCATTAGTGTTCCTGCAATCAGTGCAAACCATTTATGAACGTCTTTAATTAAGCGGCCGCTACGCTCAGTGGAATGCAAACGATGCCACACATCACGGTCAATAAACCAACCGCCTCACTCACCCGATGATGGCCTCAAATCTTGATCCACATAGTTTCAGCGTGTTACGTTCGTTCAACAGGGTGGTATAAATGGGACGTGTTATGGTATCAACCCAAAAACTGAAACCATTTTCATCGATAATTTAACCACTTTCAGTATGTAAAAGTTTTTTTTTTCATCCAAATGCAGAATCCATTTGAGAATCCATTCTGTACTTAAACTTTTCCATTTACATGTAAGTATTTAAGACAATATTTTTTACTTCATTGTATGCTTTGAATAAAAACACCGTAGAAGTATTTTTTTCTACAAAATGCGCGTTCAAAAATGGCTCCAGGGCCTCTCGATTAGTCCTTACCAATGAAATGAGCGCAGATGTGCTGCGGAGTAAATCGCTCTGTGATTGGTCCATTCTGTGCGCCATGGGTGACGTGGACGTTGATTGGGCGATAGTAAATGACAGCGTAACTCACGATTGGTGTTATACAAAAACGTCACACCATTGACTTCATGATGTAACCCGTCGAAATATCTAGGTACCTCGCAACATGGCGGTTTGACGGTGCCAGGTGCATAGATATTTTGCCGGGTAATACTGATCTCGCTCCGATTGGTAACACTATTGACAAGCCCTGCCCGCCATACCACATTTGAACGTGAGCTAATTTTATAGCGCTAGTTATGTATGTTTTTAACTATCACAGATTGTATGTATATTATTTCATTTATTTTAATTCCTTTTAAATGCACCACGCACGACACGCATTGCGCAGTAAAATTATGAGTTACCGTAGGCAGTGAGTGACTGAAAATCAGCGCTGAGGGCTCACTCTCATCAGCACAACGCGGAGTCAGCTGTCTTTTGTGGGAACATAAACACACTACATCTATGTTTGGTTTTTGTTTGTTTGTTGTGTATTTCGTTCTCTTTCTGTTGTTGTTTATATTATGTCACTTATCTGTTTATTTTGTCTCTGTGATGTGTCTTGTTGTTTGAACAATTGCTTATTCATTCTTCATTCTTTTCTTACTTTTTACTAAATCACCGGTTTGTATAACCGCATTATACGAACCGCTCATTTAGCGGTCCCACGTAATCCGTTCATCAGTCTGCTCCAACTTCATTAGCCGTTTTCACCTATACGCCTACACAAGTGACGTCATAGATCCATAAAAAAACAAGTGCACATCATAATTTTGGGCGCGGCGAGTGTCCGTCTATGTGATAAGCTAATCGGAGTGGTAGCCGATTTTATGGCAGGGCTTTTATGAAGCTATCGCGCTGTATGGAATGCAACAGGATTGGATTTTTTCCGGATAAAAGCTCTGTGTTTTTACATTTGCATATCAGTGAAAATGATTGAGTGCCAGCATGCAGGGCACCCCTGTGGCCGCTGTTTTTAGTCTGCGCTTAACTGTTATCGTAGTGGCACATCCTCAAAAACTGACTTAATGCCTCATTGCGCAGAGATAAACTGTAAAAAAAAAAGTAAAGGATCTTGCACCTAAAAAAGATTTTATGATGACATTTCGTTGAAATTTTAGTCGTGTAAGGTAAAAAGACGCCGCACTTGGTTTTCGTACAAGTCGGAGTTTTCAGACACGCATTTTACTGACTACGTTTTGATTTTCAAAAGAATTTCCATTTAACTGAGTTTCTTAGTATAGCCTTTGAACTGTGCCCTACAGTTCAAAGGCTACACTAAGAATATTCTTGATATTTTTTACTTATTTCCAACGAATCTCATGCAGTAGATAATAAATACCTTGTGTCCATGACACAGTACCTGAGTGAAAACGACTTATGTTATATAATAAAACGCAACTTAATGTATCATATTATGATACATTAAGTTGCGTTTTATTGGCGTTGTCGTTTCATCCTGTATCTTGTACTCTAACAATCTGTTGATCTACTGTTAACAGGGACCTATTTCATAGAAGTACAATGAAGAACTTGCACAATTTTTTTAATATAATCAGAGACTCCATGTTAAAAGATAAAGAACCGTGTTTTTCTTTCTCTATGACTAATACTTTTCATAATTTGACCTGTCGAAAAGTCATTCTAGTCACGTGGTACAAAAATTGCGCGATACAACTCGGACTCAAACTATGACGTCACAAGTTGCACGTAATACCTTATTATGTATGAAGTGTTTATCAATATTCGAATTATCTCGTAAAATAATGTTTGCATGCATCTACACCCTTTTTAAAAAACTTAGAATTCAATCAAAAAACGAAATCTTATATGTTTTTATTAGAATAAATTTTTCGCATTTTTTGAGACCCCAAAAACCCGAAAAAAAATATTTCTGTGATTTGATTTGTCTTGAGTTTTTCTTTGTCTTCTATTGTGTAAAAGCAATCTAAGTTTGACGCAAGTTCCCCATTCATGGGTTCCTATGCCAATTCGATGTACATTACAAAGTGAATTAACCCACAAATCAACAAGTGGGAATCCTCAGCTATACAATGTACTTTACTTGAGTTTATTTCAGCAGAAATCTCTTCCAGCGAACCCTTGATATGGTGATACGAACATAATAAACGAGGGGGGGAAGTGTAACGAGTACAATAATTATTAACTATTATATATGTATTATGAAAACTATGAGGGAGGCCTATGTCCTGCAGTGGGGGTCAAAGGCCTGATGATGATGATATATTTATTATAATTACTTTTAGTAATAAGGACGCCAATAGTACTGTACTATATTATTGTTAAATTCTCATATGTAATTCCTGGTGTATTCTATATATAAATAAAGAATATTCTATCTATCTATCCATATCAGTATTATGTACATTGTACATGGAATCGTTATATTAACCTATAAATTGTAATTTTTTTATTTACTGTCAGTTGTGTTTATAGAAAGCAACCGACAGTAGATTAATTATGATTGATTGTTAGTGTATCTATCACAAAGCCACCGAGTTTTTGGTTTTTGGGTTTTAGCAAAAGATAAATCTATCAATGAGGCTAGGTTGGGTAAATATGACTGACAAAATTGTGATTATTACTCTATGAAACAGGCCCCAGCTAGCGACCATTGGGAATCTTTTTTGCCAGCCCTATACCCTTGACCCTGGGGGACCGTTTAAATTCACTTGAACAAAACAAAACCAAGGCTAATACTAGGACAAAAGATCTGTATGATGTAAAGCTTGAGTGCCGTTAGAGCAATGTGTCATCGCCTGGCGTCGATTTAGCCGTAGATCACACATTATTACACTGTTCATAAGCAGCCTATATACGTCCCACTGTAGGGCACAGGCCTTCTCTCAGAGAGAGAGTATGGGCTTAATCACCACGCGTGCCCACCGCGGATTGGCGATTTCAAGCGCTGAGGTGAGGTGAATAGCTCAGACACCCAGGTTTCCTCACGATGTTTTCCTTCACCGCTAGCGAGTGGTATTGCTACTATAACTTCACAAATGTACATAACTTAGGAATAAAAGTCATAGGTACATGCCCGCACTGGGAATCGAACCTGGGTCTCCCGCTTCCGAGTCCAATGTTCTACCCACTAGGCTACCACCGATTATTATACTGTTACAACTCGCATAATATGAAATTATCTCTTGTTCAATGCATGTTAAAAATGCGTTCCAAAAAGGTGCAAGAAAGCATTGACGACAAATTCAAAAACTGTTTTAGATTCTTTGAGCTGTGACGTCGTAAACTTGTTTTTTTTATTTAAAAAAAAAAATTAAACATTGTAGTCACGTAGCAACGTGACAAGTCGTAAAGTACAACGTATCAGCTGTGAGTGTTTCCTAATTAACTAAAATTCTTAGTTTCATAAAAGCGAATTTTATTAATATTGAAGTATTGTTAGTCAAAAATTAGTATTAATACTTCACAAATTAATAAAGTCTTGTTAATAGACAAATACTCGTAGGGAATGAATCCGTGCCCCATTCCATTCCATCCCATCCCATTTACCCATTACAGCCGTGACAACTGACGTTGGCCATTACGGGGTCACGCTTATTTTAGGTCCTTCTTATTTCACTGTATTTATTTCACTGTCCGCCTGTCTGTCTGTCTGTCAGTCACCAAGCTATATCTCATGAACCGTGATAGCTTATATATAGCATTAAGTCCGCCACGCTACATTGCCATTGTATTTTTTACTTATGTGCAGTAAACGTATTAATAATAATAATAGCTTTATAGTTGAAATGTTTAAGGATGATGTAGGTATTTCTGTTGCCGCTATAACAACATAATATACTAAAATCAGAATAAAATAAATATTAGGGGTTATGGTATGAAATTGCCGTTTTATTGCAATAGGTTCTTTGAATTGACATAGAATCTTCATGGTTTGAAGTTTTCGAATGAAACTTTTTTCAAATGGTTTCTATGATGTTCTTTTTTTTAAAAAATGTGAAACATTTGAATATCGACTTTCAATTGTTTTTGTTATTCAATTTAGACAAGAAAGATGGATACTGCGAAAATTCGAGTGATTATGAGGCACCCATTTTTCGTATTTTTTTATTTTATTGATTTGACGCAAGTGAGTCAATATTGTGGGTAAGGTAACGTTAAACCATGCCGCTAATTCCTGGGTAGTTTGACTAGGGTCGGCTTCCACTATCTCTCTTAATTCATCGTTATTCACCTGTGTGGGCGGTCTTCCTCGTGGCTCGTTCTTTAAGTCGAAATTTCCATCACGAAAGCGTTTAAACCAAAATCGCACGGTGCGTTCATTAGTAGACCCCTCTCCAAACGCAGCATTGATATTGCGGGCTGTTTCTGCCGCGTTAGTTCCGCGTCGGAACTCGTATTCAAAAATCACTCGAATTTTCGCAGTATCCATCTTTCTTGTCTAAATTGAATAACAAAAACAATTGAAAGTCGATATTCAAATGTTTTACAATTTTTAAAAAAAAGAACATCATAGAAACCATTTGAAAAAGGTTTCATTCGAAAACCTCAAACCATGAAGATTCTATGTCAATTCAAAGAACCTATTGCAATAAAACGGCAATTTCATACTTTAACCCCTATTATTTAAGTGGGGCTCCCATACAACAAACGTAATTTTTTGCGTTTTTTGCCTGATATTAATAACAGCAACAGGTCTACCTGAAATATTCAAATACTCTTGAAATATTCAAATCGTGTGTAGTACGTAACCTTTCGTGCGCGAGTCCGATTCGCACTTGGCCGGTTTGTTGTTGTTGTCTCTAACATTGTATAATCGCAATCGTACGCCCTTGTAACGTAGATATACCTCTATTATTGAAAAATCTATTATGACGCCAGTACGAATTCCATAAAAACATTTTCGACATTAGACCATTGTAACGTTTCTAGAAAGCTTTGATGATCACTATCTAGTGCGCGTCATTACATACGCGTCTGAATGCTTCCCGCCGATTTATCAGTGTAGCGTGTCTGTTTTGAGGTTATTTTTATGCTGCGCACAGATCAGTCAGACCAACCATACGAATGCAAACGAAGACACACACGGCTGAAGGCTACCGAAGTTCATCATCATCCTCATCAGCCATTTGGCGCCCACTGCGGGACATAGGCCTCCCTCATGGTTTTCCTAACCATGAGGGGCTTTGCCATAATCGCCACGCTTGGCAGGCGGGTTGGCGATCGCAATATGCGGTTGGAAACTCAGGAAAACGCTGCTGCTCGTCTCCTTAGTCGCCATCTACGACATCCACGGAAAGAAATGGAGTGACGCTATTCTAAATCCAGCGCCACACGGTTCCCGAAGTTCCCATGCACCCAATCCTGAACGATTTCAATCGTCTGTCAAATGCCATACTAATTGCTATCGCAAACGTGAGGATTCCGACTGGATTGGTGAGTATAATTAGTCCTTTGACCTCCATGGTACAGATGACAGCACACGCGTGGAATATACCCAGTACCGTTACGGGTGACTATGCAACGAAACTATGAGGGTCGATAGGCTGCCCTCTACTAACTAAAGCAGCTAAGCCCGAAAACTGATTGTTGAGAAAACTTCGAAAAGGTGGGAATTGAATGTCTCTAAAAAGTATCTACATCTCGTCAACCCAAATATATCTTGTATCTAAAAATATCTCGCCAAGTACCTATTGTGGTATAGCCTCTTTCTATCTTAGTAAGTCACAAAAAACTGTGGCTTAATACACTATGTTGTATCTGCGAAACTAATAATGCTAGAAACGTGGTTCTTAGACCAGAAAGTAGGGAATGTGAAGCTTAGTAATATTACATTAACAAGTGAGGCTTAGCTGCGTTTTAGTTATTAGATGGCAGCAGGGTTGTTCTTATGTATTATCTACTGCTCAAAACAATCAGGGGAATAAGATTTCATATTGGAGTAGAACATTTGGCTTAGCTTTTAAATTATAACTGGCCACTACGTTATTAAAGTGGCATCTTTTACAAAAATAAAAACAAAAGAACATCAGTGTTTTTGTTGGAAGTTCTTAACATAGTGGATAAAAGTCTATGTACCCCTCAAAACTAAGTGACGCCATTGATTTTAATTACAGATAACTCATTTAAAGTGGCCTCAAATTTTCTGAGTGTTGTTATTGTTTTAGTATTTACTCTCAGGGGGATTAGTACTGAGAAGAAATCCCATCTCTAGTTCCTATATGTTCCTACATCGACTTAAAGTAGAGTGACAGCTCGGGATTCTTGGATTTCAGTCACATCTGGCATAATGACCTTCTAACCTACGTTAACACTCACTTTAATCAATAAGAACACTTAGAAGACTTGAAAGACATAAAATGAGACAACTTTTAAAAAATTACCTATTAAAAAATTAAGAAAATTCAATGACGTCACTTTGTTTTTAGGTGTACACAGACTCTTGGCCACCATATTAAGAACAACAATCAAAATCGCTGATGTTCTTTTGTTCATGAACAATGTCACTTTAATAATAGGGGTTAAAGTATGAAATTGCCGTCTTATTGCAATAGGTTCTTTGAATTGACATAGAATCTTCATGGTTTGAGGTTTTCGAATGAAACTTTTTTCAAATGGTTTCTATGATGTTCTTTTTTTAAAAAATGTGAAACATTTGAATATCGACTTTCAATTGTTTTTGTTATTCAATTTAGACAAGAAAGATGGATACTGCGAAAATTCGAGTGATTTTTGAATACGAGTTCCGACGCGGAACTAACGCGGCAGAAACAGCCCGCAATATCAATGCTGCGTTTGGAGAGGGGTCTACTAATGAACGCACCGTGCGATTTTGGTTTAAACGCTTTCGTGATGGAAATTTCGACTTAAAGAACGAGCCACGAGAAAGACCGCCCACACAGGTGAATAACGATGAATTAAGAGAGATAGTGGAAGCCGACCCTAGTCAAACTACCCAGGAATTAGCGGCATGGTTTAACGTTACCTTACCCACAATATTGACTCACTTGCGTCAAATCAATAAAATAAAAAAGTACGAAAAATGGGTGCCTCATAATCACTCGAATTTTCGCAGTATCCATCTTTCTTGTCTAAATTGAATAACAAAAACAATTGAAAGTCGATATTCAAATGTTTCACATTTTTTAAAAAAAGAACATCATAGAAACCTTTTGAAAAAAGTTTCATTCGAAAACCTCAAACCATGAAGATTCTATGTCAATTCAAAGAACCTATTGCAATAAAACGGCAATTTCATACTTTAACCCCTAATATTTGGTGGGCAGTTATAATAGAAAAATAAAAAACTTTTTTTATTCCACTTTGAAGCTTCCTCTAATGGAGAACTTGTACAAAAAATTGTTTTAATATAATGGAAGTTGTGAAGTTATAGTAGCAATACCACTCGCTAGCCGTGAAGGAAAACATCGTAAGGAAACCTGAGTGTCTGAGGTATTCACATCTCAGCGCTTGAATTTGCCAATCCGCGGTGGCACGCGTTAAGCCCATACTCCCCCTCTGAGAGAAGGCCTATGCCCTAAAGTGGGACGTATACAGGCTACATAAAAAAAACCTAAATAGTCGATGAGGCCATGTTAAAAGATAGATAAACGTGGTATTATTTTTCTCTATGTCTAATACTTTCTGTGATACAACATTTATGTCATGTCGAAAACTCATTCTAGTCACGTGGTACAAAAACGCGCTACACAAAACTGGCTCAAACTATGTCATCACACCTTGCACGAAACGCCTTAGAATGCATGAAGCGTTTATCAATATTTCAGCTATCTCGTGAAGCAACGTTTTTATTAAAAAACGTTTAGAATTTAATGAGAATATAAATCTAATAAGTTTTTTATTATTGCAGTAACTTGCGCATTTCGCATTTTTGGTAACCCGAAAACCCCGGAAAAAATAGTTATTTGTTATGCAAGGCTGCAAAGTTAATTTTTATTGAATTTGATTACCTTGTATTGAAACCTGAGCAAGCGAAGGATTCTAGGATTGAGCCACGAGCGAAGCGAGTGGTTCAAATATAGAATCCTGAGCGTAGCGAGGGTTTCAAAGGTACGAGACGCTAAATAACTTTGCTGCCGAGCGCAACACACAACTTTTCACCTCACTATAGCGAGGAAAATGTTAGGTGCAAGAAAAACAGTTTTAATAAATATTAAATTACTGTTAATTTATATCTTCGTCGCTGCTAGCTTCGCTCATATTTTATGATTTCTTTCGATTTTATCAAAAAACAAACCAAAATAATGGAAGTATGAAAATTAAAATTTTAAAGTTTTTTTTTAAATCAAATTTTCTTGCCGGCCAGTGCGATTCTTTAAATGAGGCTGGCGCATGACATGGAATAAGTATTTGCATTTCAATCATCAATGGACTGGCTGCAGAGAATATAAACTATTACGAAACCAATGAGGTTCTATATATATGTAATTTATTGTACGAAAACTTTATTGAATAAAAATATTCGAATTTTAAAAACACTTTCCACGCTAGCGGATAAAGTGCGATTTTCCACGCAGATTTCGAATGATAAACAGAGCTTTTACGAGCTAGTGAGGTGAAAAAACACTTTCCACGCTAGCGGATAAAGTGCGATTTTCTACGCAGATTTCGAATGACAAACAGAGCTTTTACGAGCTAGTGAGGTGAAAAAACATTTTCTGGTTTTATTTTTAATTTTTTCCCGAGTTCATCTGTATCTTCTGTGGTATAAAAGCAATGTCACTCCATTTAAGTTTGATGGAAGTTTCCCATTTTTTTGAGCAGTAGGTATATATAGCTATTCATTAATAGTGTATTTCCAAGTCAGTTAGTTTATGCACATATCCTTCCAATATACTTCATGTACCTACACGTAACTCTATCCATCCTGAGGTTGTCTGGTTGAGGTCAGACCACCAATTTTATACGGAAAAACTGAGATATGTAAGCGTTTTAATGTATTTTGTTTTCTAGTGTATACAATAATATTGTTCCAATCTAATACTATGGAGGTCAATGAAGTTCGCTCGCTTTCACAGTAACGTCTACATTCATTAGTTCGGTTCGTTCGTTCGCGTTCGTTGGTTTGATTGAACCCGGCTTTAGACGACACAGATTCGAACTGAAATCTGAATTATTCGAGCGTACTTATGCAGTTTCACGTCTGAAAATAGACGTGGAGTAAAAATAACTCTGGCCTTCGAGTTGTTCTTTCTTTTTTTTTTACCCCATGCTATAAATGATAAAGACACACGGTACTATTTTTAATGTCTCTTTCAGAGGCTCCTTAAGTAAAACTTTGTATAACTAAGGTATAACTTTATGATTTACAAAAATTCTCGCTAAAACGCTTATAAATGTATTCATAGATTCATTAATTAACTGTCGATAAGTCAAACAACGCGTTTGGTGCTGCAGCGACGAGACAATCAATTACTTATAGTCTATCATCAAGTCCCCGATCATTTTCAGGGTTCCGTAGTCAACAAGGAACCCTTATAGTCACGCCATGTCCGTCCGTCTGTCTGTCTGTCTGTCTGTCCGCAGCTTAGCACAGAGACGATATAAGTACTAGACATCTATGGGTGGGATAAAAGCTTAAAAAAATCTTCTAGGGTATCTCCCCTGCACCTAAATTATGGCTGCACTTTTTTTCTCGCCTACACCATAGTGTGGGGTATCGTTGTATTGTTCGTTTAAAAATATGATTAGTTTAAAACACCTACTTTTCGATTTAGGGATCCGTTTGGGAAATATTAAGCTTTAAAACGCAATTTTTGTTTGAGAATGGCGTCCCGCCCCCTCTCCAGGCTAAACACTTACACATATAATGAACTTAAAAGGAAAACTATCATGGCTAATAGGCTTTACAAGTTAACGATTCATAGGTGACCAACTTTAAAAAGGAAAACTTCATACAAATTTCATTAATAATTACTTCGATGAAGTTGTTAGTTCTGAAAAGTATGTAAAAACCCCCTCCTTCTACGAAACGGTTTTTGTTGTTGGTTAGATACATACGTTTTCATGAGATGTAGTTCATTTTTAGTGTTCCGTAGTCAAGGAACCCTTATAGTTTCGCCATGTCCGACCGCCTGTCTGTCCGTCTGTCTGTCTGTCGGTGGCTTATCCTAGAAATGACAAGTACTACAATGCGGAAATTTGGCATAGATATACATATCAGGGGTTAAAGTATGAAATTGCCGTTTTATTGCAATAGGTTCTTTGAATTGACATAGAACCTTCATGGTTTGAGGTTTTCGAATGAAACTTTTTTCAAATGGTTTCTATGATGTTCTTTTTTTAAAAAATATGAAACATTTGAATATCGACTTTTAATTGTTTTTGTTATTCAATTTAGACAAGAAAGATGGATACTGCGAAAATTCGAGTGATTTTTGAATACAAGTTCCGACGCGGAACTAACGCGGCAGAAACAGCCCGCAATATCAATGCTGCGTTTGGAGAGGGGTCTACTAATGAACGCACCGTGCGATTTTGGTTTAAACGCTTTCGTGATGGAAATTTCGACTTAAAGAACGAGCCACGAGGAAGACCGCCCACACAGGTGAATAACGATGAATTAAGAGAGATAGTGGAAGCCGACCCTAGTCAAACTACCCAGGAATTAGCGGCATGGTTTTACGTTACCTTACCCACAATATTGACTCACTTGCGTCAAATCAATAAAATAAAAAAATACGAAAAATGGGTGCCTCATAATCACTCGAATTTTCGCAGTATCCATCTTTCTTGTCTAAATTGAATAACAAAAACAATTGAAAGTCGATATTCAAATGTTTCACATTTTTTTAAAAAACAACATCATAGAAACCATTTGAAAAAAGTTTCATTCGAAAACCTCAAACCATGAAGATTCTATGTCAATTCAAAGAACCTATTGAAATAAAACGGCAATTTCATACTTTAACCCCTATTATTAATTACGCCGACAAAACGGCAGGGTAAAATTTTGAAAAAAATTTTTAGTAGTCAAAAAATTTCCCTTATCAATAAATTAGGAATGCATTTTGCTTTCTCTTTTATTTATTTAAAAATATTGTAATTATAGGAAATCCACTTTTCGATTTAGGGATCCGTTAGTGAAATATTAAGTGCTTTAATAGCACCATTTTTTGTTAACGTAGAGCGTCCGGGCTAAACGGCTAATTGAAGAAACGTAAAAAAATTCAGGCAGTAGCACATATAATGAACTTCAAAGGAACACTATCACAGCCAAGTAGGCTTTACAAGTTAACAAGTAATAGTGACCAATGTATAAAAGGAAAACTTCGTACAAATTTCGTTGAAAATTACTTTGATGAAGTTGTAATTCTGTAAAGCAGGTAAAAAACCCGTTCTGCTACGGAACCCTACACTGCGCGTGGCCCGACACGCATTTCGCCGGTTTTTGTGAACAGAATCGATGTCGATTTACAGATTAAAGTAAAGTGAAGTAAAAAGTAAAAAGTATTTATTGCCATTTTAAAGGTAACATTTAAACATTTGCTGACCCCCACACTAGGCAGAGCCTGTCCCGTGGGGGAAGGATTAGATGTGGCTGATTACCTTACAGTTACGGCGGTACATGCAAAATCTTAAGGAGGTTTTGTAATCTTAATGAGTAAATACCTAGAGCATGCAGATCTAGGTAAGTACATAAAAATTTTGTGGAAAATGTAGCAAGTATACTAGAACCTATTTGCTATATTTTTGATAGCCAACTTATTTTAGACTATTTACATCTTGTATGCTATGTGAATTGAAACTTTATGTGTGAGTGTATGTGTGTGTGTGTGTGTGTGTGTGTGTGTGTGTGTGTGTGTGTGTGTGTGTGTGTGTGTGTGTGTGTGTGTGTGTGTGTGTGTGTGTGTGAGGGTGAGGGTATGTGAGGGTGTGTGTGTGTGTGTGAGGGTGTTAGGGAGAGGGTGAGGGCGAGTGTGTGTGTGTGTGTATTTGCGGACGATTTTGTTTTGTATCTCTTTAAGGTTAACTCTGCTTACGATTTGTTTAGATTAGACACTAGGCGTTAACATTTTTTCGGTGGTTTGATAATCTTTGGTGTTTAACCAGCTTAGAACTTTTATTTTGGCCTCCTTTACAGTGCACAGTTTTATATCGCAGTCTTTGACCGCAATATTGTATAGATATTGGTGCCGAAAAGGTGCGAATCTTCGGGCAAAAGCCGTTTTTACTGTTGCCTTTTCAATCCTAAACACTCTCTTTTTTAGAGTATTGAGATATTCACTGGAATTGATTAATTTTTTGTGTTGTGCCAGGATTACCTTAAGGATATAAAGTTTTCTTATACTTAGTACTTTGTTTTCCTCGTACAGTTTGGTGGTGGGGTACATTCGGGGTTTCTTATTCATTACTTTAAGCACTGCGCGCTGTGCCCTTTCAACTGCGATCATGTATGTAGTCGCGGATCCTCCCCAACAGCTGACGCAGTAGCTGAGGACGGATTGACATAGAGCTAAGTATACTAGCCTCAGTGTTTCTTTAGGTGCTCCATTACGAAGCAGTTTCATCACATAAATAAGTTTGCGTGCGCGGCCTGCAAGAGTGTTGAGATGTTTTTCAAATGTCAGGTTTTCATCTAGCACAATTCCCAGGTATTTTATGTCGACAACTCTACTGATAGATTCACAGTTGCATTCCTCCGACGACCGGATACAGGTATGGATCTTTATATCGCATTCAAGCCTTGGTCGGGAAGCCTTTGTCTTGTGAAAACATATAAACTTCGTTTTAGAGGCGTTCAAAGTTAAAAGATTTTTTGCTAACCACTTCGCAATGTCTGAAAGGCCAGCAGTCGCGCATTTGCAGACTCGATCCCAGCTCAAGTCATTGAAAATGACCGCTGTGTCGTCAGCATAGCAGACAATTTCAGCTTTGTGGAGAGGAGATAGAGCCGTGGCGATGTCATTCATGTAGACCAGAAATAAAGTAGGGCCCAGGATACTGCACTGTGGGACACCGTAATGTACCGGAGAAGGAGAACTTACTATATCCCCTATTTTAGTTACTATAAATCTGTCACTTAGGTAGCTGCGGAACCAGTCCAAAGCCACGCCTCTAATCCCGATATTTTCAAGCTTTTTAAGGAGAATCGGGACAGACACTGTGTCAAATGCCTTGGCCAGGTCCAAAAAGGCACCGACACAGCGCCGTCCCTCATCAAGATGGGCAGTTACAACCTCAAGAAGTTTGGAAAGTGCGTCCTCTGTAGACTTTCTTTGCCTAAAGCCAAACTGGTTTGGAGAAAGGATTTCATTATTTCCTAAGAACTTACAAAGACGACTGTGGACAATTTTTTCTAATATTTTTGAAAGTACACTAAGCAGAGAAATCGGTCTAAAATTACATGGGCTGGTTTTGTCACCAGCCTTGTGAACAGGAGTCAAGGAAGCAGTTTTCCATGTTTCAGGAAAAATACCCTGTGACAAACTTAGATTGCAAATATGGGCAAAGGGTTTTATTATGAAAGGACTGATTTGCTTTAATAATCCAGGCTTGATGCCATCTGAACCAGGGGCACTTTCATTTTTTAGTCGCTGGATGTAGGAATTGATTTCAGTTTCGTCTGTGGGGTACATAAAAAACGAATGTGACGGTGTAGCGTGTGATTTGGTCTCAGAGACAAGATTGAATTCGGTTTGGTTTGTTTTATTTAAGATGTCTGTTGCTAGATTTTCACCAACGGAGGCAAAGTATTTGGTGCATTCCTGAATCGAGTCAGCTGGAGTGTCTTTACTTAGAAGTAATGATGTTGAAGAATTAGATTTAGACGAGTTTATTTCGCAGATGCTTTTTATGGCATCCCAGAGTTTCTTCGGGTTTTTATTATTTTCTGTGAGTATTTTATTTTCATGCTGTGCCTTTAATCTGTGGAGAAGGTCGTTGCAAAAGTTACGATACCTTTTGAAAATCAATTTAGCAGTTTCATCTTTTGGATGTTTCCTGCATTTAAGGTGTAGTTTGTCTTTATGTTTAACGCATCTAATGAGCCCTGGAGTCATCCAGGGCTTTAGATTGAATTTAGAACGGCTGGTTATTTTAACTGTAGTATGATTTTGTATTACAGTTTGTATCTTTTTAATAAAAATTTCGGTAGCAACTGACGCGTCGGAACTATCTCTGACAGATGACCAGTCCGTGAATCTAAGCTCTTCTACAATTGCGGCGTGATCAAATTTGGTTATTTCTCGTTTAACCTGTTTATGTCTATAGTTAGTTTTTATGCCAGCAGCTGTAAAATCGTGATCAGTCACCGAAGTTTCACACACTAATGATACTGCCTGGTTTTTTGTTTTTATCAGAATATGATCGAGACATGACCCTTCTCTTGTAGCTAGAGTGATAGCAGGTAAAAGTTTATATTCCGCGACTATACACAAGTAGTCAGGTTGCAACTCACCTGAAGAATTGGTAGTTAATATATCTATATTTACATCCCCTGCAAGGATAATGTTAGAGCAGTTTTTATGTTTTTCAAGTAATTCTTCAAGGAAAGTCAAAAAGTTTGGAACGCTACCGTCAGGGGATCTGTAGATCGCCAATATGGTGTATTTGTTTGGCAGTATCACTGTTAGGCAGTTTGTGTTAAAGTTGTTTTCGGGTTCAGTTACGGTAGCATTCCAAATATCTTTTATGTATACTATTACTCCCCCGTTCTGATTTGTATACTTATGTGTGTAGTGATGTGCGTAGCCGTCTAGATGTTTAATAACAGGCGAATGACCGAGCCAGCATTCTGTTAGAATTATCATGTCGAAAGATATGTCAAACCGTTTTAATGAAATCATGAAGTTGTCAAAATTGCAATTGTGGCTACGGATATTAAAGGATAATATTTTAAAGTCGAGATCGTCATGTAGTATATTTTTACATAGTTCAGGCGATGCTACTTTATGACACGGAATAACCATAGCTTTATCAAATTCATTCAGTATATCTAGGGTAGCCATTTGTGAAATTGAGGATTGCCGATAGAATGATCGCGACTTATTTGTGGCACCGATTCAGATATATTATTATCCTTTCGAGATAGGTTTGTTGTTGTACATTTGGATGAATGTATGACAAATGCATAGGGATCATGGAGTACGATTTTTGTTTTGTATGTGTGTAGAGTGTGTGTGATTATATGAAGTTTTGAATGTGTGTGAGTGAAAGTTTCGTTAAAAGTTGTTAAATAACAAAGGTTTCGCAAAAGTATGTGAACGATAATGAGTATTAAAACGAATATGCCCAAGTCAGGTTGCGATGCCGACGTGTTGGTCGAGGTCGTTTTCCGATCGGATGGGTATCGCAGGCTTTTTTTCTGCTTTCCGCACGTAGATGCAGCCGTCTCTGACCCAGCAGAAGCGAAAATTTTGTAGTTTGGAGCGTTGTCTCGCGTGTCGAAAAAGGATACGATTTTCCTTTGTCAGCCGCTCATTAAAGAAGAGACTCGTAGCCGTGCCAGTGACAATTCCTTCCGATGTTATGTTGGTTCGGGCTCTGGCCGCTTTCATAAACTGACCACGCTTAGCTTGACGTACTAGTTTTACCACTATTGGGCGCGGCATTTTGTTGTCAGTGGCTGGAACTTTTGGTACCTTCTTCGGGCCTGCTCGGAAGATTCCGTCAATGTCCGTTTCAGTGAGCTCCAAACCGACCTTCTTAGAGATTAGAAGTACCACATGGCTAAGGTTTTCATTGTCATGTTCTGGCACGCCAGCGATTTCCATCTCATTTCTCAGTGACTGCTGCTCTTGAACCCTTAGCGAGTTTTGAAGTTGGGCCACGGATGATCGGAGTTCTGCAATCTCGTCGTCACGCGCCGCTAAAACCTGTGAATGATCATCCGTTGCACCAAGCTGGTTTTTTAGCTCTAGGACTTCCTTCCTTAGGAGAGCAATATCTTGGTTTTGTTTCGTGAGTATATCGACTGCGTCCTTTATCTCAGGTATTTCCAACAACAAAAGCTTCATGTCAACATTTTTAAGCTCGGGATCAACGAGGGAGGCGTCCAATTTTAGTGTATTTTTCCTTCTTAGCGTAACATTCGCATGGTCGTCAGTGCTATGTCTCTGCAAGTCCCTCAAGGGCGTGTTAGTATTGTTTCCCTTAGGTGCCTTACTTTTGCACTCCGAGCAAATACACACAGGGTCGGTGCCGTCTGCAGCGTCTAGAAGGACTGAATCGTAGAGACACTTTTTGTGTAGTCGGTTCTTGCATTTGGTACATGTGTAATAAGCTGCTTCTTTGATCATTTGGCAACATGCAGCACACCGCCGCTGAGATGGTTCGGGGGCATCCATTTTTGTTTCCATTGTTTTTTTTTATATATAAGACAGTAGTTTAGTTGGAACATGGCTTTTCGAGATCTGTATAGGAACTACGCACATACATTTACGAGTAGCGATTGCGATCTGTCAAAAGGAGTTATAAGATACATTGCCTAACTCTTTTAGGAAACTTTTCTCATTATTGCTGTTCAATATCTCCCTTTTACTTTGATGATATAGCTTGGGAAATTCCTTCATAAGTTATTGCTTATGAGTTGAAACATTCTTAATGATGTGTTGCTAATGACGTCACGGACGTCGCGCGTCGTAAGAAAGTCTACATCTGGGCCATATTTCATAGAACTACAATTCATGATTTACTATAACAATTCGATGTATACTGTTTAGTCGATTAACCCTCTGATTTACAAGTAGTACGGCTCGGCTGCGTAATATACATCAAATTGTCATAATAACACCTTTTACATTTTCATAGCCAAATGACCCTTGTTAGATTAAATCAGATCAAAACTCTTTATTGCACAAACAAACAAACTTTGGCCTTTACATCTACGTAATGAGATGATTTATACAGCGTCCAGAGGCACCTTCACTCACACTAGATGGGTGAAGGGACCACTCGGACGCTGCAGTGCCTGGGGCATTTGTTTTTAGATGGAGTAGGCTTGCCTCTGCACCTCGCTTCCGATAAATTTGAGCGCACTTGCGGTGTCTATCATGGTCTGTGGTTATATAGTATACAACTGGCGGTGTTATCGCTAAAAACATCGCTACCAGTCAACCTTACGATGGATAGGAGTGAAAGATGAAGAGAGTAGGTACTCGTAGGTGTACAATAGTTTGCATCTTATATATAAAAATCTCGTGTCACAGTGTTTGTTATAGAATTCTTCCTAAAATGCTTCACCGATTTTTATAATTTTTATGTTATTTGGTAGGTCTGAGAATAGGTCGTAAGGCTAATTAATATGGCAAAAGAAAAATACTAAAGTTACCATAAAGACATATTAAAAACATACTAGCTACAAAGATAATATATTATTAAAAACTTATCTAACTCCGTGGCACTCCCTGGTCTCTGCCTACCCCTCTGGGATACAGGCGTGAGTTTATGTTATGTTATGTTTATCTAACTCATTGTAACTGAATAGTGCAGTGTTAAGGACGAGGTCACACGCGTGTAGGTAGGTACATTATTTTCGGTGCGCTTCACCGATAAGCGTAATCACACAGTAATTTTATCCAAACGCCAGTTTATGTAAGGTGAATTCATTTGTTTTACTAATTCAGCATTTCAGTCTGGTACTTGTTGGTACTGCTTGATTGCCCTAATTGACCTAAATTTCTTTTATGTTGTTAGGTGAGTACAATAAGGACAAAACTGTTCGTTTTTTCTATGATGTTTCTTGTTGATATAATTTCTTTCTTTATTTCTTTCTTACAAAACTTTTTTAATTCAATCATGCGACCGACACGATATGTTTTTTATTAAATCGCAGATGATCGTACTGTAGTAAAATCTGACTATGGCACTATTGCATTTACTATCTTTTTTTTACTTAGCCTCTATGTTTGTGTCCCATTGCCGGGCTGGCCAAATAAAAATTCTCCCCCAGTCCAGTGTTTTCGGTCTCGGGCCACCCCAGACCGCTCCAGCAGATGTGATTATAGTAATTATTACAATTCTTTATTAAAACCAATTAAAAAGTACAAAGGCGAACTTAATGTTAACAGCATTATTTTCCAGTTAATGTTGGTGTTGCTGAACTAGTAATATACTAGTTTACTAGTCCCTGTCTTAAATGACGTGTGTAGGCCTGTTCCCTAGCCCGGTGGTCAATGGGAAATATACTTACTTGCGAAAACTGGGTAGCGCATTTTGTGTTTTAGAACTCCGATGGATGAACAGTGTGACGCATGAGATTATTGGTGAATGTCAAAAAAAAATGTTGAATGTTGCGAGAAGGTCTAAAAGTGTTAGGGGGCAAAGTTGTGTCCCGATGGATTCTGTTGGACCGGACTTCTTGTAAGGTCTTGGGGATAGCTAAAGCATTGGAAGGGAGCCTATCATCATATCGTAGACATTCTTTTAGATCTTCTCCTGAAGGTCTAGCATGCCTCCAATTCCATTTAATCACAGGAAGGAGAGTTGCTGACTGTGTGCGACGTTAATTGTCCCTTGCTTTCTAATATTTTTAATAAAAATATTATTTTATTCATAGGTACTATAATTTTTAATAATATTATAATTGAATTTTTTATTCTTCGTTTTATTTTTGATGCGTTATGTTATTCGCGAGTGAAACTATATTCTAAGCAAATGGTGGCTTTTTTTGTGGATCTTATTATAGCTCAGAGAGCAAAGTAGCAAAAAAGCTTCTTAAATAACTCCCTCATCTGCGCTGGTTTTTATGAAGTTTTTATTTTGCTGACGACTATACCTATTTTTTTATTCTAGACGTAAGCGTAGTTGTAAAATAAATGGGATTTATTCATTCATTAACTCAATTACTCACTCACTGACTCACATAACCGCTCACACTCGTTGGGAAAATAATATTTTTTTTATTATGTTCATACTTTTTTCCTGAGAAAAGGGCATTTTTGTGAACTATACATACGCTTATTTTCCCCTGGTCGTACAGACGACAGCATATCAATCTTTACATGAGTGCACTCTACACAGTTACGTTACGGGCAAATTTTCAATAAAAAAGGGATGGTTGACCGACTGTTGATTGTTGATTCTTCATTGCGAAAGGTTGAGCACGTTTTAGCCTTGCGGTTATCTCTAACATTCGGGAGGTCGTGGGTTCAAAACTTGGCATGTACGAATTTTAACTTTTACGAAGTAGCAATAATACTCGCTAACTTAAAGGAAAATATCGTGAGGAAACCCCAGTGTCTGAGGTGTTCACATACCTCAGCGCTTGCTACGTACAATGGCTTAAATATGTGGCCTAACTGCCTTTTAGTAGGTAAACCTTCACAATTTTCGTTACAAAGACACCCTCTATGTAACATAGTAGAGGTCAACGCACTGTCGATTGTACTAACAGTCTCAATTATACACCGCTCCTAAGCCAGGTGCTCCAACTCCCGTAGGGATCCTTTTTCCCACCGACCGAGTTTGTAGGTACAGGCTTTATCTATTCCATGGCAGTAAGAGTATGACGCTGCGCCGACGCGGTGAGCTCGCGGCGTGTTCGCCGCGTTTTGGACACAGTAGCAAAATGGATTCATCTGACGAGGAAATACCTACTACTGCTGGCGGTGTTACTTCGAAGACGTAGAAAACGAAAGCAGATACAAGTCAACGAGGAATCTGGGAGGATTCATTGACAAGTACCTTATTGACCGGGAGAGAGCGACATCCCATAACGGGATGATTTTGAATTGTAGTTATAAATAACTTTGTATCTTTTGTATCAACCACGATTGTACCTCTAAACGATGCTTCGTCCGCTTACATACGTATCTTTGATATGACTCAAATGGGGCGTGTGGAATTGTCGAACGCGGTTGTACAAAATCGCAGCGTCCGCGTCATTGCGGCATGCTCACTGCGTAATCGCTTTCAAATCGCTCGCAAATCGCTAGTGTGATAGGGCTCTTATGATATGATGCTCACATGAACTTTTTACAAACGTATCGTAAAAGTAGATTTATATCTTTTTCGTTGGCTCTGAGAAGACCCATCATTTCACTCTCGACGTAAGTAACTTCTGCTGCGTTTGTAAGCACATAAAAATAAACATTGAGCCAGTATTCGCCAAAAAAACTATACGACTTCTCTTTCATTTCTATTTGTGGAGGCTTCTGAATATCTAATAACATCCCTTTCATCTAACAAGCCTGCGCCTGGTTGGAGTGAAACTAGAAAACATTAGGAAATAGGAATAGGAAACAATAACGAAAACATGCTAGCCCGCTGGGGGTAAAACATATTTAAAAATAGTGTTAGCAGAAATTCGTTAGGTAATTCCTTTTGCAAAAGTGAATTGTTTTTGAAATCTATTTCCGATACACCCTTTCACACACACTCAAGCATATTCACCAAACACACAGAGAGGTTCACATACACCAACTAAATACCACGACTAGGTATCTACATTAATTTATATTATCTTAACACTCAGAATCCATCCTTTAAACTCCTATTATTTAACTTGGGTATTGTACTGTATTTAAGTTACACATGTCTAAGCTACATACCTACTCTATTGAATGTAGAAGAATACTGATGCCTGAGATACAGGTCTAGAACCTAGTTCAGGCGCAGAAGAGTATTGTTAATAATATGCAGCTTCGCCTTTTGCCTAGGATATTGTAATACCTTCGAATAAATGTAACAAACCTGTCTGTAAATGTTAAAGAAATAAAGATAAAGATTATTATTAAAAAAAAAAACTATCAAGGAGAGGAGTATCAGGCATTGGTTTTGGATGTAAGGAGCAAAATTTCAGCTATTTTTCACCCTTTCTTTGTCGTTGTATTTTACATAAAATACCAATAGTATTGATGGGCGTGAAAACCGACTTCAAAGAACGCTCACAAAAAGGATAGTACGAAGATTGCTGAGTAAGGTCTTTTGAATTCCTAAAATATTCTCATCTCTTTCATCATCATCATCATCATCATTCAGCCACAAGAAGTCCACTGCTGGACATAGGCCTCCTCCATGGATTTCCAAAAAGACCGGTTGGAAGCGGCCTGCATCCAGCGTCTTCCTGCCACTTGAATGACGTCATCTGTCTCATCTCTTTGCAATGATAAAAATATTTTATGAAATCGTTGAAGTATATTCAGACATACTTGCAAGGTGTTATTTAAATAACGTTAGTACATTGAAATAGGATTGAGTTACAATAATTGAAAAAGAAATCTTGCGTTGGTTTGGACATAAGGAGAGCATCAATGAAGGACGATAGGAGAAAGAAATGTATCGAGTGACCGTAGGAAACGACGTTCCAATATGTAAACACCATTAATTTTATGTGGTTTGAAAGACATAGCAAAATGAACGTGCCTAACAGTAGCTATCGAATACGCTAGTTTGTTTTTTAAAAAAACGCATTTTTTTTTAATATCTCGACACAAACTCGAATCTATTAGAACTACCATTAGTAGCCATCCAGGGGCCTCATTATGCGCACCAAATCCTGAGCGATTTCAATCGTCTAACTGTTAAATTCCATGCTAATTTGACAGTTAGACGACTGGAATTGTTCAGGATTTGGTGCGCGTAATACTCGTATAGGAGCACAGCGGCGCGTGGATGCCGCGGGACCGCGGGTCATTGTTCTGTTAGACGGAGAGGCGGTACTAATTATTCAGGGAGTTCTAAACGATTTTTTTTAATTACATCTATTCTTAAATAGATACCATTTTTTATTACTAATTACATTAATAATTATTATATAACATAATTACATCAATTTTAAAGAACCTATTTAAAGGCTAAAGATTCCACCCATGCCGGGACTAGAACCCCCGTTTATAAAAGTTTCCTCAGCACGGGATAGTGCAACAAAAAGAATATAATTCATCATCATCATCATCATCATTATCAGCCATTTGACGCCCACTGCAGGACATAGGCCTCCCTCGTGGTTTTCATAACCATGAGGGGTTTTGCCATAATCGCCACGCTTGGCAGGCGGGTTGGCGATCGCAGGATGCGGTTGGAATCTCAGGAAGACGCTGATACCCGTCTCCTGGTAATTGATTTCCTTAGTCGCCTTCTACCACATCCACGGAAGGAAATGGAGTGATGCTATTCTTAATCCGGCGCCACACGGAATAATTATAATTACATGAATTCAAAATTTAAAAAAAGGAAAATAAAAAAATTATAAACTCTTAGTAGCGTCTAAAAGCCTCGTATAAAGGCAATAATGCAGAGTTCTGTTTGTATTGAAAACTCAAAAGACATCTTTAGCCGTTCAAAATTTTTCGGAATTATCACGTTGACTTTTGCTAAAGAAATGTACCGTTTTTTTAAGATCTTACTCTAACGTTTTGTCGGCGTGACTAATAATATCTTTTCTCAAACATGCTTGGAAATTTGAGCATTATTTCGACAACCTTCTTCGAGATAAATCGAAATTGCTGTGCTGGCCAATTACACGCGAGCAGAGCGGCCGGAAAAAGTTTTATGAAAATTCATAACTGTCGTGTTTTGCGGCCAAATAAATTACATACTAAACTCATATCTGTCGTGTTATTTCAAAATGGAACGATCTTTTACTCCGAATAATGACAACCAAGGAGGTAACTTATCAGAGGTTTTATTTAAATTTCGAACTGGCTTGCAATAAAAAGCTGGATATACCTATTAAAAAAAAAGGACACTTTAACGCGGCAAAAATTATTGTTGTTCGTTCGTGGTTCATCTGATTTTGAAAGTTTATTGAATTTAACAGAATGAGTTCAAGTGATGAATATAACTGCGATGAACTTATTTTAACGCCACCTCAAATTCAAGAGGTGGCAAGAGCCGTAATAGAAAACTTGTTACCGCCAAAATAGAAAGAAAAATATTTTTCAAATGAAAAGTTCTGCCTTAGTACTACTTAGTTTTAATTTCCGCGCATTATTTGAAAAAATCATATACAAGCCTTGGCCACAACTACTCATTGATGGACTCACGTATGTGTGCCTCGGCTTCGCCTCGGCCCACATTTCCACGTTCGTCCATCAATGCCACTTTTGCTGGCCGCTGCAGTAATTGTACTAATAACGGTATATCTGTGCTAATTCAGTTCTCTAGTACTAATTGTCTCTGAACTAAGCTGCGGACAGACAGACGGACAGACAGACAGAAAGACGGCAGGACATGGCGATTATAAGAAGAAGAAGAAGAAGGAAAAAGACATTTATTATACCAACCCGACACGGGTAAGGGTTCTCCACTGATTACGGAACCCTGAAAAACAGAGCAAAAACAAGGTTAGTAAGGTTCACAAAAATATCTTTGTAGTGGAAAATTCTTCATACAGTTAGTTGACTTTTGACTGAACAACTTAGTTATACCATGAGAGTTCCACTTTTTTCGTTTCGAGTTAAGGAATCCTAAAAAGAACAAAAGGTGATAACAATAAAAGCAGATAGCATCTATCTTCCCATTGTATCCCACATACTACGAGCAGAGAGTGTGCCGAGACTTTCTTTCAACAGAAATAGCATCCCATTTGCTGCATTACCATTTGCCTGGACAGAACGTCGTCTAAACATATAGCTCTACCTCCCCGCACAATGCTTCTAACACGACAAAAAAGTTATAGAAGTACGAGGCCTGATAACAACTGTTGCCCGCCAATTGGTTTACTAATCTGATTACCGTGCCGGAGGTCGTGGGTCCCACTGGGGACCGCCGTATATTTTTGTACGATTGACCTCAGTCTGGGTGTTTTCCCATGTTTGGGATGTCCTTGCCTGGTTACCATAGCACAGGGTATCCTGGACCAGGACAGGTATTATGTTTTGCGGAAGTTATTATTATTAATAATTTTAATAAAAGTAATAAAAATACTGACATGTGAGCGAGAAACCTATTATAGAAACAAAAGTTTACAAAATTCAAACCACTAACTAACTTACTAATAGATGGCGCTAGCAGTATTGAATTGCTGATAAGCGATATGATAATAGTAAAATTGTTTTTTTCTGGTAGGTACTTGGATTATGCTCCGTAGTATATTTATAACCCAGAAATTTCTTTTCTCTTAATTGATATCCCGAGAGAATAATACTATATAACGTTGGCCATATTAATTTTGTTCATATAAAATGTAGCTTTTTGTCATTCGGATCATATTAACGTACCGATTTACACCTCGTACATACATAATTAAAAAAATATACTTATAATAATAGAAACAAAATGTTTACTCAATGAACGTCAAAGTTTTTACTTTTTTACGATGGTAGCCTAGTGGGTAGAACCTTGGACTCTGAACCGAGAGACCCAGGTTTGATTCCCAGTGCGGGCCCGAACCTATGACTTTTTTTCTAAGTTATGTACATTTTAGAAGTTATAGTAGCAATACCACTCGCCGTTAGCTGTGAAAGAAAACATCGTGAGAAAACCCGCGGCTTGTCTCACTTGCACAATCTAACATTTTTAGTGATTTGAATAAAATTGATGTACTTTTGAAACGTAGTCGGAGGGATTGGTAGATAATAAAATTACGGAAATTTTTTGGTAAATAATAAGATTACGGACATTACGTGTCCGCCGTAAGAGCAGCCTTCAATGGAGCTGACCATCTGCTCCGCTGATCCTGTGATTTCAAAGAGACAACGAGCACTTTCTGAGTGTAAGGAAAACTGAATGGCTTTTAGCGAGACAATTCCGAATGAGGCATTGTCTTTGATCGCAGAAAGTACCCACTCAAATCAATCGGAGCAGTGTATTGGAACAAAGCTAGTTTAGCTGATGTGTGGGCTTTGAGATATATGAGAGACTTTGATTGTATAGATAATGGTACGGAACCCTTTGTGCGCAACTCGAATTTGGCCGGTTTTATGAGCAATAAAGTGTTCTCTATCTATCTTATATTTTTAAAAACCTATTTAAAGGCTAAAAATTCCACCCATGCCGGGATTTGAACCCGTGACCTCTGACTAACCGTGCCAGCGCTCTTCCAACTGAGCTAATGGGCAAATGCAGGCATCCGCGAAATTTCGAGCCTCTATACAAACTTCTCTGTATTACGTACAGGCAGCGACATCTGGCCGAAGCAATTTACATCACTTACAGCCCCGAGTCCTTATTTGTACTGTGCCCGAGTAACCCACTTTGCAGTTAGGTTTTTACATCGGAATGATATCGCTGTACCTACATAATTAGATGACTTTCGTATCCTGTTATCATATCGCAAGGGAATGGGGAAATATCGTTGTCGCGTTATTTGAATATCATATAATATCACGTTACTCGGCCAGCATTTCCTTCGCAAAAAGTCTCCTCGCGGGTCATGGTGGGGCCCGCTTGAACAGAAACGTGGGTGAAATTACACTGTGGATAATATTGCGTTACAGAATGTAACACAATCTTTTTGTATAAGTACATATAAAAAAATGAAATATAAAATAAAGACCGACTTCAAAACACTACAGCACTAAAAAGTTGAAAATAATTTCAAAGAATACCTTTAAATTAGAAGTATGTATACATGCCCAAAATAAATGTCCTAGTCATGAAACTGGGCACCGACTACAAATTGTACTTCTTGCATTACCTACATGTATACATACTTCTAAATTAAAGGTATTCTTTTAAATTATTTCCAACTTTTTAGTGCTGTAGTGTTTTGAAGTCTGTTTTTATTTTTTATTTAAAAAAATTTATTTTTCAATTTTTAGTGGGGGACGGGAGAAAAATAAGCAAGTCTCTTATAACTATAATTTACCCTACTTGATTCGTTGCTTTAAAATTCGAAGTTCTCAATTTCCATCTCCGAAAGTCTTCACCAGAACATCACCAAAGGCCTTATTTACTGCTGTCCATTGAAGAGTTCCGTTCTCCATCTCTGAAAGTCTTCATCAGATCTTCACCAAATTAAAATGGGACCAATAAGACATTATATCTATTCGAACAAAAAAGAATTGTGGAAATCGGTTAAGGTTTGACGGAGTTATGCGAGAACATAGCAAAAAAAATACACCGCGTCGAATTGATAACCTCCTCCTTTTTTGAAGTCGTTTAAAAAGAAGTTTCTGTGTGTCAAGGGGCTCAATGCCCTAGCGCCACCAACTAAAAAATCATATCTTTTTTTTAAAAAAGTTTCAGACCGAACTCTCAACCATGTTAATGGTAATTTTAGGGCCTGGTGAACCTAAGGCAAAAAACCCAGGGCTCAGTCCCAGGTTCGAGACCATTAGGTTCTCGGCCGTGGGTCCTAAAAATCACTATTAACATGATTGAGAGATTGGTCTGACACTTTTTGCAAAGAATATCATTAAAAAAGATAGTTTTTAGGGTTCCGTACCCAAAGGGTAAGGGAGTCTATTACTAAGACTCCGTCCGGCCGTCCGTCTGTCCGTCTCTCAGCAGGCTGTATCTCATGAACCGTGATAGTTAGACAGTTGAAATTTTCACATATGATGAATGTCTGTTGCCGCTATAACAACAAATACTAAAAACAGAATAAAATAAATATTTAAGGGGGACTCCCATACAACAAACGTGATTTTTTTGCCGTTTTTTGCTGTTTCATGGAGTTTTGTGTCATAACATAATTACATAACATATTATCATGACATAATTAGTTTGTTAGTTAGAGGATAATTTTTAGTTGTTTTTTTTTTGCTGGTATCACTGTTCTACCTTTCTTTCACCTTAATAAAAATAACTTTATTACTTTAAGTTTCGGGCTTCGCTGAAAATCAGCGCTGTAGGATGCCCTGCATCCCGCAGCACAGGCTGAGCGTCTGTCCGATTGCAAAGTTTTTTTCTACTTCAGAACTTGTTTAAAATAAAATATATAATAAGCAATTAAGTTTCTAATTAGTCTAAGTTAAGTGTAATTCATTCATTCATAAGTAGTGAACATTATGCACGGTGTAACAAAATGTGTACGGGATATTCGAAATGGTGAGTTTTACTCACCACGCACAACTTTTGATACGGGGAAAATTTCGAAATATCAACCTGTACCAGTTGCTTCATCATCACCGGCCTTCACAGGCCTTTGAGTCCGTTACGGACGATTTGCGCAGTGCCTAAGAGTTTTACACTTTTTCGAATGACTAAAAAGTCCGATTCTAGAGCGGCAAGCCCTACTGCATGTAGGGCATGTACCAGTTGCTTCATACTAAAGTTAAAATGCGTTAAAATTTATGAAACAGCTGATATTTTTTCGCAATTCAGAAGTTACAGATCTGACAGGCAGAGATTGTAGGCATAGTAAGAATGTCCCGCTGGCAACCTTCGGGAACGGAGCTTAGGGCTCCAAACCAAATCATTATACTTCAACAGTATCAATCAATAAGACCATATTCGTCCCCTGTGGACATAGGGTTCCCTCAGTGGGCTGGTCATTAATGCTGAACAACTAATGGTCGATGGGAGCAAAGCTTCTCTAGAGGAGCCCGCAAACTGACAAACGCAGCGCAGGCCGCCCACCAGCTCGCTGGACCGACGATCTGAGGCAGAATCAATCTGACTTGTTGATCTACTGGTATCACGTCTGACTACCATGGCGGAGGTCGTGGGTTCGATTTCCATCGGGCCCGCCATTCACGGCCATAGTCTGGGTATATTTCCATCTTTGCCATTGCAAAGATGGAAATATACCCAGACTATGGCCGTTACCTTGCCTGGTTACCATAGCACAGGGTATCCCAGTGTGGTACCAGGACGAGTGATTGTATTGTGTGGATGTTATTATTTATTTATAGAATGCTGGCGGTGACTGGATGAGGATGGTTGAAGACAGAAAGAAGTGGAGTGCCTTAAACAGTATAAAATATTAAAAGTAACCTGTTTATTGAGAGTCATGATAATCTTCCACGACGGTTTCTTACTTAGCTGTTTGTAAGACTCTACTGCGTTTTTAACGTAAGGTCTTTATGTAACTAAGTATAAATACGGCTCAATACAGTCTAGACTTTATTATTCACAGGATTCAGAATTCTCGCTTTCACGTGGAGCGAGTTAGTGATGAGTGAATGGCACAGTATATTGGATCAAATTACACGGAATGATTTTTTCCCGTGTAGGTACCTACTCGCTATTAGCCTTGTAAAGAAGAAAAGTTGTCTTGTCCAGAATCGGTTTTATTCGATAGATTCACTGACGACGTTCACTGAACGCTTTTTGTGAGTTGCAGACTTGCAGCCGACGCTAGTTTTTTTTTTTTGTAAAATGAGAACTGTTCCGCAAAGACGTAGAAGATTTGTGTTCACTAACCCGTGTAGAACCCATGTAGCCGTGTCCCAGGCGGACGACTAAATTGTGGATTTATAAGCAAAGGGCAAGATGAAATGTACCCGAAACCGACGTGCGTGCTTGCAACTACTAATGAATGAGGATGAAGCGGAAGAGATTTGTCTGGATGGTGGCAAGTGGCAGACCCTAGTTTCCGCCTACCTCTCCGGGATACAGGCTTGAGTTTATGTTATGTTTTATTGAAATGAAGTGATTCCGTAGGTTACTCTAGCTGGGTTACTTAGCAGCAGTGTTGCCAAACCTACTGTTTTAACTGTAGATCTATAGTTTTTTTTAAATTCTGTCCGGTTTTAGTTTAGCCTCGAAATTTACAGTTTTTTTATTGAAGATGCTGGCGTCATCTGTATGTTGTATTTGCCATTTGTTGTAGTAAATATGTACGATTTCAACAAAAATAAAGATGAAAATTTCCGTAATTTTATTAACTGATTTTATTAAGTACATTATAAAAAAATACAATGAAAATAAAAAAAGCGTGGTCTAGGCACATCCAGCCCTTCTATCACGTAACTATCCATGCTATCGGGTTAACCATTTAGACCCCTCCAGAGTGTCAAAATGTGTATGTATTTGACAGTTTGGAGTAGGTAAAATCAGACAACTCCATACAGTGGAGGACATACATAGTACCGCCCCTGTACTTCACATTAAAATAGTTAAGTATCTCGATCGACGTCCATATGCCGAAATATTTATTTATGTTTTTTTATTTGCGTGTGTTTTTGTATGCATTCGGCAGTCAATAACTTGTTTTAATTTCTAATCGCGTCAGTGAAAAAACAAGCTTAAGATGGCTCAAATATTAGCGTTGGCAACATTGGCATTATATGCTCAAGAGGCAGTTGTATTAACGTTTCTCCGAAGACTACGATGGCACTTTCATGTCAATGTTTGTTGACGGAACAAAATTAGTTTTACGAGTAACTTACCAAATACGAGGAAATTCAACATCTGTTGGCATGGCTGGTATTCTTAAATGCGCTCTATTTATATAATTTTACCTGAAACAAAAAAACATTTTTAATCAGAAGAGGTGGTGTCAGTACCTTTTTCAACGTCACGCTTCAAAGTAGTTTCGAACATCTACAAACGGGAAAGCTGAACTATTTAAATTATTTTCAAAATATGAAAACAAACTTCGCCAAATAGTGTTAGTAACTTATGCTATACAGAAATGCTTCTTGACTTATGCTGAGTAGAAATGGCTCTTGACTTGAATCTTCTTGAGTTATGCTGTGTAGAAATGGTTCTTGACTTGATTCTTCTAGACTTATGCTGTGCAGAAATTCAATTCAATTCAAAAATACTTTATTGCACAAGAGGTGTTTGTACAAAGGCGAGCTTAATACTAGTAAGTATTTTCTTCCAGCTAACCTTGGGTTATGTGGATAGTGCAAGGGGTAGTGCCAAGAAAGATTTATTGCAAGAACAAAGATAAAAAAAAAAAAATAATAAATAATAATAATTATATAAACCATATTACAATAAAATTACATAGTTATTATAACAAGATACATACCAAATACATATAAAATACACACTATAACACAATAAACACAACTACATAAAAATTACTTATATAATAGGAATGGTTCTTGACTTAAATCTTCTTAACTTACGCTGTGTAGAAATTGTTCTTGACATGAATCTTCTTGACTTATGCTGTTTAGAAATGGTTCTTGACTTGAATCTTCTAGACTTATGCTGTGTAGAAATGGTTTTTCACTTGAATCTTCTTGACATACGCTGTATAAAAATGCGTCCCCAAATTAATGTTAAATAGCAAGGGAACTAAGATTTTAAGCATTACCACCAACACCACTGTCGTTCCAATGGGCAATTTCAACGATCAGTGCTGAAATGAAGTTCCGGAAAATCTATTTTAGTTTAACCAGAGTTTAATGGCTTAGATTAACTTAACTGCGGGAAAAATGTTCTTTTCTTTGTGAAAAACAGTATTATTAATGATTTATGAGTAATGGTGAAACATATTTGTAAATATTCGTGGCTTTGGTTTTGGCTTTGGCTTTGGTTTGCTTTGGCTCCAAATTGTGAATCCAAACTCGAAGTGGTAGGACCGGTACCATAATGTAGAAAAATATTTTCTAATATGTTAAATGCGTTTTACGTTTCAAAACTAGCACTATATATTTCTAAAATAAATCATGGTTAGAATGTCCCATTAAAATACGATGAACGAATTCAAAGTCACCCTGCAGAATTCACAAAAAATTGACTCAGTAGAGCACTCCCTACTCAGTGAAATTCTTGGTTGAGAAACAGGCGGTTAGTAAATGTGACGCTCCCGTGCTCTCTTTTCGAGAGACGGCAACGTAAACCCGCATTAGAAAATCACAAATGGGGTGTCGTGATATCAGTGCCGGATAAAAGAGGAACGCATTGCATTCCGAGCGCATAGGGAGCACCAGAATGATAAATGGTTCTGGCAATCGTGGATGGAATAACAAGTCCACTTTTAAATCACTGCTGGAGAAATGTTCAGGCGTAACAACTTGCCATAGTATCTACTCTCCATTGCAGCAAACAAGATTAAGCTAAATTTACCCAAAATGCCTAGAAGGGCTAAAGGCGACCTACTGGCGGTACGATTACAATCAAAAATTATCCTTAAACACATGTCATGCGAAGTTAAAGAGTAGGTACAATGAAAGTGCAAAAGAAGCTCGTTGCCGTGACTGGTCACATTACGCCCGTCGACATCACGCCGAGCTTTTTTTCCGCTAGTACTGTAGACTCTAACCTAGAGAGTATTTAAGTTTTACTGTATTTTACAGTACTGTTGCACTAATACGTCCGCGGTTCAATGCCCGCATTTGCAGACTGAATGAAAATGTACCGAAGTTTTTGCACGTGTGGTTATGAATTTTCGTAGGAGTTCTCGATCAGTACCTAACCTAAGATTAGCTATTCGAAATGGCGCTGGCAGTGAGCTGCTCAAATATGCCGAAAAACCAGTTACCGATGGGTAAAAAGGTCTTACCACGCCCACCAGCTCGCTGGACCAACCATGTGAGTCTGATTGCTGGCAGTGACCAGATGAAGGTGCCTTGGGGGCGGACTGTGTTTGGCAGGGGATGAATATGGGCTGATGGATTGGATGGTCCCATAATAAATACGAGTATCTACCTAGAACCGTGTGAAAATTTCAAGCTCCTAAGTCAACGCAATCAAAACATAGCATAGGTATGGACACTAATGTAAAATATTTGAAAACTCACATATTTTTTTAATTTTTATTTACATAAAAACAAATTACCAAATTTTCGAATTTGAGCTGTATGAGCATTTTCTGGGCAAATTTCCACTCTTCTAAGTAAACGAAAAGTACAGACAACAACAACCTTAAAAATACGGCAAAAAATACGTAGCGAAACTGAGTAGAATGCACGCATGTAAAGGTTGATTTGCTGCTGCAAGAACTGCGACGAAGTATGGGTGGCAGACATAAGAGCTTTGAGGCACCAAATCCGTACCGACCCGACTCTAGAGTATTTCGCTGTGTGACCTATATGCAGTTCGACGTGCCACTCCTAAACCGGAATTTATACCCCAAAAAACTTTTTGGACTATAAATTCCGATTGTCATTCGAACCAGATTTTTTATTATATATAGGATAAAAGTGTAGCACTTATGCACTACTTAAAGGCTTTTCCGTTGAGGCCTATAATCAGTGATAGTTAAAAACATAGATATCTTACTAGCGCTAAAAGATGACCCCACGTTCAATTGTGGGAAGGTTGGCGGGGCTTGTCAATTGTGTTACCAATCGGAGCGAGTTCAGTATTACCCGGCAAAATATCATGCACCTGCCACCGTCAGACCGCCATCTTGCGAGGTACCTAGATATTTCGACGGGTTACATCATGAAGTCAATGGTGTGACGTTTTTGTATAAAACCAATCGTGAGTTACGCTGTCATTTACTATCGCCCAATCAACCTGACAATAGCTATAGAAGCGCTAGGTTGTTTTTTAAAACGCACTTTTCTAAAATAAGTATCTCGACACCAGTAGCCATCCAGAAAGGTGTGTGCGTGCTGCGGGTCCGCGGGTCATTGTTCTGTTAGACGGAGAAGCCGTACTAATTGTTCGCGCATGTTGTTCTTCCTACACCCACAATATTTTTCAACGATCAATCCAACGATTCCCCACATGATGGGGTAGACGAGAAAAAAACATCATCCCCACTTTTCATGTTACGGGGAGGTACAATAAAAAAAATCCAACATTTTATTCTTAAAACTTTGTTGGCGTGATAAATATTTATACACCACAGAACAGAGAAAAAAAGTTAGAATGGCCCTAGCGCGTATTTTGTACGGGAACCGCTGTCGCCGCTTCAACCCCCACCGTTTTTTACTACTACTAATCTAAGCAATACGCACGCAGGCTTATGATCATTTGAGCTAAATTGTGGCACGCGCGCCCCGCCCACATGCGCTTTGTGGTATACACATACCAAATTACAGCTTTCTTTCTAGTACCACCGGTCTTTGCGCTTGGTCGCGGACGGACAGACAGACAGACATCCAGACAGACAGACGGACATGACGAAACTATAAGGGTTCCTTGTCGGACTACGGAACCCTAAAAAGCAGTGCCCGCGACTTCGTTCGCGTGGTAGGTAGTTGAATAAGCCCCCCAGGAGGTCCTGCCCTGAAGGTTCTTTCTAAGCTGTTGAAAGAATGTTTGAAATCGGATACGTACTTTCGGATATAACCTCCTAAATACAAACACATAAACTTACAAACGTTTTCTCATTGTAATATTTATAAATTAATCGCTTGGCATACAACTTTTTCTCACGATGTTTTCCTTCATAGCGAGTGGTATTGAAATTGCCAGTCAGCGGTTGGCACGCGTCTCTGAGGGAAGGCATGTGCCCTGCAGTTAGGACGTATATAGACTACATAATAAAAACAATACTTTTGCAAATACATGCAATAAATTTGCAAATTCATGAAAAATAGGCTCTTTTCTAGCGGAAAACCGCTGACCAAAGACCTTAAAACTCTTTTTGTGGGCCTCGTAAAAATGCGCCGACTGAAAACAGATTACCTTGCGTCATAAACATGAAAAGCTACTCGTATTTCATTCATTGCGACATAGGATTTTGTAGGTCTTTCGCCGAGTCACGGCCTCGGTGACGGAGGTATATTCTCATCCAGGCACTAAGAGAGCGGAAATAAATCCGTTCTGGCTGGACATAGGCCTCTCCTATTGCACGCCACTGAGCACGGTCCTCGGCTACACTCATCCAGCTCTTGCCAGCCGCCCTGCGAAGATTATCGCTCCACCGAGTCTGAGGACGTCCTACACTACGTTTACCGATCCGCGGTCTCCACTCAAGAACTCGTCTACCCCATCGGTTATCAGTTCTTCGGGTGATATGGCCGGCCCAGTGCCACTTCAGCATGCTAATTCGGTGGGCTATGGCGGTGACTTTGGTTCTCTGTCGGATCACCTCGTTTCGAATTCGACATGTGAACACTTATTTGATTACTTCTTTGAACTCATGTCTGGCGCCGGCATAAGATTAGCAAGTTGAATAGGCAGTGGGCTGGTAACATATGCCGAAGAACTGATGGTCGATTGGGTGCAAAGGTTCCCGAGATGAGACGACGAACTGGCAAACGCAGCGTAGGACGCCCACCAGCTCGCTGGTCCGTCAATCAAATCAAATCAATAGTACATTATTGCAAAGGCAGCGAAATAGGCAATTGCAGGTCGAGTATGAGTTTGAAGGCCGAGCCGCAGGCGAGGACTTCAATGATACGAGACAGGCAATTGCCATTTCGGCCGAGGCATATATAGTGCTTTTCTTAAAAAGGTGCAAGGAATTAAAAAGGGGCCTTTTACATAATAATTTTTTCTTTCGATTTTGCTGGAAGCAGGTTTTCCATCGCTAATTTAGCTTCCGATCTTAAATCTGGTGGAGTGCAGTCAATGTTTATATCATTTTCACTTTCAGAATCATCGGAACTCATTTTAATCTTTTATTAATTTAATTTTTTATTAACAAAATAACAACGAACTCCGCTTTACCACCAATATTTTTTTTATTTTACAGTTTGTGCCGAAAGGTAAACGCATATGTGGCTATACAGCCACGAGAACGCAATGTGTACGATGAAAGAGTTCTAAATTCAAACAGCACACCGTTTCATACAACATTGCCGGCGCGCTCTTCGTTCCCAATTCAAAGAACGCGCCGGGAAGTGGTTTTGGTTTTTCAGTCTACGTAAATATGATACTTCGCGTGTTCTTTATTCAAAAGTAACAATATTTCCGCGCATGTTTAAGAAAATACATTATTTGTACAAATATAGGTATTATGCTTACATTATAGTATAGTGCAGCCAGATCTTAACTCATTACAATTTGCCCTCTATGCTTTACCAATCGGCGTACAAAAACAGAAAATACGTGATGTTAGTTCTTTGTTAGCTTTTTCTCCACATAATCAAATGTTCATTAAGCATTTTGTTTTTATAGTAAATTTTTGACTTAATAAGAATATAAAATCTCATAAATTGTTATTTATTGTACTTATTTTGTCAAAAATCTTAACAAATTGATATGTCAAAAGGAGTTATTTATATATTTTTTAAAAGAGTCTAACAAGAATGACAAGATCTGAGGCAGACTACTGGCATCGGCGCAAGACAAAAAGAAAGTGGCGTGCCTTGGGGACGTTTATATCCCGAAGTGGACGAATACGGGCCTGTTGATTGATTGATTGATAGATTGATCTATTTAGTAAAGATCAGTAATTTTCATTATTACAGGTAGCAACCCTATATCAGCTGAAGGCGACCGAATGCCACGTTTGCAATACTTCACTTCACATTGTAGTACTAATACTATGGAGATCGATGATTTCCGTTTGCTTTCACCGTAACTTCTACTACTATTCAGACTGTTCTTTCACTTTCCTTTGTTCGCATACGTGCGATTGGTCTATACACAGCATTAGGGGCACACGCTATGACTTTATGACACAAGATAGTGCTTTTATGTGACATTCTAATCTTAACATCACTACACCGTTTAAGTTTTATAGTCAGTTCATCATCATCGTCACTCAGCCACAAGAAGTCTACTGCTGGACATAGGCCTCCTCCATGGATTTCCAAAAAGACCGGTTGGAAGCGGCCTGCATCCAGCGCCTTCCTGCCACTTGGATTAGGTCATCGATCAATCTTGTGGCTGGTCGTCCTACCCTGCGCTTGCCGATATGTGGTCTCGATTCGAGAACTTTTCGGTCCCATCGGCCATCAGTTCTGCGTGTTATGTGCCCCGCCCACTGCCACTTCAACTTACTAATCCGCTGGGCTATGTCGACGACTTTCGTTCGTCTACGGATCTCATCATTTCTGATTCGATCTCGTAGCGAAATTCCGAGCATAGCCCTTTCCATAGCTCGTTGCGTGACCTTGAGCCTTCTTATGAGGCCCATAGTGAGAGACCACGTTTCAGTGCCATAAGTCATCACTGGTAACACACCATTAAGTTTTATAGTCAGTTAAATATACAAAAAATACTGTTGGTACAGGTAGTGAGTGAGTGCTTCAGAAACAGATAAAGAAAATCACAAAGTGACAAAAAGGTCGTCGGTTCGATTTCCACTGGTTACCGTCGTACTTGATTATGTGCAGCCTCAGTCTTGTATTTCCATGTTTGTGGCATCCTTGCGCGGTTATCATCCTAGTTTGGGACCAAGATAAGTGAGTGTATTGTGTGGACCTTATTATTTTAATTACTAAGGATTAATTTACTTCCTTTTTTTATGTACAATAAAGTTGTATCTATCTAAGCTATTTAAAAAGCTTATCAAAGTAACATGTTTACATAAGCAATGCCCATATACGTCCCACTGTATATAGGCATTGTCCGGCCGGCTTAATCACCACGCGTGCCCACCGCAGATTGGAGATTTCAAGCGCTGAAGTATGTGATGTGAATAGTTCAGACACTCAGGTTTCCTCACGATGTTTCCCTTCACGGTTAGCGAGCGGTATTGCTAGAAGCGGTGGTAACGGAGCGGTAGAACGCCGGCTTCTCATTCGAGAGGTCGCGGGTTTGAACCCCGGCATGTACCAATGACTTTGTTTCTAAGTTACATACATTTGTGAAGTTATAGTACCAATACCACT
The DNA here is from genome assembly GCA_963969515.1 of Yponomeuta evonymella. Taxonomy (NCBI): domain Eukaryota; kingdom Metazoa; phylum Arthropoda; class Insecta; order Lepidoptera; family Yponomeutidae; genus Yponomeuta; species Yponomeuta evonymella. The sequence goes on from OZ018349.1 coordinate 5,864,695, forward strand.
CGCTAATGGTGACGGAAAACATCGTGAGGAAACCCTTGTGTCTGAGGTATTTACATAACTCAAAATTTCCTACGTACAATGGCCCAACTATGAGGCTAAGTGCGGAAAGCTCCTGTTGAACTAGTACTAGAGTGATATTGCTACTATAACTTCACAAACGTAATAACTTAGAAAACAAAGTCATAGGTACATGCCCGCACTGGGAATCGAACCTGGGTCTCTCGCTTCCGAGCCCATGAGTAACATGTGTGCATGCTTATATTTTACTTATGCGTGTTATTTATTATATTCAAAGGTATATAATTTTTTCTTCATACGGCTTTACAAATAAACGTGGAATAAAGTTGCATCTGGTGTATGAAATAAGAACTCCATATTCATACATCTACATTTTTTTTACATTTACATCTTCTGGCCCCACACTAGGATACCCTGTGTCGTGGGAACCAGAAACAGCGACATAACAAACATGTAAACATCCAAGACCTGGGGTTTTTGTCCTCAGCCGGGATTCGAACCCGGGACCTCTCGCATGGTATGCAGATTTACTACCGCTGCGCCACGAGGTCGTCAAAACCGTTGTTATTAGAAACTTGTACACGAAACATGCCACGTTTATTTGCAAATTGGTTGGAGTGCAAACTACGTCACGATAACTCCAAATAACGTTATCTCATTAAGTTTGGAGTTAAAGCCCTATGACTTTATTGTTTTTTTGATAAGAAAACAGAAAAATAGGGGACTCGTATTTTTTCATTTCTTGTATTTACTTGGAAACAATATTTATTTTTAAGTTTTAAAGTTGAGATTTAGGGCCAAAAGTGACGTAGGCTAGAAGGCAACAAAAAACATAACCTTTACCTCTATCTTTGCCTTTACTTGAAAAAATAACGTGTCACCTCCAAACGGTTTTTTTTTATTTCAGCTTAATATTTTTTTGAATTATTGTCCATTATTACGCGCACCAAATCCTGAACGATTTTAATCACAGATTCGAATCGTCGGTCAAATGCCATACTAATTGCTACCGCAAACGTCATGATTCCCACAGGATTCGGTGCGCACAGTTAGGCCCATGGCCCATGGTCTTGATTCCATTCAAGTTCAAAGTGGAATCTGAGTCACTGATTTTTTCATTCAGTCTTGTCAGCGCGCCACTAGACTTTTCGATAGGTAATACTTAGAATAAAAAGCAAAACCCATAAAATATAATATATATATAAAATTTTAATCTTTAAAACGGCTCCAACGATTTTCATGGAATTTAGTATGTGGGGGGTTTTGGGGGGGGAAGATTGATAAATCGGTCTGGCTAGGTTTCATTTTTAGAAAACGTCGTTTTATCTGTACTTTCAGGCAATGAAAAACTGCTACAATACCATTAGAATACGAAGGAAGGTCGCTTTTTTTTGTTCTGTGGTCGCTACCATCTACAAGGTTGTAATAGCTCAGGTGGGAGGTTTCCCACCTGGTTAGGCTATCCCGGAACCAGAAGACCCCGGTTCGAGTCTAGATGTCTCCAGTTCGATTAATTTTTTGCCTTTTTTTTCGTCGTATCTAAATATAATTTCCAAAAAACACCGAGCAAAGCTCGGTCATCCAGGTACTATCTGTTTATCTTCTATATGTCTAAAATTGTCAGATGCACAAGCTGCTTCACATTGTTGCTCAGTGACGATTATCAAACGGGGAAGAAATATGAATTGTATTCTACGAGTGGTTTCAAGAGAAAACCCTACAGGGCCCGCTTTGAGGGAAGCTTAGTGACTTATTGATTTATGACTATAATAGGAGTCCGCCACTATACGTGCCTTGTCGACCATTACATACCCAATGGGGTGTCCTATTCATGCTACATTTACACGTCCCGAAAATCTCGCAAGAAGGTAAGTTAGTAGGTAAGAAGGTAGGTTAGTTAGGTAAGGTTTATACATCTTTTTTAGGGTTCTGTATACAAAGGGGTAAGGGACGCTATTACTAAGATCCACTGTCCGTCTGTCTGTCTGTCACCAGGCTCTATCTCATGATTCGTGATAGGTAGGCAGTTGAAATTTTCACAGATGATGTGTTTCTGTTGCCGCTATAACAACAAATACTAAAAACAGAATAAAATTATTATTTAAGGGGGTTCCCATACAACAAACGTTGTCTAAAGACAGCGTTCGCCATCTAGCGGATATCTATGTAACCTTCACAGTACAGATGTCATGTCGTTTAATGTCAATGTTAAACACTTCTTGTTGGTTTCTATAGATGGCGCTGTTCCTAATGTACCTAATCTATCTTGTCTCGATGTTTGATGGTAAGGATCTCGACAATGGTACGGAACCTTTCGTACGCGAGTCCGACTCACATTTGGCCGGTTTTTTCTTCTTAAAGTGCCTCCATTACTGGAGGTTAGCAGTCAGTTCTTTACACCGCTCTCTGTTCAGTGTGAGTCTTGAACAACTTTTCAGAAGGCGAAAACGTGCTGTATAGCTATAGCTATGCTTCCGTTTTTACGGAAGCGAGGCATATGCGCGCGCAAATCGCGTTTGAAAATCGCCGTGGGCGATAGCTAATAATTTTGTATTTTCTGCGTGGCCATATGCGGCCATTATTTTATTTTTCTAATTTTCAGCTGACTGAGTTCTGGTAATCATTTTAAATGCGTGCTTCTGATTTAATTGCATCCTCGTTATATTATAAAATAATATAAGCCAAATACAATGCTCAAAACAACTAGAGGAATAAGATTTCAAAGTAGAATAACAAAAGTTTTTCGCTTTTTAATATTGTAACTGCCCAGGTAATTAACTGCCCGTCACCATATTAAGAACTGCTAACAAAGCGCTGATCTGATTTTCTTTTGTTTTCTTTTTTTTTTTTTCATGAACCATGTCACTTTAATATTTAGTGGAGAATTATAATTAAAAACCTGAGAAAAAAGATATACGTAACTTTGAAATCTTATTCCCCTTATTGTTTTGAGCGGATATAACCTCTTATTGATTAAGAACAATGCTTTTTCAGTACCGAGCTAATAAAAATAAATTGTTCAGTCTAAACGTTCCATAAGCCTGAATGAGCCACAGGGAATATTAAACCAGAGACTCCGTATGCACGAATAAAGTGGAGAAGTGTGGGATTTTTGGTGCCCGTAAACGGAGCCATTAACAGATTACGAGAGCAGCACGTCATGTTAATATAGAAATATTTTGCATTTCTCTCTGTTTGCGGGTCGTGACTTAAAATTTTCCGGACTTTATTTTAATCAAAATAATTGTATAATTAAAAACAAAATGCAACTGCTATTACAAAAGTAGTCTAATGTGTTTGTCTCGAATGCATATAAGTTTGTCCGATACCACGTTCCCTCAAAAGTCCTTAACCAATCGTCGGACTTTGACAAATAAGGTGCTCAATCGAGTGTCACAGTCGCGCGGGGCCTAACCTAAATTAAATCAACATAAATCCGATCAAAAACATAACTTTTTGGGTGTCCTACAAACATTAATCCGGCCAAAAATAAAAGACTATAATTTCACAAGAAGTTCAATTCATATTCACTAGACATTATGATATAGGGATATGTCTAATCTTGCTACTCATTAATAGATGGTGCTACTACCTATTGTTAAAAAAAAACACTGCAACGACTAATTTCAGTCCAACGATTTAAGTTTTTTTTAATGTATAGAATACAATGCAATAAAATAAATGCTAATAGGTCACCGAATTTCTTCTCTCGCATTCTTGTGCTTACCCACCAAAAATAAAAAACTTAATTGAATAACGTATTTCGAGCGTCGATTCCGCGCAGGTTTCGCGAGCGTGAAATAGAAGATTTTCTTAGTCACTGAATAGTGTAATTTATATTATTGTTGCGTGTTCGAGCCTCGATGGAAGGTGATAACTCCAAAACGTCGTATGGCTGATGACGTCGTATGGCTGATGAGTTCCGTGTGGCTCCGGTTTAAGAATAGCGTCACTCCATTTCCTTCCGTGGATGTCGTAGAATTACCAGTAGACGGGCAGCAGCGTCCTCCTGATATTGCAACTGCATACTGCGATCGCCAACCCGCCTGCCAAGCGTGGCGATTATAGCAAAAAACCCCTCATGATTGTAAAACCATGAGGGAGGCCTATGGCAGGCAGTGGGAGTCGTATGGCTGATGATGATGATGATGATTAACTCCAAAACAAGACAGTAATATAAATAAATAAATTAAAAAAATATTTTATTATTATTTAAAAACTAAGACACCGAATAACTCAGAATAGGTACCTTAAGAAGACAGACTGAAGGAAAGCTATACATCTGTAAATAAATCATTAAAAAAATTGTCTTTGAAGTTCGTTAAAAGCTAGGAAAAACTGCGATTCCTGAACTATTTATAATAAGGAAGTACCTATAAATTTGTACGGAACCCTCGGTGGGCGAGTCCGACTCGCACTTGTCCGGGTTTTTTTTATGTAGCCTAGATATGTCTCACTGCAGGGCTCAGGCCTTCTCTCTAAATTAATACATATGTATAAATAAAAAATATTTTGTGTGTGTAAGAACAAACGTTTTTGTTTCTTTTCACGTCGTACATAACTGAATCGTATGGTGCGTGCATTAAAAATAATAAGTTTGCTTTCCTTTGCAATAATTTCGGTATTATTATTAATAGATCGGAAACATAATAATAGGAGTAGGAGTAACCTGTGAAATTATTAACCGAAATCTATTTTGGAAGTCTCGCTTCAAATACTTATTAAGAATTTAGAAAACATTTTAATAGTTATATCTGGGGAGATCCAAATTGCTCAGTTGAAGTGGCAGTGGGTGGGGCACATTCACATCGCTCGGAGAACTGGTGGCCGTTGGATGGAAAAGTTCTGACCTGGCGACTGCGGACCGGACAACGACGCAGTATGGGCAGGCCCCCCACCAGATGGTCTAACGACCTGGTTACGGTGGCAGGGAGTCGCTAGATGCGGACGGCACGAGACCAGGAAGCTTGGAAAACCATGAGGGAGGCCTATGTCTTGCAGTGGGCGTCAAATGGCTGTTGATGATGATGTTATATAATCATCAAGATGGTTGAAGTTGCACACGCGCCTTTGGTAAAAATATTTCCATATGACGAGAATTGATTCTCACACGATTCGCTGTGAAAAATTTGTACTTTCTTACCATTACGAAGGTTACGAATTCGAGTGTCTTTGTACGCGTTCGTTGAACACGTGAAAGAATATTATGAGGTCTATAAGGATTATATTATCTCCTCTTGAAATGTTCACTAAAGAAATACTGAAATACGGAATTTAGGCTTTTTGTAATTTATCTACTGCACATTTTTTTACTGCTTCTCCTATTCTCTAAGGTTTGATGGAAGAAATAGTAATAGGGTGCCGTTTGGCACCCTTCGGGTACGGAATACTAAAAATATATCAGCGTTTTATCATCCGAATGGTATAGAACACAGTTAAAACAATAATACAACCTTTCATTAAACATTGTATAGCAGAGTTTTATAGAATTCGGTCAATCCTTAAGTAAAGACTATTCTTCTAGAGTCACTCAGAAAAATTGAGCTCGTTAGAGACACTATTGAACACTCGTCTCTAGAGCCCTAACCCTCTCGAATGTAAGGGCCTATTCTGTTCCTGAATAAGGCATTGGAAGCTCAGAATCAAACGTGGCAAACCCTGGTCTCTACCTATCTCCTGGGATACAGGCGTGAGTTTATGTATGAAAAAATTGTCACTCAAAATTATACTGAACAGCGATAAAATCCGCCAAATGAGGTATTATACTGACGCCGGAGCCAGAAGCTGCGCATCATCATCATCGGCCATTTGACGCCTACTGCAAGACATAGGCCTCCTTCATTGTTTTCCTAACCATGAGGGGGTTTGCCATAATCGCCACGCTCGGCAGGCGGGTTGGCGATCGCAGTATGCAGTTGGAATGCAAAAAATCAGTAGCAGCATGAGGTGAAGAAATTCTTGATAACATGTATGCAAATCTAATCAATAAACAGTACTAGTTTACTACGTATCAATCAATTAGCCCGTATTAGTCTACTACTGGATATAGGTAGCAGTGGCGAAGGGTCCATATAATCCGATTTCCACCGGCTTCCGAAATCCGTCTCCCACCAAATCCAAATTTTCTATACTCATAATGTCAGGCACTCCGAGTTCTCTATACCTTTTATCTTCTTTTTCTCTTCTTCTTTTATCTATCTTCTTTTATCGAAACAACCTGGAATGCTAACTGGTAGCCGTTTATACAATAATGCTCTGTCTCGCTCGCACTCCCACAAATCATACTCTGTCTCGCTCGTCTTCAACGCACCTGAAAGTGGCCGAGGTAGGCTGCTCCGTCCCGGCTTCCTTTTCTTTCTCTTTTTATTGTCGTATGAGAACGCGAGGCGGGCGCAATCGGTTTTTTCACTCGATGTTATAAGGATGCAAAATCAAATTCCTGCATTGCGGTAAGAAAATGCATCGCCAATTTGACTTGTTTTGTCGGGAATCAATTCGGAACGATTCGGAAGTAAACAAATAGTACGTGCAGTAACGGATTGTTGTTTGCGTGAATGTTCGTGAAAACAATTGTTTTTATGTGGTTTTCGTTGCTGTGGTGGATAATTGATACTGACACTTGTTTATTCTTTATTTCTCTGCGTTTGTCCCTCATATTTGTTTATTGCGGTGAGATTTCTTAGTCAATATAGCATTAATTCACAGAGAGTGCTGTGCAATAACTCACTGTTTGGTCGGTGAAACTTCGTTTTTCAATGTTAGTTTTATAGGGAAGAGCGGGTGATCGTGCTTTTCCACTATAAAGGGAAATTTCCCACCAGGCAGATCGTATGCCTGGGGACGGCCGGTCCGACTGATGTTCGTCGGACGTTATATTTATGGTATGTCATGTGAAACATTTTGCTTGCGCGATGTAGGAATGTTGGAGTTTATAGTGCGCGCGCAGAGTTGACATGTGCTCGCCACATCACTCCCCTTCAAGACCGTAGCTACGCATAGCTAGGTCTGATAGGAATCGAAGTCTGTGCTCTAAAGCCTGCAAGTGCCAGGAGTCGCTGAGTCAGTGAGTCGACTAGCGGTTGAGGGTGTTCGGCGGCTAACAGTCACTTCACCGGCGACAGTACCATGGGGTCCGCGCATGTGGTAGGAACCGGTGAAGGCTGCTGTACCACTGGCAACGTGCGCTGTTGCTGTGTGGCTGCCGTGCCGGGGGTTGGGGGAGATCACCATAAGTACCAGTAGTCGGTGCGTTGACTGTAGTGGAACTGATGAGGTGAGAGGGAAGAGGATGCTGGCCTTGCTTTGAGACTGATTGTATGTGGGGTGCTGCGAGAGCGAAGGAAGGTTGACAATGTTCTGTCGAGGGTCACCACTATAGGGAAGAGCGGGTGATCGTGCTTTTCCACTATAAAGGGAAATTTCCCACCAGGCAGATCGTATGCCTGGGGACGGCCGGTCCGACTGATGTTCGTCGGACGTTATATTTATGGTATGTCATGTGAAACATTTTGCTTGCGCGATGTAGGAATGTTGGAGTTTATAGTGCGCGCGCAGAGTTGACATGTGCTCGCCACAGTTTTAAAAACAAAAAGTGTGCTGTTCCAAACAAGACTGTTGAATGCAAGAGGAAAGATGGACTTTTTAAACGTTTCCATATATCTTTTAACGACAAATATAGGTACATACATTGTTTTCCGTCTTTACTATTTTCCAACTCTAACTCATTTTGGAGCACCACAGATTTTACGGATGTAATTGATTTAGGTAATTTATTTAGCCAAAACACAGATTCAGACTGAAAAGCACATTTTCAACTGATTCTTACTCCACGTTTATCCAAATACGTTTTAACGATCGTTTTGCGCGTGTTTTCTTTATTTTGGCTTACTCATTCAAAATTGTATTTTGGTTGTGGATCTGTGCCGGCGTGATTCGATAAGATAAGTAATTATTTATTTATTTTTGTTTGCTTTTGTGTTACCATTTTCTTACCAACAAGCAAGCATGCGAAGATACTGCGCACGACAAAAAGGCTTTTTATAAAGCCACTTTTATCATACTTTAAAGACATTATCATAATCAAATCATCAGCGCTTTTTTGTATGGTGAAAGTGGGCCCTTATCTTCTGGAGAACACGTCAAGAATTCGTAGAATTCACGCTAGCATCTACTCGATGAGTTTTTTTGTTGGCCGTCTTCCCTTCATCATAATCTCACCCTTCGCCACTGATAGGTAGCCCTCCCGCAAAACACGCCACGTCTTTCTATTCTCAGCCATCATCATTCAGACGCTGTCTGTTGCTGCATCGTTGATCCAACGTATTGGTGGGCATCCTATGCTGAATTTTCCAGTTCGTGATCTCCACTCGAGAACCTTTTACCCCAACGACTATAGCTTCTTTGGGAGATGTGACCAGCTATCTGTTTCAACTCGTTAATCGTTACTTTGTGAACACAGAACAGAGAAAGTGGTGAACTACACAATTATGTGCTACGGTCAAACATTTAATACTTTTTACCAGCCTTTGTTTTACGAACAAAGTTGCGAATATTGAAAAAAAAACGGCCAAGTGCGAGTCGGACTCGCGCACGAAGGGTTCCCTACCATTATCTATACAAAATTAGACACAAAGATCGGGAAAAATCAAAACGACAAAAATCACGTTTGTGGTATGGGAGCCCCATTTAAATATTTATTTTAATTGAATTATTTATTTTTGAAACAAATATAGAACTACATATTCTGTGAATATTTCAAGCGTCTATCTGTTGCCATTATTAATAGGTATATCGAGCAAAAAATGGCATGTAATTACGTTTATTGTATGGGAGCCTCCCTTAATTACTTACTTTATTCTGATTTAAGTATTTTTTGTTATAGCGGCAACATAAATACATCATCTGTAAAAATTTCAACTGCCTAGCTATCACGGTTCATGAGAACAGACAGACAGACGGATAGTGAAGTCTTAGTCCCGTTTTCCCCCCTTCGGGTCGGAACCCTAAAAATTATATAAGAATAAAAATTCAAAATATTTCGTGGAATTTGCCGTATTCAGACCCACACGATACTAATGGAAAGCTGTGATGGAAAGATAAAATTTAATAGAACAAAATTGCAATTTTCGGCACTCAGACTTTTGATAATCTATCAATGAGTAGGTGAGTGCAACCTACTCATTGATAGATCATCAAAAGTCTGGGGGGTACTTTTGATTGAATTAGAGTTTTGAAGTTTAGATCTTAGTAGTGTGGAATGAGTATGCAACAGGAAAAATCGCAAATTTATTTTATTTTATTTTATTTGGTGTACAAAACAGATCACAACTATTACACGATATAAAAGTAATAATATGACATGAGTACTAAGTTGTGGTCTAAAGCATGCACACACAACATTGCCACATGTAAATTTGAGTATCTGAATAAAGTATTAAATTTTAGGGATAAGATTTTTTTATAAAACCATACAACTCGATGAATTCAGGATTTTTGCTGAGCATCTCTTAAATTTAGCATGATGCACGTTGAAGATATCGACTTCCGAGCTAGTGGCCATAACTTCGTCGTAGAGTCTACACATTTTCACTATCGGATTGATTAAGAATATACGGAGTAACCAGGTTCTACCCGGACAGCGTATAAGGAGAACTGCCTTCTGTTTTAAATATAGAAAAACTTTATTAAAAAACATCTTGTTAGTTACAGGTATAGTTCCAATAGTAAGGGGTTTCACCTCTGAAATTGCTGCTGAATGGAAATTTCGAGGTCTTGTTTGAAATAAGCATTTCAAAATGGAGTTCGAAACAAACAGCAACGTGATAGTAAAGGTAAGAGCGCTTTATTAATTATTGTTATTCACTGCCTTACTCTAGCGGAACCTCGAATCTTAGACACGAAGACACTCTCCTCGAATCCCACTGGGGCCGCCGTACATTTATACACATGCGCTCAGTCTGGGTGCATTTCCATACTTGTGATGTCCTCTTCTGGTTACCATAGCACATGTATCCTGTTCAAATGATTGTGTTGTACGGAAGTTATTATACTTTATTAATTTATTTGCTACTTAGCTAAATAGTTCACAGAGTAAGCCTTAAAATAATAGGTAAAGTAATTAAAACGGACCTTAGAATTGCCCTCCAACCGGCACTTCCCGACACCGAATGACTGATTGCTGCCACCGGCCCGCATCGTGGGGATAAGACAATATTATTTCTGTGGCTAAATGATGGCGAGGAGGCGCTTTATTGATGATCGAGGAAAACGTCTTAATGAGTTCGCCAGCACTTTACGAGCAAAATCTTGATTTTCAAAGTGATAAATTAGAAAGTGAACAGCGGGATACTGTGTATTTTTTATCGATCATAGTAAAGTAAAATAAAAGGCTTCGAGGCTGCTTTTACATCTGAATTAATCATAAAATTTGCACGCTAGGTTACATAGCGCAGAATATCCCAGGCAAGGACAACATAAAGATGAAAATACACTCATCCTGAGGCCATTTGTACTAACCAAATACGGCCACCTCCAGTGGGAATTCGTGGGTTTGCCACGACGACCTAAGATGTGGCAGTCAAGCGTGTTAACCGCTATATAAACGTGGCAGTTAATCTGGCACCCCTCTCACTCCCACATTCTAAGCTTTTTGAATGATTTTTAAATAATGAGTCTGGATAAATGCCTAGAAAGTAAAAACAAAAATATTTTAGATACCTATATTTTTTTTAAGTATAGCACTTTCTAGGGTTTCGTACCCGAAGGGTACCAAACGGGACCCTATTAATAAGACTTCACTGTCCGTCTGTCTGTCTGTCTATCTGTCTGTCACCAGGCTATATCTCATGAACCGTAATAGCTAGGCAGTTGAAATTTTCACAGATGATGTGTTTATGTTGCCGCTATAACAAAAAATATTAAAAACAGAATAAAATAAATCTTTAAGGAGGGCTCCCATAAAACAAACGTATTTTTTTGCCATTTTTGCTCAATATTAATAACGGCAACAGGTCGGGGCCTGAAATAGTCACAGAATATTTTCTTCAAAATAAATAATTATCTTAAAATAAAATATATACTTAAGAGGGGCTACTATATACCTAAGAACACGATTCCTTAAAACACTCTTTAGAGATAAGAGTATAAATAAGAGTATATTCTGTGGTACAGGGAAGGACGTAACCACAGATTATTTAATCTGCCTCCAAGGAGTGTTTTAGAGGAATTGTGATTCTATAAATAGGACCGTATATCTATCCAATAAGGTTAACAGGTAACTAAGAGATTACCAGCGAGTTTATGAAGAAAATTTTAACAAATTAAACGTTACGACATAATTATAGAAGAAAGCACTCTTGAAAATTTCAAAGCTCCTTACATGCAGTCGACAGCAGGTCAAACTTTACATTTTTGTTGCAAAGTCGTCCTTTACCAACGTTGAGGTCACTAGAACCAGTTGAGCTCATGATGAGACGCGGACTAGATTGAAATACAATAAAATATCTTTTACATTATTAGTGTTATATTTTTTGAAATGGGGTTTCTCGGCAGAATCCAATTTAATGTATTCGCGGAATCTCTCAACCAAATCTATATGACTGTGAGCTCAATTGATTTCATAGAAATTGTATATCAGTTATCATTTCCCTGAAGGGATAGAGATGGATAGACAGGCTATTACAGTACAAACTTTACTATTAGCTATGGTTCGTTGCTTTGAAATATACGTATTATAAAACGTACATTAATTATAAATTGACCTAGGGGATTAGAGGCAATCGTCTCATTCTATATATCATACCTAATTACAGTGGGCAATTTCTCATTATTGGCAAAGGTCTTTAAAGGTCGGACGGACGGACAAAATGCGGAGGCAGAGTAATACGGTTCCGTTTGGCACCCTTCGGGTGGAACCCTAAAAAGAAAGTTTTACCCATTTTTTCTGTATCAAAACACAGGGAAAGATTTTACCACAGACTATTTAAATTGCATTTGAGAAGTGTTTCAGACGATTCTATTGATAGCGATGGCTTACGCCAACTCTATCATTTAGCACTAGTCATCTGTTTATCCATGAGTAATGGATAGGACCCAGTGAATAAATCCAAAAACGTCTTGCACTTTTACGTTCCATTCATACGTATTTATCTATTTACTGAAGTATCCAGCGACTTGGCGCAAGTCGCCCTTAGTTACCCACTTAAGACCGGGGTTCTCTGAGCGCACGGATGTACTTATTGCGCTGCGCGAGCGAATAGTTGGGGGAATATCGGTATTTTGAAATGACAGCGCGAGCGAATAGTTAGAGAAAAGTAGGCATTACACAACAGAAAAAGAAATCGTATTAATAGAAAATAGAATTTGATAATCTATAACTTAGTACAGCTCAAATAAAATCATAGCTAATTATAATTTAGACTCCTGTTCGCATTTTTTTTTCCCTAAAGATTAAAAAATCATTAGAATAATGACCGATGCGCGACGGCTTTAGATAGGACATTAAAATGTTTTTTTTTTTCAGATTTTAAATACCTACTAACCGTCAGAGAGTAGAATGTATTTTGAAACACGTGATTTAGGGGTAATGTCAGAGAATCCAGGCTTAAGTAAAAAAGGTAGCCGCAGTGCTATTCCAGTCATTGCGTCAAAATTGCGCTTCGGCCAGTTCCCGGACAACAAACGCCCATTGAAGTGATAACGCGAAAACAAAAATAAAAACGCATGATTATAATGCGTGTGACTCATGTGAGTGTCCATGAACAAGTTAGCGCATTATGTCAGAGATAAGGACCCAGTAAATGTGTTTATTTTATAAGATAGTACCCCTAAACTTTCACAGACTTTACTAGACATTCGGTTCTTAGCTATATAACTTAGTAAAACATTTAACGAGTCTTATCGCAATTGAAATAAACAGTTTACATGGTAATATTAATCAAACTACTCCTTCTATGGAACTATAGACTGCACGTGGCCCGACACGCACTTGGCCGATTTTGGCTTCACAAACAGAAAAATCATATAGAAATATGTTTTTCGCGGTTTGTTTTTTTTTGGCGCTATCTGATAGATAATACTCTCAACCGTATGTGTTAAAAAAGGGGCATTCTTCTTATAGAGAACTTGCACTAAAAATGTTTTAGTATAATCGGATTTTTAGTATAAAAGATTTTTTTCTCTACGACTACCACTTTTCATATTGTAACCTGGCGAAAAGTCATTCTAGTCACGTGATACATAAACGCGTCATATAATTCGGACTCAAACTATGACGCCACAACTTGCACGGAACGCCTTATAAAGTATGCAGCGTTTATCAATATTTGAGTTATCTCGTAAAACTATGTTCCCCTGTACCCTTGTTAGAAAACGTAAAGAATTTAATGAAAAAAAGGTATCTAATATGTTTTTGTTATAAGAGTAACTTGATTTTTCTCATCTTTTCGGTCGAAAGTATTTTATGGGTATTTTTTTATGTTTCTTGAGTTTTTATATGTCTTCTATGGTACAAAAGCTACGTAACTTCAATCTAAGTTTCACTCAAGTTCCCCATTAGGAAAATGTTTCACCGAGAGCTGTGACATTCAGAGCGAGTAAAATGGAATTTTCATATTGTTATATTACTTTTAAAATTATCAATTTAAGAAAAACCGGCCAAGTGCATGTCGGGCCACGCTCAATGTAGAGTTTCGTAGAAAGAGGGTTTTTTATCTGCTTTACAGAACTAACAACTTCATCGAAGTCACTTTTGAAGGATTTTGTACGAAATGTTACTTTTATAAGTTGGTTGCCTATTACTCGTTAACTAGTAAAGTCTACTTAGCCGTGATACTTTTTCTTTTAAGTTTATTATATGTGAATGAATTTTTTCACGTTTCTACAATTAACCGTTTAGCCAGGAGAGAGAGGGGGACGCTCTACTCGGACAAGCTTAACATTTCGCAAACGGAACCCTACATCAAAAAATGGTCTTCCTACACCCAGAATATTTTTTAAGGACCAATCCAACGATGCCCCTCATGATGGGGTAGACGAGAAAATAAATATCCCCACTTTTCATGTTAGGGGAGGTACAGTAAAAAAAAAATTCCAACATTTTATTCTTAAACTTTGTCGGCGTGATAAATATATGTATATACACATACCAAATTACAGCTTTCCAGTACCACTGGTCTTTGCGCTAGGCCGCGGACGCGACGGACAAACAGACAGACAGACAGACAGACGGACATGGCGAAATTATAAGGGTTCACTGCTGGACTACGAAACACTAAAAAGCGCACAAAACAAAATTTGTAGTGAAATACAAATTCTAATGGAGAACTAAGTCTATGCTAAACCTGAAACTAAGAGACACCTAAGAAGTGAAAAAATAAGAGAAAAGACGAAGATAACTGTTGCACTAGAAATGATGTGCAGACTGAAGTGGAGATGGGCTGGACACGTAGCTAGGATGAAAGCCTGATGATGAGATGGAGTGAACGCGTTATTCATTGGTACCCAAGAGAAGGACGGACAAGCCCTGGAAGACCGAACAAACGCTGGAACGATGATATTATCAAAGTAGCTGGATGCCTTGGACGAGACTCGCGCAAGATCGCAAAAGGTGGCATGAAATGGAGGAGGGCTTTACCCAAATATGGGTGCCCAAAAATTTAAAAGAATATTAATTTATATTGAAATAAAACAATTACGAAAAGTTTGTGATGTCGTTGTTTCAGGTTCCCACGACACAGGGTATCCTACTGTGGGGCTAGAAGCAATGTATGTGCCTGTATGTAAATGTTTATGTTTATGTTTGTAAATAAATACATTTTATTAGTCAATGAATTAAATAAAATTGTTTAATGCAATTATAAATTATAATATTTCATTCAAAATTTTATACATCATCATCATCATTCAGCCACAAGAAGTCTACTGCTGGACATAGGCCTCCTCCATGGATTTCCAAAAAGACCGGAATACATACACAATCTATTAAATAAAATTTATAATGTAATTGATATGTTTCGTTTTATTAACTAATTATTACTTTATGCCACGGGAATTGAATTTGTAAACGAAGTGGTTACTAAGATAATTTATTGTTATAGAATAACATTTTTTTTTGGGAATAAATGGCTTTATTATTATTATTAGTATTATTAGAGAACTCGCACAAAAAATGGTTAAAATCTTATCGGAGAAGCCATTGAAAAAAATCCCTTTCTTTCCCTAGTAATACTTTTCATAATAATTGTATAACCTGTTGAAAAGTCATTGTACTTGCATGGTACTAAACGCGGTGTAATAATTGGGCTCAAACTAAGACGTCACAAGGTGCGCCTCGTTTCTCGTAAAATATTGTTATTTTTTTTTTAACTAAATTTTTCGCGTATAATTTTTGAGAGGTGAAGGGAGGGAAGGATGGGAGGAGGGAAGGGAGAGGGAGGGAGGCCTTTGCCAAGCAGTGGGACACAATCATGACTACCTAAAAAAAAATTGAGACGTGTTCCGAAAAATACTTTTATGATTTTGTTTTTGCCAAACTTTTCTATGTCTTCTGTGATATAAAAACAATGTCACTTCTATCTAAGTTTGAGGTAATGCCACTATTGATGTGTTTAAGCCTATTCTTACCTAGAGTATGCTGGCTCGCTCGCACAATTTAAAATTTTTTTTATATTGTAATAATATTAGTAAACTTTTCGTTAATATGGTCTGAGGGTTTGATGCATAATTGAATTACGGGCATTTTAAGTATTTTTCTGTTTAGCTTATACGTAGTTCTTGATAAAGAAAAGTGGTTTTCAAAATTATGAATTAAATTTTCTCAATCAAAAACTTAGAACAGGACAAGAAATATATCTATGCTCGCCTTTAATGTTCGCAATTTTTTTGTCTATCAAACCCTCAGACCACATTTATTAAAAGTATACTCATTTTATTACAGTCACTAACTTTATTGAACTGTGCGAGCGAGACAGCATGATCCAACTAAGAACAGTCATAAGTTGCAAGTCGACCAGTAGCATAACCGAATAAAAGGAATGGTGAAATGTAAAGATGAAACAATGTACCCCTGCTAAACGTAGCTTCAATCAATCAGCCCACACTCGTCCACTGCTGGATATAGGCCTCCATCAAGGCACGCGCCACTTATTTTAGCACAATAAAACCAGTCTATCGTCGTTAATAGCCTACGACATTCAATAGAGAACTTGCAGTAAAAAATGTTTTAATAAAATAGGAGAGGACACATAGCATAAGCATAATCAGCCTATATGCGTCCCACTGTAGGGCACAGGCCTTCTTTCAAGGAGAGAGTATGGGCTTAATCACCACGCGTGCCCACCGTGGACTGGCGATTTCAAGCGCTGAAGTGAATAGCTCAGACACTCAGGTTTCCTCACGATGTTTTCCTTCACCGTTAGCGTGTGGTATTGCTACCTACTATAACTTCATAATGTACATAACTTAGAAAACCAAGTCATAACCTAGGTACATGCCCGCACTTGGGATCGAACCTGGGTCTCTCGCTTCCGAGTCCGAGAGGACACGTTAAAAGATAAATAAACGGGGTATTTCTTTTCT
The DNA here is from genome assembly GCA_963969515.1 of Yponomeuta evonymella. Classification (NCBI taxonomy): domain Eukaryota; kingdom Metazoa; phylum Arthropoda; class Insecta; order Lepidoptera; family Yponomeutidae; genus Yponomeuta; species Yponomeuta evonymella. The sequence continues at coordinate 5,881,288 of OZ018349.1, forward strand.
GCGACTAATACTTTTTGTAATATTATAAACCAGTCGAAAAGTCAATATATTCGCGTGGACCCTAGACTATGACGTCACTCCCTAACGTAACACCTTATAATTATGTATGAAGCGTTTATCAATATTTGAGTTATCTCGTAAAATAATGTTTTTATGCATGTACACCCTTATAAGAAGACGTTCAGAATTCAATGACAAAACGAAATCTAATAAGGTTTATGTTATTAGAGTAACTTTATTTTTCGCATATTTTATGACCCCGAAAATAGTTATTTGTTATGCAACGCTGCAAAGTTAATTTTTGGCGCGAGTACCTTGTATTGAAACCTGAGCAAGCGAAGGATTCTAGGATTGAGCCACGAGCGAAGCGAGTGGTTCTAATATAGAATCCTGAGCGTAGCGAGGGTTTCAAAGGTACGAGACGCTAAATAACTTTGCTGCCGAGCGCAACACACAACTTTTCACCTCACTAAAGCGAGGAAAATGTTAGGTGCAAGAAAAACAGTTTTAATAAATATTAAATTACTGTTAATTTATATCTTAGTCGCTGCTACCTTCGCTCATATTTTATGATTTCTTTCGATTTTATCAAAAAACAAACCAAAATAATGGAAGTAAAGTGAATTCAATAAAGAGAAGAAAATTTTAAAGTTTTTTTTTTAATCAAATTTTCTTGCCGGCCAGTGCGATTCTTTAAATGAGGCTGGCGCATGACATAAAATAAGTATTTGCATTTCAATCATCAATGGACTGGCTGCAGAGAATATAAACTATTACGAAACCAATGAGGTTCTATATATATGTAATTTATTGTACGAAACCTTTATTGAATAAAAATATTCGAATTTTAAAAACACTTTCCACGCTAGGGGATAAAGTGCGATTTTCCACGCAGATTTTGAATGATAAACAGAGCTTTTACGAGCTAGTGAGGTGAAAAATATATTTACTGTTTTATTTTTAAATTTTTCCTCGGGTTTTATATAATTTCTATGGTATAAAAGCAATGTCACTCCAATATAAGTTAGACGCAAGTTCCCCATTGATTTTTATACGGACTAACGATTTCATCAAAATCAATATGTGTAAACTCCTATCTGTGCCCAAAAACGGAGTGCAGGGAATGTGGTTTGTCATTCACTAAGATCCTGGACGCTTCCGTCGAGACAGGAGGTCGGGGACTTGGGGTGTGTAAAGCTAATGGACTTACAGTGGAAATCACTTATCCCTTATCTACATAAGATGTACCTAACTGCTTAACTTATTGCTTATTATTGTGTTATTACTGTATTATTACTGTGAGACATCTAATGTAGCAGGCTATACTAGTTCTACAATGCACATTACCAGCCACGAAACGTTCGTTGAAAATAAAATCTAAGTACTTTAAGTTAACCATTACGGTACGCTGAAGTGGGTACAGTAAGTATGCATACACATACAAAAACTCACGCCTTATCTGTGTCATGGAGGGGTAGGCAGAGACCCAGGCCTTAGAGTCTAATGCACACATAGATTTTCAATAGAATGGTATAATCACGACAATATCTGTTATTAGCCTCTAGATAGATAGATAGATAAAAAGTTTACTTGCTAAGCCAAAAACACACAATTTGGTGGTCTACTCAGCTATAGCAGTAATCAGTAATCATTCCAATGGTATACCCAGCGCATTTTTGATACATAGAATATTCTTTATTGTATGTATGTACACGAGGAATTAAAATAAATAGAAATTGAATAGGCATAGTGGATGTCGTAGAAGGCCACTAAGGAAATAAATTAGCAGGAGACGGGCAGCAGCGTCTTCCTGAGATTCCAACCGCATACTGCGATCGCCAACCCGCCTGCCAAGCGTGGCGATTATGGTAAAACCCTTCATGGTTAGGGAAAACCATGCGGGAGGCCAATGTCCTGTAGTGGACGTAAAATGGCTGATGATGATGATGATGATGATGATGAATAGACATATCACGCGAAGAAGATTGAATCGCGCGAGGCGCTGAGTTTCGTTGCAAGGATTATACCATTGGAATTAGATTGGTAACTCTAGTAACCAATGTCTGCTACCAATAGTGTCAATAAAATAACCATTACCGTACAAATATGAATCTATTGAAAAACTATTTATTTTAGAGACTTAGAGATTCGATGGTAAAGCTTTCGGTTTTTGTTTAGAGATGCGATTTTCTTTTATTTAGGTCTAGCTGCTGCATCGGACAACACGCGTTTGATTCGTGAGCACGTACAAATTTCTTATTTAAAAAAGAGAAACCAGAAAATGTGAAAAATATCCATTTTTCTTTTGTGCTGGCTCACAAAGCAGGGAAAAGAAAAAAAAGTAAACTTGGTCACACTGTGGGATTTAAATTGTCTATTGTATCTACTATAACCATTATTATCTATGCCAATACTTAGATATAAGAAACTATTTGGAATTATTTCACCTGGTTGTGCAATAAAGTGTTCTCTATCAATCTATAACATTTGTCATATCAATCATAATCGTCTTGTCGTGGCTGTTCGATTTAATTCAATAATCCATTTAAAAGAACTATAAAAACTATAAGTTATGCTCAACACAGGTAAGTTAACAGAACCACAAACTAGTGTAATACTGTACTGAAACTTGTTTCACATTTACAAAATTTCCTATGCACAAAAAAAAAACCTTTCCGAAATATGTTGTGAGTGTTTTGAAGACCGAACTGGGAAAGGTTTTTTAGTACATAATAAAAGAGTACAAGGAATCCTAGTCACCGGGACAAGTAATTGTGTTCGATATTATTATTAAAGTTAATAACATTATTATCTATAGAATTTTCCTTCTAAAGTCCTTGCATGCTTACCAATAAATAGTCAATATTTCATAGAATTTTCCTTCTTAAGTCCTTGCATGCTTACCAATAAATACGAGTAGTCAATATTTCAATACAGAGTTTCCCGTAAAGGAAAATAGAAAAGTATTTTCCTTTTACAAAATAAGATTGCCTTAATGTTAAACAACCGCATTTAACGCTGCTTTTACATGTGATTCTCTCTCGCTCGTATATTTTTTATTATTTAAAAAATATAATACTTTCCACACCAATGTGATGTTTAGGAAATAAGATTACAGATATTGCCGACATTCCCTTGAATTTTGACATTGGAAATGTCTTCAATCGCTCGAGTGTAGGCTTCGCTTTCACGAAAAAATGCGATCCCCTTATATCTCGGACAGTTGTGAAGATATTAAAAAAACCGGCCAAGTGCATGTCGAGCCACGCGCAATGTGGGGTTCCGTAGAAAGAGGGTTTTTTCTGCTTTACAGAACTAACAACTTCATCGAAGTAATTTTCAATGGATTTTTTACGAAATTTAACTTTTAAGTTGGTTGCCTATTACTCGTTAACTAGTAAAGCCTACTTAGCCGTGATACTTTTTCTTTCAAGTTCATTATGTGCGCTACTATCCTGAATTTTTTCACGTTTCTACAATCAACCGTTTAGCCAGGAGAGGGGGGTACACCCTACTCGAACAAAAATTTGCACTATAAAGCTTAATATTTCGCAAACGGAACCCTAAATCGAAAAATGGTCTTCCTACACCTACAATATTTTTCAACGACTAATCCAACAATACTTCACATCATGGGGTAGATGAGAAAAAAAAAACATCCCCACTTTTCATGTTAGGGGAGGTACAGTAAAAAAAATCCAACATTTTATTGTTTAACTTTGTTGGCGTAATAAATATTTATGTATACACACACCAAATTACAGCTTTCTAATACCATTGGTCTATGCGCTAGGTCGCGGACGGACAGACAGACAGACAGACGGACATGGCGAAACTATAAGGGTTGCTTGTCGGACTACGGAATCCTAAAAAGACTCAAAAGGCGAGTATTTACGAGAGCTGTAAAGTGCATAAAGTATATCAATGGAGAAAGTCAAAAACGAAGTAAGTTATGGCTGAAATAGTGAAAAAATTTTTTTTTGTTTTGGCGCTCGATCATTTGGAAACGAAGAATGATATCAACAATTTGAGAAAAAATCCTCTGCACAATTTAGTCAGCTACAATTTGAGCCTAAAACAAAGACGATCGGGTTAAGGGTTTGCTCTGTAGCCTAACCTTTTCGAAAAACGTCAAAAAGTCAGTACGACATTTTTCACATGACATTTATGACTCGATTCATTTCCAATGTGCTCGTTAGTCGTGTGAGGCACGAAATCTATTAATTTTTTTTTAGAGCAAAACTGGATAAAATGTCCATAATTATTTTCTTATGTCGTCTTAACCGCCTTTTAGCCGCTTCATTCTTTCACGAATGTAACAGTGTAAAAAGTGTCAAAAATGTAAATTTTTGAAGTTGTAGTAGTATTTTTTTATGTAGCCTATATTCTTAGGCACAGGCCTTCTCTCAGAGAGAGAGAGAGAGAGAGTATGGGCTTAAACACCCACAACTTACAAATTTTCAACTTTAAATTCAATATCTTTGGCAGTTTAGAAGTTAGTATGGCTTATAAAACACAAAAAATCTACAAAAAATCTGCAACCAATGGGGTTTACAGCAAAGAAGGTACTAAAATAATTACAGTATAAGCCATAAGTACATAAAAATGTCTTCGACGAGAACAATTAAGTAGCATCAGTGTCTTTTGCAGCATATTTTAATGAAAAAACTGTGAAGCCTATTAAAAAATCAAGGTAGTAAAAGCCTCTTTTTTTTTGACGGCGGCAAATATGATTTGTAATTATATAACAACTGGCTGTGCCCGCGACTACGTGAACGACCGGTACGTTCACGTTCACGTTAGCCGCTGTCGACCCTAAAGGTCCATTCTAAACACTGGTAAAAGAATTTTTTAATTCGGATGAGTACCTTCGGAGAAATTATCCTCTACAAACAAACTTACATACCTCTCCTCCATAAAATATTAGTGTGGATTTAGATCCATTGATGATCCATAGATATTAAAGTTCCGTACGGGAACATTTTTCACTGGACAGAAAACGTCTAGACGCTCTGTTTGACAGGCTTAGGTAAATTGAATTTAATACAGAAAAAAATACCTTTGACTTGAGCGGCGGCTGGAGTGTTTTTGTGAATATTACAAATAAAATGTAAATTACTGTACCTACCTTTTAGTTAAATGAGATTAAGATACCTATTACTATATAATGAGGAGAGTTTGGCAGCATTATAAAAGTACGGGCACTGTGTTTGTTTAAATAAAAATTATGTTTTGCATTTTTTTGTTGTTTCTAGGTCATTACGAATAATGTGTTGTCGACTGTACAACGTAAATAATTAATGCCTTTCTCTCCTTAATACGATTATTTTATAAGATTTTTACTATAATACAATAACAATAACGCGGTGTGTTCGCATATTTCTAAAAATACTCACGGCGTACGCGGTTTTGAGAATAAGAATAAACATTATTTGACAACATTACAAAGGGTGGGTTTCTGAATTGAGAATTTCGCTAAGAGAATAGTTAACTGTAGTGCGGTCTCTTAGAATTTCTTAGAGAAGAGCGTGACAGAACGTTACTTATGTATTTACTTAGTGAAATTCTCTAGTCCGAAACCGGCCCAAAGAATTACATATACATAATCAATAGTTTTTTGTCTTGTTTTCTTCAACTAACAAGTATATAAATAGTACGCAGGTAGGTACGCAGAATAAAATCTTTTAAGCAAAACATAATTTGTACAACAGTTTTTTAATCACCTTCGACAGCACGTCAACCTTTACATTTTCGTTGCAAAGTCGCACGTAAAACATCGGTGTAGAGTGCATGGATGTAAAGGATGATGTCTTGTCGACTGTACTAACTGAGGTTCTTTAAAAACCCCATTTAATTTGATAGTGAATTTAAGAAATCATCGACAGTTTGTATTGAATCGGTAAGTAATTCGAACTTATCTTATGTTTGTCTGGAAGAAATTACTTTTAGTAATAAGGCCACCAAGTGTACTGTATGTAATTCCTAGTGCACATTCAATAAAGAATATTCTATCTATCTATCTATCTTATTAAGAAAGAGAGGCTTTGTGCAGAAGACCTTCAGGAGGGCGAGTCTCTAAAAAGCACAGTGCTTCAATAGAGTCATACTAGTACAGTTGGAAGCAAGAGACCCAGGTTCTATTCTCAGTGCAGGCATGTATCTATGACTTTGTTTATTTTCAAAGTTACGTAGATCAGCGAAGTTGTAGTAGCAATACCACATGCTAACTGTGAAGGAAAACATCGTGAGGGAACCCGCGGCTTGGTTGGCTTTCCTGTGGGTTAGGCCAACTAAGCTGTCGAGTCGGTAAGCTTTTTTCGGGGGTCACCCCATAAATTAATCTGTACAAAGATTATAATAGTATGTATCTAGGTACTTCAGGTTCTTACTTAGATTAGGTTAGAACACTTTATTAAAGTTACAATTATAGAAAACTAAATACTATTGGTGTGCAATCAAATATTTTCTACACTTTTTACTATTTTCAGATTATGAATAATTTTGAGGAGCCAAGAATTTACGTCAGTGTTCATGTTTATATAAAACACTAATATTTTGAAAAATAAAAATCTGACACAAACTCATAAAACATAAGTTGTTCCCAAACATAAACTCTAAATGTAGTGTCTCAGGAATTACGCATTTTAGAAATACAGGGTATTTGTATTGAAATGAAACACTGCTGCTGACCAAACATTTTGCTGGTCGCTTCAGTGTGTTAACTATAACTATAGCTACTTTCGTCCGAAGTCTCAAGATACTCGGTGGTTCTCTCATTATAGACTCCTATTTCGTTGCCAATCCTTTGGCCAAGTAGAGACGCTGTGATTTCGATTCGAGACTCGTAAAGTTGTAAGCCGTACCTACCTTGAAAACTGCATCCTCGCCCTGGAGTCTTATACACAAATAGGTTTTCAATATAATGATATTAGCACGACAATAATTCTTTATTTGCCTTTGTTTGATAGTCTACTATGAAACAGCAGTACAAACTAAACTTAATGCAGCGTCCAGTGGCGCCTACACTCACACTAGATGAGTGAAGAGAGGACCCGGACGCTGCAGGACCTGGGAGATTGTTTTTTAGATGGAATAGGCTAGCCCAGCACTTACACACATACGAGTAACTGAAAGGGCGAAATCGCTGCAAATTTGCGCGCTGAAAACACAGTCTGATTCATAAAAACACGGTTCCTTAAAACACTCCTCAAATGCAGTTTAAATAGTATTTGGTACACAAAAAGACGGATTATTTATTATTACAATAAAGACAGGCAGATTATTAAATAACCACAGATTATTTATGCTGCATCTGAAGAGTGTTTTAGAGGAATAGAAGTTAATTATCCTCAAAGATGGGCCTCGCTCAATAAACATGAAGGTAACTAGTAGAACATTTACACAAAACAACACATGACTTTTCCATAAAATATACGTTCTTATTCGCCTGTCGAAACTCCAAACTGTATACTATGCGAAAACTTCACGAGTTTTAAATAATGTTCAATTGATGAGGCAAGAACTCAATCAGCAAAATAATTTAAGGGAAGCGAATCCCATCTGTCCGTTTTGAGTTGACTTGAAAAAACAAACAATTAGGTACCTAACTTAGTTGTAGGCTCCTACTTATTTTATCCAATTTAAGTGGAATAAAAAAATATTGGATAACGTTTAAATTCCTATTATCCATTTGTTTCACAAGACACTATTTTAAAGGCATTTATGCAGTAAGCTTGTTTCATTACAATTTTATGTTAGGCGGCGAATTAGGTCGAAGCAGTTTATTATGTATCGGCAATTATAATTACCTTGTTAGACTCACCTGCGACTAGAATATTATCTTGTATCTCCTTGACTGGATCATTTTGAACCGGCTGCAGCGCCAAGGGGTCCCCTTATCGTCTACTAATTTAAATTCAAACACTTTAAACCGTCTAAAAATCTAAAAACACATCATTAACTTAGTTTACAATGAAAAAACTTTGACAAAGTTATTGCGTACTCACTTTCTCAAACAGAGTTCAAATTTGGAAAAAGAATCAAGTCACGGCATCTGAAGCGAACATTTTTTAATATTTTTTTTTATTCTAATTGATTTTAATGGCCAAGTCATTTATTCACAGCATAACAAACAAGAGATAATGCAGAACTTTTATCTTTATTTTTAATTCGGCTCGCACTGTAACCGGCCAGTATTTTGCGCGGGACGCGTACGTTTCGCGCCAACTCCGTGCGTTCCGACCGTCTCGGTGTGCGTTCAGCCAACAAGTGAGAAATATCTTCTCTTCACTGAAAATAATTGATCCAGCTTTGCCCGTGTTGGAAAAAACAGCTATCCCGTTACGGTACCTGATTGGTATTCTTTTTATCTGTACTCTGTTGATAATACTGTTTTTCGGAGAGGTTTGATAAATGGTAGGAAATTCTAGATAAAAAAAATTATTAACTTACAAAAAAGTTCATTACAGAGATATATTTTTAAATCTATTATGAGATGATCTCTGCTTCCATTAGGATAAAAATTAAAATAAATGTAATACCTATAGTTTAATACCTTCTGGTGTCATTTTCAGCACATTCAGTTTTATTTGTATTAAAACTTAGCTGTTTCTAGTTGACACTTTCTCCCAAATTATTTACTTACCAAATTCATTTATTTACTATTTTCAGATTTACTTAATCCAAGACCTTTAGCTTTTTTTGGAAGATTCTGTTAACATTTCTAAACCGAAATGTCCTGAAGACGGTATGCAATAAGTTATAAATTACGGAATAATTTCCAAGTAGCTTTACTGTACAGTCGACAGCAGGACACCTCAAGTTTTTATTGGCAAAATCACCCGTAACGTAAAACGTAGAGTGCACGCATATTTGCTGCAGACAGTGCGAGGAAGCGGCAACGGTCTTCAGCCTCTATATTACGCGCACAATTCCTGAACGATGCCAATCGTCTAACTGTCAAATTCCATACCAATTGCTATCGCAACGCGCATAATAAGGCCTCTGAAGGCTATTGCAAATGGATTTGGTCCTTATAAGAAGCATTTTGTCAGTATAACTGAGTGAGCTAATTGTACTACGAACATACACATATATAAACTCACGCCTGCATCCCAGAGGGTAGGCAGAGACCAGGGACTGCCACTTGCCACGATCCTGACAGATCACTTTCGCTACGCAGGTTTCGGGTACTTTTTATTTTGTCCTTTACTAATACATCCCTACTTAGTCGAAGTTTGTCCACCTGGGTCTCTTACCGGCCCTTCCACCCACGTTCGCTCGATGTATTTGTCTCGTCAATCTTTCTTCCTTCATTTAATTTTTCTGTATTTGTAATTGTTAAAAACCTATTTAGAGGCTAAAAATTCCACCCATGCCGGGACTTGAACCTCTGGCTAACCGTGCCAGCGCTCTCCTAACTGAGCTAATGGGCAAGTGCAAGCATCGGCGAAATTTCGAGCCTCTTTAGAAACTTTTCTGTATTACGTACAGCCTTACAGGCAGCGACACCTGTAATTGTTTGTAATTGTTCTTCTTCTTCTGGCGGTGCAACAAAGTGTTCTCTATCTATCTATCTTTACTTTATTGATCAACTTTACTGCGGTAACTATTGTAAATATTTCTACGTACTTTCTCTGTCTCTCTTTATTTTAAAGTATACTATATGAATAATGCTAGCTGACAGCAGTATCTATCTGTTTATCCAGGAGAAAGCTCTATCCAGTGATCCATAAACGCCTTCGACCGCGATATTTGCAAAGCTAGGTATCATAGAAGGGAAACATCGTGAGGAAACCCGCGGCTTATTTGGCTCCGCACGTATTGACTTGTCATTTCTGTGGGCTAGGCCACGGCTAGGGCGACTAAGCTGTCAGTGTGGTATAGGTGCTGGGCAAGCCTACTCCATCTAAAATACAATGTCCCAGGCACTGCAGCGTCCGAGTGGTCCTTTCACCCATCTAGTGAGAGAGAAGGTGCCTCTAGACCCTGTATAAATCATCTCATTACGTAGATGCAAATTCCTAAGTATCTATAGAAAAAATGTATGGCTGACAAAACTGTCAGTCAGCTATTTATTCATTTATCCATGGATAAGTATGTATCTATTTACTTACTTATCCAGTGATCTGGGGCAAGTCGCCCTAAAGAAGTTAAGTTATAATTATACTAAGGTTGATATTCTGTCGACTGTACTCGGATTGTAGGTACCTACATAGTAATTTCACCCCGCAAGTTACCTTATTGCCGGATAGGTATGCTTATTACGAGCACGCACGTGGCAGTATTAATCTCTCTTGTTCTAAGCCACTCTGCTTCATTGTGCAAGGCACACACTGTGCGTAGTCGAGAGCACGTCGAGCTTTATGTACGTGGTCTCTATTACGTTACGGACGATTTGGCAACAAAAATGTAAAGAGTAAAGTAATCTATCAGTTACTAAATCTAGATCTATCAGTTAAACATTTACTCAGTTACGTTAGGGGTGTTCCTCTGCTTCTGATTTCAGAATATGAGGTCAACTTAAATAATCTTAAAAACCTATTTAATCTTAAATAAAATAAATAATAATAATAATTTAATCTTAAATAACTTAAATAGACTAGAATAGACTAGAATAGAATTAACTTAAATAATCTTACCTTAAGATATCGTATCATTCTGTGTGTCCAGATTTCTCAAATAAGAATGACTCATGAGAAATATAAGAAATAAGAATATGTGTGCTTGCACTTGCTTGCAGCGCACTGGTAAAGTTCGTGCCTCACATGCGAGACGTCATGGGTTCGAATCCCTGCAGGTACCAATTGCTTTATTCTCTAAAGTTACATACATTTGTTTAATTAAAATAGCAATACCACCCACTAACTGTGGAGGAAAACATCGTGAGAAAACCACCGATGCATGTCGGGTGACGGATGTGTTCACATATACCTAAGCACTTGAAATTAACAATCCGCTGTGGACTCGCGTTGCGATTAAGCGCACACTCTCTTTTCCCGGGAGAAGGTCTGTGCTCAGCAGTGGGTCGTCAAAATGCAGTAGCGCAAGAGCGTTTTAAGTTGTCATTTATGGAGATTTAAATCATGTTGTTTTTGTACGGTCCTGTTGCAAAGACTGTCTCCGTCTATCATGAGATTTTCAGAAGAATCGACCTTTTTTAGGGTTCCGTACCCGAAGGGTGCCAAACGGGACCCTATTACTAAGACTTTACTGTCCGTCTGTCTGTCTGCCTGTCTGTCTTCGCCAGGCTGTATCTCATGAACCGTGATTGCTAGGCAGTTGAAATTTTCACACATGATGTATTTCTAGTATTTTGTAAGGTTAGCACGAGCACTAGACATAATAAAAACTGAATTTGCACGGATATTTACTCGTTTATTTTACAATTTTCCGACGTTTCGGTACTTTTGCAAGACCACGGCACTTGCAAAAGTATCGAAACGTCGGAAAATTGTAAAATGAAAAAAAAAACGAGTAAATATCCGTTCAAATTCAGTTTTTATGAGTTATTTCTGTTGCCACTATAACAATAAATAGTAAAAACAGAATAAAATAAATATTTAAGGGGGCTCCCAAACAACAAACGTATTTTTGCTCGATATTAATAACGGCAACAGGTAGACGCTTGAATATTCACAGAGTATTAAGTTTTATATTCGCTTCAAAAATATGTAATGAAATTAAAATAATATAAGTATTTAAGGGGGGCTCCCACACATCCAACGTGATTTTTTGCCGTTTTTTTCTCCCTCTGTCTAATCCCCTTCGTGCGCGAGTCCAACTCGCACTTGGCTGTTTTTTATCGAAGAAGAGGACTCTTCAAATAAGAAAATGGTAATTTTTTCACTCTTTTTCGCCAAACTATATTTGCATCCTTGTTAAATAAACAATTAAAACTTGGTGCAGTATCATGTACGCATACCCTAAGCATTCTGATGCTCGGAGCAAAAGGGCACAATCACATTAGAATTGCACAAAGGCAAATGCAAACTACACGTTCAATTAGTATGTAAAGGGTTAGAGGCCACGACTCGTGCGACGCGACTTGCGACAGCGATTGAAACCTCTGTTACGGAACTATATTACAGAATGATGATTTGACCTGACAACACCGAGGCTAATCGAACAATGCCCTTTCTCATACTAGTGGTAGAGACTTCGATACATTTCTTAAAGAGTATCTCTAGAGACGGGCACGGCACACAGTGCTTTAATGCCCCATCGCATTTAAGTAACTACAGTAATAATGCAGTATTAATATTAACCCGTCTGCCTAGAAGAACATAATTGTTAAAATGTTTGGCGATATCGGCATCGTTGCTGGATCAAAATCTAGCTTCAAATCGAACGTAAGAATATGTTTACATGATAACGTAGACCCTTGATGTCCATATCCATACTTATTACTTATATACTTATGTTACGTATAATATTACAAATATATTATATACTTATAGATTATAAATGCGAAAGTGTGTCTGTCTGTCTGTCTGTCTGTTACCTCTTCACGCTTAAGCCGCTGAACCGATTTAGACAAAATTTGGTATGGAGGTAGTTTAAAAAAATGGAAAAAGAAAAAGGAATTGGAAAACAAAAATAAATTTTATATTTAAAAAAAAAGAAGAAACAAACGGAGATAAAAAAGATTATGACAAAATTAAAAAAATGTGAAAAAAATAAAAGTAGGTATACAAACAGAAAAAGAAATGTAAGAAAGTCATTGGGCACATTGGTTAATTGGTTCTTCAATGGTTAGGTAAGTACATTTTAAGTAAATGTATAAAATCGTTTATTTCCCTTATATTTATAAATATTGAGCTATACATTTTGAAACTACTACGTAATATGGAACCCTACCCATGGTTTAGATAATCTACACAAAATAAATTAATAAATGTAATGCGATTATATATTTATTACAAACTCTACTGATACGGCAATCTTGCGAGATAAATTAACCATAAATATACTACTATCAAAACTTTGCAAATTGTAACATAGCCCGGGTCAAAGGACCAAAGATTTCCATATATCTCTGTCCTACCAAATTTACACAGTGATCCCATCTAAACTCGAATAATACAACAAAGAAAGGTACCCTGAGTGATTATTTACATAAAATGTATACGGGCCACAATGTAATTCTTTCATATAAAGACATTTTGTAGAAGACCTTTTTTCCCGACTGCGGCGGAGCCCAAAAAGAGGATAACGTGTTTTTAGCTCGCACGTGTGTGTGTAAGTCAGATTTTAATTTTGCTACTGATTTTTGCTACTCCTCACTAGATGGCGCTGAACAACCAAACTGCTGAACATGAACTACTAGGCAGCCGGGACCCAAATGCAACATCGTGACGCAATGCGAGTTACATAGGTTGGTCCCGCCTGCTAACTACCTAGTTGGAAGTATTTTGTCTCTTTTTCTTATTTCGTGAAATTTCGTGAAGGAAAATATCGTGAGTAAACCTGAGGTGGTCATATATCATTAAAAATTCAAAAAAATGTAGGTACAATTAATGTTAAATTCAAACTCTAAAGTTGACTGGAAGAAATTGCTTTTTAATGACGAGACCCCCAATTGTAGGTACTTACTTTATGTTTGTATATGTTAGTGTAATTTCGTACAGTAAAATATATTTATATCTTCCTATCTCTCAAGATTGAGAACTTGCACAAAAAAATGTTTTAATATAATCGCAGAGGCCATCTTAAAAGGTTTTTTTTTTATGTAGCATATACGTCCCACTGCAGGGCACAGGCCTTCTCTCACAGAGAGATTATGGGCTTATTAGCAATTTCAAGCGCTAAGGTATGTGAACACCTGTGACACTCAGTAAAAAAGAAAAAAGGAAAAGACATTTATTATAACAACAAGACACTTCACAGAAAAAAAAACAGATAAGTGACACAATATGAAAACAACAGAGAGAAAACGTACACAAAAAACAAAGCAAAAAGCAAAAATATAACAAAAGACCAAAACATGGTTATTTTTTTCCCTAATGTGACCTGTTGAAAAGTCATTCTGGTCATGTGGCACGAAAATGCGCCATACAAATCGGACTTAAACTGTGACGTCACAACTTGAACGTAACGCCTTACATTTGGAGCGTTTATCAATATTCCAGTTATCTCGTACTCACAACGCATATCAGTATATTGTTTTTATGCATCTACACCCTTTTTAGAAAATATAATGTTTTTTTATTTTACAGCAACTGGATTTTTCGCATATTTTGGGACCCCGAAAAGCCCGAAAAATTAAATTGTATGGTTTTATTTCTTTTTTAATCTTTAGTTTTTTTATGTTTTCTGTGGTAATAAAAGCAATAACTTCAATATAAGTTTGAAGAGAGTTCCCCATTGGGCACTTTTTAAGTAAAGTTCTATTCCTAATTTGAGCGTCTCGCATGCAAAAATCTTCGCGTCTACAATAGCTTCCAAGAATATGACACGAGGACTCGAGTTTTACTCGCCTTTCGTGAGAGGGGTATGTACGACATACCTGTGACTTGTGAAACGTTAGTAGCGTTAGTAGACTACCAAAGAGATGCAAATACGTTAGTAGACTACTAACGAGAGAGAAATAACAGCTATTGTCATGCTTATATTATTCTATTGAAAACTACATGTATATAGACTCTAGGGCCTAGGTTTACCACTTGCCACGGTCGTGTTCGAACCGACTCTTTTGCTTCATCAACATTCATTTATTCTTTTCGTCAACACAAACAAACACTATGACGAAAACTTGATAAAAAAACTATTTTCAAAGTGTCACCGTAAAAAGTTGTCTGTCCCAAAAGGTTACGAGTAAAATTCCCCGTTTTTAGGGTTACGTAGTCGACAAGGAACCCTTATAGTTTCACCGTGTCCGTCCGTCTGTCTGTCCGTCTGCCTGTCCGCTGCCTAGCTCAGAGACAATTAGTACGAGAAAGCTGAAATTTGGCATAGGCATATTCATCAAGCCGACAAAACCGTAGAATAACCTAAATTAGGAATGCAATTTTTTTTTATCGCCTACGCCATAGTGTCGGGCACAGAACATACTGTTCTGTGGTGTCGGGTATTTTTGCATTGATCGGTAGTCGATATTGGGGGTATAGGAAGATATTTTTTTGATCTAGGGTTCCGCTTGCGAAATATTAAGCTTTAGAGCGCAAATTTTTGTCGGCGTAAGGCGTCCCAAACTCTCCTGGCTACAGTAGATCAACAGCTTGTTAGTATACGAGAAACCGGGGGTTAATCTCCTATATCCAGAGGGCGTCCACATATGTCCTCCATCGCGACCGGTCTTGAGCTTCACGCTTCACCTCGCTCCACGTCATTCCGATGTTCGCCGCTTCTGCCAACATGGTGCGACGTCAGGTTTGACGGCGACTCCAGTCCAAAGCTTGCTTGGGTGTGTGATCGGGGTCGCTTCGGAGCGTGTGGCCAATCCATCTCCACTTGCGGCGCTTGATCTGGTGGTCCATCGGGCTTTCGTGGCATTTCTCCAAACAGCTCAACGGTTGATTGTAGAAACCTGAAAAAAATCAGGGCAGTAGCACATAATAATGTATTGAACTTAAAAGAAAATCTATCACGGCTTAGTAGGCTTTTCAAGTTTACGAGTAATAGGCCACTAACTAAATTTCGTACAAAATTACGTTGATGAAGTTGTTAGTTATGTAAAACAGGTAAAACCCCCTCTTTTACGGAACCGGCGTACCGTACCAGGAGACGGGCAGCAGCGTCTTCCTGAGATTCCAACCGCATACTGCGATTGCCACCCCGCCTGCCAAGCGTGGCGATTATGGCAAAACCCCTCATGGTTATGAAAACCACGAAGGAGGCCTATGTTCTGCAGTGGGCGTCAAATGGCTGATAATGATGATGATGAACCCTACACTGCGCGTGGCTCGCGCTACAACTTACATTAACTTATGACCTATACCTAGACCTATTCTTAAAAATACTAATACGCTGCATCATCGTGTCTAAGAAACTGTATTTTTATGCCACGGTAACAGATTGATACCGAAAATAAAACAACTTTTCCGGAGACCGGCAATCTTCCCGGAACAATCACAAAACAACAGAGTAAAACCGAAGTTCTAAGTAAATATATCGTACATTTGACGGCAGATCAACCTCAACTGAAGGTTGTTCTTCAAATCAAATCAAAGCAAATTTTATTTATTCACAGAAAGAATTTACAGCTGTGAGATATCTACTTACCTACATTTCTACAGTCTTACCTATAACAAGCCGACTCCACGAAAACACTTCCAAAAAGAGGCTAGCTGGATTATGCCAGGAATTCCTGCTATAAGCCAGCCACAATTCCTTCGCAAGACTGCTCCAACGGAATCGACTCCTCGCATACAAGACCGTTAGTGTTTACATGCATCCGATTCCAGCAAGCGTCGGTAACTTAAAATGTAGACATCTTGATTTTTAAACGCAGTAATTAACACAATCTATTTTACTAGCAACAGCCAAAAGATACTACTGCATTGTATGACGGGAAGGCAGGTTCTCGTTCTTGTTGTGACCAAGTAAAGTGGAGCCGTATCGAACCATATTCCAAGTTTAAGTAGGTCTTCGTTTACTGGACTATCGATATACAGAGCAAGAAAATTGTTTAGAGTGAACAGATGATTTATTTTTCTCTCATATTTTCTATTGAAAGAAAATATTTGACCGAAATGAATAATACATTTGACCATTAATCAAATGCTATATTTACTTTTTACTTTTTTGCGCAATACTTTCTGAGTGGGCTGATATGGTAGGTATATATATGGCCAAAAGATTTGCAAAAAAAATCGTTTCCTGTGTTTCCTCCAAGTTATGTTTTTTTGAAATCAATAAAATAAAAAAATTATGGCTAAATTCTTTCATATAATTTCATCTATTGGCCTAAAAGGTTAATTAATAGCATATTATTACTAAGTACTTCTTTTAAATAAATTCTGAGGAATTATTTTTAGTATTATGTACATTTCATGGTTTACTATGACAATACGATGTAGGTACATTGCAAAGTCGATTAATCCACTAATTAACAAGGCGGAAGACTCGGCTACGCAATGTACAGTCGACAACAGATCAACCTCTACGATTTAGTTGCAAAGTCGCCCGTAACGCAACGGAGTACAGTGCATGGATGCAAAGGATGATGTGCTGTTGACTTTCCATCGAATTACCATAATAGACTATGAATTGTAGTTTTATGAAACGCGGCCCTGGTGTGCGATAAATCGTCTAATTACTCCTGCCTATCCGCTATCTTATGTAGAAGCAATTAGCAGAAATCAATAAACCTTTCTCCCGTGCGCATCGGGGAAAAAGCAAAACAGCCGACCATCTGATCGCCTGGAAAGATTTGAATTTCAAATTCGGAATTTCGGAATGTTCTTTTCCGTCGGTTCTTTTGTAGTAAGCTCATTTTGTGTTTCCGTGATGATGGCTTTATTATGTAAACTTTCCACTCTCATTTCCCCTAACTAAGGCATTACTCAGAGCGGTGGGCGTGGGATCTTTCGGAGAACCAAAATTCTAGTGTTTCCAGGTGAGGCGAAATGTTGCCATTTGGTCTATCTTAGAAGGTGAAATGGCGACCAAAAATTACAATCGGCGATCGGTCGCTTTTTTTTCAGCTGAATTTGGGCTACATGGGAAAACAGAACTAATTATGCAGATTTATTGAGTAATCATGGCTTTATTCGTCGATGTGCCTATTGTGTAATTTTCGAAGCGCTGTAAGCCTTCGACGAATATAAAAGCGGAAATTGCTATGTAATTTTGCGAAAAAAGGCGTAAAATTTTGCTTTTTTTTTAAATATATTTTTAAGACAAACTGAGATAATTTTACGGATTTTCAATTGTGGCGGAACCGGCCGGCTGGTATCTGGGAAGACTGAATTACAGCTATTTTGTTTTTGAGCCTTTTCTTGTATCCAAAGCCGTTAAAATTATTATTAAAAAAAAGCTATTTCATTTGTTAGCATCCTCGTGCTTGTCAGACATTGACATGCCACAAAGTACTGGCTGCAGCTTATATCAGCCATCACATATTTTTAGTCGTTGGGCCGTTTTGAAATTGATACAGGGTGTTGCCGGCTCTGTAAAGTTCTGTAGAACATAAGGGGTTATTCTACTCAAATATTGATCCAATATTTATTTCAATGTTTTTTGGACAATTTCTTTCTTCAAAATACATATCTACGTAGCTTAAGAAGATTCGAACTATGTTTTACCTCCAGGAAGCTTTCTGGAATAACTTGTAGAGTCCAAAAGCACGACACCTGACTGACTTTTATAGGTATAACGCATTACAAAACTTTTCTTAGCAAAAGCGTAAAATTCCCAATTTTATGTTTCTTTTATTAAACAGGTGTGGTGTAAAGACTGGACGACATGAAAAAGGTTTCTATAGTATCGATAACCCACACCCCACAAATAAAGTTTTATTTTTTTTATTTTTTTTTTATTTTCATACAGTTTTGAAACTGTCAATAAGTATGATAAATTCATCATCATCATCATCAACCATTTGACGCCCACTGCAGCACATAGGCCTCCCTCATGGTTTTCCTAACCATGAGGGGTTTTGCCATAATCGCCACGCTTAGCAGGCGGGTTGACGATCGCAGTATGCAGTTGGAATCTCAGGAAGACGCTGGTAATTGATTTCCTTAATCGCCTTCTACGACATCCGCGGAAGGAACCGGAGTTACGCTATTCTTAATCCAGCTTCACACAGACGTATCACGGATGATAAATTAAGTAAATAAAACATAAACACTTACATACAGGCACATA
The DNA here is from genome assembly GCA_963969515.1 of Yponomeuta evonymella. Lineage (NCBI taxonomy): Eukaryota > Metazoa > Arthropoda > Insecta > Lepidoptera > Yponomeutidae > Yponomeuta > Yponomeuta evonymella. The sequence goes on from OZ018349.1 coordinate 5,900,098, forward strand.
CATTGCTTCTGGCCCCACACTAGGATACCCTGTGACGTGGGAACCAGAAACAACGACATCACAAACATTTAAAATTGAACATTTTAAATTTTAGCTTATTGGAAGTGGTCAAATAAAGATATTATAAATATATATTAATTAATAAATAAATCTACATGGTTTAATCCATGCCATAATTCAAATAAAGATTGTTCAGATTAAAGAAACGGTTTTAAGGTTATATATTCTTTACACCACATAAGTCCCACTGCAGGGCACAAGCCTTCTTCCAGAGAGAGAGAGAGAGAGAGAGAGGAAGAGAGAACGAGAATATGAGAATGGGTAATCTTGGACCTTCACGCAGTCAATTTGTATGAAACATAAACCCCTGACTCTGACAGACCCTGGTTCTGCCTCCCCTCTGGGATACAGGCGTGAGTTTACTGTTTTGAGGCGTTACATTACTTCAATAGCTAAACAATTTGTATTGTATAATAGTAGTTTATGCAACTGTCATATAATGAAGGGTATTAAAACACGAGTGTGAGTTTATGAAACGAGCGCAGCGAGTTTCATAATAGTAACGAGTGTTTTAATACCCGTGTTATATGCAGTTGCATACACTACTTTATCTTCACTAATGCAATTAAAAATTAAATTCACGCGTACGTGTATAATCACAGTGATTTTGCCGCCATTAAAATTTAACCAATGAGAGCTTCAATAAAACGCGACCAACCTGATTAGCCCTGCAATCAAGTTGGTCGCGTTTTATTGATGTTATAATGAGATTTTACGATATCGATGTGAATATTATACCATCATGTGAAATTGCTTAAATTGAGTGTTTTGTTGTCTGCGCTATAACAGTAGTAATTATAAGTCAAGTATTGAAAACATAAGTAGAATGTTACAACATTAGTGTAGATAATTTTTTTTATGAGAGTTCATAGGTTTGATTCCCACTGGAAGCCTGAATACTTAATTTTTTTGTTTTCTATGGTATAAAAACAATTTCACTCCCATCTAAGTTTAACACATTCATGTTCCCCATTTCTCTTTTAATGTCTACAAGGCACCTCAGGTTGCATACCGCGCTATAGCGCGTTTTCTACTCTGAGCTGCATAGATAATACTGTTCATCAAGCAACGTATTGTAAGACCCAAAGCTAGAAAATACACAATGTTACCCGTCGCAAGATCGTGTTTCCCGCGCCAATCACACGGTTAATGGCTTCCTCCCATGACGTGCCATGAACAGTGGATCTATTCTGCCGCTGTATTTACACATGTGTAAACAGCGTTTGTGAGTAATAATGCCGTTCGCACTGATACATTATCTTTTGCTGGTACAGTCGCGGTGTAAACGTTTACCCGTAACACACATCTACAAAGGACGTTAGTTGAATAAACAAACGGCCGACACGAATGTTACGGAAATTAATAGAAATTCGGGTAACGCGAAGAATGTGTACTAACACTGGACGTAACTTTCTTTATTGTTGTTCGGAGCGTAAATATAAACCAGCGCTACAGTTTTGAGATTTTTTGTTAAATTGTCGGTATTTTATGAGATAAAATTGTACTCGGTCCTATTATATTATTTTGAACAGCATAAATGGAAAAAAAACTCATAGAATAAAAGTTTTTAAAACATGTTAAAATACTTATTAATGGTGTGCAATAAAGTATTATCTGTCTATTTATTAATCAAAAGGATCTGACCCAGTAGTATGTATGTAGATAGCAAATGATGTATTATTATTGCCGCCGTCTGTACTCTTAGTTCAAGGAATATCTGTTTTTCAGTTTTTCTGTGCAATAAAGTGTTCTCTATCTATTCTATTTATTATGTTTAATAGAGTAAAGATAATTTGAGAAAAGATGATCACGATCAGAGTAGAGTTTTTTCGCTGCCTTTTTAACCATTACAAAATCGATCCGAAGACAGCTTATATTACATTGTATATCGACATTCAACAGAATGTAAATTCATTAGGTTGAAATGAATTTTTGATTTCTGCACTTTTTCTTCCGAATGTACTTTTTACATTACTACCAATTGTATGGAATTGCTTTACGCTACTCCATATATCTCTTTCAAGATTCCCGGTACTTGCGTATACTAAAATAACTTTGGTTCAATATACCTAGCTGCAATGAGTTTCAATGGAAATAATCAAAGTAAATCACAAGTATGAACAAAACCTACCCAGTTACATCAATAGATTAGGAGAAACTTCACAGAGAAAGTAAAATTCCGGGCAGAAGAGGGTTTCAAATCCGCACCTCTAGCAAACCATGCCAGCGCTCTTACTACGAGTAAGTAACCCATGAAGCAATGACCATGAAAAATCAATAATTTTGCGGTAGATACCGGTCTGCCGTTGAATCAACAGCAATGTTTTCAATTGATTTTCTTGATAAGCTTGATAGAAAAACTGTAAATAGAAAGAAAAAATCCGGACCAAAGCGACAAGACTAGCAAGAGGAGAAGCCCGAATAGCTTAGGAGGTGTTTATTTTTTCCCGGAGCTTATTAATAACCAAAAAATAGGGTTCGTAGGATGTATATCCACAGCTTGGTGGTAGGTAGAGTCAACGGCACAGCAGCGTTTCAATCTACACACTATTCAGTTACATTACAGGTGACTTTTGAAGAGAAGTCTATCATAAACAGAGCCCACTGTAGGGCATAAAGTTTTTTCTCTTTCACGCCAACCAAGGTTGATGCCAACCCATCCAGTCCTTTGCAAGTCTCGTCCAATCTTTCCCAGCCGCCTTTACAATGTCGACGGCCCACCGGGCTGGTGTTCTGCCCACCGACCGTGCGTGTCGTGTCGACACGTTTTTGGCCACGATTCAGTGGCTACGTTAGTTTACCGGCCGTCTTCCCGCCTAACTAAAGGCCCCGACCATCTCCATTTTAACTTTGTGACCTCTCTTACTTTAGGTAGTTTTTGTCGAATATCGACGTCTCGCACACGATCGATATGAGATGCCTTTTTCGCCATGAAAAGAGCATACGGTAAATGAATTCAAAGTCATTATATTCTTTTTGTTGCCCTGACCCGTGGCGAGGACAATTTTAAAAACCTATTTAGAAGCTAAAAATTCCACCCATGCCGGGACTTGAACCCGCGACCTCTGGCTTTGGTGCCAGCGCTCTCCCAGAGTGGCATGGGTGGAATTTTTATTTACTAAATAGGTTTTTAGAATTCAAAGTCAGGGTGACTACTAGTACTATAAGTAAAACTGAGTGGTAAGGAGCACGAATGTAAAGGTTGATGCGCTGTCGACTGCCCGCTCCATAACCTTTGCACGACTTAATTTTTTTCCATATTGGCTTCCCTGCACGTCCACGTTTCAGCAACATAGGTGAGAATGGGCAGTATGCATTACTTATCTTTTGCTTGGTCTTTTTCTTTCCTTAGGCTTTGTGGAATTTCGGCTTTAAAGACACCGTCCGGTTTCTTAAGGCAGGCCATCTCAGCTGAATTGCAATCCAGTATGTAATGAATCATACTTTTTTGCACACAAGACATATAACAGGACATATTTCTAGAGGAAAGAGTATATCCAAGATAGACGTACTCGTCAACCACCTTTATTACAGAGTCGCAAAATTATCGTAGAACAAAGAGCAAAATCTTAATCAGTACCTAGTCGACTTTAAAAATCGTATTCAAAACACCCTGAACTCTTTTTGTCTAGATTTACTAGCCAAAGACAAAAGCACGTCCGAAAATCAGTTACCTAGCTAAATGGTTTTATTTTTTGTCACGTAATTTGGGTTTTTTTATCGTTATATTTCAACATTCGTCTCACGTAGGCCATCAGGGCAGAATGAGGTCCATAATGAGTACTTTCATACGGGTGTTGCCGCCGTGTGTTAGTCCACGAACCGTTGAACCCTTTGGAGCAAAGTTAAGTCTAGATAAAATTTGAACGTCAAAGGAAATCGTTAGTTCGTCTTCTATCTCCGTTTTAGTTACTTTGCTACTGAAGCTTTGCCATAAAAAGAAGAAGAGAAATTGTGTACCGGACCGACTCAGGGCCCTTATTATGAAGCGGCGATATGTTCGGAAGGGTCGTAACGTCGCGCTTGAGCCCGACAATTCACTCTAATCCAGGGACAAATACGGTTCTTTTTATTATTAGTTTCGATTAAAACTATTAACTCAATTAAACTATTCAAAAGAAGAACCGTATCTGTCGCTAGATTCGAGTGAATTGTCGGGCTCAAGAGCAACACTGCGACCCGTCCGAACAAATCGCTGCTTCATAATAAGGGCCCAGTTGTACGCAAAAATTGTCTGACCGTCTGTAAAGTCCACGGCTGTAATGTTTTATATACAACTGCATAGAAAACTATTATTTTCATCAGACTTGACTACAGCGGCGGTGGTAGCCTAGTGGGAAGAACATCGGACTCGGAAGCGAGAGACCCAGGTTCGATCCCCAGTGCGGGCATGTACCTATGACTTGGTTTTCTAAGTTATATACATTTTAAAAGTTATAGTAGCAATACCACTCGCTAAAGGTGAAGAAAAACATCGTGAGGAAACCTGAGTGTCTGAGCTATTCACATACCTCAGCGCTTGAAATCCCCAATCCGCGGTGGGCACGCGTGATGATTAAGCCCATACTCGCTCTCTGAGAGAAGGTCTGTGCCCTACAGTGGGACGTATATAGGCTACTCATGACTATTATGATGACTAGGTACATAGAATAAACTGTATTCTATACAAACATGAGAATATTTCTTAGCCTAAGAGAGAAAACAACCTTTGGATGGACTGGATTAATACCTACCACTACTGTAACCAATAATCTGTCGTGCTCCTATGTACTACAAAGGATTTCACATTTTAAACTAAAGGTAGTTTGTCTCTCACCTAAGCTCGAATTCAAATTTATCAAAGTTGGGTGGATCCTTCGATAACTATACAATAACCGTTAAAAATATGACTCAATATCATTGTGCAAAAAGGTTTCGATGTGGTTCTTTCGTTCAGAGTTTAATAAAACCGAATTAAAAACTGGTAACAGTGCCATGGAAACCAGTTCAACACTCCTTACACACTGACATAAAAAATACAAGACAATGTATCATTTTAAAATGATCACGATTATTGAGATGCGCCATTCACATTTGGCTAGTTGAGACTAAAGCCGCAACGCATACAAGCTAGTGATAATTTTATTTTTAAATTGCTTTATTAAGATAGGTACAATAATCAGCGTATCAACCTTTACACAGATGGTGAATACTCAGTTTCGCTATGGATGTATTTCAACAAAATTATAAAGATTGATCAGCTTCTGCCTACACGTAATTATGTAAAATAACATTCTTTTTAAATTTACAAATAATATAATACACTGGACAATACATACAGCCCTCGAGTAGTGGAGAAAGGGAACTTTACTGTAGCTACATAATATGAGTATTTTTACGGCTCCGTACTTTTTTTTATTTGTAAATTATTGCAAAGAGATTATATGCATCCCTTTCTTAACAAAAAAAACCGATCAAGTACGTGTCGGACCACGCGCAGTGTAGGGTTCCGTAGAAAGATGGGGTTTTATCTGCTTTACAGAACTAACAACTTTATCAACGTAATTTTCGATTGTTTTTGTTCAGTTTTCCTTTTGTAAGTTGTTCGCCTATTACTTGTTAACTAGTAAAGCCTACTTAGCCGTGATCTTTCTACAATCCACCGTGTAGCCAGTAGCGGGGGGACACACCCTATTCGGACAAAAATTTAAGTAATATTTTGCAAACGGAACCCTAAATAAAGTAATGATCTTCTTACACCCACAATATTTTTAAACAACCAATCAACAACCAGTCTCTAAGATTAAGATGTCTTGCTACTGAAAAATATCAGGGGGTCACGGCCCACACGATGAAAAATACTGGTCTTCACAACTTCAAAATGTCTTCAAACACTTCCTCGTTGGTCTAGCGGTATCACTGATTACCATACCGGAGGTCATGAGTTCGAATCCTCACTGGGGGCTGACGTATATTTGTAAAAATGGCCTCAGTCTGAGTGTATTTCCATGTTTGTGATGTCTTTGCCTAGTTATTGCAGCAGAGGGTTCCACCCGGTCCAGGAAAAGTGATTTTGTATTTATTATTACTTATATTGAATTTACTTTAAATTATTTCAATAAAGATAAAGATTATAGAATAGAATATAAAACGTTTATTTTAAAGACAAAACACACATAAAACAATAACAAGAGTACAATTATGGTGCTTACAAGAAAACAACAACAATATTTCTTGACTTAGATTATACATGATTACTTACTTAAAACTAGAAAAATCGTTAAGTAAAATAAAGTTACACCAATATAGTGGGTATGATGATGAGACCACGAGCATCAAGAACAGTGGCGAAGTTATAATAACAATCTCATGCAGTAACATTAAAGAACGATGCGAAAATACAGCAAATACCATTTATTTTATTTCATTTTTATTTATTTAACATAAAATATTATCTTCGGCAAAAATAAATTGACACAAAATCTTAATAGAAAATACAATAAAAAATAAATTATAAGATAGTTTTATAGTTACATACATAACATAAGCAGTCCTATGCGTCCCGTCCCGCCACTATGCACAGAACAGAAATGCACAATTCACACTTTTTTCCCAATTTCGAGGTCGCTTCGTACGAAAACATTCCCCGTAAATAATCATGCTTCCTCTACCTTACTGGCTGGTCTCTCGCATGTAAACGAGGCACAAGCATATCCCGGAGGTCCTTTATTGAGGAACACGACCCACAAAGGAGGTCGTTCATTACGGTCAGTGCACCGCCTTAACGCCGACACTTATCTGCTCCTACTCGTATTATGGGAAAGCAAAGAAATCCGAAGGCAAAGCCGAGGTTTGAAGGAAGAAAGGTTTTTTTGCATTGAGGATTTTTTAAATATCTTTAGGGGTGAATATTCAGGTATTTGTGTACGTGAGTGAACGTCAGTGGAGATAAATGGGGCTCATGAGTACTATCCCACCAAAAAGGCATAATAATAATAACTTCAACACAACACAATCACTTTTCCTGATCCCAAAGTAGGATACGCTGCGCTAACCAGGCAAAGTCATCACAAACATGGAAACATACCCGAACTGTGGCCATTTGTGCAAAAAAAATACGGCGGCCTCCAGTGGGAATCGAACCCTCGACTTCTATTTTGATAGACACGCGTGTTAACCGTTAGACCAACGAGGCAGCCCAATATTTTGTTATACTAAACTAGATAAATTTAATTTTTGAGGAGTTTCTCAAAAACATTAATTCCTAAAATCTTCGTATGTGAAGTTTGTCTGCTTAAAGAAACCTAATTTTGTCTCAAAAAATGGTTGCCTGGAAGAAATTACTTTTAGTAATAAGGCCGCCAATTGTACTGTACTTCCCTGGTGTACATACAATAAAGAATATTCGATCTATCTATCTCATTTATTGTTACAACTTGAGTTATAAAGTTAGGTAGGTTTTCTTCTTACTTACGATTTGACCGGAGTATACCCATTGAAACTTATTCTTGGTAATTTGAACTGAAGTAATTAGGGTTCCGTACCGAAAGGGTAATGGACCCTATTACTAAGACTCCGCTGTCCGTCCGTCCGTCCGGCCATCTATCACTAGGCTGTATGTATCTCATGGACCGTGCTAGTCAGACACTTGAAATTTTCACAGATGATGTATTCTGTTGGCGCCATAACAACAAACACTAAAAACAAAATAAAATAGATATCTAAGGGGAGCTCCCATACAACAAACGTGACTTTTTTGCCGCTTTCTGCTCGATGTCTACCTCGGCAGCAGGTAGACGCTTGAAATATTGAAATGTTACATAGATAGTGGTACGGAACCCTTCGTGTGCGAGTCCGACTCGCACGTGGCCGGTGTTTTTGTGTGCATTCGAAAGCAGGTCTACTATTTTGTCGCAAACTCGCCCTTAACTGATTAGAGTGCACAACTGTAAAGGTGCACACCGTCTAAATTATGAAGATCTTTTAGGAAAGAAATAGAATCGCCAAATTATATGAAATTGTTAATCAGAATGATTGTTTGATTAAGTCGGATTAAGAATAGCGTTACTCCATTTCCTTCCGTGGATGTCGTAGAAGGCGACTAAGGAAATCAAATACCAGGAAACGGTCATCAGCGTCTTCCTAAGATTCCAGCCGCATACTGCGATCGCCAACCCGCCTGCCAAGCGTGGCGATTATGGCAAAACCCCACAAGGAAATCAATTACCAGGAGACGGGCAGCAGCATCTTCCCGAGATTCCACCGCACACTGCGATCGCCAACCCGCCTGGCAAGCGTGGCGATTATGGCAAAACCCTTCATGGTTAGGAAAACCATGAGGAGGCCTATGTCCTGCAGTGGACGTCAAATGGCTGATGATGATGAATATTTGCTTGGCTTGGAAATTAACCTACACTTATAATTTCGGTTAGTTTTTACATGTTCAACCTAACACGCTCCTACGCGCTTCGCTATGCTACGCGCTTCGTCGCACCTATATTTTTGTTGTTACAAATTGAAATTATTAAAACTTCGTCATTTTGTACTTTTGGCTTTTAAACAATCGGCATTTTTACTTTTCGTGATTACCTAAGAACTTATAAGTTTTATACGTCGGTGTTACAGCATTAGGTGATTTGAAGTATTAAGTGTTGTAATTTTAGGGGTTTTGGGCATCAGGGTTTTAAGTGTAGATATTATTATTTTAGATAATATGTACCCAGGAGAAACTACAGTCATTTCTTTAAATGTTGATTATGTTTTATCTGTGTATTAATCTGTGAATGTGTGGAATTATTGAGCTGTATATCCTAGCCTAATTAATTATTTAAAAGTTTCAATGAGCTTTAAAATCACATTAGTTTAATTTAATTAGACGTTTGATATGTTTGATATGTATGTTTCAACTGTTACCTTATTGTAGTAGAATAAAGGCGTTTTTATTTATTTATTTTATTTTATTTATATCCTAGCCATACTTTCAATTACATTGGATTTCGAATTAAATTCTTAATGTCATATAAATTTATGATCGATATTAAATTAGCCATTATTTTTTGTATCGCATGTTATTATCAGACATGCTTACAACAAACCATATTACCTATTATCGTCTCGCCAGTGCCGGCAGAAGTATGTTTACAGGTTGCCATAGCAACCGATTGACTCGGTTACTACCTGGGGCCTGTTTCATAAAACTAAAAGTCATGTTTACTATGTCAATTCGACATACATTGAAAAGTCGATTTATACACAGATTAACAGAACGAATGTGCTGCACAATGTACCTCGAACTTCGTCACAATAAAGTACAAATTGCAGTGTTATGAAACACGGCTCTGAATGCTCAGAGTTCATCGAATAGTGTTTTGCTATAGGGTCGGATACAATCAACCAATTCATGAAGATATTTATAGTGATTGTCTCGCCCCCTGTGGACTTAAGCGTGATGTTATATTGCCTATATATGATACACGAGAATCTATGCAATAATCATGGTAAGTTTTATTCAATTCCATTCAGTGCTTTTTGCGTGATGCGCGCACAAAGAAACAGTATGAAACAGACATTATATCAGACAGAGACAACATTTACAGATGTATTATATTATGTATAGAATAGATATTACGTCGCGTCCCATTCGCTAACGAGCAAAGGCCTGTCTCCCTTTTGCACAAAACCTTTGTTTTTGTGAAAAACAAATACTTTTACGTTCCGACTGGAAGCTACACAGACTAAGTAAGTAAAGATTTTAGGAAGCTGCGATGATTCATGCGCAATGCGGTTCGGGTGCAATCTGAAACGTTTCTGATTTAGTGCCTCAATTACTCACTTTCGGTTCACTTATTTATTGCTCTACGAATCACTCTAACGGCTGCCGCGTTCACACTATGCCCTACGTTAATTTTTACATATTATTAACGTTGTAACCACGAGATGTAGATCTCCCAATGAATAAACGCACTACTATACATTTGGTATTTTCATACTTAGGCGCGAGACACACAGAAGGGACGTGGGACGGTGGCGCGGAAAGGACGGAGCACAGAAAAGTCGCGCTAAAGTATTTTCAGGGCACACAGATGGGACGGGGCAAGGGCGCTCGACTTCACAGAACAAAGAGCAGATTGTAGACTAACCACTCTTAAAGAAGCTACACTCTCTTCAATTCTGTATTATGCATTAAGTAGCTCTGACGAATCTCGCCCGATATACCTACAGGGTGTAACGTAATAGCTATATCTACAAAAACATTATTAACGTTTTGTAAAATGGATCAAAAAGTCTTTTTTTCATGTTCTAATACAAAATCCTTTTACTTTTTAAGTGAGCAAAGGTCAAAACTGTTGTCGCGGCATGTACCCCTTAGTTTATTCCTTCTTAATAAATTGTATTTGGAAGTCTTTGATTTTGATTTTATTTACTTATACGTACTTATTACTTATTTCATTATACTCTTGTTGGTAGGCATCAGAAGCTTTTATGCATTTGAGGTTAGAATGCATACTAGAAAAATTAGATATTGTATGTCCGTAATAAATGTGCAATATTAACACTGGGGGACGTGGGACGTCCGTTCCGCGCCGCGTCCTTTCTGTGTGCTCTGTCTTAAGGGCAAAGACATCGAAGCGTCGCGCCCGCGTCCGTCCTCTCTGCGTGGGCTTCGTCTCGTTCCTTCAGTACATTTTAGTATGAAAGTGAATTTGATTAATGGCGCGTCTTTTCCGCGCTTCGGCCCCACGTCCTATCTGTGTGTCTCACGCCTTATGAATTTTATACAAAAACAGTCATGTATCTATATCAAGGATGTTTTCTTGATTTATATGTAGCATCATAGGGTGAGCGGTGTTCAGTATAGGAAGACCATCTCATTTTAGTTCATCTTTGTGTTATTCTTTTTTTAACTACGTTGCTTTGGAAACATACACTCCAAAGAGGAAAAGCAGTAAAAACTCCTTGTGAGCTTCTGTTTTTATCTTTTCAATAATTGACACCTCAGATTAATGAATACATAGATAAAACCTTGTTGGTGTCGACTGATACAACCCAAACTGTCTTGAACGATTCCAATCGTCTAACTGTCAAACTCCATAAATGCTATCGCAAACGTTAAGATTCCGATAGGATTTGGTGCGCGAAATGGAGAACTTGCACTAAAAAATGTTTTGATATAAAAGGAGAGGCCATGTTAGAAGATAAATAAACGTGGTATTTTTTTCTGTACAAGTTTTCATAATATTACCGGTCAATATAGTCTCGTGGTACAAAAACGCGCCATACAAATCGGGCTCAAACTATTACGTTACAACTTGCACGTAACGCCCTATAGTGTATGAATATCGCTAATAGAGTTATCTCGTAAAATAATGTTTTTATGCATGTACACCCTTGTAAGAAAACATTCAGAATCATTATAATTATTAAAGTAACTTTATTTTTCGCATTTTTTGTGACCCCGAAAACCCAGAAAAAAAAATATTTATCATTTTATTTTAAAATTTTTCTAAGCTTTTATATGTATGTTTTCTATGCTATAAAAGCAATGTCACTACAATTTAAGTTAGTCGCAAGTTCCCCATTAGGCCTTTGTATCCTGCAGCGGGACGTTAACAACCTGAAAGCCGTATTTCAGCAACCGATATAATTAAACCACTTCCAAGTCATGATTCAGGCTAAGATAAAACATGAAAACAACAAAAAAATAAGCATTTAGCATTTACACTAGCTCATTGGAAATGGTTTAATTAATCAATACTAAAGAAATTGTTTTAAGATTTTGCGTTACTTAGTAGTGCATTACTTTACTGCAGCGGCGAGCAAAAGAGGTGTTGATGGAAGAACGTGTAAAGTATACGTAAGTCCATCAATGCTTAGTTGTGGCCAAGGCTTGCAGTACTGTTCTCAAATAATGCGCGGAAATTAAAACTAAGTTGAACCTAGGCAGAACTTTTTACTTTTCGAAATCAATGACGAACAACTATAATTATACCCGCGTTACAGAGTTCATTTTGTTTTTTTTTCAACAAACATCTTTCTATTTGCAACGCATTTCGAAATGGTAATTTATGGTTTCTGTAATTCTGAAGCGATAATAAATACATTTAATTTTAATTATTTTTCAAATTTAAATGAAACCTTTGGTAAATTACTTTGTTTGCCATGAGTAGAAGATTGTTCCATTTTTTAATTACACGACAGAGATGTGTTTACTATGTAATCTATTTGGCCGCTAAAATAACAGATATGAAATTTCATACAACTTTTGCCGGCCGCTGCTCGCATGCATTTGGTCAGCACAGCAATTTCGATTATTTCGAAGAAGGTTGTCAAAATAATGCTTAAATTTCCAAGCATGTTTGAGAAAATCACACTTTGTATGCTACTGCATGGTTGATTAACGGGTATGAAAATTGTGAAAACCGTATCCGCGTAGAACATGATGCGTTCACATCAATCTGCAGTAGCCAGTGATCCAATTTCGCACATCCCTTTGTTTTTATGCGAACCAATTAATCTCCCAGCGCAGTGTGCCAACTGCGCAGTGTAAACGGGGCTTAATGGCGGATTCGTTTTGGAAGCCGCGTGTGGAAATAGGTTTTTGCGATAAGTGCATTTTGTTTGCATGCACCGCCTTGAGCTGAACGGCCGGTGGCAATGTGTCTGAAGTACTGGCAGGTTGCTTTTTCGCATTCGTTTGCGAGATTGTTATTCGAATGCTGGAGAAAAAAATAGTCCAATTCCTGAGAACAGTGCTGGATGAGTAAAAAAACAAACAAAAAACAGTATAGATATGTACGGAGTTTAAGGCCATGTAACGTGGCGCCCCCCGGCGCCAGCTACTTCACTACCCCTAAGGCCCTAATCCTACTGGGTGTGCGTGTTAAAGGTCCCTGAGGGGTTGGGAAATTAAACTCCGGGGTTAGTTGCGACAGACTGGACCCCCGTTTATTTATCGGAACCAGAGATATTCCATACTTAAGCTAGTACATCATCATCATCATCATTCAGCCACAAGAAGTCCACTACTGAACATAGGCCTCCTCCATGGATTTACTACTAGCTTTAGAGAGTATGTTAAAACACCTGTTTTAGGCGTACATACGGATGGATTACCTAGTACATACTAAATTAGTTTTCTTACTCTATCCATGCTCTCATAGCCAACGGCTTTATGCCAAACAACTTATGACTAGAAGGCTACTGACTGTTTACGGTTACGGAACCCAAAACTACTCTCGGACCGGCGGAGACGGAACCACGAACATTATGCAAAATGCCGTCGCGGGTGGCGGCGACCGCCCCGTTGGTGGTCGTGCGCTGGACCTTGGGACGATATTGGGGAGCCCGACGGATCGGGGACAGCACCGGCCTCAAGTGTGTTGCCAGCGGTGGAGCCCGACGCAAATTCAGTCTTGACTGTTTTTTTTTTAGCCCTAAAAAGGGCACCCTCCGGAGGACACGGGGGAGGGAGGTGGTGAATGCTCATGCATAACAGCACGGGCCCGGCCGTGCTGCCAATGTGGGACTCACAGGAAGTGTGCCTACCCACTAAACACCACCTGGGGGCTGGTTTGGTCCTAAGGACCCCTAAACCGACATCGTGAGCGACCCACCTCGATGCCGAGGAGGGCGCGCAGCGAAGCTCCCTAGGGGAGCGTCCGCTTGGGACAGTTCGTCACATAGTGACCGCGGCTAGGTGAGAGTGGTGTCCCCACTAGCGGGGACACCGGCGGGGGCGGGGGCTACGTCTGACTGGGACTGGGCCTCTAGTCGGCGGTCCAGATCAGATGAAAGTTGATCGGGCGGGTCAACGAGGGCGTTCCTGGGCCTGCGCACCAGGTAACGGGGTTTCGTCGTGGGCGGTGTGTAGTCCGCTGCTTGGCGGATAAGGGGGTTGGGGTGCACTTCGGCCGTGCTGAAGAAAGTCTCTGAGAGAGATTTGATGAACTGCTGGATAGTTGGAATATCCATGTTCCGATGTAGGTCGGTATTTCTGACGCACCAGTGGGCGTTCAGAGCCCTGCGTATAAAGAGATTTTGAACTTTCTGAAGTTCGTACATGACATTGGGGGCTGCGTGAGCGAAGACGGGTGCCGCGTAAGTCAGCACGGGACGAATGCAAACCTTATAGAGCGTTCGCTTGTTCCTAGGGGACATCTTACTTTGTCGACCTATCATGGAGGATAGGCGGCCTAAGTAAAAACGGGCGGTCCGGGTCACCTTCCGGATGTGTGGCCTGAACGTCAGCCTCCTATCTAGGGTCAGTCTTGACTGTTTTTTTTTTTTTTTTTTTAGCCCTAAAAAGGGCACCCTCCGGAGGACACGGGGGAGGGAGGTGGTGAATGCTCATGCATAACAGCACGGACCCGGCCGTGCTGCCAATGTGGGACTCACAGGAAGTGCGCCTACCCACTAAACACCACCTGGGGGCTGGTTTGGTCCTAAGGACCCCTAAACCTACATCATGAGCGACCCACCTCGAAGCCGAGGAGGGCGCACAGCGGAGCTCCTTAAGGGAGCGTCCGCTTGGGACGGCTCGTCACATCGTGACCGCGGCTAGGAGGGAGAGGTGGGGACGCCGGCGGGGACACCGGCGGGGGCGGGAGCGGGGGCTACTTCTGATTGGGACTGGGCCTCTAGTAGGCGGTCCAGATCAGATGAAAGTTTATCGGGGGGGTCGACGAGGGCGTTCCTGGGCCTGCGCACCAGGTAACGGGGGTTCGTCGTGGGGGGAGTGTAGTCCGCTGCTTGGCGGATAAGGGGGTTGGGGTGCACTTCGGCCGTGCTGAAGAAAGTCTCTGAGAGAGATTTGATGAACTGCTGGATAGTTGGAATATCCATGTCCCGATGTAGGTCGGCATTTCTGACGCACCAGTGGGCGTTCAGAGCCCTGCGTATAAAGAGATTTTGAACTTTCTGAAGTTCGTACATGACATTGGGGGCTGCGTGAGCGAAGACGGGTGCCGCGTAAGTCAGCACGGGACGAATGCAAACCTTATAGAGCGTTCGCTTGTTCCTAGGGGACATCTTACTTTGTCGGCCTATCATGGAGGATAGGCGGCCTAAGTAAAAACGGGCGGTCCGGGTCACCTTCCGGATGTGTGGCCTGAACGTCAGCCTCCTATCTAGGGTCAGTCTTGACTGGTCCTGGCTCCGGTATATATACGCTCGGGCGCCTCCCCCTCCTCGACTATCGTCGGTGTGCACGCGCTGGCTACGTGCGCTTTGTTGCTAGGCGTGGTGACGTCATGGAAGATTCCGCTCCGGTCGGTTATTGTATCGCAGTGATGCCGTGTTGCCGCGTTACAGCCATTTTAATGCCAGGTACTCCGAGCGTACGATTTCTATTGCACTTATAGCGCTGCGCGAGCGAACTTTTGGGGTAAAAGTTCTCAATAATTTTTTAAATAACAGAAATACAATTTTGGCGACCTACGTCACTAACACATTGAGTGATAATGATTTTGGTCTATTTTGTATTAATCAAAACTCATTATAGCTCAAATAAAACTTAATTTTTAATTTAATTTATACTTAAGTTCGCGATTTTTGATGCAGCTAAATTGAAATCATAAAAATAATTATGTAAAACACTAATTTTAGATAGGTAGTATTTAAAACACCTGTTTTAGGCGTACATACGGTCGGAGAACCCAGCCTTAATTTTTAAAGCTGCTTGGGCCATACCATTAATTTGTCCGTGTTCCACTACCTTGTTGATTTTTTTGTAATGCTGAAAGTTTCAGGATTCTCAAAAATAAAACTAGATTTAAGGCGATAAGCGATACATTTATTGTTTTTCAGAGTATATTTCTTCGCAATTAATGCATTTTTGCGTTCCCTAAAACCATTGCACAAAGCAGTTGGATAAGTCCTCCTTAGGGACCTATTCAATGGCTTCGCTTTTTGTGAACTTTTTCTAAGATTGGGCAAGCAAGTGATGACGTACCAATCTGCAGTTACTGTCCTTTGATCTTCAAGTGGTACTGTCGTGTAATGTCCTGATTTTCCGAAAAAAGAAGCAACCATTTTTTTACCAATTCTTAGACTTTTCTTAGCTTTCGTCGGCAAATCTTCACATCTTCAAACTCTGTCGACTGGCTTTTTCTTTCCGGTTCAAAGCAGTACACCCAGGTCGAAACCTGATGACGTGACGAATCACCTGTCACGATATTATAAACAGCCAATGACTGTCCTCCTTTAAACATCCTTTATCATTTATTTTATTTTATTCATTGCATTACACAACAGATAAGTAACATTGCATGTTATAATATCATGGCGCAAGCTTATGATCTAGTTACATATCCTTTTCACACCTCCTGCTCGACAATGCCTTATTACGTACCGTCAAATATCATCGTAAAGCATGGCCTTGTCTCTCGAGGGCAATAATAATGAAGAATTTCCCTAGGGAATAAAGTGATTTGAATTTAGAATGTCAAAATTCGCATGAAAACTATGGAGAAGCCCCGCATTGCAATTCGAAATTCGAATTGTTGTTCGAAACTCACCTCTTTTTTTTCTTTTTTAGGGTTCCGTACCTCAAAAGGAAAAAACGGAACCCTTATAGGATCACTTTGTTGTCCGTCTGTCCGTCCGTCCGTCTGTCAAGACCCTTTTTCTCAGGAACGCGTGGAGGTATGAAGCTGAAATTTATATCAATTACTCAGGTCTACTGTCCCTTGAAGCTGTGAAAAAATCAAACTTCTAAGCCAACGCAATCAAAAGATACAGCCGTTTATGCCGCAAATTTTCGACACTTGCAAGGGAATCAAAACCTACAGGGTGCTTCCCGTGAACTCAGAATCTTGAAATTTGGTACGAAGCAACGTCTTATAGCATAGATAAAGGAAAAATTACGAAAACCATAAATTTTTAGTTACATCACATAATATATTTTTTTTTAATAATTTTAAACTTACTACCCATTTCCTCATAAACGCGTAGAGGTATTAAATTGAAATTCAAATGAACGAACTTTGTAAACCTTGCAGGTTTGTACGGAACCCTCGGTGCGCGAGTCCGACTCGCACTTGGCCGGTTTTTTTTTCTGAAATACTGTGTCCTGTGACCGCGCGAAACACCAACAAAAAAAAGAAAAAAAGGCGCGAATTGCAAATACGAATTTAAAAGTTATATTCAATTTAAGTTGCTAAGCCGTAAAAGAGTGTGGACTTTATATTTAATTTCAGGTTTTAATACATATTTTCAACTTATGCAGCCCTGTCTTTTTATTGTCTCCCAGATGGTGTGAAAAGTAGAGTATTCACCTCTGGAATAAAACATGTCTTAGTCTCGGGCGGTATGAACCCCTCGCTTCACTCAGGACTCTACATAACTCCCTCGCTTCGCTCAGGAGTTAAAATTTAACTCCCTCGCTGCGCTCGCGAGTTAACTCGGAGTCCTTCGCTCCGCTCAGGGTTCAATATGCCGCCCATGACATAATACATGGTTTTATTCCCTTAGTACATAATCTACTATTAACGTGCGATGACAGCGTACTAGAATATGGACGAGAACTAAAACACATCAAGCCACATACAACCAAATACGAGCACCCGGCGCAAAATACCGTTGCACCGAGCGGTCGCACTCGGACACAATTATGGCCTGATCCGTTTTTACAGACGGATCCAATAGTTCTCCTTACGCAATTAAAGTTTAATCAAAAATTTACAATCTAATTTACTAAATTTGGACCTTAATTAATTGTGATTTAAAATTATTGAGGTTTACAAATATTTCAAAATCATCGAAGTTTTTATTTGATATTTCGTTGAATGACACAGCACCTCTGGAGCACCAGTCGTTTCTGGTCCTTCATTCAATCCTTCAAGTGCAAAGCTTCCGAACCTTTAGATGCAGATGTAAAATGTCCTGCACTTGGCTCATTCCAATGCCTAACAAAGCACGAACTTGCTGCCAAGTAATTTTTTTGTCAGTTTCAAAAGTTGTCGTACGGTGTCAATATTAGATTCTGTAACCGCAGTCGACGGCCGTCCTTCACGTACCTTACCGTTGAGATGGTCACGTCGACGTCTAAATTCTCCAAACCACGAATACACAGGGCTGCGATATGGTGCTTCATCGCCAAATGTCAATTGAAATCTCTGGCAACTCTCTTGTTGACTTAAGCCACAGTGAATATCATACAAAATCATAAAACGAAAATGTTTATGAGTTAAATTAATTTTTATAGTGACACAAAATTTTTGTAAGGACGCCACAATAAAAAAACAAATGACAGTCTCTCAAATTAAGAAGTAACATGTTCCCAATGATTTCCATTTTCGAATTCCAAAATTATTTTTTCATTCTTTTATTGTAAGTAGCCAGCTCCAAAAACTTTCAGTATGCCCCACGTATCTTACAATATCTTAAAAATCTAAAAGGTAATAATTATAATAAACTGTTATTGATGTGTTTTAGGAATATCACATTTTTAGTAACTCTTTATATAGCATTGTTAGTATAAGAAACGGACTGGATAACGATTTAGTTATACATTTAACGGGTCTTATTGTGATTATTCATTGGATAAACTATCAAATTATTTTTATTGTTATTGAATAATTATTTGCCTCTCTTTCACAGTATATGAATGATGCCCATTATTCAAAGAGCGAGAAGCAAAAAGTTCTCCAATCCCTTTCTTTAATTGACAGTTTTATACACGTCTTCGAATCACTATAACCTTTCATACTATATTGAAGAAATCGTTGGATAGAAAGGTAATTGATTCCTACATTTGGAAAACAAATGAACGTGACTACAATGTAATGATAGTCAACGTTGTTCTTTGTTGCTACTTTGCAAGAGCCAAAATCTGACCCACAGATTAAGTAATCTAAAACTATGATTGGTTTATCTGTTGGATGTAACATTAGAAGTTGCGTCTTCAGGCAGTTACATTCGGGCGACTTTGAAACAAAATTGTGAAGGTGTGTTCATCTGTTGACTATACCGCGGGTCGTTTCGTAGCTCTAATAATAAGCTATAAATCAGTCCGTTTCACATCGAAATCAAATACCCAGTCTATTGCGTCACGCTAGTAAATAAGTTGCTCATATAACGTCATATAGTAAGCCCAGTGGCGCCTCGTAACTTCCTGTTTTCGCTGTAAATATCCACACTTGGTGTAGTTAGATAGTGGTCTAAAAGCTCTGATAGCTCCCGAATTACGAGCACGCACACTCTATTCTATTTCTATGCATGTGCCGCATGGGAGCATCCAAAATCACGTGATGTAATTGTAGCTAAATTATGACGTCTTATCGCTCTTTGTGACGCCCTTTGTGACACTCTTGCTTGCGTGACTCTAAAGGACTATCTACATTACGACGGACATGCACGTCGCCGGCCCGGTGTAATTTGGATACAAACTTGTGGATTCAACGATACCAAAACAAAATAAACCTAAAATACTGTTAAAGTTAGACACGACAATACTAGCCATTCACGGCATTCGACTTTTTTGCACTTCTATTGTAGTTATAAAACTGATTTTTAACGAATATTTACTCATTTAGTTTTACAATTTTCCGACGTTTTGGTACTTTTGCAAGTGCCGTGGTCTCGGTAGACTGAGGTGACAGGCGTCTTTTTGAAAGTATTAACTGTTAGTTTACTACCCTCGGCAGAAATTATAAAGTTACGTTCCAAAAATATTTTAAATATTTTATTGTAGTCTTTAACTCTGATAGAATTTAACTTACCGCAGGCACTGACTGAAAATCAGCGCTGAGGGATCACTTCCTCAGCACAACGCTGAGTCAGCTGCCTTTATTATTATTATTATTATACTTTATTGCACACAAGACATTTAACAGGACATTACATAAGACGAACGAACGAACGTAGATACACCACAGGCTACATCTATGGTCCTGTTCTATTTATTCGTTTTGTTTGTTGTGTATTTAGTTTTCTTTCTTTTGTTGTGCATATTATGTTACTTATCTGCTTATTTTGTTTTTGTGATGTATCTTGTTGGTATAATAAATGTCTTTCTTGTTCTTCTTCTTCTTAAAACTGTGCAAGTAGTAAGTATTATGGTACTTTAACACGCTACTTTATTAATACGCGGATTACGGGCAATATTATAATATTTTATTATACTCTTTTTTATCGATTCCCTAGCCTAGCTGAGTATCGACTGACATCTAAAAACAAAACGTAAAGATTCCCTTCAAAATATTCAAAATAAGACGAGAAGGCACTGCCAGCCAGCTACTATAAAGAGGAATCGTTACATTTTCCCCCCGGTTATCATAAAATTTTAATTACAATTAAAATTTACCCTAGCTAACACACTTCGGTAACCTTACGTCAGTCATCTGTCCTACAGTGTCGGGGAAATTGTACAATCCCGGCGAACGCATGACGCTCCGTTACTAATTCGGTCAGTGTGCCAGAACAATTCAAAGACCATCAAGACAATCTAGTCAACATCCATAAAAACTCCAAGTTATTGACAATTAAAACGCAAAAGAAAATTGGTCTATGACTGAACGGACAGACCCCCTCTCGGCAAAACCCAACGCAAAGTCCCGGCAAAGTCCACGCGAACTTTTGCGCGTACAAAATTACGCCTTAGTGCTCTTGAGCACTATCCTGATGGTGCTCCACGCACTTCAGTAGTCCTTTGTAGGTGACTCCTCTTTGGGCGACTCGCCTGGCTGCAAGAAAACTCTGGTATCTTCTTCCCTATTCGTACGCGAGGCACGAACTCGTGCACACTTCGGGCGCGAACTAAATTTTTCGATGAGCACTTTAGGCGCCTCCACCAAATGTAGCGCTCTACTTATTTAAAACTCAGATTTAAGGAGCAATATTATTTTATTTTAATACTCTTTTTTATCGATTCCCTAGCCTAGCTGGGTACCTATCGACTGACATCTAAAAACAAAACGTAAAGATTCCCTCCAAAATATTCAAAATAAGACGAGAAGGGTCTGCCAGCCAGCTACTATAAAGAGGAATCGTTACAGTACCTGAGTATGTATTATTAAACTTAAGTACGGTAGTAGAATGCTCTGAACGCGGCGCGGCGCCACAGCGCGGTTATGTGTTTAGGCCAGTCATAGTTAAAAACATAGATGTCTACCTAGCGCTAAAAATTACCCTACGTTCAATTGTGGGAAGGCGGGTGTGGCTTTTCAATTGTGTTACCAATCGGAGCGAGTTCAGTATTATAATCGTCTCTAAGGTGTTTGATGGCGTGATTGACTCGCATCTAAACTAATACAATTTGCTTTTCCGTTTGGCGAAATTGTGTACTAATATTAAGGTTTTTTATTTTGAATAAATAAACGTACAGTGTGTTTTGGATGTTCGAATAAAAACTTTAAAAAATAAAAACTAGAAAGGAATGAGACGAAGCAATACATTATTATTTACTTTTCGCTCTTTCAAAATCGAACGAATTGTAAGGTTGTTCGGATAATTTGAATGGTTTCTACAATCGAATAGTTCGAATACTGTTATTCACAATCGCGCATCGCTACTGTGTAATCTTTTTATTTCTGACACTTAAAAAAATGTTTAGGTCGAATGAGGCGGTATAAACTTTAGGTAGCTGTACGGAAAACAAATAAACTGCGTTTGCGTGATGGCGAGCGATCACAAAGATTTTTATCCAATCATCGTTGTTTGTCATAAAAAATGATAAAACGCAAAAACGTAGGCTAATTTAATATAGAAAAACAGCGTTTACCGGGTCAGCCAAAAAAGAAGCTTTTCACCTTCGGCGACCAGCCTCAGCCGCTACGGCTCGCACGGGTGCCTGTGCTTTATTAAGCAAGAAACAAAATCATACTAAAATCAGGCCATTTACTAAGATTAATCCAATACATGTCGAATCTGTACCATAAAGTACTCGGTTACTGTATAGGAAACAGGGACAAAACTGTACTTTATTTTGTCAGTCTACTTTTTAGGTGATAAAAGCAAAAAAAGCATCCATTTCAGATGAAGTGAGTCTGACCATGTCAATGCAATCCGCGGAGAGTCCAATCTTTTATCTAAAGACCTATCTTATCTACCCCTCAGTGATACAGGCGTGAATTTATGTATAATTTATGTAGGTCCTTAACGATTCCTCTTTATAGTAGCTGTCCGGCAAAGCCGTCTAGTCAGATTTTGAATATTTTTAAGGGAACCGTTACGTTTTGTTTTGGTTGTCAGTCAATCCCGACTTAGGCTAGGGAATCGATGAAAAAGAGATGAAAAAGAGATAATAAAAAGTAATCTTAAGTGGTCTCTGCCTACCCCTCTGGGATACAGGCGTGAATTTATGTATGTATGTAAAAAGTAATTCCTCAAGATATATTAGAGTTACCTCCAACGCGATTTAAAAAATGTGTTAACCCTTAAACGGCCATAGCTAGTATACATTTTTCATTGGTTTTGGACTTTATCTCTAGGAGGTAAGGTTCAATTTAAAGTGGGAACTGTTATCCCTATGGTCGAATAAGGGTTAAGCACATTCTGTGCAAAAAGGCTTACTATAACATCAAGGATTATTTAGAAGACAAAGATGTTTGGCATTAAACAGTAGATTAATATTATTTAAAGGACGATTGTGACTAGTGTTCAACACATTCATGACTAATATTTTAAGTTGAAAACTCTGTTAATTAAGTTAAAACGTGTTTTGAAAAGAATAAATGTGGAGTTTCTTTGTTAGCTTCTTCTCCACATAATCCATTAATTGTGAAACTAACAACTTTGACGTTCATTAAGTAAACATTCTGTTTTTACAATGAATAAAAATATTTGAATTTGAATTTGAATTTGAATTTGAATTTGAATAATATTTGCCCTAAATCCGGGTTTTAATAATTAGAATGTTACAGTACCTATCTTACTCAAATACAAGACTTGCTCGCCTAGCAGTTTCAACTAAATGGGGTTACACCCTTAACCCAGGCTAGTCGAAACTTTGCTAAAAGGTCCACAATGGCCGGTAAAGTATACCAACCATTTAGACCCGAACCGCCCAATATCGCCCGAATGCCTTGACAAGAACATTTGCTCCTAAACATGTAGTACAAAAGTACAATCACACTTAGATTTCTCTAGCTAGTTATTAGATTACGATAGTCAAACATTTTGTAATATTTACACAATGACTCACTAGAGGAGGCATCTCAAAGGGACCCATACAGGCTCTATAGAAATATTATTTGTTTATAGATACTTTCATTGCACTTACCAACATAAAAAAAAATCTGAAAAAGTGCGAAAATATGAATAAAAATATCTGAAAATGTGTATCAAATATAGTTAAATATTGCTACTTAATAATAATAATATTCTTAATATTCTTATCTTATCTTTCTACGCTACAATAAAATACATGCATGCATTTTATAAATTTACGCCTGTATCCCGCAGGCAGAGACCAGGGTTTGCCACTTACTACGATCCTGACAAAACCTCTTTTACAGCCAAATAAACCTGTACTAAAATCACTAAAAAGACCATAGATAAAAAATAATAATAAATAACCAACAACCCGACTGCTGAGTATTAACTGCCAAGCAGGCGGTACCTACCTAAAGAGTTATATTGGTGAATTTAGGTCCCTTCTGCTTAGTACCTTATTAATGCTCAGCAGTCGGGTTGTTGGTTATTTTTTTATTTTATTTTTTTAATTTTTTGTCTTTTTAGTTATTTCTTAATTTTTTAGGGTTCCGTATCCAAATGGTAAAGGATCCAAGTAGTCCCTTAACCCATCTAGTGTGAGTTAAAGTGCTACTAGATGCTGTATAAATCTTCTCACTACATAGATGCAAAGGCCTAAACATAAACATGTTGGCTAGGGTACATATTCATCATCATCATCATCATTCAGCCACAAGAGGTCCAATGCTGGATATAGGCCTCCTAATTAGGAAATCACCTAATGCTGTATCACCGACGTATAAAACTTATAAGTTTGCAATTCCTAACGGCCAGATTACCTAGTGCTTCAAAATATCTATGATCAAAATAACAAAGCATAAAATGTCATCGTTCATAATATAAAGCCGAAAGTATAAAATGACTAAGTTTTAATAATTACAATTTGCAACAACAAAAATATAGGTGCGACGAAGCGCGTAGCGTAGCGAAGCGCGTAGCGTAGCGAAGCGCGTAGGAGCGTGTTAGGTTGAACATGTAAGACCGAAAACTAACCGAAATTATTAGTTTAGGTTAATTTCAAAGCCAAGCAAATATTCTTTTGCTTCTTACAGTAACCTATAAGCAACAAATTTAATTTTTCAGAAGAATTTTAATGGTAACCAGCATGGTGCTCCTCTCGCTTCGCTCGCTCCGCGCAGTGAGGTCACAAGTCTAACCTAACCTAACCTACAGGTCCCGCTGTTGGGCCGCCATCGTCACGTTTGCTAGCGAGGTGATGGCGGCCAAAAGAGAGGAGCTAGACCTAGCCTATAACCTAACCTTATACCTTTTTACAGTGCAATTGACAGCAGATCAACCTTTACATTTAAGTTGCAAAGTAGCCCTTATCATAACCAAGTAGAGTGCATGAGCGTAATGGTAGATGTGCTGTCGACTGTACCTAGAGGCCTTCGACCTTATGCCGAATCCAGCAATTGTGCCGGCTCAGTTATGTGGACTTAACTAGGGCTTTTGCCAATTGGATAAATTGGTTTCTTTCCAAGCCTAAGCCGATTTCGTTTAGACGCACATTTCGAATGAGAGTTATAAAAGGCTGCTTAAACGGAGAAAGGATAGTATTCTATCTTTCAGATTTCACAAACATACAATGGGTATAATGGAAAAGATTTTTTATAAAATGCTAGCTGACCCGGCTAAGGTTGTTTTGCCATATTGATTAGCCTACGACCTACACACATCAAAAAAAGTTTGCGATCACTTTGAAAAACTGAAATCTTTTTTGTTACTGTAGATTATATTATGATTTTTTCTTATTTAAAAATAAAGAATTAGAACACAAAACAATGACACCGTTCAGTTATTTTTTTCATATTAAAAGCTCACGCTCATTCAGAAATCTGATTTAGTCAATTATAACCGATTCAAGATATTTTTTGCCGAAAGTTGTGATTGAAAAAATGCCAAGAGGATTATCAGAGGTTTTACGAGCAAGAATAGTAACTTTGAGGGTAGAAGGATACACCACGAGAGGACTAGCACGCAGACTTACTATATCCCAATCCTGTGTCGTGGCTACGTTGCAGAGGTACCACGGAATGGGGAATTTAGCTGACCGACCCCTCAGCGGTCGCCCAACTGTTTTGACAGCTCCCCAAAAGCGCTATATTAGATTGCCGGCAGCCCGTGATCCAACAATCAACGCCACTAAAATAAAAGCAGAAGTCAGGACCGCCTCTGGGCTTGAAGTTAGCACGCAGACCGTTCGCAATTGCTTGCACCACGCTGGATTACGAGCACGGAGGTCTTGGCGAGCTCCGCTATACTCCCGGCAACGTCAACAACGAAGATTGCAGTGGGCTAGACTTCGGCAAAATGAAGAAGGTGAGGAAGAAAACATTTGGCAAAACTGTCTCTTCGTTGACGAATCCCGAATCAGCGCTCATCCAGATAACCGACGTGTCCATGTCTGGAGAAGACCAGGCGACCGTGAAAGACAAAGAACTGCCACTGGAACAGTTCAGCAAGGCGGAAAATCGGTGTCCTTTTGGGGTGGCATTATGATTGGAGCTAGAACGCCTTTGATCCCGTATCGGGGCTACATGACAGCAGACATGTACAAAGCAGTTGTTATTGATGATATCGTCAGACCATTCCGAGTAAACCATGGGCACCAATTTGTACTGATCGATGATAATGCGCCCGCACATCGAGCTCAACGAGTCAATACTGCTCTTCAAGAATACGATATCACACGTTTAGACTGGCCTGCCGGCTCGCCCGACTTAAACCCAATAGAGCACGCATGGGATGCTCTTAAACGAGCTGTATGGAACCGTGAGCCACGTCCCCAGACAGTTCCAGAGCTCAGGGAAGCCGCTATTGAAGAATGGGATAGGTTACCCCAGGAAATGCTGGATAACTTGATCCTCAGCATGCCCAGGAGGATCTCCGCATGTGTTCGAGCCAGTACGTGCATAATTAAGTTAGTAAACCATAGGACACATTTGGCGAAATACCTGTACCTAAGTACCTACATGAAACTTAGACACACAAAGTTGCCAAAAATGCCATCTATTCGAAAAGGACGACATGGTTCGCCTTTAAAGACACCCAAAGGTGGTGTTTTCTATAAGAAACTTTTAGCGGACTGTAATGAGTGTTTAGCCCTCTTTATAAGTGCCGCTTATATTAAGTGCTAATTATCTTTGCCGCGCACTTTTTGAATTTGGAACATCTTATGCCCCTTCTAAACTATGGCCCATGATGGACAATCACAGAATGGGCTATGATTGCCACCATGATTGCGCAGCCGTCTACACTGTGGGCGATGATGGACAATCACAGAATGGGCCATGATTGCCACTTGATTTTTCCACAGATATTCTTCTTTTCTTGTTTTTATCTTTATGGATGTTATTTTTCGGATTCCAAATTGTAGGCTCCTGTTGGTATAGCTCAATAAATTTGATGGTGTCCTCATTGCTCCATTTCAGCTCCGACATTGTAATGCGTAAAATCGTAGGTCTCAAAGGTAGGTAGATAGTTAGCTACAAAATCATACAAAATAGCACGCGTCCGCACCGCATCGTAAGCAAATACGAACTGAGTGATCGGCGATCGTAATGATGGACACGCTTACAATCATGGCCGCGATCTCCTTTGATGTTTGTCCGAAAAACCGACACATCGGCGATTACACGCCAACGTCGCCCAACATGGGCCATTGCAGACGATAGAGGGCACTCTACACGTTCATAATCGCCTGGCTGGTACGACGGCCGGCTGAATAAAAAAAAAAGAAATCAAATTAAAAACGTGCGAACTACAGCCCGCGTTTTCATCAATTTTCACGGATTGTTAGAAATTCATGGTTTTGTTTTGAAAAATGAGTTCTTCAATTGACAGTAAAAGTAAAGAATTAACACCTGAAAGTATTAGAACTGAACGCAAGAAATGTGATGGATAATCTATTACCTGCCAAATCCCGGGAGAAATATATGAGAGCCTATGGCAATTTTATTGAATAGAGAAATGCAAGAGGCGCCATGAAAAGTAGAGTGTATCACTCGGGCGCAAAATATATATTTTTGGCTCGGGCGACGTACTTCGAAAAGAAAAGCGTCCTCGCCGTACCTAATAATAGATTTTACAACAAGTGCACAAAACGAACCATTTTATTCGAGACTTTTAGCAGCCCGAGTCGAAGGCGAGGGGGCGAGGGCTGATAGTAATGTCGAGGATAAAATGGTTTTGTGGACGTGTTATAAACAGCTCTGCTTTTCATTTCGATTGCGAGGAAATAAAACAGTAGATAGTAGGTATAATTTAGCAAATTGAAGAAATTAATAAACGCACGAAAAAACAAGGCTGTTTTCCGTCGCTTTATTTTTTTTTAATCTTACGACATTGACATGGCTTGGGCTGCAGACCTATACAGCCTATTGTAATAATAATTTTCTTAAATTAATTAAATAACCTACCGTAGGTACTTGAATTTAAATTTTAATATCTTTTATGTCTTAAAAAACACATAAGACAATTAATAATTAATAGACAATTTAATATTATAAAATAACAAATTCTATCTATGAACTTCTTATTGTGTTTGGCTGTATGGCTCATTTCTTTGCCTTTATGAGTATATACGTTATTGCACTTGTGCAGTCTATATCCTGCTCAAATAAGCACGTTCAGAGCATGAAAAGTGAAAAATATTTTTTGCTCCCTTATGATAAAATCTATGTACTATTTTATTTCCGATTTTTAATTATATGTTTTATTACAGTTTTTTTTTTCAAACAGTTGATTCCACACACTCCTACGTCAGAGTTAAAGCCCGATTATAACAGCTACTCCTCTCATAAACCGGCTTTAACTCCGTCTTAAGAGTGTTTTTGTGGAACCGACTCTTTATAAATAACATTTAGGGTGTTATTTTACAAAAACACGTTTCTCTTATAACACTCCAAAAGGGCAGGATAATTAAAAGTATATGGTAGTCTTTCCCTTGTAAAGTCTCTACCTACTCTCTAGACTAATTTATGTGACGTTTATTGAGTGTTTTAAGGAATCGTATTTTTATAAATAACACTGTTACTATGTTGTATTGTGGAAGTGGTTTTATTATATCCATACTGAAGAAACTGCTTTCAGGTTTTATGTCAATAACACTTGAATAGGTAGCAATAACACACAATAATCGATTGTGTTGCTCAAACCTATTTTACAGGCGCTTTTTCTAGAGTTTCCCCACGACGTTTTCCTTTCCTGATAGCAATCTACTACAACTTCACAAATGTACGTACCTAGTAACTTAGAAAACAAAGTCATTGGTAAGTACATGCTGGGATTCGAACCCACGACCTCCCGAATATGAGGCCAGATTTCACCATAAAATCTTAAGGTCTTATTTATAAAAACACGATTCCTCTAACGCCCTCCTTAGTTGTAAACATAATTTGGTACAGTTGTGAGCATATCAATTATCAACCCTTATATCCATACACTTATTAAGTGAGTTAACTCGACAGCACATAAATGTTAATGTTCACCTTAGGTATTAAGTTACAGGCAAGGAGAATTCTCTAAAGGCTTTAATTCCACTCCGTTACGGGCGATTTTGCAACTACAATGACGCCACCAGCCACGTCTGTACCTGCGAATGATGTGTTGTAATGACAGTTACACAATGCCTCCGCAAAGTTAGACATGTAAACAGCAACAAGGTTTTTATTTGACAGTCAAATCCGTGCTGTAATTTAAAGTTATTGGACAGCTAAATGTTATTTTTTGTTGTAGAGGGGTTATAGCAGGGAAAAAATGGAGATTTTACTTTATAAAATACTAACTTAGGTACCCGTTTAGTGTATACCCGTTGAATATAATAGAATAATCTTTATTTGGCACATAAAAATACAATGGAATAAATTAAACTTAACATAAAATTATTACAGTCTTACGTATTATGTTATGTACCAAAAAGGTCTCCACTCAGCCTTATGCCATGGTTGAGCCACGGCGCTGATTTTCAGTGGATGCCTTACACTTAAATAATAGGGGTTAAAGTATGAAATTGCCGTTTTATTGCAATAGGTTCTTTGAATTGACATAGAATCTTCATGGTTTGAGGTTTTCGAAAGAAACTTTTTTCAAATGGTTTCTATGATGCCCTTTTTTTTAAAAAATGTGAAACATTTGAATATCGACTTTCAATTGTTTTTGTTATTTAATTTAGACAAGAAAGATGGATACTGCGAAAATTCGAGTGATTTTTGAATACGAGTTCTGACGCGGAACTAACGCGGCAGAAACAGCCCGCAATATCAATGCTGCGTTTGAAGAGGGGTCTACTAATGAACGCACCGTGCGATTTTGGTTTAAACGCTTTCGTGATGGAAATTTCGACTTAAAGAACGAGCCACGAGGAAGACCGCCCACACAGGTGAATAACGATGAATTAAGAGAGATAGTGGAAGCCGACCCTAGTCAAACTACCCAGGAATTAACGGCATGGTTTAACGTTACCTTACCCACAATATTGACTCACTTGCGTCAAATCAATAAAATAAAAAAATACGAAAAATGGGTGCCTCATAATCACTCGAATTTTCGCAGTATCCATCTTTCTGTCTAAATTGAATAACAAAAACAATTGAAAGTCGATATTCAAATGTTTCACATTTTTTTAAAAAAGAACATCATAGAAACCATTTGAAAAAAGTTTTATTCGAAAACCTCAAACCATGAAGATTATATGTCAATTCAAAGAACCTATTGCAATAAAACGGCAATTTCATACTTTAACCCCTAATATTAAACGTATTTTACGTTGAAACTCTGTTGCGGTAAGAACGGTTCAAACCTTGATTAGCGGTCCTGTGTACCTGTCAACGCCCTTTGTTTTCATGAAAGGACTCAAGGGTCGGAGACTCATTTTCAAAACAAATTGCTTGACACAATTACCTACCTAGTGAGGTTTATTTTCATGTCTTGTGAACGCCTATTTAAATGAGACGTGGGGGTGCAGTCGACAACCGCGTCAATACAAAGATCGAATCGACCTTTACACGCATACGCTAAATAAAATTTAAATACGTACCTAGATAAATTATTGGAATAAGTAGGTGTAGGTACTTATATTTATTTACCATTTCAAAAATTACCTACAATTATGCAATGACCTTAATTTCATCGATAATTTTATTAGGTACCTATTGACTAGGTATGTACCAAGTGACACAGAACAATACTACCTAGTAAAGTTGAGAGCAGGGATCTATTTATGCGCATCAAATCCTGTCGGAATCCCGACGTTTGCGAGAGCAATTTGTACAGAATTAGACAGTAAGATGATTGGAATCGTTCAGGATTTGGTGCGTGTTATTAGTTTAGTTTATTAGGTTTGTTATGGTTATTGCAGTCACCGTTAACGTACCAATAATTGATTAGATTAGCATGCACGTACTCGTATGTAAAGGTTGATGTGTTGTCGACTCTACAATTTTATTTGCAATTAATTTGTAAAATTTCGACATTTTGCCGAGTGACTACATGAGCGCTTTATCTCATCTCATCTCATCTCATCTCATCTCATCTCATCTCATCTCATCTCATCTCATCTCTCGTCTCGTCTCGTCTCGTCTCGTCTCGTCTCGTCTCGTCTCGTCTCGTCTCGTCTCGTCTCGTCTCGTCTCGTCTCGTCTCGTCTCGTCTCGTCTCGTCTCGTCTCGTCTCGTCTTATCTTATCTTATCTTATCAATCAAATCAGCACATTAACGGTCTGCTTGCAAACAGTGTTATTTACAAAACTTCACCCACATATTTGTAATCCAAATACTTAGAAATTGATCATATTGTGACATAGAGCTGTTTCGACTACATAGTTTTATTTTTAGTAACAGTAATAGGTACTTGCTAACAAAGAAAAAAAGGGTTGGCTAGAGAGAAAATTCTACTTTATTGACAGCTGTTTAGTTGGAATAGGTGTCGCCTCATATTATTGTATTTTTGGGAACTTATTTCATAACCTTTTATGATTTACTTATCATGTATTACAGTGTTGTAGAGATAATTTAATAAGCTCTATTGTGAACAAAACATCGCTTGGTTTCATGTAACGTACTAAGTACACTCTTTGTATTACGAGAACACAGATATCCTTCCTTGTGTTTATCAGCCTATAATAGTTATTTGTTATGCAAGGCTGCAAAGTTAATTTTTGGCGCGAGTACTTTGTATTGAAACCTGAGCAAGCGAAGGATTCTAGGATTGAGCCACGAGCGAAGCGAGTCGTTCAAATATAGAATCCTGAGCGTAGCGAGGGTTTCAAAGGTACGAGACGCTAAATAACTTTGCTGCCGAGCGCAACACACAACTTTTCACCTCACTAAAGCAAGGAAAATGTTAGGTGCAAGAAAAACAGTTTTAATAATAAGTATTTGCATTTCAATCATCAATGGACTGGCTGCAGAGAATATAAACTATTACGAAACCAATGAGGTTCTATATATATGTAATTTATTGTACGAAACCTTTATTGAATAAAAATATTCGAATTTTAAAAACACTTTCCACGCTAGCGGATAAAGTGCGATTTTCCACGCAGATTTCGAATGATAAACAGAGCTTTTACGAGCTAGTGAGGTGAAAAAATTGTTTTTGTGAGGTGTTTTTATTACAATAATTATTGTTGATATTTTTTACAAGGAAACGTGATTTGTGTAGCCTCTCATCATTGTAAATATTTTGAGTGAATAATATCTTTATATTCTTTTTGTTGCACTAACCCGTGCTGAGGACAATTTTAAAACCCTATTTAGAGGCTAAAAATTCCACCCATGCCGGGACTTGAACCCGCGACCTCTGGCTGGGAGAGCGCTGGCACGGGTTCAAGTCCCGGCACGGGTGGAATTTTTAGCCTCTAAATAGGTTTTTAAAATTGTCCTCAGCACGGGTTAGTGCAAAAAAAAAAATAGTCATGTAGGTACATCGATATCATTCCGATGTAAAAACCTAACTGCAAAGTGGGTTGCTCGGGGCTGCAGTGATGTAAATTGCTTCGGCCAGATGTCGCTGCCTGTACGTAATACAGAGAAGTTTGTAAAGAGGCTCGAAATTTCACTGATGCCTGCACATGCCCATTAGCTCAGTTGGGAGAGCGCTGGCACGGTTAGCCAGAGGTCACGGGTTCAAGTCCCGGCATGGGTGGAATTTTTGGCCTCTAAATAGGTTTTTGAATAATATCTTCTAACCAGTGAAAAAAAGTGTTAAAACTCAGGGGTCATAAGCATAAGCAGCTTATATACGGCCCACTGTAAGGCACAGGCTTTCTCTCAGAGAGTATGGGCTTAATCACCACGCGTGCCCACCGCGGATTGGTGATTTCAAGCGCTGAAGTATTGATTAAGGAAACCCAGGTTTCCTCACGATGTTTTCCTTCACCGTTAGCGAGTGGTATTGCTACTATAACTTCACAAATGTACATAACTAAGAAAAGTCATAGGTACATGCCCGCGCTGGGAATCGAACCTCGGTCTCCCGCTTCCGAGTCCAATGTTCTACCCACTAGGATACCACCGCTCAAAACTCAGTGGTGCGGTGCTACAACTACGCGTAAAATCAAAATTTAAACAGACTTTAATGTATCCATAATGGAGTGCTGGTCCCGACACTTATGTTATAGCGAGACTTGGGTATGGTAAAAGAAGCAAGAAAGTAGGATTATTGCAGCAGAAATGAGGTCCTTGAGAAGTATGTCTCGTGTTACCTTGAATAACAGGATACGCAATAGTTTGATTAGGGAATGTTGTGGGCTGAAAGAGGATGTAGTTTGGACATGTGGAGAAGATGAAGGAAGAAAGGTTGACGAAACAAATATATCGAGCGAATGTGGGTGGAAGGGCCGGTAAGGGACGACCTAGGCGGACATACTTAGACCAAATAGGGGTTTTATTAGCAAAGGGCAAGATAAAAGTACCCGAAACCGGCGTGCGTGCATGCAACGGCTAATGAATGTTGAGGAAGCGAAAGTGATCTGTCAGGATCGTGGCAAGTAGCAGGTACTGGTCTCTGCCTACCCCTCTGGGATACAGGCGTGATTTTATGTATATATGTATGTAAACAAACTTTTAAATGGTATGTATTTCGTGTATTTCTTACTAAGTTTAACTTTTATTGTTTATGTTTCCTACCTTGAATTTTATTCCTGCAAAATGTATGCCTTTCTATCCGTAGATTCGAAAATAATGATCAAAATATGCAACGGCACAAAAATGATCAACGATAAATATTGATGACGTCCTGCAATTCGTTAAACTACATACATCGCTTCCGAGTCCAATGTTCCACCCACTAGGCTACCACCGCTACATAAATTAATAAAATCTTATCAGTAATAGGTCGCTACACTATCTGTGTATTGGAATTAATCATGACATTATATCAATAAAGTCTAATAAGAGAAATCTGATAGGTTTTCTGAAAACCACGCGCTGCGTTTTTGCAGTTGCGATTTTGCACAAATGCACCAGCGATTTGGAGCCGTGTGGCCGCGAGGGGCAGCACCTGAGCGGCTAAAAGAAAGAGAAGCGAAAGAAATCTGTCAAGACAGGATCGTGGCAAGTGGCAGACTCTGCCTACCCCTCGGAGATACAGGCGTAAGTTTCTGTTATGTTATTTTTCCTACTCTGTGTAGTACCTACATTCGACAGCTTACCAACCTTTACATCCATCCAAACTACTCCGTTACGTAAGATGTAAAGGTCTACCTCGTCGTCTAATGTTAATTTTTAATCACCAATACCTACCTAAAACATTATTTTTTGACAACTTATCTCACTAACCCCCAGTTTCTCGTACACTAACACCCTGTTAATCTACTGTTAACAGCTGTCAATTGACCAAAGTCCATATAAAAACTGACAGCAAACTGTCCACTTTCTATATCAATAGTCTTGACATTTTAGCGCTGACAAACTACGTACCTATACTGGTTCGTAATAATACTCGTAACAGAAAACGTCCTCATAGAAACCTATCAAAACCAGCGTTATTCTGAAACTTTACGCAGCCACAATCTAAAAAGTAGAATTAAACATAAATATCGTTCCCAAGATTTAGGTAGACAAAGGTTAATACTTATATCATTTACGAAGCATTGTAAATGATTCTAAAAATTTCTAAAGATATATTTATCTAATCTAATAATACCTTCAAACGAGCAATAGTATTGACCGAAATGGTCAATTTCGTCTTCTTTCATGAATAAAATCGAAACTATTTATATTACCATAACAACAAAATATATTTTGAGATTTTTATGACGAGCCCTTTCATTTGATATATGTATGACACAGTAAGGTTTGCAAAACTTTTTTTTTATTTCCTAAGTTGTCCCCGGAAAATGACCCTTATTTCAAAAAAATATTTATTTACTTTGCACATCTGTGTTTAGTCATAGGATTACACCGTCCTTCCAAATTTCACCTGATTTGGTCCAGTAGATTCGGACCTAATTGCCTGTAACAGACGGACGGACAGACAGACAGGTACACGAGTGATCCTATAAGGCTTCCTTTTTTATACGGTGTACGGAACCCTAATAATTTAAATTCATCGGATAGAATGATGGTGTTATTTATTAAAACACGATTCCTTTAGG
Organism: Yponomeuta evonymella; assembly: GCA_963969515.1. NCBI lineage: Eukaryota > Metazoa > Arthropoda > Insecta > Lepidoptera > Yponomeutidae > Yponomeuta > Yponomeuta evonymella. The sequence continues at coordinate 5,934,926 of OZ018349.1, forward strand.
AAACTCCATAAGCGCAGTTAAATAGTCTGTGGTAAAGTTTTTCGCTTACATAGGCATACTAAATAGGTATCTATCTAGGTACCCTGTAGTAGTTCCTTAGGTAACCTGTAATAGTTCCTTTATAAACTGCCACAGATTATTTATACGGCGTGTAGGGAGTGTTTTATAAAGAATTGTATTTTTTTATAAACAAAACCGTAACCGTGTTATTTATAAGAAATGATTCCGCTAAAACACTCCTCAAATGCAGTGTAACTAGTTTGTAATAAAGTATTTTCATTTACCACGGACTACCTATTCAAACTGCATTTGAGGAGTGTTTTAAAAACTCGTATTTTTTTATAAATAAGACTGTTAGTACCTATAATAATTTTCGTATACCTACCAGTTAATTTTCGTATGCCTACCAGTTAATTTCTTGCACCACCTGTGGTTGACTGGTAGAAAATGCTTATAGCATTAAGTCCGCCACATTGCCATTGTATTTTTTACTTATGTACAATAAACGTATTAATAATAATAATAATAATGGAAATTTTTCGTTAATTTTTCTTCCTATTAGTCAAAATTTTACAATCGACAGCTAAATCTTAATGGTGATTTGATCGCATCGATTGATCGATTCAGTTTCAAAAATAATTTGTTTTTGATTTTGTTCCACCTATCGAAGTCAGCGTAGATTCCCAACATCGAAACCGACACCGGTTTCCATTATTAGCTATTTATTTCCGGTTGCAAGACCATATTAACAATTTTATTCTGTGCTAAGGGCCAGTTCCTAAACGATTCCAATCCTCTTAGTGTCAAATTCCATACTAAATGCCATAATAAATGTCATGATTCCGACACGATTTGGTGCGCTTAGGCTTGCTTTCTTCTAATAACGGACGCCGGCGCCGGCAGCTGAGGCACAAAAAAAACTAATCAAACGTCATAATCTACTGAGCCTAGCTAGTGAGTCGTAGTAAAGTACTCTGTGGAGTCGTATTCAGTGTTGCCATATCTACGTCTTTTTACGTAGATCTACGTACTTTAGACCTTTCCTGCAAACCTACGAACGTCAGTCCCAGAATCTACGTATTTTCTATCAAATTGTACAAATTTGCAAAATATTATAACTCATTAGGCTGAATGGGAATAACTTCGTTTTCATTCGCGAAAAAAAGTTAATAAACGTTCCGTTTCATACTATCGCACAGTCGCCTCACCGCCATACAGCACTCACGTCAAGTCGCGTCATGAATTTTTATAAAAAAAAACTTCCCATAACATAGACCTGTGACTGTGTAAAACGAAACGTCTCGCCGTGAAAACGGGAACTTAATCTAAAAGTTTTTATTGTTGTTTTTTTTTTGTTTGGTTTCGATCAAATTTCGATATTTTTCAGCTTCCTGCTTATTATCCTTATGATTTTACCTGTCTTCATTACTCACAGAAAGAAGTACGTAGATCTACCAACTTTTCATACGCCAATTTTACTAATTCTAGGTAATTTTCTAATGTGGCCTACGCCTTTTTCAAAATCCGAGTTGGCAACACTGGTCGTATTAGTCTGTGTTGCTTTGTTATTGTTTTGCTTTCTTCGATTACAAAAGTGAATTTCCACCAAAATCCTGTTTCCTATGTGATAAATGATTTATCGCCAACGATATGACTGCAAGTACACGCCGCTGTGGTCAGAAAACGCGTAAGTAACGCTTACTTTTAACTGTACCTACCTAATTTGTAGGTCTTACCTAGTTTTCAAGATACTTTTCGTTACCTAGGTACGTGAAACTTAATCCAATTTACTTAATGCCGACTACCTACTACTTGAAACCAATCTACATTAATTTGTATGGGAATTGCCACATGACGTGCTTTTAAAGGCTTAGAGAACGGGTGACTACTTAAAAATAAAATGAAGCTGCACCTTTATTCCAAATTGATAATATATTTCAAAATAATTTTATATCTACTAAGTACTGCAATACAATGCCACACTGTTATATGTAGATAAGTAGATAAAATCAATAAAATATAAAATTAATAAATAGACTTTTATTTAATTCAATTTGGGAACCCTACTTTGGATGAAGGCCTCGTCGGTGGCTTTATTTCATGTAAGAGGATTATTGATATTTACCAAAAACATTTAACCACATGTAACCACAGTTATGTAATAGAGAACAAAAAATAGTTTAAAATTACAAAAACTGTTTTCGATTTTCAAGCTCGATAACATGACAGAGCCGTGCCAACTCACTCTCACTTGCTATGTTAAGCAAGATGGAGCTATTATATATGATGGCACTTATTGTGCTTGATATAGGGATCATGCTACGGACGCATCTACACTATAAGATAACAAATGAGAGCAAATAATAGACCAGGTACTTAATTTTGTCAATCATCAAAAGTTCCTGGCTTTAATCTACCCCAGAGATACTGGACTCAAATCAATAGATGCCAAACTGATGCGCCAACCTGATGCATAAGTGGAAAGTTCGGTACAGAGCCCACCTGCAGATGCAAAGAAGTGCAGACCATGTGCCACATTACTGGTCACTGTCTGCCATGGTCCACAAAAGAAGGCACTCGGAAAATTCACAAAGCTGACCAGGAAGTGACTGAGTCGATCGATGGGAACCCATTGTATTTAATATTTTAACCCACTGTATACCATACGCAAAATAAATAAAGTTGATAACCATGCCCTTGAGCAATTCTATTATCTACGATAACAATATATCAAATTTGGTTGTCATAAGTACCTAGTTCAGGGTTTGGCAACCCCGGGAGCATGTTTCAAATGGTCCTCATACAGTATAATAAATTAGCACTATTTGGTACAGTTTGTTGAAAGGAAATTACATTTTTATTCATCTCCCAAAATCTGTAACAGCTGTCCTCAAAATAGCATTGATATTTTTTATTTTAGAGTCTTGTTAAAAAGTTTGAAGAACACTGACTTGGAGCACTGTTCTGCAAGGTTTAATGTTGTTCTGCAGTACGTGAAGCTGTATTTCTATTGCAACTGTGGCAGAAAATCCTTATCAGTTTAACGGTGTACTGAGCTCCATCTATATAACTCTTTATTTTTCTTTTGTTTGCAAGTAAGTACCTATGTAGAGTTATCTAATTCAAACATAAATGTAAGCGCACAAGCCAACTTCTCGAGTCAAGAATGTATTTGAAATTCTTAAAACTTGCAATGTTTGACAAAAAGTGGCGCGTTTTTGTACATAAATTGTGTTTTGGTGGGATTTCACTACTTTTCAGTGAGTGAGTAGTGAGTTCGTGATTAAGAAAATGAGCAAGTAGTGAGTACGTGATTAAGTGAAAGTAGTAAGTACCTACGTGATTAAGTGAATGGGTCACTGACCCCCGGTTTCTGGTACACTAACAAGCTGTTAATCTACTGTTAACTAACAGCTGTCAGTGGATTTTTTTGTATGCACTTTGGTCAATTGACAGCTGTTAACAGTAGATTAATAGCGTGTTAGTGTACGAGAAACTGGGAGTGAGTGTCGAATATTGGGATTTTTTACCACCACATCTTTTATCTAACTACCCTAGCTATGCTAGCTTATTTTCAGGAACATTGATCGCCCAAATTTTCAGTCCTGTAGCATTTAAACTGGCTTCGAAGATATGGTACATTTTGTAGGTATTTTCGCCCTGCAAAAGGTGGATAATAAACAGTTATTTTGATATTATTGATCACTGTAGGATTATAGTGTCTAACAGAAGTATGAAATAAATGATAGTTTTTACACAGGTGTATTAATTAGTTAGTCTTTTACATGAAACTTAAAAGTGTCTGAATTGTATTTATTAATTAATATATACGATTGGGGCCTTTTTAATGCAATGTAAATACAATAACAATGAATTAAATGTCATTACATTGAATCAAATCAAATAGGAAATAAAAGGCTTTTTTATTTTTTCATTTTATGTTTATTATATATACGATTGGGGTCACAAGGGCTCAAATCTCAAATGTTCATATAGTAAATGCACACCACACACCTGCCGAGAACTTGGCCTAGTTCACTTTGTGCGCCTAGGGTGAGACGCGGTTGTTTTGACTGTAGGTAGGTACATCATGTATAAGTACAGAACATTCTTCGTCGCAATTTCGCAACCATTCCGCTTCGAAGTTATCAGTAGCATGGCCAATGTACCTTTTGATTAAAAATTATAGTGCTCTGTTTCCATTCCACTCTTCAAATTTTTTAATTAAGTTTTTTTTTAATGTAGCCTATACATTCGTCCCACTGCAGGGCAACGGCCTTCTCTCACAGAAATAGTATAGGCTTAATCACCACGCGTGCTCACCGTGGATTGGCAATTTCAAGCGCTGAGGTATGTGAATACCTCAGACATTCAGTTAATATAGAAGTTAATTATTAACTTGCACACAACACAATCACTTGTCCTGGCCCAAACCAGGCAAGAACATCACAAACATGGAAATACGTCCAGACTGAAGCCAGCGGCCCCCAGTGGCAACAGAACCTACGACGTCCAGCGTGGAATCAGACGTGGTACCGCTAGACCAATGAGGCACTCGATAATAAAACCATGTAAAATTACATAGCTATGAGTCAGGTTATCAACTATAGGTCCAGTTGATAGTAGGTCAACCACGAAGGTTTAATGACCTTCGTGGTTCACCTGCTATCAACTGCCTTCTAGTAACTGATGAGAGTGTAAGCATGTAAAGGTGCTATCGACTGTACCGAATGTACGGATTAGAATAGGTGATAGTCAGTGGTTGATAGTAGTAGTTGACAAGTCACAACCTAATAATTATCTTGACTTCATGATCGAAAGAAACTAAAACGGATTTAAGGGCACTTTAAAAATACTTGAAATTACTCTGTAAATGTCTCTACTTCACACTTAAAAATTGTTACACCTGCAATAAAACAAACCCCCTATAGTAAAATACATCCGACCACAAAACAACTTCTGTCTTTATAAATTTATAAACAATATTCCACTATGCATAAAATAAAGTTTCAATGTCGAAGGAGTTTTATAAATTTTAACAAGAGAAATCTTAATTTCACCGAGGACTAACTAGTATTGTGATATAAATTAATTAGTATTGTGCGGATACGGATGATCTGGGTTCGATTCCTGATTAGTAATTTTAAAATTGGTTGTAGAAGAAAGTTTATACTGAAAATTAGCAATTATAAACAGGACTTGATTTTAGATACTATCAGAAAAATTATTGTGCATACCATTTAATTTTAAAATATTCTCATAGGTTATTGCTGGAAAACTCAATTTTGAAGTGTACAAGTGTATATTTAAAGTGTATAGAACCAAAAGGCAAGTGAATATTTCTCGTAGTGGTGTAGAACTACTAAAGTTTCGGTCACATACACGTTCTATCTTTCGCAAGACAGAGCCCCCGTGCTGGTAGTAGGTAGTAGTTTGTACCCCGCATTGTGATTCTCAAAGCTACATTGTGACTCTCAGTGAGACAAAATATCACAATAATGTAGCAGCATATTATGTGGAGAATCTTTTTGCATCTCTGTAGGTATATTTAATCTAGTTGACCAAGTTACTAGACCAACAAAACCGAAGCGTCAATGGAGACGTACACAATCAGTCAAGTGGGGGTAACTTGGAGAATGTAGGCAGTCGCGGTCGCGTGAGTGGGTGCTAAGCTTGACGGTTCAGTACGTATGGCGACTCCAACGCTGTCGCCATAACATCGCGCCACGGAAAAACAAATGCAACCCGACCAATGGATTCGCGACTGTGCCCGCTAAGAAATAGGTTCCATTTTGCTAGGATCAGTGACCGGTGTTGAATATCTAAAGGTCGTGACGTCTAGGTGACCAGTTTGTGAAATAGAAAAGTGAAATAACATGGCCGAGGAGCCAAACGGAGCTATGGCCAGTGACCTGAAGCGGCAAGCAGCCATGTTCTACAATTCTACGCCAAGGTGTGTTGAGATCGGCTAGTGATACCAACAAGGTTTGAATAGAAATGCGGATGTGACACTCGCCTCTATTAGCACAAACGCAAGCGAGGCTCGGAAACATGTTGTGGGATAAAATACGTTGCAGGCAGCGCTTTGTGCGCAACAGAAATCTCCAAAGCGAAATGTCAGTGCCAATTATTTTGCGTTTCGTTGGTAAAACTAAAATTGGGCCTTGTTCCATACTGATACCGGTCAAAGTATCAATGAAATTTTCACGTCAACTTTATTTATCAGTTTACATTCTCTGTTCTACTCTAGCATTTCTTATAATATGCAATATCATATTATCTTACCGCGTGATTGCCCGATTTAATTCTGGAAGTCTCGAAAGGGAGGGGTCAAGACTGTTATTTCTTTATTTTATTTACATAAATATTGCAACATGACAGTAATTACACCAAAGCTTTACAATATTTTAACTGAGCACTACCTATCAAACATCTTTAGCATTCTCTTACTTACATACCTTCATCACACTTCCACACACACATTTCACACACTTGATGTTGTATTGACATCGTCTTTTCTGTTTCTAAGCTAAGAGGTTAGTTTAGCAAGCCTACTATCTAAAAACTGGTCGAGTGCAAGTCGAACTCTCGCACCGAGGGTTTCGTACCCCGACAATGTGATACCTATAACGTACTCATTTAGCAAAAATGTGTTTTCTTTCGTTCAGATCGGGGCCCTTGGCAGTCCGTCTCGAACTTGGCCCGTTTTGCATATTTTTTTTGTTATACTAAGGAGACTGCACTTTAATCACATCAAGTTTGACACTTGTATGTAATACAGTTCTTGCGATAGAACGAATACAAAAAATATAATATGGTCTACCTACTCAGTGCAATTCTGATTAATTTTATGTTTGCTGCTGAACCATGGCAACTTCTTCTTTATGCTCGTCTCTTTTGTTCCATTTGAGTGGAAGTACTTACAATTTCTCGTTCGCAATAAAGTGTCCTGTCCCCATGGTCTGTAGCAGTTGGTATATTTATTTCATAGAACATTACCTAAGCATTCTTATACAATGGCCTGAATCTAAACCGCCCAGCCTTATCTGTGGTTTGGCGTCCAAGGGCGGGTTGGGCGACGCTTGAGGAAGCAAGGGTGCATGTCTGGGGGCGCTACTACGTAACTTTCTCACTGTATGTATTCATCCGAACCGATTACTGTCAAATGAGGTACATAGATTCAAAGGCAGCCGGGTACCATGCAATACAGTACAGCACCCATCCGCCCCTGATTCCAAATGCCTCAAATACACCGGATGTGTCAAAATGGTTTACCCATTACAATGGACAGTTACGTAATAATGGGCTCCATAGCGTAACATTAGCGCCACCAAGGGAAAAAAATCATATCTTTTTGTATATATTTGTAAAAAGTGTCTGTACATTCTGTCAATCATGTTAATGCTGATTTTAAGGACCCATGGCCGTGAACCTAAGGCAAATAGTTTGCCTCCTGGATCTCCGGATCTATGGGTGACATTTCACAGATGTATTATTTTATTTCTCTTCAACGTTATCGTTACTAATGGTAAAATTCAATGCTAATGGTTTGTCATAATTTGTGCAACATATTACCTTCCTTACAGAATGCGTGCATAAAAAGAGTACCTAGCAAATAACATTACTCATTGTTCTTATTGTCTCAAGTGGAATGAAAAACCCGGTTTATTTAAACTTCAAGGCGCTGGAAGTGAACCGGACAATGGTACCTAGCTGAAAAAAGTAACAAAAAACCGGCCAAGTACAAGTCGAGTCGCGCACGTAAGGTTCTGTACCGTTATCTATACAACATTAGACACAAAGATCGAGAAAAAACCTCAAAAATTTCGTTTGTCGCATGGAAGCCCCCCTTAAATATTTATTTTGTTCTGTTATTATTTGTTTTTGTTATAGCGGCAGTGAAAATTTCGACTGCCTAGCTGTCACGGTTCATGAGATGCAGACGGACGGACAGACGGACAGACGGACAGTGAAGTCTTAGTAATAGGGTGCCGTTTGGCACCCTTCGGTACGGAACCCTTAAAACGTAATACCTGCACTAGACGGAGAAGTGACTACTCGGACGATGTAGTGCCCGGGACAATTTTGAAGGTTCCGTGCAGCAACCGGTACCATCTTACTAAACCTATGCGCGCCGTCTACGTCCTCTCTGTGTCCTACCTTTAAAGATTTGGGGCAGAATTATAGCACTCGCACTTGACCTGTTTTCACTATATAGTAGTAAAAAAACTAAATTAAAAAATAACCAACAACCCGACTGCTAAGCATTAACTACTAAACAGGCGGGACCAAGCTAGATACCTCGCAAGGACCTTCAATGTTGAATTTGGGTCACGCCTGCTTAGTAGTTAATGCTTGGCAGTCGGGTTGTTGGTTATTTTTTAAATTAGTTTTTTATTTTTCTCTTTTTAGGGATTTTTTAAATTTTTTGTTTGTTTTACGCAAATTTCATATAGCCTATGACACTCACGCAAACATGACGGACCGATTGAGAAATTATTTGTCACTGACCATTGGTTAAGGAGTTATGGGAACATAGAATCGGACATACTTATATACATACATACATACATACGAGCCAAACACATTACCCTCCTTTTAGGCTCTGCCGCAGTCGGGTAAAAATAGAAAAACTGTTACTGGTAATTATTATAAAATATCACTGAATAAATGACTTTACGCACACGATACCTTATAATATAAGCAATTAAGTAAAGTGAAACTCATTTAATTCTGACCTTGCGGAATGTCGAATGAAATTCCGGTTTCGCGAACCGACCGTGGTAATAACAAAACACGAAAATAACACGTAGTTTTATAATCAGTCAATCTGGCTGCCGACTACTAAACTACCGGCTGTTGTTACCAACGTTTGTATTGTACCGTAGTTCGTATACCCTCGTATAAACAACTATCTGCTATAGGCTGCCTCCACAATTTTCTTAAATATGGCTCACTCAAGTAGCATTTAACTGAAATTCTTCATACAAAATTAAATTTTAGTGGTGACATTTATGAAGTGGTGCTAGGCGGCCTGAGAAAGTGCTCACTGTAATAGATACAAATTTAATAAATCTGCTGCAAGTTACAACATAATGGTCAGTTGTAATAATACTTTGTGTCGTTATAATGCAGCCTATATACGTCCAGTGGGACAGTGGTAGGGCACAGGCCTTCTCTCGGAGAGGGAGTATGGGCTTAATCACCACGCGTGCCCACCGCGGATTGGCAATTTCAAGTGCTAAGTAAACACCTCAGACACTCAGGTTACCTCACGATGTTTTCCTTCACAGTTAGCGAGTGGTATTGCTACTATAATTATTTATTTGTACTGTGCCATAACTTCACGAATGTACGTAACTTAAAAAAAACAAAGTCATTGGTGCATGCCGGGATTCGAACCCACGACCTCCCGAATGAGAAGCCAGCGTTCTACCGCTCCGCTACCACCGCTTCGTGTCATTGATGTAACGCATAATCTGTAATCTACCCGGCCGATTTCAGCCCGTATAAACACCTGCAGACCTTTCGGTCTGATCATCGGTCATCGGCTTAAAACGTTCTTGGCTTAACGAGCCGGTTGGTCCCATGCTGCGGTTCCAGGCTCGTGGTTTCTGAGTGCAGGGTAAATATTCTTACCCCATTGGTTCTAGGTTCTTCGGCAGTTGTGTAACCTAGTGTCACTTCAGCTTTCTAATTTTCAATCGTCTTAGTTTAACAGATTATCTCATTTGTAAAAGCTATGAGTAAGTACCCTAGTTTGAACTGACAATGCATTCCCGACTTATGTGGTGAACTTGAAGTTATTGGCTAATTTCAGCTTTGGTGATAACGATCCCCGTTTCACGCACGACAAGCGATTGAGAGTTTTGTTTAAGGAAAGCATTATAACTCGTTACTACTAAAGCTCGTATGTGACAAAGCCACTTGAACACGTTCTTATCATAGCGAGGCCGCCGGCCATAGTCCGAGTTTCATAGTTTCAAAAGCCGCATGATCACAATTTAACTCTACTCAAAGAGGAGTTTTAAAAACAATCTTGTGAAGCTGAAAGCCGGGTTTAACACAGCGGGGTGCTAAAAACTTGACAACGAAACTCGAACACTTCAAGGTAATAATAGCGCTGTATTGTTTGCTGAAAGAATTTACAGCGCTACTTTGCAGCAGGGCTTATTGCAATCGAATTTTAAGTTTTTTTTTTTTTGTTAGTTTATTGGGAAAAGAAGTCTTTCTTGTAAAGTACTCCTTTAATGTAAAGTAAATTTAAGAATTTTTTAAAAAATCTTGTGTTAAATATTATGTTGTATTAGCAGTGTAAAGTTACTGTAATAAGTTATCTAAGTGACCGTTGTGAAACTATATGTAGTAGCAATTGTTCTTGTCAAGGAAAACATCGTGAGAAAACCTGGATATCCGAGATATTCACATCCTCAGCGATCGAAATCGCTAATCCGCAATGGGAATACAACTTTACTGTTTTGTTGCAATATTTATGTACCCGATTAAAATAAATATTGCCATGCCAAATTTCAGCTTTCTAGCGCTAATCGTCTCTGAGCTAAGCCACCGACAGACAGACGAACATGGCGAAACTATAAGGAACTATACCTTGTTGAATACGGAACCCTAAAAATATTTTTTTCTTGGAAGTAATTTAATGAACAGCGGTGGCAGCGGAGCGGTAGAACGCCAGCTTCTCATTCGAGAAGTTGTGGGTTCGAATTCCGGCATGTACCAATCAGTGACTTGGTTTTGTAAGTTACGTACATGTGTGAAGTTACAGTAGCAATACCACTCGCTAACTGAGAAGGAAAACATGGTGAGAAAACCCTAGTATCTGAGGTATTTGCATACCTCAGCACTTGCTACGTACAATGGTCCAACTATGAGGTTAAGTGCTGAAATCTCCAGTCGAACTAGAACTAGAAGTGATTTAATGATGGATACTGAAAAAAACTGTGATTCCTGTTTTGCGTCATTCCAATAACATGTTATTCAGGCTGCATAAACTTTCTACCACAGTGAAAAGTGAAAGTAAAGTGAAAGGTGTATGACAAAAATATAAGAAAGAAAGAAGGAAGAAAGCTAGGGAAGGAAAAAGGAAGGCAGGAAACATATTTAAATTGCCACAGAATAAACAAGTGCCAATAAAACAATGTCACTTCAAAACCGTCTCATCACATCAGAACGCCGATATTGGAGAATTAAATTACGTAACCAACCGTCAATGGCTCTACATGGCTCTACCTTTCAGATGTGAATGAGTGCGCCTCCGCCCTGAGTTCGAAAGGTCGCGAGTTACTCATGCGCTATTGACGCCACTCGGATTGATTCTGATTTCTGACATAAATGACACCACAATAGACCAGTGTTCAGTCTGTCCACCCACGGCCCTTCTTCAGAAGTACATTCCGCGGCAAATCAACTGAGTAGAGTCAAGTGTGTAATGTAACTAAGGGACAAAAACACGAACAATTTGTTACTACAGGGAAAACTTTGAAATATGTACCGAAATACGAGTAGAAATACCTGTTTTGGTCTGAGCATTTTATTACACCCTGTCTACGATACAACCCACTGCAGGGAAAGGCCTTTTCTCAGAGATAGAGTATGGTATGGGTTACATTACCCGTGATTTCACGATGTTTTTCTTCCCCGTTAGGTACGCGTATAGCTGCTAAATACAAATTCACAAATCTACCTACTTAGAAAACCAAGTTACAGTCGAGAGCACATCGACCTTTACATCCGTGCAATCTACCCGGTTACGTTATGGGCTATGGGGCGCCGTACATTTGTACAAATGGCCTCAGTCTGGGTGTATTGCCGTTTTTGTGATGTCCTTGCACATGGTATCCTAGTTTGGGACCAGGAAAAGTGATTGTGTTGTGTGCAAGTTATTATTATGATTTATTGAATCTAAAATGTAGAGGGTGGTGTGCTAACGACTGACGTGACATTACATTATTTAATCCGGTCTGATAACAATTCGACCACCTCACCTCAGCTCTCCTGGCGCTGCATGCCGCTCCCACCGGGTACTGGCAGAATATTAGCGCTGAAGTTCTTCCTGGACTTTCAGCACAGCCCATTCGGAGCCCATTCACATTTGCAGAAGCGGATCGGGGCACAATTATGTCCTGGTGCGACCGTTCGGCGTAGGGTGTCTTTGATACTTTGCACTGAGTGGTCGTATTTGGTTGTGTGTGGCTTGATGTGCTTTGGCTCTCGTCCATATTCTACCATGCTGTCATCACACGTTAAAGGATATGTAACTAAATTATAAGCTTTCATCATGATATTATAACATGCAATGTTACTTATCTGTTGTGTAATGCAATAAATAAAATAAAATAAAATTTGCCACACCTACGTTGGTCACTTTTGTACTCCTGTCGTACCGTGTCTGGCTAATTTCCAGTGTGTTTTTGCTTTTTTCTGTATGTTATTGTTTTGTTATATTCTTTCTTCGTGACTTTTGAATTGATTTGTATTACTTTGCTTTATATACGTGTGTGTGTCTTATGTGAATAAATTATTTATCTATCTATCTACTGTAAAATTGTACATGCCGGCATCGGAATGTTAGGCCAAGATTCTACCGTTGCTCTACCACCGCTCTACCGCTACATTTTACAGAGGAAAGAGAATACTTACCGTTTGCCAGAGTATAATACTAGCGTGGACTCGATCACTTGCAAAAACAAACTTTGATTTAGTCCTCTGTAGAAACTTTTTTTTCTTGGATATCGTACTACTGTTATTAGGGTTGGCTGTTTCGGTGGAGTAAATTCCGGGACAAAGAAACGCGAGACCGATTAAAAATCTCTTAAATTATAAGAGTAGCTACAAACCTTTATATTAGTAGTTTGGCAGAATTTATTGTATATGTTTATGTTAATGGTTTCAATAAACACTTTACTTACTTACCTACTTATCGTAGTACTTTATTCTGAAGAAGATCCAGTCACAACCAGTATCGAGAACGGTATATTTCACCGCCACCAGCGTGCGATGTGAAGCCGTTTTCGAACTTCACCTTAGGATTTATCTTTCATTTCAAAACAACCTTTCAATATTTTTACTGTTATTATTGTCAAATTTAACGTACCCTACAATTCTACAATCGATGACATAACTGAATCACTATTATTATGATGGTACATACTCTGAAGGATCATTATAATGAATTATTATAATAATACCCCAGAGGGGTAATGCTGCCAGTATCTTGGGAACTCTCCCCAACGGCAGCGGTTTAGAGACAATCTTTTATATATAGATAATATTTATTGTAAATATGAATTTTATTATTTTGTATTAAGATGTATTATATAAAACGTCTATAAAAGACTATTTACCTATTGGCAGAATTATTGGTTTGCCATTAACTCACAAAAAAAACTTACACTTAAAAATTAAATTATATTTCGCGAAATCGTGACACCTTTATTTAATAAGTTGTACTTTAGGCAGTAGCAATTATTTTATGGACATCAGATCCCGTGCTCACCTTGCAATAACGTTCCTGGAAAATGGCAAGTTTCACGTTGGAAGATAATAGCAATAATAGTAACCGGACGACATCGATGGGACATCCTATACGATTCTACAAAAATATCTGGCTCTGAAGATATTTTAAGCTTATCAGACTTAAAAAAATGTCAAAAGCACTTTTGAAAAAGGCTACTATAACACTAAAGATTAGATAGATAGAATATTCTTTATTGTACACAAAGATTACTTTAGATGACTAACATGACGGGCATTAAAACTGGTACAATGCACGTGTTCTACATTTCGGAATAACAGTTCAATGCACGGGTCTTAGAATCAGAATTTAAACCTTGTTATTAAACTTATTAAGGACCAAAATTGAAAGTTACAAGTTTTTTATCGGATTCCATAGAGGATAAGGAACCCTTAAAGTTTCGCCATGTCCGTCGGTCCGTCTGTCTGTCCGTCTGTCTGTTCGTGGCCTAACTCGGAGACGATTAGTATTAGAAAACTGAAAATTGGCATTGACGTACATATTAATCACGCCAAAAAACGGTAGAATCAAATCTTAAAAAAAAAATTTGGTTACCTACCCTACAACTAAATTAAGGATGTAATTTTTTTTCTCGCTTACACCATAGTGTGGAGCGTCGTTCGATTGGTCGTAAAAATATGATGGGTGTAGGAAAACCGTTTTTCGATTTAGAAATATTAAGCTTTAAAGCGCAAATTTTTGTCCCGAGTAGGGCGTCGTCCCTCCTCTCCCGGCTAAACGGTTAATTGTAGAAACGTGAAAAAATTCTGGGCAGTAGAACATATAATGAACTTAAAAGGAAAACTATCACGGCTAAGTAGGCTTTATAAGTTAACGAGTAATAGGCGACCAACTTATGAAAGAAAAACTTCGTACAAAATCCGTTGAAAATTAGAATTAAGTCCGCCAAATTGTCATTGTAGATCTGTAAAGCACATAAAAACCCACATTCTACGGAACCCTACACTGCACGTGACTCGGCACGCACTTGGCCGGTTTTTGTCTTTAACGATCGAGATCTTGAAATTGGATGTTTGACTCATAATCATAACTTACACGCCACAATACCACAGTCCACATACAAAAACTGCGACTTAATTAATGTTTTAACGTATATTAATTATGACGCAATTTTTGTGCCGTTTTAAATTTAAAAAAATCGTACTAAGTTCCCACAATGGCCTTAGCAAAATTTTGGAAACTATCAGTCGGATTATGTCGTGGCGTTCCTGTTATCGTCCAATGTAAAACCAGCTGATCCCGGTGGGTTCCGGCCAGCTGGCAACCCTATTGTTACTGGGAAAGTTGATTGAGCACACTTCAAGAGTGTAGGCGCCCAAGGGTGGCCCTGTGTTATCTCGATTGGTGTGACGTCAACGGTATCGATTTGGACTTTGGGTAGTTATTATCTGCGCGCAATCAAAATGCGATGGAACCACGCCAAGTGAATTCCAAGTTTTAATTTCGGGTGGCACTAATGCACAGTTAGAAATAGGCATCCAAATAAAACATCAACTTTATTTAAAATCCAATTCAATGTCAATAAAATTTTATTTCCATTGCTTTGTTATGAATAATTTTTAATATTTTTTTACTCATTAATTGAAATAGGTACTAAATGTACGTAACTTATGTTACGTACTTGATGTTTTGCATATCTCGAGACTTGTAAAGTCTTTTTAGAGTTTATTTCATTTAACAGACGATGCCGCCGTTTGTGAACGGCAGAGTTTCACAAAGTGACTGCGACATGAATACAATGTCACCTGGATCTAATGCGAGGCATGTTCCCTCTCGGGTGAGTCTCTAAAATTCATAGTTGTTCAATAGAGTCATCTTAATACGGCATTGGTTGTTCCATTGACACTATTGGTAGTCTAGTAATCAATTGCATTCCAATGGTATAACTATTTGGTTTTGTATTTACGTAAATGATAGATTTGATCATTTTATACTAAAGGTTTATTGATAGTTCCACAAATGTAAATGATATATATTGATTGATTATGCTAAAATGCTAAACATGAATACACGGCGGCGGTTTATCGTGTACTGACTTGAAAGTGACATTTTACTTCATCGCTGCAATGAAATTGCTGATTAAGGTGTTTGATGCGTACATATGCATCGAACATGCTCCCCAACAGGAGATAAAGTTAGGGTAGTTACATGGAAAATATAAAATCAAAGGAAACTAAAAATTAAAGTTGTTTAGCTTACTGATAAAATTACACCATTAAACTGCTGAGTCATCCATGTAAAAAATGCTTAGAAACTATCGGTGATACCGCTTTATCGTGCTTACGAATGTTACACACACCGCGATTGTTCATCTTTTGATCACTATCACTATTTTCGAGCAGCCGATCAGCCATCCCTATATTCAGATCTTCGCGAGAGATGCCTATTTAATTTGCGCGGGTTATACCATTGGAATGACATTGTACTGCTATTGCTTTAGCCTGCCAAATAGAGGCAAATAACTACTATTGTCGTGCCTATATAATTATACTAGCGTGATTACATACTCTTTGATACTAGCTGTCCCGGCGAACTTCGTACCGCCAAAGAATCCGTTTATACGATTCTTGCACAACGCCGTCGATTTTAAACTTAAATTAATTATTATCCCACGCGAACACGTTACCGGGATATCAAGTATGCTATGTCTCAATTCAGGTCTTTGTCTATCTGTACGCAAATTTTCTTGTAAATCCGTTCAGCCGTAATTGCATGATTGGGTAACAAACATCCAAACATCTTCACAAACTTTCACATTTATAATTTTAGTAGGATTGAAAAACTATGTGAGTCCTACCTGTTGTTGCATACCGAAATTCGAATTTTGAATTCACTTCGACGACCGTTCCATCCTGTTTTGATCGCGCGCGGGTTATATACAGGCACCAGCGTGAAACATCAAAGAAACACATCCGTATCACTAACAACTTATTCGACACTCCGATAAGAGATGCCTGCGGATATTTCACATTTTGCCCTCGCAAGGTTGATCGATCGAAATACGAGAGGGTACACAGAAACATCTACTGTAGTAAAGGACTTTTAGTTGAATTCAAGTAGGTGCTTACCGAATTAACCTGAGAAACCTAGCGTATCTGAAACTAATGAAGGTCTTTTTTATGATTCCTTACCTAAGGAGTGCCACTATTATTAAGGGCCAGTTTCTGAATTGAGAATTTCGGTAAGTAAATAGTTTACTGTAGTGCTGTCTCTTCGAATTTGTCAGAAAAGAGCGTGACAGAACGTTACTTAAGTATTTGCTTAGTGAAATTCTCAATTCAGAAACCGGCCCTAAGCCTCCTGTCCGTCTGTCCATACGTTCGTCCGTCCGTGGTACGGAACCCTCAGTGCGCGAGTTAGACTCACAATTTTATTTTTCCTGCATCATGTGTCAGAATTATTTATAGGAATTATGATTAGGCTTAGTGTCTGAGTAAACTAAGCTAAAGTAGACTAATATTGGCTGATTGATCAACTTCAAAGACATTTGTTAGGCTGATCTTCTGGAGGTGTTTTCCCGCTTACTTAGTTTGCTCTCGGGGAGAAACAACGGACAGATTCTTCGAACGACCGCAGGAATTTTTGTTGAAATTTTGCTGAGATATATTCGCGATTTGTGGTGAACTGTTATCTCTTATCTAACCCTTCTTTTATAACGTAATCGTATTGTTAGGATGCAACAATTTATTGAAGAATGCTCAATGCATATTGAAAATTCTCCGATTTTCATTTTTCATCCTCGTGCAGTGTACATTCGACAACAGCATAGATGGTACGGCGGGCGTGACTCACGCGTTTTGTGTTGCTAAAAGTTAGAATTTCACAATAAATATACTGGAAAGTCCCTCCCTGAGAGAAGGCCTGTGCCCTACAATGGGACGTATATAGGCTGCTTATGTTATACTGGAAAGTCGCGCTTTTAACATTTAAAACGTGCTACTCGCGTCGTCGTGTTACCCATGCAGGTCAAGCTTTACATTTTAGTTGGAAAGTCGCCCTTAACGTAACTGATTAGGATGCAAAAATCTTATCTGTGCTGTCGGCTGTACTGTAGCACAGTATTATAAGAGACTCACCAAAGCGACATGCTGTTTTACCCGATTGCGGCGGAGCCCAAAAGGAGGGTAATGTGTTTGGCTCGTACGTATGTATGTATGTCCGATTCTATGTTCCATCATAACTCCTTAACTAAAGCGAAATTTATACAAGAAGAGTTTCTCGAACGCGAGCGGCGAATTATCGTAAAGGGGCTGTTACACAAGGAGAGTTTCTCGCATGCGAGTGGTGATTTATTCTAGGCAATAATACCTAGTGTAAACAAATGCCCCGAGGTTCGCCTCTCGAATGCAATGATGGCTACTTAAACTCTCCTAGGCCGCGAGCCCGTGTAATCAAACTATACAAGTTTCTCTTACGAGTTTCACCATTCAAAAATACGAATTTTTTGTTTAGTCTAGTAGTGTCATTGGTAGTGCTATAATTTATTCAGAGGTGATTAGGTACGATACTATTTCACTGTAAACTCCTGTTTACAGTGAAATTAAGGTTGTAAATAAATTTCGTGATTTTCGTAACTTTTTCACCGAAAAACGTGTTTGTTAATTTAAATAGAGGGTTCCTATTTTGCAAAAGTAATAATTTATTTTTCGTTTCACCGCCGGGAAAAGGATTTTGAGTTGTGTATTTATACCCGAACTGAGAGGGAGAAATTGATGCGAATTGTGTGAACCTTTTATCCAGTCAACAGAAGTTCGAGAAAACGATAAGAAGAATAACAGTCAACCGTTAAATTCTTTATCTACACTAATGTTGTAACATTCTACTTATGTTTTCAATACTTGACTTATAATTACTACTGTTATAGCGCAGACAACAAAACACTCAATTTAAGCAATTTCACATGATGGTATAATATTCACATCGATATCGTAAAATCTCATTATAACATCAATAAAACGCGACCAACTTGATTGCAGGGCCAATCAGGTTGGTCGCGTTCTATTGAAGCGCGCAGCTGCGCTCTCATTGGTTAAATTTTAATGGCGGCAAAGTCACTGTGATTATACACGTACGCGTGAATTTAATTTTTAATTGCATTAGTGAAGATAAAGTAGTGTATGCAACTGCATATAACACGGGTATTAAAACACTCGTTTCTATTATGAAACTCGCTGCGCTCGTTTCATAAACTCACACTCGTGTTTTATATTATATGACAGTTGCATAAACTACTATTATCTTCTCCACCACTCAGTTTAGATTTTATAAGTTACTTAATTAGTACACATAGCTAAATTAAAGATACCAACGAAAATTCCACAGGCACAGTTCAAAAATTACATCCAAAAGTCTCAAGAAATTCCAAGATATAGGTACTGGGTGATGCTGAAAGGTCCGGTGTAAAGAAAGGAGGTTGTTCTACTAATCAGTACAAACCACTTTTATTATGAGACATCGAAAAAATATCAGCTTACCTGTTTCAAAATTTGGTAAGGAACAGATAGCTGTCATTTTTTAAATATTTTGTAGTAGCTCTTAGTTTGTTTTTATGCGTACTGGCACCCCTTTAATTTTCACCGGACCCTTTTGCAGCACATTAGAGGTACAAAAATGCATTATTAAAAATTATCTATGTACATAACACTACCATTACAGGCTTGCCTAATTCGATAGTGCAGGAAGTCACAAGCAATTAATTTAGCCAACTTAAAAATTTACACTACTAATTAACACTAGGTATACTTAAAAGTAATTAAAATTATTGCTATAAATATTTTAACATCACTTAAACATTTACATATATTTAAACAATTATATTGTTGTAAAGTTTGATGTGCTGTCGACTATCCTCATCATCATCATCATCAGCCATTTGAGGTCCACTGCAGAACATAGGCCTCCCTCATGGTTTTCCAAACATGAAGGGTTTTGCCATAATCGCCACGCTTGGCAGGCAGGTTGGCGATCGCAGTATGCGGTTGAAATCTCAGGATGCTGCAGGATGCAGATGCTGCTGCCCGTTTCCTGGTAATTTATTTCCTTAGTCGCTTTCTACGACGTCCACGGAAGGAAATGGAGACTGTCGACTGTACTAAGGTAGAATGGAAAAAATTACCACTGCGTTTTAGAACACATTCTAAGTTTTGTCCGATTAGAGACTTCATCCTGTGGATGTCACTTATATATTTTTTTAACTTATTTACTTATTTTACGTACTTATTGGAATATTATTTGACCTTGCAATTTTTTGGCCACAGCCACGGCCTCTACTAGAAGCTGCAAGACGTTTCTTTCGTACTTTTTTGTTCCTTATTGTTTGATACTTTTTCATAGTTAGTTGCTTCGCTATTATTATTAAGTAGTTGAGTAATAGGTAGAGCGGTGCTGGCCTAGTGGGTAGAACATTGGACTCGGAAGCGAAAGACCCAGGTCTGATTCCCAGTGCGGGCATGTACTATGACTTTGTTTTCTAAGTTATGTACATTTGTAATTGTAAAGTTATAGTAGCAATACCACTCGCTAACGGTGAAGGAAAACATCATGAAGAAAACTGACAGTCTGAGCTTGAAATCGCCAATCCGCGGTGGGCACGCGTGGTGAGTAAGCCCATACTCTCTCTCTCTCTCTCTCTCTCTCTCTCTCTCTCTCTCTCTCTCTCTCTCTCTCTCTCTCTCTCTCTCTCTCTCTCTCTCTCTATCTCTCTCTCTGAGAGTAGGCCTGTGCCCTACAGTGGGACGTATATAGGCAGCCTATGTAAGTAATAGGTAGCCAGCCACATATGTACTCAGTCTGGCTAAGAGTGTGACCTTGAAATTATTTTGAATGATTCAGCTGAAGACTAAGGTCATTTAAAAGACATTACACCCATTGTCCAGAGGCCTAATTATGCGCATTAAATCCTGTCTGAATCCTGACGTTTGCGATAGCAATTGGTATGGAATTTGACAGACATTTGAAATCGTTCAGGATTTAGTGCACGTAATATAGGGCCGATCTGCTGGTCAATGATACACTAAGTTCGCAAACGTAACCAAACATACATCATTACGTGGTGACATTTTGTGTCAGCAAACTTTTAAGGGGGCATTCTGATACTTCTCTTTAAACACTTTAGTCATAGAATCAATGTTTGAGGAATTGAATTTAAGATAAGATGGCGCCTAGGTCGAAACTAGAATTTTTTTTAGGACCTCATGCAACACACATCAAAACCGTTCATTTTCCTTCCACCTTTTGCAGAGACAAAAACACCTTCAGACTCTACTAAGTAATGCCTTTTTTGCTGATAAAATATTTATTTTTCTGATAATTTCTGAAACGAAAATATGTCGAAATCCACTGTACCTTAGGTTATTTATCAGAATAGGAATTTTCCCTATTATTATCTACTGTCCCTACTGTCTCTCTAGCAACGTTGTTATGACGTTAGTTTTCTCAGAATTTTCTCCAATAAAATGCCAGCAATAACACTGCTATGTTGACAATGTTGGAAAAGTATTTTGTCATAATGAAGGTGTGGGTGGGTGAGGAAAATAATAATATGGAACACAACAGCAAATGGTCCACTCCAAATACAGTAGGTGTGTAGATTATTTTTTGTCTTCCTATCCAGATATATAAAATGATACATTGCATGTGTTAGCATTTACATAATATCTGATCTGAAATGCTACCCCTCGATGAAAAGTTAAGCATAGGCGTAAGACACTCTTTTTACCCGACTGCATAAGCTTGGGGGGATTATGTTTTCATGTATGTATGTTTTGTAATTATTTGTAATTTTGACAAATAAGACGTCTAGTACGAGGTAAAGACGACGACACTGTCACATTGTTGGCAGAAATTGATCACTTCCTCAGCACAACGCTGAGTCAGCTGCCTTTTGTGGCAACTTAGATACACCACAGGCTACATCTATGGTCCTGTTTTATTTATTCGTTTTGTCTGTTGTGTATTTAGTTTTCTTTCTGTTGTTGTGCATGTTATGTTACTTATCTGCTTATTTTGTTTCTGTGATGTATCTTGTTGGTATAATAAATGTCTTTCTTCTTCTTCAAATTCACAAAAAAGTATTTAAAATAAAACTTGTAAATAAAACCCGGCTGCTTTCCTACAAGGAATCAAATGAGAGATACTGCCTGGTGGAAAATGAAAGCGAAAATTTTACAGACTCATGGTTTTCACACATAGGGCCGGTTTCGGAATTGAGAATTTTACTAAGTAAATACTTCAGCAACTTTCTGTCACGCTCTTTTCTGAGAAATTCGAAAAGATAGCTCTACCACAGTACAAATAAAGATAGTAAGTAATCTTTGGGCCCGCGCGAAGCATAATCCTACACTGGCTAAAATGGCAGGGGCTGTCGCTCAGCGCGCGCGAATGCGAGGGGCTTCCCAAGGTGGAATATACAGGCAGCGAAAGCGGCGCAAGGCCTATCAAGTATAGGCCGGCAGCCACCCCGTTCATCCTTCGTTATCAAATTAGTTATATAATTGAATTTTAAATTCAATGGTTATATAATTTAATAATATAATACAACGTAAAAGTTACGTTATACTTTTTACGGAATACCGAGATGTCAATATCATGGCGTTTTTCACTCAATAATATTAAAGGTAGAACTACTTTCATTCACATGTGAAACGAACGTTAAATAGCTAATAATTTTTACTTTAGAAGGTCGAATTAGTCACACGCTTATTCATAAAAATACAAGAAATCAGTGAATATTATTAATTTACAAGCTTGCTCGGCAAACGTTCTATTCTACGACCTATTCTCAGACCTACCAACACAAAAAAATCATAAAAATCCGTGATGCCATTTGGGAGGAGTTCGGTAACAAACACTGTGACACGAGATTTTTATATATTAGATAATTGCAGCATTATATTCACTGAACTTTAAAATAAAGTATCATTTGTAACTATTGTCAATATTTGCTGGCCGAGCGCATTGGGCGACCCGTGTGAATACCTCCTGTACCGGTCGACAATTGCCTGTGTGTGCGTTTGGCGGCGTATGCAAACGCGGAACGGAATGAGTGTGTGTGTGTGTGTGTGTGTGTGTGTGCGGCTGCGCTCGCGCCTTTCTATGGAGG
The DNA here is from genome assembly GCA_963969515.1 of Yponomeuta evonymella. Classification (NCBI taxonomy): domain Eukaryota; kingdom Metazoa; phylum Arthropoda; class Insecta; order Lepidoptera; family Yponomeutidae; genus Yponomeuta; species Yponomeuta evonymella. The sequence continues at coordinate 5,957,578 of OZ018349.1, forward strand.
TAACCTAGGGTGGCACTACATTTAACTATTTACTTAGCGAAATTCTCATTTCAGAAAGTGGCCCGTGTTTGCGTTTGCGTTTTTTTGCGTTGCGTTTTTTTAGCGTTCCGCACCTCAAAAGAAAAAGAATGATCACTTTGTTGTCCGTCCGCCTGTCAAGACCCTTAATCCAGAGAACGCGTGGAGGTATAGAGTTGAAATTATAACAATAATAATATATTTAAGTCTCTCAGGAGACTCAGAGCTGTGAAAAAATCTAACTTCTAAGGTAAAGTAAAAACCGGCCAAGTGTGAGTCGGACTCACGCATGAAGGGTTCAAAATTTGAATATTTCAAGCGTCTACCTGTTGCCTTTATTAATATCGAGCAAAAAATGGCAAAAAAATCACGTTTGTTGTACGGGGGCAACAAACTATTATTTATAGGAAATATTAATTTTATTCCGTTTTTAGTATTTGTTATTATAGCGGCAACAGCTATCATCTATGAACATTTCAACTCTTTAACTATCACGGTTCACGAGATAAGATAAGATAAAATAAGAATATTCTTTATTGTATACCGGAAAAAATGTTACAGAAACAGCAACGACAAAAGAAAACAGCCTGATACAGCCTGGTGACAGACGGACGGACGGACGGACGGACGGAATGCGGAGTCTAAGTAATAAGGGAAGGGTCCCTTGCCCTTTGGGCACGGATACGGCCGTTTATGCCGCAAAAAAACGTATATTTCGACACTCAAGGGAATCAAACTTTATAGGGCACTTTCTGTTGACCTAGAACTATGAAATTTGGCAAGTACTATCGTCCCCTTAGGCCACGTGGTCCGACCGGCTTGTTTATACTATAAAAATCTGACTAAAAAATTAGTCTGATGTTCGGGAAAAGCTCGGAAAAAACTGCGGGACTCGATTCATGAACTATTTATAATATGTAAGTATGTACCTATGTACGGAACCCTCGGTGGGCGAGTCCGACTCCCACGTGTACGGTTTTTATTTTATGATTCGACTACTACCTTGGCTCGGTGTCTTTCTTTTTTCTAGCACTTGGGGGTGAATAACATTCTCCTAGATAACAGGGCGGGAGCACTGTCGCAGGAAGGGATTTATTATCTGTCGTCTGCGTAATAAAATTGCTACCAATTACTTTTCCATCTGGTGAGATTAAGGCCTCGATATAAATTAATGTCATCGTGCAACAACATCCATTGGGCCCTACCCAAGGGCTTGTATATGTCGCCGCCAACTGGTAAAATTCGCCGTCGAATTAACTGCCTAGGACGTTCATTAGACGGCGGAGTCAAATTAAAGGGCTGAAGGTCATTCAGCAATGTGATTGAACAAAACGTTAAATAACTTGGCTGAAGGTGGCTAGCCAAAAAGTAGTTTGCTTTGGTAGGGTGACCAAGATACAGTTCTCACCACTTCAGTTTATCTGTGACCTCGGCAACTGCAACGTTGACTGTAATTTACTTCTGTAACTGGTCTTACGCTCCGGGATGTGCGCCCATTCGCCCTTGCGTAACATAGTGTAGGCACCCGTGCGAGCCGAAGCAGCTGAGGTAATAGAGTTAGTTTTTAAATCATGTGAACCTATCAGCAATCAAATCATGAGTGTGCCAATCCCGTGTTTAAGCCATTTGAACCTATTGACCATTCGAAAGTACGCAGGAAGTAAAAATCGTCGAATTTACGTTTAAAAATTTCCGTTTTCGCGCCATAATGCGTTTCGTTTCTACACTTTGTGTTTGTCTATGTTTGTCTTTGTTTTTTTATCTATCAAAAATGCCTTTTTGACAACTGTTCCTTATCAGTTCAATTTCAACTAAATATCATGGTTATCCTTTGCGTTGCGTTTACGCCATCTTGAATTTTCTAAATTCACACTAAATGGCGGCTCTTCATTCAGCCTTTTAATAAAAAGGTTAGTTTTAGGTCAGCCAAGTAGTCAAACGTTTTAGACAACCTGTATTATATTTAGAAGGCTTGCTTTAATTGAATGCCCCGCCTAATAAAACTTTTTGGGCGTTTAATTGGACGGCTGATTTAATGAGTTGCCGGCGCAATTAAGTCAAAATATTCGTAAAGAGTCAGAAAACCTCTTTCGTAGCAAATTGCAAGTTAACAATTTAGGACGACTTGCGCCAAGTCACTGGATAAGTAAAGAAATTGATAAATTCTTATCAAGGGAAAGACGAATAAATAACTGATTTGCAGGGTGTCAGCATATCGTTGGGTGTCAGTCATACAATTTATGCATGCATGCAAATGTCATGGTGCAAGACTTCTTACACCTATTCCCTAGATTAAGCTTACCTCTGTATAAACTGGTAAATGCTATCAGGGCCCTGATTATGCGCACCAAATCCTGTCGAAATAGCAATTAATATCGAATTTGACGGTTAGACGGTTTGAATCGTTTATGATTTTCTAGGCAGCATGATCAGCTCTCGTGTGGCGCCGGATTAAGAATAGCGTCACTCCATTTCCTTCCGTGGATGTCGTAGAAGGCGACTAAGAAAATCAATTGCCAGGAGACGGGCAGCAACGTCTTCCTGAGATTCCAACCGCATAATGCGATCGCCAACCCGTCTGCCAAGCGTGGCGATTATGGGAAACCCCTCATAGTTATGAAAACCATGGAGGAGGCCTATGCAGTGGTCATCAAATGGCTGATGATGATGATCAGAAAGCGTTTGTACAAGCCAGCCTGAGTGAGAAGTGAAATAGAATCGCAATTTCCTATTTACAACCCGTGCCCTCGCACCGCACAGGCGGCACCCCGAATGTCATAACTTTTCTAACAAAAGGTCTCGAGTCAAGTCAGGATCCGTTGATCACCATTAGTGTACGTGTATACCGGACGCGCGTCAGTGGCACAATGTTGTGCTTTGCAGGCTCCTTATTTTATGAATTTAGTAAGTATTATTATTATTAATACGTTTATTGCACATAAGTAAAAAATACAATGGCAATGTGGCGGACTTAATGCTATAAGCATTTCCTACCAGTCAACCGCAGGTGGCGCAAGAAATTAACTGGTAGGCATACGAAATAGACGGATAAGACGATTTACTTCAACTAAAATTAGATAAGCTGACAAATACTCAACAATAAAGTATCATAGTAATCCTTACAATTACAACATGTCACATTCCCTGGCAGACAAATTAATACAATCGTAATTTTAAGTTCCATCAAATAATTGTTCATTAATTGTACATAATGTATGCAGCCTAAAAAAAATGTTCTGTAACAACTTACAAGTACCTACATCATGATTTAAAGTTGTACTGCTGAGCAGCATACTCCCCAGCAAACCCAAAAACCCGAAATGCAACTGATCCGTGCATCTCTTCACAATTATTGTAAAGGACCCGATCGGGCCACCATAATAATGGTTTTTAATTGTTAATTTCAGGGTCATAATCTACAGACTTATTATTGTCTATAGATGGTTGTACATCTAATTCCTTCTCCAATGAATTAGTCCAGTCCATACAAAAGTTGCCTGGAAGAGATCCCTTTTAGTGATAAGGCCGCCGTCTGTACTTTGAGGTTAAGAAATGCCTGTGTAATTTCCTTATTTATGTGCAATGTGTTTTCTATCTATGCAGATGTTATCTGTCTAACACTGGTTGAACTCCCAAAAACTAAAGCCGAATTTCATAACTACAATTTGTACTTTATAATGACAATTCCAGGTACTACATTGCGCAGGAGAGTCGTTTCGTTAATCTATGGATTATTTGACATTGCAATGGAGATCGAGTTGCCATGGTAAACCATGAATTATAGTTTTATGAAACAGGCCCCAGAAACTCTTACATTCGTGAATGCCAAAATAATAAATTATCTTCACATGTCATGCGAATGGCGAAAGATGGCGTACCTAATGGGGAAAAGGCCTATACCCAGCAGTGGCCAGCGGGGGCTGATGATGAATGAATGAATGACATGTCACAATGAAAGTAGGTTAACGGCTGTCAAAATCATAATAGCAATGTGTCATTGCTACCATACCTTTCGCAGGTACGAGTAAGTATTAGTTCTCGTTGCAATATTTTCGTCATATTTTAAGTCTTTCTACATCCACCTTCAATTCTGGCTTGCTACAAGGTGTTTGTGCAAGTGAAACACAAGTTAAAGTTAAAAAGTTACGGTCTTTTTAAAAAAAAAACGAAATCTCGAGAGCACTCTTTAGAGGCAGATGATTTAATCTGTGGTTACGTCTTTTCATTGTAAAATGTCCAGCACAAACTATTTTAATCGACGTTTATCAAATTATATAGGTACAATTTACGAAAAAATATTTTTCGAAAGTTAAAATTTCGATTGGATTAGTTTGTCTGCCAAGGAGTATGACATTATTCAACTGCTCAGAAAAATGCTTTGGGTCTACCTATAACATACCTAAGTCATAACGAATCACTTATTGATGACGCGACGTACCTATGTAAACTTAAAATGACCGCGACCAAACACGATTGTGTTGTGTGTGACGCGCAATACTTTACCGACTCACGGTTATTTGTTAATACGACGTGTTATTAAACACTAACGCTAACGGTGAAAGACAACATCGTTAGGGATCCCGAGTGTCTGAGGTATTCACGTAGCTCAGCGCTTGAAATTGCCAATCCGCGGTGGGCACGCGTGATAATTCAGCCTATACTTTCTCAGAAAAAAACCGTTAAGAAAAGTTCTGGGTAATATTATCTTTACCATATATTTAAAGAGCTCCTTCCTAGGCTCTAGGTCCTAAGAATAGCTATTAGAAGAATAACAATGGGAGTATTTGGTCGATATTTCTCCAAAATTATCTAGATTTTCAAAAGGACACCTAGTTTATCTTTTAACGTTCATTAAGTCACAGTTTCTGTGTTATTTTGATTAAAATACTTTGATTTGATTCCATTTGAGACAGACATTTTGCAAACTAATTCTTACATTACATTTCATAAACTCTCGCCTGTATCCCAGAGGGGTAAGCAGAGACTAGCGTTTACCACTTGATTACGTAAAAAATATTGTTTTTCACTGGCAGTGCTATTGCAGAAGTGCCTACGTAGACGTAGGTTGCGTAGACTCGTATTTTCACTCGTAGCTTTCCTGGGTATCCTAACGACCGACGCTGCCATTAATATTAGGAAACCTACCCTACTTAAGTGTCCTAGGTTTTGCAGTGTCTGCCAAGAGCCCACTTGACTTGACCAAGCAGACAAGCCTCAGCTGTCACTGTGTCGATATGGATACAAATGAAATGAATGAGATTAGGAAACAAGACGCACCACTGAAATTATTGAAGAACAAAAAATATGTTTTCGCCGAAGTTTGTTGACTGGTTTCCTTAGCAACCGATTGACTCTCTTACTACTGAGAGCTCAGAGGTCACCTACCTATTGGTTTTAGCTATAGTGACGGATACAATTTATCAGCCAAAGAAAATATATATTGTAATTTTTTTAACACATAGATTTTAGCGTAATGTTATAATCATGGTAAGTTTTAGTCAATTACATCCAGCGGTTTTTGTGTGATGCGCGTTCGAACAGAGACATAATTTTTTTTTGTTGCATTTTCGGATTCGCCCTTTCTTTAGCAAACCCCGCTAATTGGTTTCTAAAGGTGGCGACTGACGTTGAATATTAGCTCGATGTGAATATTTGCATGAATATTTGGTCGTTGTGAGCAAATGCTCACAACACCTGAATGTTCGCGACGAACACTTGCTCGCCTGTGCTCCATCCCATCCATCCAGTTGCAGTGAAAATGGCGAACGTAGAGGTGGTGTGTGCTGCGTTTCTTTTAATCCGTTACGGTTATAGAAGAGACAAAAGCGTGTTTGGACAACAAATTTATACAGAATGAGACATGAAAGTGGTGGGTTGAACTTGTTAAATATTACGACACAATAAGCGCAGCAAGAAATGACGCGTGCGGCAAAGAGTAGCGTGCTTGTAATGTTACTAATGTTGTGTCAAGTGCGTGTCGGGCCACGCGCAATGTAGGGTTCCGTAGAAATAGGGTTTTTTATCTGCTTTACAGAACTAACACCTTCATTTTCTATGGATTTTGTACGAAATTTTGCTTTTATAAGTTGGTTGCCTATAACTCGTTAACTAGTAAAGCCTCCTTAGCCGTGATACTTTTCCTTTTAAGTTCATCATAATGTGCTACTACCCTGAATTTTTTCACGTTTCTACAATCAACCCTTTAGCCAAGGGGATAAAAGTAATTTGGGAACTGCTGTTTTAATTTAATAATTTCTTCATGTAAAATTGCACAGTATGTGATGTCACACTTTGGGGTTCTCACAAATGTGACCAACTGTGACAAAGACGAGGGAGCGAGCGGTCAAAAAATCACGAAATGAGTGTGACGTACTTTATGGACGACCCCTTACTGGAATAACTAACCAACTTTATACTACTATCGGCTAAGGATTAGGTTAGTTAGCATCTGCCAGAAACAGTGTTCTAACGAATGACATGGGTCCGATTTTAATTAAGTGTTTGCGTGTTTGGAGTCAAAACATCGTGGCATCAACGTAATATTCTCTTGCCAGGCCAACGGGTACGCCCCATTCTCAATCCGTCCTATAAGGAAGAATGATACCACTAAAACATACCTACCTACATGTAAAATTTGGACCAAGTTCGGTACAGGGAAGTGCAGGAATTGCCAACAATATAAATGCGATCTAACTTGTTGCCAAGTTACATATGGTTACTTCTAAATTGCGGAATTCTTAAAACACTCAAATTAGAGTTTATGTTTAACAATAAGTATTGTTCTATAAGTTTTTTTTCTCAAATTTATGTATTTTAAATGTTGGGTATAGGACCCGCTCTGCTACCAGAGACCAAGGAGACAGGGCCGCCTGCCTCCTGGTCCCAAATTAAATACTAATAAACACTAAAACACAAGTAAAACACTTACAGAATGTCCAATATTTCGTCGACGGTCCTCGTCGAATAGGCAGCCGGCGCCTCCCGGGATGCCTGCACCGGATCGCTAATGGGAGCCCTAGTCTTCCCCAGACTACCCCAAGAGCGCTCTTCCCCAGAAAACTGCGTCTCAGTGCAGGTTCTTGGTACCACGACCTCGCGGTCTCAAGGGAGAACTGTTCGTCTCACTTTCACGAGGGGAATCCTTTCCCCTCACCACAAATCGTCAGGAATGACTCGGGAACCTTCCCTCCTTTCTTGAAGTTCACTCCACGCGAAGATATAAAGCCGGCAATCCAATTGCTTTACAATTTAGATAAGTATAATTTGCTCAACCACGAGCCAACCAAGCAAGAAAATTTTCAAGTGCAATAACCTCAAAAGTAAGTGTCATCTGTCACAGACAATGTTGCTACTTTATTCCGAACATCCCCCCGCTCCGGGCTGAGAGGCTCAGGCCGCTAGCCTAATCAACCGGGAGACGAGAGAGCGTTGCTACGGCTCGTCGCAGAATCGAACCATCGACCAACACATCCGCGACGCGTGGAGTTCCGTCCTCCCCAAATAGCAACTTTAAAATGCGCCCCCGGCGCCAAAACAGGGATGGCCAATTGGCCTCCTTCAAAAGTACCAAATCCCCTTCCCTAGGAGGCTCGGTCCTGTCTGTCCACTTCACCGTTTGCTGCAACAGATGCAGGTATTCAACCGACCAACGATTCCAAAAGTCCTGGCCCATTTGTTGCAACATTTGAAAACGTGACAACCGTGACGTACGTTCATCCCTCCATGGGTATTCTGGCAGCGCAGTAAGTGGCTGCCCAATCAAAAAATGGCCAGGAGTCAGGACCTCTAGATCGTTTGGATCAGGGGACAGGGGACAGAGAGGACGAGAATTGAGGACCGCCTCTACTTTACAAAACACAGTAACAAGCTCCTCAAACGTCAGGACAGTCTCTCCGATCACGCGGCGGAGGTGAGTCTTAGCTGACTTGACGGCAGCTTCAAAGATACCTCCCCAGTGAGGGCAATTTGGGGGACTAAACCGCCAAGTTACCCCTTTCCGGGCGAGGATTTGACTTAAACTATCACCATTATTTTCTAAAAATACATTAACATCCTTTAGATAGTTTATGGTACCCTTGTAATTTGAGCCATTGTCGGAGCGAATAAGTGAGGGCAGGCCTCTGCGCGACACAAAACGATCCAAAGCGGCGACGAAGGCCTCAGTAGACAATGCTGAAACTACTTCCAAGTGGACAGCCTTGGTGGCCAAGCATACAAACACGCATAGGTAAGCCTTCACAACCCGAGCGTTGCGAAGGGTGGTCGTTTTTACTGAAAACGGCCCCGCAAAGTCCGTTGCGACTCCCTCAAATGGCCGAGACTGATTAACTCGGTCCGGCGGCAGATCTCCCATCTGCGGCTGCATGAGTGCAGCCTTCACTCTGTAACAAGGTACACACTGAAAGAGGACGCTTCGAATGACTCTTCGAGCAGACAATATCCAAAACTCCCTTTGTAGTATAGCTAATAATGCCCCACATCCGGCATGGGCATTACGAATGTGTCGATCCGACACCAAGAGCTTTACCAAAGGTCCATCCTTTGGTAACAACAAGGGGTGGCGGCTTCCGTAAGGCAGGTCAGCTTTCCGAAGCCGACCCCCAACACGCAAAAGTCCCTCCGAATCCGTAAAAGGATTTAACCTGGCGACCGCTCCCTTGAGTTTGGTGCGACCCTCGCGCAGGATCCGAAGTTCAGCCTCGAAGCGGTCCACCTGCACGATGCGAATCCAGTGCAGCAGCGCGTTCCGACGTTCCTCTGCACTCACAACTGGGGACAAATGTTTATCACTCGGATTTCGACAGTTGCGAACAAATCTTTTAATCCAGCTGGTAACCGCCAGCAGTTTATCCAGACTGCTATACCGCCCAGGCAGCCAGTCGGGATCCAAGGCCGTCTCCACAGCCAGGGCGTGCACCCGCACGCCAGGCAAAACTTGAATCGACCTGTCCACCTGCTGGACAGGCCACGAAGTCTCTGGTTCCTCCAACCAGGCTGGTCCCCACCAAAGTGAATGAGACACCAATTCGGGAGCTGTGCAGCCCCGGGAAGCACAGTCAGCGGGGTTCCAATCACCTGGGACGTGTCTCCAGATGATGGGGATACCAATGTTCTGTATCTGGGAAACCCGGTTTCCCACGAAGATCTCCAAAGTATGTGGCGCCGCGCGCAACCAGGCCAGCGCGACTTGACTGTCTGACCATGCAAAGACATCCCGGATGTCAATGGTGGCAGCCAGCTCACGAGAGACGTGGCTTAACAATCTGGACAACAGATGAGCTCCGCTCAACTCTAGCTTAGGTATGGTCAGACGAGTTCTATTAGGAGCCACCTTGCTCTTTGCCAAGAGTAAAACGACGTTGACCCGACCCTCGGAATCAACCGTACGTAGATACACTACCGCAGCGTACCCCCGCTCGGATGCATCACAAAACCCATGCAGACTTGCCTGATACTTGCCCGGCGGCAAAATCCGACGAGGCAGGGCAACCCGGTTGACCTCCTTCATCGAAGATATCAGCGCAAGCCAGGTGTCCAGTGGAGGCCCGATGAGCGGCTCGTCCCACGAGACGCCCATTATCCAGAGCTGCTGCAGCAGACACTTGGCCAGGAAGATCACTGGGCTAATCCACCCGTTCGGATCAAACATACGAGCTATGGTGGACAGCACTGTCCGTTTACTCCAGACCCTCTGGTGCTCCAGGTCCACCTGGAACGTGAAAATATCATTAACGGGTTGGTATTGCATTCCTAACACCGCTATCATGTTGGGATCTTCCACATCCTCAAACAAATTAGGGTTCTGTTGGTGATCCTCCGGGATACCCTCCAACAGACCCGGCTCGTTAGACAACCATTTCCGCAGCTCGTAGCCTCCGGCTGCTAGAATGGCAATCAATTCATCCCGCAGTATGAGAGCCTCCTCGATACTTTGGGCCCCGGTGCACACATCGTCAACATAAAGGTCGCGTGCCAACACGGCGGCTGCGCGGGGAAAGCGGGCCCGTTCCCGCTCTGCCAACTCCAACAAGCAGCGAATGGCAATATAAGGGCTGGACTTCAACCCATATGTGTTGGTGTTGAGCTCGTAGACAGTCACCGGGTCCTCCGGGTGTTCACGCCAGAGGATCAGCTGGAAACGCCTGTCATCTGGGTGGATAACCGTCTGCCGAAACATCATCCGGATGTCCGCTCCAAACACCACCTGATGTCTTCTAAAGTTCAGTATAATGTCCACGACATCCCTGTGCAACTTGGGACCGGAATGCAAGCACTGATTTAATGACACCCCTGTCGACGTGGGGGCTGAGCCGTCAAATACGGTCCTCAGCTTACCTGACGACGCCTTCACCATGGTGAGGCAAGAAATAATGCTCAGTTGAGCTCCAATCAACTCGAGCCGGAGACATGTGGCCCAATGCCTCATACTCGCGCATAAACTCAATGTACTTATCGCGAAGGACGGGGTCACGCCGCATGCGCCGTTCCATGGCCAGCAGTCGTTTCTCCGCCAGTGCCCTGGACTGCCCTAGAACAGGAGAAGAAGCAATGAACGGTAACCTAGTTACGAATTGACCGGACGTCAGCCGCGACGTATTGGCTTGATAAAAGGCCTCACACTCCTCATGGTCCGGATCCACCCTTGGAAGCATGGGAGGCTCCTCAACTTCCCAAAATCTTTGCATCGCCTTGGCAAGAGATGCAGACGCAATGACCTTCGACTCGTCCGGAGTCGAGTCCTCAAAGACTGGCCCCATTACAGAAAATCCAAAAATTGTCGACACTGCCACCAGTGAAGAGGGCCCCAGAACCTTCTGGGTGCCTAGTAGGACCCATCCTAATACATCCGAGCCCAGGAGTAGATCCACTGGAGCGGGATGGTAGAAAAGTGGATCGGCCAGATCCAGATCCGACGTACACGACCTTACACCTGAGGGAAGATCTGTAGATGGCTGCCATCCTACAATGGTATCCATTACCATGGCCATAGCCGAAATCCTCAGCGTAGAAAAGTGTACCGACGAAAAGGTAAGGTGCGTCTGCCCCGCCAGACGCGGAACCTTCACACCGCCAATTCCCAAGAGGGGCACCGAAGGGGCACCCAGCCCTAAACCTAATTGCTCGGCCACTCGTGTTGATAATAGACATCCCTGGGCCCCCGAATCTAGCAGGGCCCTAACCCTAACCGAATCTCCCTGGGGGCCCCATACGCGGACCACCGCGGTAGGCAGCAGAACCGTCCTCGGTTCTGCGCTCGCAGCGGGGCAAGCCAGCTACAGACTTCCCCTCCCGTAGGGGGCCCCCTGCTGGTAATATGGCTGGCGAGTGCACATCGCCATCCTAGGCAGGGTATACCCTGCAGCCCTACCGTACCTGTAATACGGCGGGTGGTACTCCAGCCGTGGGTACTCGTGGCACGGCGGAGAGTAGCGCTGTGGCACCTCTGAGCCGCGCTGCTCCACGCCAGCGCGCGCAGGAACCGGTGCGCAGAGAGGAGACCCTCTCCCCGTGTCAACCATCGGGCCCCCGCCCGTAGGGGCCCAACTCACACTCGGGCCGGCTGCATGGTAACCCGCAGGTGCGGGGCCCCCCATGGGTCCACGCGCAGGTACCTTGCTCAGCTCCCGGTGTGGGGGTGCGCCTCGTGGAGGACTCCTCCTCCCATCGGACGGGGGGCCTCGCCCTGAGGGGCCCCCGCCCGTAGGGCGCCGCTGTTGTGCCGTCGGAGAGTCCGCTCCCGACCTGTTGGCACACAACATTAAGTGGTGCGGCCCGCCGCATGCACGACAACGCTGGGGCCTGGGACAGTTCCGTTCAAAGTGGTCCCCCAGGCAGCCAAAGCACAGGCTATTGCGCTTCACCATGCGCCGCCTATCAGCAACTGGCAACCCTTGCCAGTCGTGGCACTTCAGCAGAGTATGGCCCGCGTGCCCACACTGCAAACAAGCCGAGTCCTTCCCGGCCGCCGCCAGTGCCGCCAAGCGCGCCGTAGTGCGTCCTCGCAGCGGCTGCGCTGGCTGAGACGCCCTGCGCCCCTGTGAGGCGCCACATCCACACGTCGGCGCCGCTGACTGCCTCAAGTCCGGTTGTGAGGTCTCCACGACCCTGGCCTCATATTCGAGGAACTGAATGAGGTCCACGAATTTAGGCAACGCGTTGACATCGCGCTCCGCAGACTCCCGTTCGAACCTAGAACGCATGTCCGTCGGCAACCTACTTAAAGTAATGTGCACGAGGAGAAAGGACCACTCGTCCACGGGCAGTCCCAACGTCCTCAGTGCATTACAGGCCACTGTAATTGGGGTCAACAACTGCAGCCTCAATTGTGACCGGTTGGTCAGCTTGGGCAAAGCCAATAGCTGACTGACATGCGCATCAGCCAATAGGCGCACGTTCTGGTATCGCGTGTTCAGTAACTCCCACGCAATGCTGTAGTGGTCGTCCTCGACCTTGAGATGTTGGACGAGCGACCTCGCTTCGCCCTCCAGAGTGGACAACAAATATGCCATTTTTTGTCCACGAGACAAGTCTCCTCTAGAGTCCACTAGAGATGTAAACATATTTTTAAATGGAACCCATTCTTCCACAGCGCCTCCAAAATGTGACAGCTGTAGGGTGGGCAGCCTACCTGTGATGCTTACTAAATCCTCCCTGGGTGTAGTAGGTACAACATGACCCTCACGTTGTCTCCTGATGTCCGATGCCCTTTGGACTATGGAGTCACCAATCTCCATGATCTGGGTGAAGTCCTGCTCATAACCTGCCCAGACCTCGTGGGTGGGTGCTGGAGTACTGCCTGACAACGACTTCATGGCCCCTTCCGCCTCAATGAGACGTTGAGACACCTGTTCTGCACGTTCCAATATGGCATCGTCACGATCCCTACGTGACAATAGCCCCTGGGCATTGGTAAACCAACGCAATTCATTGGCCAATGACACCCTCGCCATCGCGTTAGAGTAATTAATATTGACAACAAATATTAATTTAGTGATAGCTCCCCGCTAACAAAATACCAAAACTCAACAATGGCCCAATGTAGATGAAATTATATTAAATAGTACAGTATATATATATAGCAACGGGTACCCTACCACAGATTACTAACATACATCTTTCCAAGATACAAAAGACTAACAATTTTATTAAAGATAAAAGATTAACAAGAGCCGTCTTGTACAAGAACAATATAATTATGAACAAATATCTGTCCTAGATATTACAACAAGACAAGTGTTTTAACAAGAGCCGTCTTGTACAAACCGAACAAATTATAAAGTAATATCTGTCCTAGATATAATAGCAAAAACAATGCATATCAACTTTTACAAAACCATTTGTCACCGATTAACATACAACAATTGTATATGAAAACACATATAACACTTGCAAACAACAATTGCAACTGTTGGTATAGTCGTAAGTATACAAAGTTGATCTACAAATATGCGAAAACAAAGTTAACCTACAAAGTGCGGGTTTGGCCCCAGGGTTATGGGATAAACCACGCTCTGCTACCAGAAAATGTTGGGTATAGGACCCGCTCTGCTACCAGAGACCAAGGAGACAGGGCCGCCTGCCTCCTGGTCCCAAATTAAATACTAATAAACACTAAAACACAAGTAAAACACTTACAGAATGTCCAATATTTCGTCGACGGTCCTCGTCGAATAGGCAGCCGGCGCCTCCCGGGATGCCTGCACCGGATCGCTAATGGGAGCCCTAGTCTTCCCCAGACTACCCCAAGAGCGCTCTTCCCCAGAAAACTGCGTCTCAGTGCAGGTTCTTGGTACCACGACCTCGCGGTCTCAAGGGAGAACTGTTCGTCTCACTTTCACGAGGGGAATCCTTTCCCCTCACCACAAATCGTCAGGAATGACTCGGGAACCTTCCCTCCTTTCTTGAAGTTCACTCCACGCGAAGATATAAAGCCGGCAATCCAATTGCTTTACAATTTAGATAAGTATAATTTGCTCAACCACGAGCCAACCAAGCAAGAAAATTTTCAAGTGCAATAACCTCAAAAGTAAGTGTCATCTGTCACAGACAATGTTGCTACTTTATTCCGAACATTAAATTATTGGGTTTTCACGCTGTACCAATAACCTTTTGGCCTTCGTAAAAGAATGTCTATTCTGTTTGTCACGTTTGGTTTTAAGTATTACCCAACAATCAAGACAAATAACTCCATTCTTAAAGAACTTACTCGTAGCATCAAGCAGCGTCTATCGACTCTAGTAAAAGATCGAATCCTGCGTTTCTTTGGCCATGCATCCCGACGTGACAACAACTCCATCTAGCATATCGTGGTACAGGGAAAGGTGGAGGGCACCAGAGCACGCGGTAGAGCACCAATGCGATGGACCGACCCATTTAAGGCCACTGTGGGCATGCCGCTGCACGAATATACGCACCAGAAGAGCATCTAACCGAAAGGAATGGCGAGACATCGTGAGGCACGCAACAGCAGCCCACAATAAAGCCTCTTGGCTCAAGGGGACCACGACCGCTCTGTCAAGAGTGTACCGACCAAGAAGAAGAACAATCAAGAAGCGCAAATATAAAAAAAAACGGACAAGTGCGAGTCGGACTCGCCCACCGAGGGTTCCGTACAAATTTGCTCACAGTTTTTTCCGAGCTTTTCCCGAAGTTCAAAGACAATATTTTTTTATGGCTCAGTTACAAAAGGTATAGTTTTTAGATGTTTCTTGTACTTGTAGTATAAGACGATATTACTTGTCAAATTTCATAGTTCTAGGTCAACGGAAAGTACCTTATAAATTTTGATTCCCTTGAGTGTCGAAAAATACGTTTTTTGCTGTAAAAACGGCCGTTTCTTTTTTTAACGTTAACTTTTAAGTTTGATATTTTCACAGCTTCAAGGGTCTGTAGAACTGAGTATATGTTTTTAATTCAACTCGATACCTCCCACTTCCCACGCGTTCTCGAGCTCGCCACGACCGGCGCAGCGTCGTCGCGGCGTCATCGCGGCGTGCGATCCGCGTTTTAGTCACTCAGTAGCAAAATGGATTGATCTGACGAGGAAATACTACTGCTGGCTTTTTTACTTCGAAGACGCAGGAAACGAAAGCAGATACAAGTCAACGAGGAATCTGGAAGGATTTATTATCACGGCGTGCTCGGCGCGCAATTGATGCGCAATCGCCTCGTGTTCAAATCGCTTTGCTAGTGTTATAGGGCTGGAATAGCTACAAACAACCCCCGATGTGGCAATTCCGAAGTTTGGCGAGGAGCATTATTTGCATAGTCTGTCTGTTCATAATTGGGTATTTGACAAAATATCAAATGAGTTTCTTTTAAAACGGAATTTTGTATGAAAATACTTGCTTATGACGTCACATTTCAGAGCACTCTTTTTATGTTTAATCTATTTTAAAATTGTAATAACTAGTAATTGACTAAAAGAGATACATTTTCCGAGATATTTTGTCATGTTTGTTTTAATCGAGCATATGAAATAATTTATTGTTGATCGTGTCAAATACCGTATTAAGCCTGTAAGTCTATAAAAGTACGAAGCTCTAGAAGTAGCTGGATTAGTTTTAAACCTATCCATCCATGTTACTACTATACTGCCATGTTTCTTTATCGTGGGTACCGGACGTTAATAGCTTTCCCTGTGAAATTAAATTATTCAAACAGTGTTATTGACAGCTCAATGTACTACGTTAACCCTTTCCCGGGATTTTCGATATTATAAATAACTTCTTAAGGCAAAGCTGCTATGCGCCGTTACGAAACTATTCCCCTGTTTCTTTTACACTAACAATATGTTAATCTACTCTTAACAACTGTCAGTTTGCCAAAGTGCATACAAAAAAAAACAAGTGACAGCTGGTAACAGACGATTAACGGAAAAGCAAAATGCCGGATGCCAGCTGTTATATTGTTATAAAAAATTAAAAACATAAAATCTGACTGCTAAAAGTATTAAAGAAGACCTAGAAGAGTCTCCTCCGGTTTCTCGTACACTAAAAAGCTGTTAATCTACTGTTAACAGCTGTCAGTAGTTTTTCTTGTATGCACTTGGGGTCAGTCTGTTTTGTTGCATCAGCACCGAATGATCCCGATTATCTTAACACCTTTAAGGACTTAAAGATGTTTATAATTATAGCACGATACATCTTACTACATCTTTCCGATCTTCTCCTGAATCGTCAGGAGACCACACACGACTTTCTTTCGATCCCTAACTTTGAGGGATCATTCTACTCGTCAATATAAACAACTTTTACTATGGGGCCAAACAAATCAGAGCAAAAAACAAATCAACTGTGTCATACATTTGGTGCAGTACTGCTTCTATCTTATGTATGGAATCGCTCATTTATTTTTTGCTCTGATTTGTTTGGCCCCACAATCAAAGTTGTTTATATTTATGAGTAAATCCCCTTTAAACTAAAATACATTATAGCTGCCGTGTATAAAGCGCTTTAATAAATCAAATGAGGTCCCGCCAGATGAGGTTGAAATATCAACAGACTAGTCTACGTTCTTGTATCCCAAAAAACTTTGGGTTGTCTATAGAGTCATAGATGACAAGAACTCAATCTGCAGGTTTGCTAAAGGTCATTCGAATGGGGGCGTGGTGGCCGAGTCACCTATCTCCCTCTAAAATGGTTGAGACTGGTGATGGCTGACCCCTGCGTTATGCTCGTGAACGGGTGCTGTTTGTTTGTCTGGCCGCAGCATTAATGTTTTTCCTACTTTTGTAAGAAGTGTTATTTTGGCTTTTAAAGATATCGTCGGCTATCACGGAATCATATCATATAGGCTTTGATGTATAAGTTTAAGATGATTTTAGAAAAGATGGTCAGAGTGGATTTTTTTTTTCCGCTGCCTTTTTCTCCACTACAAATACGGCCCGAAGGCAGCGGCTAACATAGTAACAAGTACATAGACATTCAGCAAACATAATGTAAAGTCTTTACGTTGAAATAAATTATTATTATTATTAATTCTTTATTGCACAAAGACAGTGTACAAAAAGTGGACTTAATGCTAATGGCATTTTCTACCAGTCAACCTGCAGGAGGTACAGGAGAGGCAAAAATTGAGGTAGGCGTGCAAAAAGAAAGTGATAAAGAAAAAAATATGGCAAGTGATGGCAAAAAAAAAATACACACTAATACTTGCTATTATATATGCATACTAATAATTACGGTGATATATACCATATAATAAGATAAGGTATATTGATATATATGTATATTATATATTATACATATTTATAACAATACATTTTTAAAGATAGACAAAATAAAATGGATGTTTACTCTAATGCAAATTAGAAAAAAAAGCAAAACAAAAGAAAGAAAGGAAACGGAAATACTTTCACTGAAAAATAAATTATTTATTGGTCTGAAAGGACAGTCAGTTCTTAATGGCACTAAGGTAGTGTTCACGGACAAGATATTTAAAGGAGGGACGTGAATTCGCTTTCCTGATATTTTCCGGCAGAGTGTTCCAGAGCCGCACAGCAGTTACGACAAAAGAATTTGCCGCAAAACCTGTACGATGGATGGGGATGGAAAGAAGAAGATTATCAGATGATCTAAGATTCTTTGTACTGTTGGAGGAGAGGAATTGAAACATACACTTAAGGTACGAAGGGGCATTTTGTTCGTGGAAGATGGCAAAGAGAATGGACAGAATTCGGACGTTCCGCCTTTCGCGGATTGGAAGCACGATTATTGATTTCTTGATTTCATTATAAGTACACACCGTCCAAATTCCACTAGAATAGGATCCAATCAAAGCAGAGGGTTAAAAAACTTTCTTAGCCGCAATCTACACAATCATTGTAAGTAAATACCCTCCAAATTCCACTAGAATAGGATCTAATCAAAGACGAGGGTTAAAAAAACTTTCTTAGCCGCAATCGTCCCGAAATTGGGTCACCAGACCGTTAATTAGGCCAGCGGTTACCGATGACAAGCTTAGTTCTCGCGAATGCCCTCAAAACAGATGCCCCCACAGGGATTTCACCAGTTTTGAAGACCCGAAAGCAAACGAAACAGAAGACAGAACTGAGGCCTAATTATTGTTATTTTTTTTTTAATGTATTTAATTAATAAAGACCTTTATATTTTTTTTTACAATTTTCGCCAAACTGCGGTGCAGTTTATTGGCGTTGCGCTAATAATTTATGGTTTGCAATCAGTCTTTTACAGCTCTTAATATGCGCGATTTGTTGCGTCCTTCCAAGGATTCCTAAGGTCTAGCTGAGAAATTCCATACTGATTGCTATCGCAAACGTCATGATTCTGAAAGGATTTGGTATTATTAGGCCTCTGACCGACACCTGGCCACAGAAGACAGAACCCTTGGTATATTGAACAAAGGGAATACATAAAGTATGCTGAGTTGGAGCCCCTTTTTTGTTGTCACAGAACCACCTGAGGCGTTTGGAGCTCACAGAACAAATAGGCACTGTCTGAAAATCAGCGCTGTAGGCTAATACCCTCAGCAAGGGCTGAGCCAGCTGCCTTTTGTAGCAACAGAGACACACCGCGTCTAATGTTTGTAAAGCTTGTTTTATTGTATATTCTATTTTGTAGTGTTCTATGTTGTTTGTTTGTCTTAAGGTGTAATAAGTGTATTTCTTTTTCTTCTTCTTCTTCCTCTGTATGAGATAAGCCATCCTGGCGAAATAAATTTAACGTTTAAGGTGTCTAATCGCGATAGCTTATTAGTTGAAGTTAATTTATGAAGGTGAAAAAATATAATAATGAAAGGGTTACCTAATTAAAGGATATACTTTGTGATGCTGACTATACTTAAATCCGAATTACTGGCAACTTTAATATGGAATAGCTGATATTTTTTTCGACATTTCGATGTTTCCACTAAGAAAAAGTTGATTTTATATACCCTGTATAATCATACCAAGATTGACACTTTTGTCTGTTACGATTTTTCGTATTTAGTACTATCAAGTACAACCAAGATTTCTTTCTTTAGCCTACGCCTATTTGCCAGGAAAAGCCATTCCATACTATTTCATAATTAGCTATTACCTAGGATGACTAGCATTCATCTTGCTATTACTATTATGAAATGGTTATTATGGAATCTTCGCAATAATTACTAATCCAGCAGTCTGGATCAGATAAAAAAATACTGATGCATAAGTCTTGATCAGATCAGAAAGATTTAATTCCCACAAATAACTGATCCATCAGTCTAGATCAGTTATCATATATAAGCAGCCTATATACGTTTCACTTTAGGGCACAGGCCTTCGCTCAGAGAGAGAGTATGGGCTTAATCACCGCGCGAGCCCACCGCGGATTGGCTATTTCAAGCGCTGAGTTATGTGAATAGCTCAGACACTCAGGTTTCCTCACGATGTTTTCCTTCACAGTTAGCGAGTGGTATTGCTACTATAACTTCACAAATGTACATAACTTATAAAACAAAGTCATGCCCGCACTGGGAATCGAACCTGGGTCTCTCGCTTCCGAGTCCAATGTTCTACCCACTAGGCTATCACCGCTTCCGCTAGATCAGTTAAATGTGAGAATTAACACTTTCTTTGTACTACGCGTCTTGCCAGCGACTACCATTTCATAATAATTATTATTTCAAAATAAGCAGGATTAGTACTCACGGAACCAGACCATCCAGACTCATCCGTCCAACTTTGAGTTCACAATTCGTTAATTGATGATGGATTAGTTATTCTGTTACAATTCTTATTTGTGTCCAACGAGAGGAAAAATACTTTGGCCCCTTTACGATGTTGGTGCTATGGTATAATACTACCCCCAATGGAATTGCATTCAGCGTGGACTTCTGGCCGGTGAATTAAATAAATAAATAACTTCCACACAACACAATCACTTTTACTGGTCCCAAACTAAGATAACCTGTGCTATGGTAACCAGGAAACATGGAAATACACCCAGACTGAGGCCTTTTGTGCAAATCAAGTTCGGAGGCCTCCAGTGGGAATCGAACCAATGACCTCTCTACCTCCAATCGTTGCAACCGATGATTCAAAAACGTATTGCTAGTTTTAAAATTGTTTTTTTTTCAAACTACCACCATATGTTTTTGAATCATCGGTTGCAACGATTGGAGGTAGAAAGGTCATTGGTTCGATTCCCGCTGGAGGCCTCCGAACTTGTCTCATCTAAATTTCTATATGATGGAGATCTGTAAACCGACATAAGGGATGAAACATTTGGAAAATCTATTATAACACATTCAGCGTCATCAATGTTTGGTTCTTTCAGTGTCATATTCCATTTATCCTTATCCTTAGTGTATATACAACTATACAACCAGCCTTGTTACTTTTTAGTGTAAAATATATCATAGCCTGGAAGAAGTCTTATTACGCTTGTTTCCAGCCAGCACAGCATTCTGTCAGCACAATGGCGTCAAAAGTAATACCACTATTATCTAGTTGTTGCAATGAGATGAGACCGACGACCGTCGGTAAAAGGTGCATTGGATTTTCAGATTCTTGCTTTGGTATTCTAACAATTTCCAACTCGATTTTCGCGATTTTCCTGCTCTTGCGAATAGACACTGTTCTGTAACTGATATACCTGAGCTTTTAGATAAGCGATTTCCGACTCGCGAATAAACTCCCCTTTCGAAATCCTCCATTCTGGGCAGGCATATAGTAACCGAGTTGAGTTGTTCTTTGAATCCTAACATATGGTTTCTGAGTTTCCGTATTTCAGATGCGAACACGGAGAGCTCGGACTGGTCTTCGTTGAGTTCCAGCGTTTTCGGGTGGCAGCTGCCTCTGGTTAAATTGAGATTATTTATTTAAGGTGCCATTAAGTTCTCAGCCGGAACACCGATGCCTTGTGACCGCACAGGTGTTAAATCACTTTTAGGTATTTTCATTACGCATTTGGGCCAATTTTTTATATTCACTTGTTAACTGCCCAAAAGCTATGAGGCTAACGTTAAGACAAGGTAAATCATGTCTGCGACCAAGATTTGCATTTTAACAGCTTTTGGGAGAGTGTGGGTGGGTTGCATGCTCTACACTTGTTCGCCATTATAGCAGATGGTAAACAAAAACGTAAATTTTCGTTGCAGCTTAGCTTATCTCGAACACTGAACCTCTTGTTTCTAAGACTACTGTCATATATTTATGTAGTTACCCGTTGCGCCACGGTGTTCTTGAACTAGAAAGCGAAATTTGTGTTCGCAATCAGATTAGTCCAGTCATTATATCCAAAAAACCGACCCTACCCGTGAATAATCAGTTCTTGGATATTTTTTTCGTAGGTTCCTCGGGGAGGTCACTGGGGGTGTAAATTCAAAAAGTAGACTGAATCAGGCTCCTGTGTATATTCGAAAAACGGTTTTTCTTGAATAACTCGGCCATTTTTGATTTTACAGTAAAACCGTGAGAACAAAAAATGTAGGAAATTGGATTTTCTACAACTTTGGTTCTCACAATTTTTCTTCTAGGATCGATATTTTGGAAATTAAACCTGAAAAACGCGACAAATTCAAAATATTAACATTTTCATCGGTAATTCAGTTTTCGCCCTTTTTTATTAACTCTGACTGGAATGTACCCTCAACGCAGCATTGGGAATTTAAAAACGAAACGCATTCAAAAACTCTGATACAAATTGAACAAATATATTTAAAATTATTTTCTTTTTACTTTCCTGCAACTTCCACTTTTAGGGAAAGATTTTTTTTCCGTAACATAACATAACATAAACTCACGCCTGTATCCCAGAGGGGTAGGCAGAGACCAGGGAGTGCCACTTGCTACGATCCTGACAGATCACTTTCGCTTCCTCAACATTCATTAGTCGTTGCATGCACGCACGCCGGTTTCGGGTACTTTTTATCTTGCCCTTTGTTAATACATCCTCTATTTGGTCGAAGTATGTCCGTCTGGGTCGTCCCTTACCGGCCCTTCCATCCACATTCGCTACGTAACATTTTTCCGTAATGAATATAAAATGGTGAGAAGAAATGAATAGGGCCTCTATTAATTTAATTAAGAACGAATTGTTAATTTATTTTAATATGGATCTAAATTGGACAGATTCCCATAAATATCTTAAAAATAATAAGACTGTTAACCAAAGCAAAGGGCCGGTTTCTGAATTGTGAAATTCACTAAGTAAATACTTAAGTAACGTTCTGTCTCGATCTTTTCTGAGAACTTTGAAGAGACAGCACTACAGTTAACTATTTACTTAGCGAAATTCTCAATTGAAAGAAATCTCAGAAATTGGCCCTAAGACTTATATAACAAATACACAGGGAAAAATAAATAATTACTAAAAATAAGTGTGCACTATTTTGTTTCTTGAATTTCCCAATACCACCTGCCAAAAAGTCTGCACTACCTATTGAAAAGGTCACGTATTTGATAAGTTCTGTTTCACGTATTCTTAATTAATTAATAATTTGAGATAGTTCTTTAGTGTGTCACTGTAGATAGATAGATAGATAGAATATTCTTTATTGTATGTACACCAGGAATTACATATGAGAATTTAACAATAACAATAACTGTAATTCACAATGGAAATATACTGTGTTTGTTTGTTGTTTTACGATCTGTGTGTTTTGTCTTTGAAATAAAAAAAAACAATCTATTCTATTCTAAATCGACGCGTTCATGCAGATGTCATTGTACTACAACGCATTAACAGAATCTAGGGTCTGGTCAGGTCAAGTGAAGATTATTTATTTATTTTACCCTTTTCCACCAGGCAAGATTCATCGGAGCCGGAGCCGGCCTCCTGGTGCTTCTGGCGCCGGCGGCGGCTGGTCGTGGCGTTCCTGGCCTTCTTCGGGTTCTTCAATGTATATGCGCTGAGGGTCAACCTGTCCGTCGCGGTGGTGGCCATGACTGAGCCCATCGCGACCAAGCTCGAGAATGGGACCGTGGTTAATGTGAGTGGATTATAATCAGGGTGTACAAACTGAAATCTGGATGTTTTGAGAGCCGCGGTTATCTTATTAGTAATTAAAAAGGCCATCTATCTTGACTGTTAATTTAAAGTAGGACGTAAGATAAAATAAAAAAATGATTTGATAAATCTTGATTCGAAAAATTTGCGAATTAGTATGGCCTCTCCGTCTATCAGAACCAGGATGTTTTTTCTTGATCAGGGGCCTAATGATGCGCACCAAATCCTGAGCGATTCCAATCGTCTAACTGTCAAATTCTATACTAATTTGACAGTTAGACGATTGGAATCGCTCAGGATTTGGTGCGCGTAATATGGGGCAGAACACACGCGGGCCGCGGCGCACCGCTCTGGCTGACTACTAATGGTTCTCACAGATTCGAGTTTGAGTCGTTTTTTTGACTCTGAATTAAATCCTCAAATTAATACGGCAAATACAGCTACCGAAACAATAACAAAACAGCGTAAAAATTAGTGGAGGAAAGTACTAGCTATAGATAAAATAAAAAAGTTTCACAATCTCGTTCCTACTTCCATTTTCTATTACAGAACAGAACAGTTCTCTACTAAACAAAGCAACGGAGTACAGACTAAATAGTATTTTTTTGTGACTCGCGGTGCTCATACATAGTAATATATTAAACGGGTCTAACTGCGATTATTTATTAGGTAAAATGTAAATACTTTTGATTCCCGACATACATTTTACGTACATAATAAATAATCGCGGTTAGACCCGTTTAATATATCGCACCCTTAATCCAATACTGGCACTAAGCGTAAAATGTAAATTGTGCAGGAGAAGCTATGAAAGATTTTCAATGTGTAGAAATGTATATAGTTCTGTATTATGCTTCGTTTTCCATATACAGTTTTAAATAGGAATTTAAGTGAACTAGTCAGCGCTTAGCAGTCAGCGTTACTTTGTAATATTTGCAATAGATGGCATTAAAACCAGAAATTTAGAGATTTTTGTTTAGTGACGGTATTGGATTAAGGGTGCGATATTACTATACAGACTAAATAGATAGGTACAACGGATCGATGAGGTTTGGTTGTGTATGTAAAGAGTTTGAATAATGTTTTTAGGGTTTCGTACCCGAAGGGTGCCAAACGGGACCCTATTACTGAGACTTCACTGTCCGTCTGTCTGTCTGTCTGTCCGTCTGTCCGTCTGTCCGTAACCAGGCTCTATCTCATGAACCGGGATAGCAAGGCAGTTAAAATTTTCACAGATGAAGTATTTCTGTTGCCGCTATAACAACAAATACTAAAAAAAGAATAAAATTAATATTTAAGGGGGGGCTCCCATACAATAAATGTAATTTTTTTGCCGTTTTTTGCTCGATATTAATAACGGCAACAGGTAGACGCTTGAAATATTACAGAATAATTTAGTTATATTTCGCTCCAAAAATAAATAATTTAATTAAAACAAAATAATATTTAAGGGGGGCTCCCATACAACAAATGATTTTTTGCCGTTTTTTCTCGATCTTTGTGTCTAACGTTGTATAGATAATGGTACGGAACCCTTCGTGCGCGAGTCCGACTCGCACTTGGCCGGTTTTTTTTTGTGTGCTTTTTCAGGTTTTCTGTTCCAATATTTTTTACTGTTGTACGTCAATGTAGGTACGTAACCTACCTGTCCGTGTGGCGCCGGATTAAGAATAGCGTCACTCCATTTCCTTCCGTGGATGTCGTAGAAGGTGACTCAGGAAATCAATTATCAGGAGACGGGCAGCAGCGTCTTCCTGAGATTCCAACCGCATACTGCGATCGCCAACCCGCCTGCCAAGCGTAGCGATTATGGCAAAACCCCTCTTGGTTTTTTTTTTTTTTAATAGGAGGAGGGGAATACTCATGTATACCGCCGTGCCCTAATACACGGCGGTATGCCCGACTCTACTGGGAATTTCTCCCAGCAGCCTACGGACTAAACCCCTCCCCCTTTTAGCGGGTCCGCCACCATTTATTACGTGGCGACCTTTGTTACAATGGTAAAATTTAAAGTAAGTTATATAGTAAAAGATTTCCTTACTGCTAGAGTTAAAATTGAAACTATACAATGATAATATGTCTTAGATTAAACGATAAAATTATAAAAATTCTGAGTATAAAATTAAAATTATATAATAAAATGTCTGTGATAAAATTGTAAAAATAAAATAATACAATTAGTCACTAATAAAACAATACATGTCAAGATATAAAGGTAAAATCTATTTCTTTTAATATAAGTCTGAATATACCCCGACGCCTTGTCTCTGACTACTCCTAAGAGTAGTGACAAACAAGGCGCCGGGGCCAAAAATAAAAATTAAAACATAATGTTACCTAGTTGAGTATAAGGCAAAGGTCGACTATTAAATAAAAGTATTAATAGTAAAAGTATTATACGTTTCGATTTTTCATTTTCTCATCATTCATTTTTTTTTTTTTTTTACATTTCAAAAATATATACCCCGACGCCTTGTCTCTGACTACTCCTAAGAGTAGTGACAAGCAAGGCGTCGGGGTTAAACATAAAACTTAAAAACTTAAAAAGTTATTAAAATGTCCAAGTTTAAAATGTCAACATATAAGACGAAATTATGCTAAGGTAAAAGTGAAAGACTGCATTGGGAGACCACTTTAGTTCCGGCCCCCATTTGCTCTAGAGGCCGCGCGCGTCACCCCCAGGGCGAAGGGCAGGAAGACCTCTCGACTTTTGGAGTCGGCCATAAAGGCGGCGAATGCCTCGCACCTCACCGCCGCTCCCAGGAGTATCTCGCAATCGGCCCGAGCAGCTCCAAAACGGGGGCACTCCTCCAGCAGGTGCTCTAGCGTTTCGGGAGTCTCGTCATCACAAATGCAGGACGGACTCCCCGCGAGCTTGAACCTGTGGTACGCTCGAAAGCCGCCGTGCCCCGTCAGGAGCTGCGCCTTGGCATTGCACATAGTGAATTTGCCAAGGACTTTGTGGGCCGATGCGACGTCCGGGAAGAACAGCGAGGTGACGCGGCCTGTGGCAGACTCGCTGTAGCGGGTCTGCCACTTTGCCATTGTCTCCCGTCTCACCTGCAACTTTGCGTGCGAGACGGGATACAGGTCATAGGCTGCCGCGTCTTTGCGAGACAACGCCGCCCTCTTGGCCAACTCGTCTGCACGCTCGTTGCCGGGGATCCCGACGTGGGCCTTGATCCAGAAAAACCGGATCAGGCCCCCGTTATCTTGTATGTCCCCCAGCTGGCCGTGAAAATTCACGGCCAGCTGGTGTGTGGGCGAGGGGTTCCTGAGCAACTCCAGAGCAGATCTGGAGTCGCTCAGGACGCTCGCCCTGATGGGACCGGGACCCCCGGCCACGAGGTCGAGAGCCTTGGAGATCGCCACCATCTCCGCTTGGAAGACGGAGGCGAATCCCTCCAGCCTGAACCCCCTGGTGCGGACCTCAACGCCATCCCTCCACAGGGTGACCGCACCCCCTACTTTGCCCTCGATCTTGCTGCCGTCCGTATAGGCCTGGGCCCAATCGTCGGGCACCTTGCTGAGCTCCCCCACGCTGGCCACCTCCTCGAACTCAACTGGAGTACGTAGAGCGAGGTGTGCCAGCGTGAACGGGCTGCAGCGGCGCTCGACCTCCCGGCCCGGCAGCGGGGCGAAGGGCCTCCCCCTCTTCAACTCGTAAAGCTGAAGGGCCTCCTCGGCCCTAAGGTCGAGGGGGAGGATCCTCGCCAAGAGAACGGCAGCTGTGTAGGAGGTGGTGCGATGGGCCTTGGCGATGCGGATCGCAAAGGGCCTGGTCACCCTGTCGAGTAAGGCCCTGACCCCCGCTCGCTGCGCGACAGGCGCCCAGACGTTGGCCGCATAGAGGATGGTAGGTTCGATGACGGTAGTGTAGTGTATAACCCCTCTTGGTTATGAAGACCACGAAGGAAGCCTATGTCCTGGGCCCCGATTCTGTTAGTGCATTGTAGTATAATGACAGGTACGCTGTCGGGTCACGTGACGTGTTTTTTCGTACCATTGACGCCTAGATGGTTTGATAGGTGTGCCCGCGTAGACTTAAAGCAGCCATGAAATGAAATCGCCGTGTTCATGCAGTTGTCATGTTACTACAATGCATTAAGAGAATCTAGGCCCTGCAGTGGGCGTCAAATGGCTGATGATGATGAACCTACCTGTGACCAAATTGATTTCGACATTATTCGTATATAAAAGTAATTAATATGGTGCTCCGCTCGCTCCGCGAGTTGATTTCACAAGCAACCTAGCATAACCTAACTGCAGGTTTTGGGACGAAGTTTTTTTTATGGACAAGACAGAAATAATGTAAAGGTTTTTAAATGTTAACAAATTAAAAAAAAAGATAATGTCATACTCCCATGTAGCACGCACATCTAACCACGTTGGCGGCTCTGACCTCTACCTCAGTGTCTCAAGACAAAGGTGTATAACCAATGTGTGTTGCCAGTGATGACTTACGGATGAGAGACCTGGCCGCTGACTATGGGCCTCAAAGAAGGCTCAAGGTCGCCCAACGAGCAATGGAGAGAGTTATGTTAGGAGTTTCACTGCGTGATCGAATCAGGAATGAGGAGATCCGCAGCAGAACCCGAGTTCCTGATGTAGCTCAAAGAAATGTTCAGTTGAATTGGCAGTGGGCGGGGCACATAGCTCGGAGAACTGTGGCCTAGTTACGCGCACCAAATTCGGAGCGAATCCAATCGCCTAACTGTCACATTCCATACTAATTGACCAGTTAGACCATTGGAATCGTTCAGGAGTTAGTGCCCGTAATATAGGGGCAGATGGCCGTTGGGACGAAACAGGTCTGACCTGGCGACCGCGGACCGGACAACGCAGCGTGGGCAGGTCTCCCACCAGATGGTCTGACGACCCTGGTTACGGTGGCGAGGAGTCGATGGATGCGGGCGGCACAAGACCGGGAAGCTTGGAAAACCGTGAGGGAGGCCTATGTCCTGTAGTGGGCGTCAAACGGCTGATGATGATGATGATGATAGTTTTTTCAGATTTTAAACACAAACGATTAGAGAGTAATATGTATTTTAAAACACATGATCTAGGATTAGTGTCGGAGAACCCAGCCTTAACTGCTAACTAAGCAGGTAACAGATTGTTAGTAGAGGTACGGTTCTTGGGTACGGTAAATCGGAGATTAATAATTTACTTAACTTTCGGCGTAAAAACACGATTTATGAACTCGAGATCGTAAAAACCGATACGACCTTGTGTAAGTTTGGGCAGAATTCCCCACCGGGGCCCTGTTACACAGCCGCCGACCCATGGGCGATAATAACTGACCTTATTCCAATAGGGATTAGAAAGTACACGAGTTCGCCGTAAGTATTGCCAACACGCTCACAGTTAACTTCATTCAGGGTTTTGTCTACATGTTAACAAACAGATCTATAAATACGGGCAGCAATAATGTCTATCAAGTGGTTTGATCGTCAAAGGTTGTCTGGAAGAGGGCGCTCTAAGCGATAAGACCGCCAATTGTATACCACTACTTAGATATAAGACATTATTTGTAATTCTTTCGCCTGGTTCTGCAATAAAGTGTTCTCTATCTATCTATCTATCCATACATATAATAAATCTGTAAAATGTCTCTGTCTGACATATAACTATGTATGTCTCACTCTGATGCATGCACGCATCACGCAAAAACCACTGAAGGAAATTGAACAAAACTTACCATGATTATAGCTTAGATTCCCGTGTAACATATAGGCAAAATTCAATTATATAGGCTATATATAACATCACGCATAAGTCTACAGGGGGCGAGAAAAACACTACAAATATCTTCATTAACTGGTTAACTGTATTCGACAATATAGAAAAACCAATACTCGATTATCTCTGAGCTTTCAGGGCCGAATTTCGTAACACTGTAATTTGTAGTTTATTATGTCAATTCGAGGTACATTGCGTAGCAGATTTATTTTATTAATCTGTTTATCAATCGGCCTTACAATGGACATCAAATTGTCATAGTAAACATAAATTTTAGTTTCATGAGGCAGGCCTAATTCTTGGGCAGGCCCTAGGTAGTAGCCGAGTCAGTCGGTTGCTATGGCAACCTCTCACTGACGAGCGAGGCGATGTAGTTTCTTTTTAAGTATGTCTGTTAATTATCTTGATAACATGCGATACGCGAATCAGTATAACTTTTAAAATTAGTAAGCATAGAACATATTTAATAAGATAAAAGAACTGAATGAACTATGAAATTTTGTATTTAAAATAAATGTATGTTTGGTAGGTCTGAGAATAGATCGTAGGCTGATTAATATGGCGAAACAACGTTTGCCGGGTCAGCTTGTTACAAATATTACAAGCAGAATCGTTCGTGCTGAGGTCACCAAAACCATGGCACCAAGTCATACATTCATGTCATTAATTCAAGAAATATCTGAAGGTGGGAATGTGCCACTTGCTACGATCCTGACAGATCACTTTCGCTTCCTCAACATTCATTAGTCGTTGCATGCACGCACGCCGGGATACAGGCGTGAGTTTATGTTATGTTATCTGAAGGATCACGGGCATCAGAAAAAAAGATGCGTTGGTTTTGATGAGATATTTATAATTTACGGACAATAATATACAGTAACAGAAAATATAAAACAGTAATATACAAAACACACAGGACACCATAGAGGGAGAGCATAGATTAGGTTGCGTTTACAAACTCTAGTAATATCGATGCCTCTTATAGACTTCTGGAGTTTCATAATCTATATTTCAATATCTTTGTGGTTTCACCCAGATATAAGCTGAACGAAATTAAATAGGTATATTGGATCTCCCTTCTAGGGGTTTCAGCGAAGTTCTCTTTGACACTTCTAACTACGTAATATGTACTTTACAAATTAAAAATTACTTAGATGACAATGATTGTCTAGAATTAAAGGCAGTTCAATGCATGATATCTGAAGACTGAGAGAAAATACCATGAGTTCTAGGTTTTAGAATAATTATGTAAACTCTGTTAATTAAGGACTTTGAAAAGACTAAGTTTGGAGATTTTTTGTCCATATCTAGATTTGGAAGTGAATACTTAGTTTAACTTGTAACGTTCATTGAGTGGCGGTTTCTGTGCTATTTTGAATAAAAACTTTTGAATTTTGAATTTTATTGTACAATCTTGCTGCAGATTACTAAACCTAGGTAGCCTAGTTTTTGACCCAAATATTTTACAAACAGTAAATGCTAAGTATCTCGTCCTATATTTTTTTAGTAGAGAAAGTCTGGTTATCGCCCTAAAGGGACGGGGGCGGCGGGCTCGATGGGGTGCCAGATTTTCCTTTTGTAGTTACTGAGCACTGAACCTTCAAAAGATGGGTATCGCAATGATGGAATTTTGTTTGAATGTTATGTTGATAAGCGCACTCTTCTCGGGCGGAGTTCCCGAACCAAGATGCTAATAAATCGTGCTGGCGTAGCAGTTTTATTTATATTTTATTTATTAAAAAAAAGCGGTGGTAGCCTAGTGGGTAGAACATTGGACTCGGAAGCGGGAGACCCAGGTTCGATTCTCAGTGCGGGCATGTACCTATGACTTTGTTTTCTAAGTTATGTACATTTGTGAAGTTATAGTAGCAATTATAATACCACTCGCTAACGGTGAAGGAAAACATCGTGAGGAAACCTGAGTGTCTGAGCTATTCATATACTTCACCGCTTGAAATCGCCAATCCGAGGTGGGCACGCGTGGCGATTAAGCCCATACTCTCTCCCTGCGAGAAGGCCTGTGCCCTACAGTGGGACCTATATAGGCTGCTTGTGCTTATTCAAAAAAATAAAAATCCTTAATGAATCGGTAGACGCAGAGTAGGAAACCCAGCTCACTAGACTGACGAGACGGTCACAATCTAAAGTGGAGTAGTGCAGGCCAGATGAAGGAGGCTAAAGTCAGAGAGGAGTGGTGTGCTTTGGCGTGGGGATATTTAATTTATTTTGGAGCACACCAACAGGCTACGTACATAATCAGCACTACCTGAAGAGGCCTGGGTCCAGCCGTGGATATACATTAGTTGAGCAATATGTACGATAAGGCAAATGAAAAAATTGTTACAAAGAAATTCGCCTGTGTTAAATTCTGTATGAGTACAGTCGACTCTCCGTGTGGCGCCGGATTAAGTATAGCGTCACTGCATTTCCTTCCGTGGCTGTCGTAGAAGGCGACTAAGGAAATAAATTACCAGGAGACGGGCAGCAGCGTCTTCCTGAGAGTCCAACCGCATACAGTGATCGTCAATCCGCCTGCCAAGCGTGGCGATTATGGCTAAACCATTCATGGTTAGAAAACCATGAGGGTAGCCTATGTCCTGCAGTGGGCGTCAAATGGCTGATGATGATGATGATGACAGCCGACAGCACATCAAGCTTTAAACACGTGTACTCTACTCAGTTCCGTTAAGGGTGTCTTTGCAACTGAAATGTGAAGGTTGACCTGCTGTCGACTGTACCTACAGATTGGCTTTGTGGGCTGGGTCTCTGACCTTTGCGTAATCTATTCTGTTGTACTGTCTATGGTCAGCAATTACCGTAAAAGAAAATCTCCCTGCATTAGGGTTAGATAGTAGTGGCTCTATGACCCTATATGTATGCGTAAATCGGAGCGTTTGATGTGTTTTCCAATATAACATGTTCTTTGTTACATTGAGACTTTGTTTAGCTTCTATGGGTACCGTCAGAAAAATCTGTGGGTACTTTTGTTGATTCATAATATTTTATTGATAAATATAATCTCACTTATTCGGTGCGACGTAAGTGATACTTTGGGGTACGCTCGACTATCGCTGAAGGATATTTTAAGGAAACCATGTATGCGTTGTAAAATATTTCTAGATTATAAATTGGAAAGGCTTTGTTCCGGACAAAGGTCTAGACAAACTTGCATGACGTAGTGGGTAAACATAATATGGCGCCAAGTAATTTGTGTATATTATAGGGCTCCGTCCCTGAAGGGTGTAAACGTAATATAAATTATGTATAGCCAATTCTCAACAAATAATATAAAATACAAAAAGTAAATAATACCGATATACCTACCGATACAAGTAAACAGATAAAATAACAATTGAGTCGACCGGTGCCGGCCATAACATTATTTATTTATTTATTAGTATCACCACTTAACATCTATCATTACAGGTGTAGTAAAATATTCTATATAATATAGATAGAATATTCTTTGTTGTATGTACACTAGGGATTAAGATGCAAATATATTTTTAGTTCTACAGAGTGGCGGCAAATTCGATTGACAAATTTTAAGGGGACATTCTAACCAAGATTAAGAAACACTGAAAAAATGAGGCCTCAGTAAAAATGATTGTTAATAACCCAAAATTAACTTACTTAAGGCTAGACAAACAATATTAGGACAAATCGATCGACACAATTGTTCTTTTAATTGTTTACGCATATCCGAGGACAGACTCTAATACATTTAACATATTAGAAAAGATTTTTTTAACGGTATGGAACTTCCTACCACTTTCAATTTCACTTTGGATTTACAGCTTCGGATCTTCATTATCGATAAATAATAAATAATACTGTTTTGCACAATGAAAAGAACATTCTCTCAAAATATTTCGAAATCACCCTGTAGACTGACAATTTTCCATGTTTTTGTGTGTAGAAAAACTTAAAAAACGTATTTTATTTTTAAAAGTTACATTCTACGTATTATCATCGGCATTCTTTTCGTTATTCTGGTATAATTAGGTTAGTTAGGTCAATATATTACTGATATGAATTATCAGTCACCTAAACTCAAACATTTCAGATCCCAGAGTTCGAGTGGAGCTCCCAGACCAAGGGGTGGGTGCTGAGCTCCTTCTTCTATGGCTACCTGATCACGCAGCTACCTGGTGGCTGGCTGGCGACTAAGATCGGAGGTAACAGGTTCGTTCCATTTTATACGCACACCACACGCCCCTACACTACAGAGTTTACTCAGCCATTTGAGATTGTGAGCAAAGGGAAGGTTCCCTTTATAGGTACTCAGACGCGGATTGAAAAACACTTTTTCCATATATTACCTGAACATTATAATTTTTTAGGGTTCCGTGCCCGAAGGGTGCCAAACGGGACCCTATTACTGAGACTTCACTGTCCATCTGTCTGTCTGTCTGTCACCATGATGTATCTCATGAACCGTGATAGCTAGGCAACGAACGTAAATTGTTTGCCGTTTTTTGCTCGATGTTAATAAAGGCAACAGGTAGACGCCTGAAATATTCACAGAATATTTTGTTCTATATTCGCTTCAAAAATAAACAATTAAATTAAAATAAAATAAATATTTAAGGGGGGGTTCCCATTAAACATACGAGATTTTTTGCCGTTCTTTCCCGATCTTGGTTTCTAATGTTGTATAAATAATGGTACGGAACCCTTCTTGCGCGAGCCTGGCTCGCTCTTGGCCGGTTTTTTTTTTAAGTGGCGCTAGTGAACACACTCCTGGAGCACTTTAAAGGTCTAAAAATAATTTCTTTTTGGTTCGTTGTATCCACAAATCGTAGCACGAATTATCGTGGCTGGCACCCAGTATACGCCCCAATGCAGGGCACGGGCCTTCTCATGCGGCAATAAACTCAGCTATCACCACGCGTGCCCACCGCGGATCGGCGATAGCGCTGTGCAAGCGTGTACTATTCACTCAGTTTTTTCTCACGATATTTTCCTTCACAGTAAGCGAGTGTTATTGTTTCTACAAATTCACAATAATAATAGTAACTTTCACACAGTGTATGCGGGGCAACGACGACCTCTTATGTCCTCTCATATCCCGTGCTGTTAAAAAAAACTTCCACACAACACAATCACTTGAAGAAATTGCTTGGAGTAATAAGGCCGCCAATTGTACTGCGATTTATTGAATTTCTGTTAATGTAATCTCTGTGTACAATAAAGAATATTCTATCTATCTATCACTTGTCCTGGTCCCAAACTAGGATACCCTGTGCTATGGTAACCAGGCAAGGACATCACAAACATAGAAATACACCCAGACTGAGTTCATTTGTAGAAATCAATTGTAAATCTGGAATACAATACATTTCGTCTTAAATCTCTAATTAAATGTGACATCCCGCAGGAGTAGGCAGGGACCCGGGTTTGACATTGGCCACGATCCTAACAAATCTCCTCCTGATTTAATCATATCTCAGATGAAATATAGTTTTAACCGACTTCAAAAAAGGAGGAGGTTTCAATTCGACGCGTACATATTTTTTTTGGCTATGTTCCTCCATAACTCCGTCAAATCTCAACCGATTTCGGCAATTCTTTTTTTGTTCGAACAGATATAACGACCCCCATTTGAATTTGGTGAAGATCTGATGAAGACTTTCAGAGATGGAGAAAGGAACTCATCAATGGACAGCAGTAAATAATGCCTAATGGGGCTCATCCTTTAGTAATATCCTTATTTTTCATAAAATAGCGTAACAGTAGTCCCAAGGGGATTTGGTGATGTACTGGTGAAGATTTTCGGAGTTGGAAATTGACAAAGTCAAATATTAATGCAACGAATTAAGCACTTAATGAATTAAGAAAAAGAATTAGGTAGGGTAAATTATGGTAATAAGGGTCTTATTTATTTTTCTCCCGCTCCCCACTAAAAATTGAAAAATTAAAAATTAAAACCGACTACAAATTATACTTCTACAATACCTACATGTACACATACTTCTAATTATTTAAATTATTTCTAACTTTTTAGTGCTGCAGTGTTTCGAAGTCGGTTTTTATTTTTTATTTAAAAATTTTTATGTGTCAGTACTTGGAATGTAAATAAGAAAGTCACACTTTCCGCTATACGTCAGTCACACTCCAAATCCCTTAGTTTATTCAAACAGCGGCATGACGCACTTTATCAATACCATATTATTTACATCCACTCTCCAACGAGTATAAGTATCATTATACCGTTTGTGTAAACG
Source organism: Yponomeuta evonymella (assembly GCA_963969515.1). Taxonomy (NCBI): domain Eukaryota; kingdom Metazoa; phylum Arthropoda; class Insecta; order Lepidoptera; family Yponomeutidae; genus Yponomeuta; species Yponomeuta evonymella. The sequence goes on from OZ018349.1 coordinate 5,992,499, forward strand.
GTAGACGCGTGAAATCCCAGATGGCTGACAAATGATTTTGACTTCGCATGGATCTTTTTAAGGTTTCATTGATGGGAGATGCGGCATGTGACTTTGAATTCTTCGAACTTTATGAAATTAGCAAATAATAGGGGTTAAAGTATGAAATTGCCGTTTTATTGCAATAGGTTCTTTGAATTGACATAGAATCTTCATGGTTTGAGGTTTTCCAATGAAACTTTTTTCAAATGGTTTCTATGATGTTCTTTTTTTTAAAAATGTGAAACATTTGAATATCGACTTTCAATTGTTTTTGTTATTCAATTTAGACAAAAAAGATGGATACTGCGAAAATTCGAGTGATTTTTGAATACGAGTTCCGACGCGGAACTAACGCGGCAGAAACAGCCCGCAATATCAATGCTGCGTTTGGAGAGGGGTCTACTAATGAACGCACCGTGCGATTTTGGTTTAAACGCTTTCTTGATGGAAATTTCGACTTAAAGAACGAGCCACGAGGAAGACCGCCTATACAGGTGAATAACGATGAATTAAGAGAGATAGTGGAAGCCGACCCTAGTCAAACTACCCAGGAATTAGCGGCATGGTTTAACGTTACCTTACCCACAATATTGACTCACTTGCGTCAAATCAATAAAATAAAAAAAATACGAGAAATGGGTATAATCACTCGAATTTTCGCAGTATCCTTCTTTCTTGTCTGAATTGAATAACAAAAACAATTGAAAGTCGATATTCAAATGTTTCACATTTTAAAAAAAAATCATAGAAACCATTTGAAAAAAGTTTCATTCGAAAACCTCAAACCATGAAGATTCTTTGTCAATTCAAAGAACCTATTGCAATAAAACGGCAATTTCATACTTTAACCCCTAATAATTATGATTAAAATAACATTGCTCTTAGGGCGTTTATACACGGGCGGCAGGCACGTTGCGGGCGACAGTGCCAACTGCAGCCGTCTACATCGATGGCAATCGCACATGTCAGCGTCGAATATCCGCATTCGGCGCGTCGACGGCTGCCGTCGACACACGTCGACACACAACGTGCCGCCCGTGTATAAGCGCCCTTGCGTGTAGCGTGCCCACTGCCCATCTTCATCAAACTTATCCCGACTGCGAGGGTTTTTGTTGAAATTATCTGCACTTTAGATTACCTGCGACTTTTCACAAACCGTATCTAACAAATTTTCAGGGTTCCGTACAGCCGATGACAAATCGGGCTCCAACTTTCGCGTCACAAGATGCTCGTAATGCTTTATTATAATAATAATTATTATTAATACGTTTATTGCACGTGAGTAAATATTTCAATGGCAATGCGGCGGACTTTGCTACAAGCATTTTCTGCCAGTCAACCGCAGGAGGTAAATGAGAATAACTGATAGGCATACGGAAAAGTAAAATCCGTAATTATGAAATAAAATAACAGAAGCGGGTATAATAAATACATAATGTATATAAATATGATATGCAGGTAAAACTATAAAGTATAACAACAAATATAAATAAATATATAGGTAAGACTAATACTCTTTATAGCACACTACATTATAAAAATACATGAAAAATCTTAAATATCTAAGTTACATGGTATACAACTGGCGGTCTTAGCGCTAAAAGCGGTCTCTTCCAGACAATATTGGATAGGACTGTAAAATGAAAAGAGTAGATAGGTTGTACATAAATTATATAATAATAGGTATGACAAATTATAAAGTCAAAGTCAAAAATTTTTATTCACTATAAAAACAAAATGTTTACTTAATGAACGTCAAAGCTGTTAGTTACACAATTAATACATTATGCGGAGAAGAAGCTAACAATGAAACTCCACATTTATTCTTTTCAAAACAGGTTTGCTTAATTAACAGAGTTTTCAACTTAAAGTTACACTTCACTAGATACAATCGTTCCTGTTAACAATATTTAAATACCAGACATCCTTGTCTAATGTTATAATAGGCTTTTTTGCACAGAGTATGCTTAATACATTTTTTAAACCGCTTCGGTGGTAACTCTAATATATCATGAGGAATCTTATTGTAGAACCGTACACACTGCCCCATAAAGGATGTATTAACTTTTGCAAGTCTAAAACGTCTAAAACGTTATGTTTACTCCTAGTATCAATATTGTGATGACTACCAACATTTTCGAAATTGCTGATGTTTTTTCTAACATACTTTATATTTTCATAAATGTATTGACTTGCAACTGTTAAGAACTAAGCAGAACTAAGCCTGTGTGCTAGTTTTACAATATGAGGACCCCATTGCAATTTTAAATCGATTGTGATGCCTAGAAAAACGATATCTTCTACAAATTCTAGTTTTTCTTTTCCGAGTACAATGTTGTTTTCAACTAATCTTACGTTTGGTGAGGTAAACTTTATACATTTTGTCTTCTTGGAATTTAGAAGCAAATTATTTGCCGTGAACCAATCCAATACACTCGAGAGAGCATCATTTGCATCGTCAAGATTATTTTCTTGTCTCTTAATTTTAAAAATAAGTGACATTTCATCTGCAAATAATAATCTTGGACATGTTTTGTACTATAAACGGCAAATCATTTACGTATACAAGGAAAAGGAACGGCCCCAAAATTGATCCTGTGGTACTCCCATTTTTATTTGTGAACCTGTGGATTTTATACGATTTATGTCCGCTTTTTGAAACCTTCCTTTTAGATATTTAGATATATAAGAATAAAACAAGATGACTCGCATTATTAAAAAAAACTTCTTAATATAAAATACGTTATAAAATTTGCAGACATACCTATAGATTATATATATAACAGCAAGACCTGTAAAAACCTCAATAAAATATTATGATGGTTTTTTCCTGAGTTGATGAATTTCATGAGATTCTCATGTAAGGAAAGTTTTTTGTTTAAGTACAATAAACACAATACACATCTGTTGTAAATTTGGACAAATGGGCTCATTCTGCGTGTATTTTCATGTTTGTGATGGCCTTGCCTGGTTTTTTTTTTTTTTTTTTTTTTTTTGGTTACGCGGGGGAATGCATTTACGCACTTCGCCGCCCTGCTGTCGGGGGACAACAGGGCGCCTTTGTGTGGGACTCCCAGCCCGAGGGCTGGACTACCCACTAAACCCCCGCGGTGTTCCTCCTCTACTCTACCGGGCCACAGGATAGGCCAGAGGTTAAGTCACTGTGGCCCGGCGAGAGGATGTCCCAGAGGGACTCTCATAGTGGGGGGGCCAGACGGGCCCCCCTGCGCTGTGTCGCCACTGCGTCTACTGGCCCGCGCGGCATCGCCCTACGGGGCTCCTCTGCATTCAGAGGAGGCCGTGAGCGAGCGCGCGGGCACTCTATGTTTTGCTGGAAGGCACCCCGGAACACGTGGGGGCGCCTTCCGGCTCGCCGTGAAAGTGGGCGGCGGGTCCCCCGACACTCCGCCCACGGCCGCTCTAGTCGGGGGCGCGCGCGTACTCCGCGCGGCGGCGCCCCCTAATCGCACGGCGGCGGGGCGGGAGCGTGAGACCAGCACGCTCCCGCTCCCGCAACTCCTCTCTTTTGGCCGCCATCACCTCGCCCGCAAACGCGGCGATGGCGGCCCAACTCTCTTGGCTGCCGACCATTTTCGGGATAATGGCCGGCAGCGACAGGTCAGCCCCAACAACGGCCACGAGGGAGGTCCGCTGCGCGCTCCAGGCGGAGCACACGGCCAGCGTGTGCTCTGCCGTGTCCTCCGCGTTGGACGCACAGTACCGGCACTCGGGGCCCGACTCTATCCCTACCACCTCCCACAGGTACCTGGCAAAACAGCCGTGACCTGTGAGGAGTTGGGTCAGGTGATAGGTCGGGGTCCCGTGCGCCCGCTCCACCCATGGCCGCAGGACCGGCCGGACCGCCTCTACGAGTCTTCGACTCGCAGAGGGGTCCTCCAACCTCATGGCCCACCCGCGGAAGAGATCGTCGCGAGCCTCCTGCCTCCAACCAACGATCTCCGCCGGAGTGGGCCACCCTCCATTGCTCCGCATCAGGGCACTCCGCTCATACACCGCCTCGAGGACTCCCGCCTCGGGCCTTGCCTGGTTACCATAGTACAGGTTAACCTATTTTGGGACCAGGACAATTCATTGCGTCGTGCAGAAGTTTTTATTTAGTTATTTGTTTAAGTATTTTTTTTTTTTTCATTTTCTAAGCTGGCTTTTCTCGTTGCAGAGTGTTCGCGATAGGCATAGGTGTGACGTCACTGCTGACCCTCTTCACGCCGCCGCTTGCGCACACAAGTACGGCGCTGCTCATCGCCGTCCGAGTCATAGAGGGATTGTTCGAGGTAATTTTCTTAATTGATGGTCAACATGACTCCCACAGGCATGATCAACCGTGAGGTAAAGTGTTGAATTGATTGTCAACCTACGAATAAAAAAACCATACAAGTATTTCTTCTTACCAAATTCACACTCAAAGATGGCCCCTGTCCTCTCGATTAGTCTTTACCAATAAATTGAGCGCAAGATGTGCTTGAGAGTAAATCACTCTGTGATTGGTTCATTCTGTGCGTCACGCGTGACGTGGCCGTTGATTGGGCGATAGTGAGTGACACCGTAAGTGATGGTTGGTTTCATACAAAAACGTCAAACCAATGACTTCGTTGATCTATAACCCGTCGAATTATTTAGGCACCTCGCAAGGTGGTTATCTCGCAGAGACAAGTGCTTAGATATTTTCCCGGTAAAACTGAACTTGCTCCGATTGGTACCTAACGCAATTGTCAAGCCCCGACCACCATCCCAGAATTGAACGTGGGGTCATTTTTTAGCGCTCGTATCTATGTTTTTAACTATCACTGTTGTCAACATCTGGAAGAGATATCCTGAAAGCAAAAAAATTATCGGAAACCAGTTGCAAAGGCAGAGTGGCTAGTGGTGGTTTTTACTGGCCGGCACCGGCATCGGTACCTGCCCGTCAGCCGGCGAAGTAAAAATGTAAGGAATTGCATTGTGATTTTTTTTCTACTGGCCGGCGATGGCCGCTTTTTCGGTCGACATCATAGCCTTTACACGCGTACACTTTACTGAGTCGCATTACGAGCGACTTTGCAACGATTTTTTTTCTTGTGCATATTTATAAAAAAACTTAATTTTTTTTTCAAATGTCGCTAAACTGCGGTGCACTTTGTTATCGTTGCGATCGTATAAAATAAGGTTTCTACTTTATTTTACAATTCAGCCATTTCTCAGCTAAAGGTTGACATGCTGTCGTCGACGTACTGTCCTGTCTTTCGTCACGGCGTCGTGCCGAAGGCCATTGGACGATTTCACGCTAGATGTTTGTGTTAACTGCACGATATTTTTTTCATACAACGGCTGACTGTGGTCAAAGTAAATGTATGAGACTTGGCCGCGGTTTCTTGTACACTAACAATCGGTTCATCTCCTGTTAACATCTGACGGTTGGATAAAGTGCATACAAAAAAACTGACAGCTATATTAACGAACAGTACCTTTATACGACCTCATTCCTCCAGATATCCCCAAACCCATAAATTGTAAGTCGTTATTAACCCTAGTTCGCTCACCGTTTATCACATTTATTGCTGATTTCTTTACTACGAGTAGTAACAATATCAAATTGTGATGTGTTACTAACCAGATATTTGTATTTATATATTTGTCTATGTTTGTCTACAGTTCAATAGCTCAACAGAGTGAAACTCAAATAAAATAACTGACCATTCCCTGAGATGTTACTTTATGCAACCCTGACATTGGCCATTTAAAAACGACAGTACGAGAAAGCGGTTTTCCTACGTTCATTTGGTTAGGTTTTCAAAGTGTTTGACGTGTTAATTATGTCATTGGAGATCTCTCCAATGCGAACGTTACATTTCAGGCGTCGCCAATGGAATAAAAACATCTGCCATCCGGCCAATCTACCCGTATTCACTGATTTACTTTTGAAGTACAAAACACGACGAGTGTAGTGGATTTAGGCCGTGACAAAGAAAATATAGTAAGATGGAGTTTTGGAGTCGCGGTTGTTAAATAAAAGCGAAAAAGAATGTTCAGCACCGAAAAAAAACGTGGCTCGCCAGACGTCCCCGGAGGTGAGGTCACGGGCGGGGAAACAGTCTCATACAACATTACAGAAAAGAGGTTGGACGTGGCTCGCTCTCAGTTCTCCATCCGTCGATCTTTTTGTTGTTAATCTTCAAGGAGTTATTTGCAAAAGGGTTTGATATAGTTATTTACAAAAGAGTTTTCCGACAGCGAGTAATGGCCCTTACCACAGACTAAAAAGGTCCTTACACATGGTGACTTTTGCAGTAGTACCTATACAGGTGTGTGTGTAAGAAAATCCCAGTAAAACGCCAATAAAACAATTCTTACGGTTTTACTATTTTGTATGTTCTCTACTATGGTATCAATACCGTGTCACTCCAGTCCGAGTGGTCCCTTCACCCATCTAGTGTGAGTGAAGGTGCCACTGGATGCTGAATAAATCATCTCATTACGTAGATGCAAAGGCCAGTCTAGTTTTGAGGAAAGTTCCCCATCACAAGTAATTGTATCCGGAATAACATTAATAATGTGTAGTGATTACGAAAGAATCGCTTCGAAAATTATAGCGGCTATTTAATTGTTGTGCGTCTCGAAGACTATCTGTGTCTCGCTCTATCTCGCTCGCTCTCGCTCTATCTCGCTGGCTCTCACTCGTGGAATGACCCTAGGAGTAAAATGACCGAAGAAGAAGAACGGCAGTTAATAAGGTCCTCGTTCTAGGGCGTGACGTATCCGTGCATCCATGCGGTGTGGGCGCAGTGGGCCCCGAGCGGGGAGCGCGCGCGCCTGGCGACGTTTGCCTTCAGTGGCAGCTACGCGGGCACCGTGGTCTCAATGCCCCTGTGCTCGCTACTTGCACACTATACCGGCTGGCCTGGGATCTTCTACGTCTTCGGTGAGGCTAACTTCTACTTTGGATTGGTACCAATTTTAGGTCGAAATCCAAATTTCTATTGGAACCCACTGGCCCGGCGTCCTCGACGGCATCTTGGACGGCATCTTCGACGTCTTCGATCATTTACATTAGAGAATTGTTGGGGCAAACTTTAGATTGGCATTTAGAACTTACCTTTACATTCACAACAACTTTACGTTGGAGCTGACTAGATAGTTTAACAGCAGACAACTTAAATCGACAACCAGTCTGAAATAGTTGGGGTGATAAACATAGTCAAAAAGAGGGCTAGGCCTTATGCCAAATGCCGTGCAGAAAAAAACTGCAAATATTCTAGGGATGAGAAGCTTTACCTCTAGCCAACAATGGCGAAGGAGCTTGCGTCATTGTATCCATTCGGTGTGGGTGCAGTGGGCCCCGAGCTGGGAGCGCGCGCGCCTGCCGACGTTTGTCTTTAGTGGCAGCTACGCGGGCACCGTGGTCTCCACGCCGCTGTGCTCGCTACTGACGCGCTATACCGGCTAGCCCGAGATATTCTACGTCTTCGGTGAGACTAACTTTTAGTTCAATGTGGTACAAATTTTAGGTTCCAATGTTGTGTGTGCATGCTTTAGACCACAACTTAGTACTCATGTCATATTATTACTTTTATATCGTGTAATGGTTGTGATCTGTTTTGTACACCAAATAAAATAAAATAAAAAAAAAAAAATAAAAAAATACTAGGTAAGACTTCGGTAAGACTTTAGAATGAAACCAATTTTATGTGGGTGATCTCCATGCCCCTATGCGCGCTACTAGAATACTATACCGGCTGAGCCGGGATCTTCTACGTTTTCGGCGAGGCTCACTTCTGGGTTAGATTGGAGCCAATTCTAGATTGGAATCGACCTGTTGATTGGAATCCACTGGCCATCTACAAACCGAAACCAATGGTAGATGGGTGGTCTCTATACCGGCTGGTCCGGCAGGCGTCTTCTGTGTCTTCTGTGAGACTTTAGAATGAAACAAAATTTAGATCGGTGGTTTTTATGCCGCTGTGCTCCCTACTGGCTGGCCCGAGATCTTCTATGTCCGGTGAGACTAACATTGGATTGCAACTGATTTTATCCAAATGCCGTGCAGAAGAGATCTACAACGCTCAGGGGACGGGAAACTTCACTCCTAGACAGCTGTGCTAAAGGAGCGCGCATCGTCTTATCCATACGGTGTTGGCGAAGGTTGTAATAGAAAAGAATATTCCTTTATTTTGCACCATAAAAAAAGGTCATTCAGGGCCTGTTTCATAAAACTACAATTCAAAATTATAATTCATATTTTATTATGACAATGTACATTGCGTAGCCTAGTCTTCCTACTTGTTAATCTGTGTGTTGGTCGACTTTGTAATGCACATAGAATTTTCAAAGTGAACCATGAATTTTGGTCTTATAAAACAGGCCCCTGAATGATATAAAATACAGCAACATCCTTTTCTCTTCAGTATAATAATAAAACTTGCATTATGTAGAAGTTGAAACAATTTTGTTTCTGTTTCAGGCATTATGGGGCTAGTGTGGACTACGATATGGTGGCTCGTCGTTAAGGACTCGCCGGAGAATGACCCGCACATCTCAGCTGCGGAACTCAAATACATCCAGGTACTTTCACATAAAACAGAGTATCGGACCGTGCTCGATACAGATCTCATTTCATTGATATAAACGAATGCTTTGCATCTATTGTAGCCTTATGGCCTTCACTAGATAGATGAAGCTACTACTCTGACGCTGTGATTCCTGTAACATATTTTAGTGACCATATTTTCAGCGAAAGGCAAGATAAAAATCACCCAAAACCGGTGACCGTGCACATAGTTCATGAGGGTTGGTGTATGTTTGTATGTCCGCCCGTCCGTCCGCCTGTCTGTCTGTCTGTCTGTTTGTCGGTTTTTCTATCTGTCTCTTTATCTATTTAATCTGTTAGATTATCATCTTGAAAAGGACAATTAAAAGCCGTTGTTATGGTGGTCCGACCGGGTCATTTATAATTATATGTAATATATATAATTCTATAGATTAAGAAGGCATCCGTTAAATTTTTAACCTCAGGAGGCGGTATCAAACTAACATACCTACAACAAATTGAATACTCAAAACTACTTACGACTAAAATATCAGTTTTCGGTTTTGACCGAAAAACAGCTCCGAGTTCACGATAACATACGTATATCCGTATATTTATAACATAAACTATTTCCAGGAATCGCGCGGGTCGGTCGGCCTGGACGGGTCGAAGATACGGCACCCGTGGCGTGCTATGCTCACTTCTGCGCCAGTCTGGGCCATCGTGGCCGCGCACTTCAGCGAGAACTGGGGCTTCTACACGCTGCTTACCTTCCTGCCTACTTTCATGAAGGGTGAGTGGGTGATTACAGATTACCTCTGCCATGACGTCACACGAACATCCAATCATGCGCGGATCCACCGTTGTGGGCACGATGGGCGTGCCCACAACCCTAATAGAAGACTCCCGATCCGAATGAGATTTGAAGTTGAAAAAATTTCATCAAAACCTGTTCTGTAGTTAAGAGTCTAAATACATAAGCAGCCTATATGCATCCCACTGTAGGGCACAGGCATTCTCTCAGGTAGAGAGTATGGGCGTAATCACCACGCGTGCCCACCGCGGGTTGGCGATTTCAAGCGCTGAGGTATGTGAATAGCTCCGCTCAGTGGTATTGCTACTATAACTTCACAAATGTACATAACTTAGAAGACCAAGTCGTAGGTACATGCCCGCACTGGGCATCGAACCTGGGTTTCTCGCTTCCGAGTCCGATGTTCTACCCACTAGGCTACCACCGCTTCCGCTAGATCAGTTACATCAGTCAGAGTCTAAATGTGACATTGTAAACACACATTTACTTTTGTAATTTTCGTAAGCGAACTAACATAACATTTTACAAGTTTATTAAGTTACTAGTGTTTGCCCCACGGCTTTGCCCACGCTGAATTATACACTGTACAAAAGCTTGGTCAGGGTGTCCATTATATTTTGTAAACATCTCCTTTGTATGAATGCACTGTATCGATCATGAGCGAGTTCATACTCCGACTCGCACTTGGGCGATTTTTAGGTGTCTGTGACCACAACCTTTTTTGAGGGTTGGATCCGCGCCTGCATCCAATCCAAATCAACATAGCACCTATTAGTCTTTCCTTTTTTGTGCACAATAAAGTGTTGTCTGCTCTTGTTGTCGTTAGGTATTTGGCAATATAGCGTGAGATCACTCAAATACAATCCCGAATCGGTAGTACAACTGTTTATTCGAGGGTAACATTGAAAAATGCAACCTAATAACATAGGTGGATACACTACATTTTATTAGAGGCTCTAATGCTTAGTAGTCCAAGTCTAACTAAGAGAGTGCAAGACAAGTTATCTTTCAGACGTGACTGTTCGAGTAAACTGTAGTTAAGTGACTTTAAACACGATGCGTCACTTCACTGACATTCAGCGCGCGAGATCTTTTTGAAATTGGATATTTTCTCGTTTCTATTGCCTCCTTCAAAGAGATAGTTCCTGTGTCGACTGCGTAGACGCACAAAATACATCATCACATAATGTACGAATCAAGCACGGAGGCCTGCAGCGGGCATCGAACTCACGGCCTCTGTTTTGGCAGTGAAGTCAGAACAGACTGGACTTAGACTAGCCTGACGTACAGAGCCGGATTTTGAGGTCTGGAGGCCCTAGGGCAACGAAGGAGCGGAGGCCCCTAATTATTCCCAAATAAAAAATACGAAACAAAAACTACAATGAATACGACGAATTTTTTTTTATTTGAAAAACAAACAGACGTTATTACTCATAAAAGTAATGATAGTCCATATTAGCATTTTGTGGGGGCCCTTTCCTTGTAGACGCCCCAGGGCAGTAGCCCCGCCTGCCCTCCCCTAAATCCGGCCCTGCTGACGTAGGCAGACGTCTAGCGGATACAAAGCAGGTCGTGTGTGGGCTCTATTCCCACTGGAGGCCGATACTTGATTCGTACAAATGACCTTGGCAAAATAATTTACACTAAATTCCTCGAACCACAGACGTGTTCAAGTTCGAGACGTCGCAAACGGGCTTCCTTGCCGCGGTGCCGTACCTCGCCATGGCAATAGTGCTGCAGTTCGCGGGCCACCTCGCCGACTGGTTGCTGAAACGAGACCTCCTGTCCCGGACGCACATTAGGAAGCTGTTCAACTGTGGCGCTTTCTTGGCGCAGGTTTGTTCATACCACGGTTAATTATAGAAACGGACTTAATAACGATTTGTCTGTCTCACACATAATATAGATGGCAATAATCTTGTATAAGCGAGAGGCAAATAGTTGTAAAAAAAAACTTTGGCCTTTCCATCTACGTAATGAGATGATTTATACAGCGTCCAGTAGCACCATCACTCACACTAGACCACTCGGACGCTGCAGTGCCTCGTTGTTTTTTTAGATGGAGTAGACTTGCCCAGCACCTATACCATCCTGACAGTTTAGTCGGCCTAGCCCACAGGAAAGCCAAGCAATTTTGCGATTAAATCTATTACTTTTGTGTGACTTACTAACCTTCCTATCACATAGTCCTTTATTTTTTCTATGCGGCTTTCCTTGTAAGAAAGAAAGTTTAATATTTTTAAGTAAAAGGTAACCTTTTGTTGTTTCGTGTTGATAGACTCTGAAAGTGTTGCCATGGTTATGTCACAGACATGTCTATACTGTTACTAGTAATCTTTGTTCGAAATTCTAACCAATGTCGTAGTTGTTGAGGTAAATTTCCGGCGAAATTAAAAATTCGCCTTCACACCATGTTCCAGACAATATTTATGGTGATGGCGGCGTACGCGACCAGTGTCGTTAGCTGTCTGGTGTACCTCTCCATCGCCGTGGGGCTCGGCGGGTTCGCTTGGGCCGGATTCGGGTAAGGTGGACCTTATTTTCTATAGTCTAAGACCCAAAATGTAGCTGAAACTTCTAAATCGAATAATTTAGCGCTCATCATTAATTTGTTGTATTTTTTACTTTATTGTCCAAGTGTGCTTATACACGGGCGGAACGTGTGCTATCTGCAGCCGTCGACACTCGAGGCGTCGACGCGCTGACGCGGATCTTCGACGCTGACACGGCGACTGCCGTCGGCGTGTCGACGGCTTCCGTCGACGAGTTTCGACCGCTGCACTTGGCACACGTGCCGCCCGTGTATAAGCGCCCTCAGTTACGTATTCTTGTGAATTTAAAGTGCAATACCACTCGCTAACTGTGAAAGAAAACATCTGAGGAAAGGACTGAGGTGTTTTTATACCTCAGTGCTTGAAATTGCTAATACGCGGTGGGCACGCGTTGTGAATACACCCACTCTCTCTCTCTCACTTTCTCTGAGAGAAGGCTTGTGCCCTACAATATGATGTATAAAGGCTGCATTATAAGAGCTGAAATCTACCAATCACTTTGTTGCCTAAGTCACGTCATCGTCATCAGCCATTTGACGCCCACTGCAGGACATAGGCCTTCCTGATAGTTTTCATAACCATGAGGGGTTTTGCCATAATCGCCACGCTTGGCAGGCGGGTTGGCGATCGCATTATGCGTTCGGATTCTCAGGAAGATGCTGCTGCCCGTTTTCTGGTAATGTATTTCTTTAGCCGCCTCCTACGACATCCACGGAAGGAAATGGAGTGATGCTATTCTTAATCCGGTGCCACACGGAATGTCACGTACATTTCTTAATTTGAAATAGCATTACTACTATCTAACTGTGAAGGACAACGCCGTGAGGAAACCTGAGCTTCTGAAGCTTAAAATCACCAAGCGGGGCATGATGGCAATTAAACACATTCTCTCTAAGAGAAGACCTGCGCCAACAGTCATTAAATCAATCAGCCCGTACGCGCCCACTGCTGGACATAGGCCTTCCCCAAGGTCTGTGCTCGGCCATCGTCATCCAGCCAGTGCCAGCAATCTGCCTCAGATCGTCGGCCCAGCGAGCTGCACATTAGTGCCAACAGTGAGACGTAAATAAATATATTTCTTCTTATCATCAGGGGAATTCACGCTTGTCCCCGCTCTCCCTTTCAGAGTGAATCACTTGGACATCGCCCCGCCCCATGCGGGCGTCCTGATGGGCCTGTCCAACACCGTGGCGACTCTGCCTGGCATCATCAGTCCGCCCCTGGCCGGCTTCATCGTCACTAATAAGGTATACTTCATCGTTCATTCGCTCACTCATTTATTAATTCAGTCAAAAAAAAAGAACAGCAACCTAAACGCTTGTATCCCGGAGGGACTTGCCAAGATCCTGACAGATCTTTTTCACTTCATAAATTTTCATTAGTCGTTGCATGCACGCACGTCGGTTTCGGTTATTTCCATTCATTGATTAATTTATTAATTCATTCACTCAGTCACTCACTCACTCATTAATTCTGGCGTGGCTCACTGTAATCACAGTCAATTAAACAAACATTAAATAAACATTTTCTATTTCTATTTTTTTCTCTTTCAATGTTGATCTCCGCGAGCGCAATATTATCCGTTACGGTAAGATCATTTTTGAGTGACTCGCGGTGCTCAGAGTTAGGTTTACCTAATTTATTTAATCGCAGTAAGAGCCGTTACATGTGTAACTATAACTATGGTAAGGGGGCGTCTATTAATTACGCGAGATGATTTTGGCGACCCTCCTCCCCCCTTAGTGAGATATCGTGAGATTTGGCTTGAACCCCTCCCCCATCCCTCAAATCTCACATGAGATTTTTCATAATGCGTATTTTCAGTGTAAATACGTTAATCCTAAAGTTGTCTGGAAGAGATCGCTTTTAGCGATAAGACCGCCAGTTTTATACTGTGTAACTTACTTACCTATTTAAGATTTTTCGTGTGTCTTTAGAGTATTAATCTAATCTAATCTATGCTTCATGCGTTGGATTTATAAAAAAAACCAGTTTGTTTAGTAATTTTTATTTCAAAATCAAAATCTAATTTTTTTATTCAAAGTAGCACAGAAACTGCGGCTTAATGAACGTTACAAGTTAAACTAGGTGTCCATTCAAAATCTAGATCATTTTGGAGAAAAAATGGACAAAAAAACTCCAAACTTAGTCTTTTGAAGTCCTTAATTTACAGGATTTATATAAATGTTCTAAAACTCATGCATTGAACTGGCTTTAATTCCAGACATCATTGTCATCTAAATAATCTTTAATGTTATAGTAGCTTTTTTGGCACAAAGTGTGCTTCACACATTTTTTGAACCGCGTTTCTGGGAAGCTTATTATATCCTCAGGGATCTTATTGTAGAAACGTATACAATGTCCCATAAAGGATGTATTAACCTTTGCCAGCCTAAATTTTGGGAATGAAAGTTTATGTCTATTTCTAGTATTTACATTGTGTTGGCTACCTACAGTTTTAAAGTCACTGATATTTTTCCTAACGTAGGTACATAATATTTTCATAGATATACTAGTTTTAAGACTAGTATTTAAGATTCATTATTCACAGTAAAAAAATTTCACAATAAAATATTACGTGATACTTGCCAGGACCCTTCTCCCCCACGTTAGATCGGGTGAGAATCGGCTTGACCCCCTCCTCCCATAAACGCCTCACGTAATTAATGGATGCCCACTAAAGGGTTTCGTGAGGTTCACTAACGCCACCATGGAATAAAAAAATCATATCTTTTTCTGGTTGTGCAATAAAGTGAATCTATCTTCCGTTACAGATTATTTTTGCAAAAAGTGTCTTTTTATTATTTCAAGCTTGTAAATAGTGAGTTTTAGGACCCACGACCGAAAACCTAACGCCAAAAATTCAATGGCCAAGCCAAACCTAGGCGAAGACAATACCAAAAAATCAACGATCACAAAATACGGTCCATCCGCATACCTAACTAACCCGACTTTGTTTTAGTATAAAAATAAAAAAAAATCTTGTTCTTATTTTTAATGTAAGACACTTATATACCTACATGTAGAAAGCATAATTAATTAAAATTAAAATATACTCATTATTTATTCATCGTATCCCATCACAGACGGCGGAGGAATGGCGTACGGTATTCTTCATAAGCAGCGCCATCTACCTGGCCGGCGGCGTAATCTACGGCTTATTCTGCTCGGCCGAGAAGCAACCGTGGGTGGTTGAGATGCACAGTGACCCGAGCTTCGATACCGACGCCACGTCCGTCACCACGACGCTAGATGGCGCCAGTTACGCGTACACAAACAAAGTCATGGATGGCAACACTGAGATGTAGATTGTGACTCAGAGACAAGAGTATTTTAAATTTTATGTCTCGATTGTTAATTCTAGGAGGCGTAGCCAAGATTTAAAATTTTGAATAAGGCTGCTGTCACGTCTGGCGTCCGTCTTTTTGGCACATTGTATCATTTTTAATGACTGTGAAAAATTGCATGGTTTGGTAAATGCGGTCTGGGGCCTTGCCGTAACATTTTTAATTACTGTAAAAAAATTAAGGTTTGTTAAATGCGATCTGGCGCCTTGCCGTAACATTTTTAATTACTGTAAAAAAATTAAGGTTTGTTAAATGCGGTCTGAGGCCTTGCTGTATAATAAAACTACACACATTTGAGACATATTTTTCTTAGTTTTTGTATGATAGTAGCTACGTACTAAAAATGATTTAAGTTGCGACTTTGTTTTTATCAAATAGTAAGTAGAAGAAAATATATCTTTAATTTCCGTAATTTTCTTGTCCAGCAAATCCTTCCACTGCATTCAGGGCAGCGTTGAGTAGGTGGTCGTCTGCTGTCCTTAGCTCGTTACTCGCTCTAATACTGACGATTTTAAAAGATAACGTGGAATGGTTTGGCGACAGTCTGTTCATTCCGAATTGATAATTCTAAGTTCCTAAACTTGTATAACTATATGTTTTTTCAATGTCTATATTCCGTCCTTTCACTTTATTTAAGCATTATTTTTTATTTTATGTAAATAAGACATCTCATTGAAGAGCTTTCAGCAGTATGAAAAGACTTCTCTGTATTTCCTGCCAGTGTATTTTTATAAACAATCACAAAAATATTTTTCTCTATTCTACAGCTAGACTACGGCTATAACTACTAAAAAGGGGGGTGTATCCGTCTGGCATACCTCTCACTCGCATATGATAACATTTTAAATAATTTTAATAGAATGAGTCGTACAGCACTAGAAAATAAAGTTACGCGCATGTAAGACATATCATAATAGACACTTTGTCACTGGCGAAATTGCCCGGGCTGTCCATAAAACAGTGTTTTTTGAATTAGTGTTTGATAGATAAATATGGCGTAAAATATTCGTGACCACATACATAATTAAGCTCTCGCCTGTATCCCGGAGGGGTAGGTAGAGAGGTTCTGCCACTCGCCACGCCCTGACAAGCCTGTTTCGCTTATATATTGTTATATATTGTTATAAGGAAAGGAATGAACATTAATGTGAGTAAGACAAAAGTAATGGTGTTCGAAAAAGATGATGAAATGACTGAGTGCAAGATAAGAATTAGGGGTGAAAGGGTGGAACAAGTGAAAGAATTTGTCTATTTGGGGAGCCTCTTTACCAGGGATGGCAAGTGTGAAGGTGATATAGAAAAAAGAGTAAAAGCAGGAAATTGTGTAAACAGTGCATTGCACTCCTTTGTGAGTGGCCAAAACATCTCCAAAAGAGCTAGATTGGCTATCCATAATGGAGTGCTAGTCCCAACACTTATGTATGCTAGCGAGACTTGGGTATGGCAAAAGAAGCAAGAAAGTAGGATTAATGCAGTAGAAAAGAGGTCCTTGAGAAGTATGTGTGGCGTTACTTTGAATGACAGTGATTAGAGAACGTTGTGGACTGAAAGAGGATGTAGTGACAAGAATTGAGAAAGGAATGTTGCGTTGGTTTGGACATGTGGAGAGGATGAAGGAAGAAAGATTGACAAAACAAATATATCGAGCGAATGTGGATGGAAGGGCCGGTAAGGGACGACCCAGACGGACATACTTCGACCAAATAGAGGATGTATTAACAAAGGGCAAGATAAAAAGTACCCGAAACCGGCGTGCGTGCATGCAACGACTAATGAATGTTGAGGAAGCGAAAGTGATCTGTCAGGATCGTAGCAAGTGGCACTCCCTGGTCTCTGCCTACCCCTCTGGGATACAGGCGTGAGTTTATGTTATGTTATGTATGTATGTGTCCAACCCTAGTGGTAGATGTGTGTTGCTGCGCACGCACACAACCACCCTTCTATTCGTATAACAGTCAGTGCAAGACGTAGTGGTTATATACTCATTATATACCCCTACGGGTGGGTCGTCACTGTACTTTTCAATGACGAGACGAAACCCGTTCTCCAGATAGAAAAACTACTCTTAAAACGGTCTTTTAGTGACTGGTTTTGCTTTGGTGCAATTTCCGTCTTTATTTTATAGAGATAAGGTTCATATTTCATTATTTTAATTTCATATCTATATATTTAATTCATTATCAAAAGTTAGACTACTTTTTAGACTACTTTCACTGCATGTGTTTCGTCTCGTTCGACGCACGCACGCCGCTCTCCGTCTCGTTGTTAGACTAGTTTAGGGACTAGACTGGTTCTACTCAATGCCATGTATTGTCGCGTCGATCGTGCGCGCGCTGCCGTGCCGTTCCGTCTTATAGTTAGACTAGTTTAGGGAGACTGCTTTTGCTAAATTTGAAAAACGTCTGTGCGTTCTCGGCACTAAAACGGTATTTTTAAACGGTGCGTCTTTGGAACGCTCACTCCTACTCTTTGGTCAGTGCCAGACAAGCCGGCGTTTCATTCAGTCGCGTAGGGCGCGACTCGCCTTTCCCGATATACAACAGTGGCGACGTCGTCGATTTAAAACACAATGTCCGTCTCAGTGCCTCTCGCATCCTTGTCAGCCTTCGACCACCTCGCTCAAGACTGGGAAACCTACATATCTCGGTTAAACCAATGGTTTTAGCGAACAAGTTAACAAGTTAGCGGGCATATATAAATGCGCGCCATCTTGATTTGTGCACTCACGCACGACAGAGTCGCCTTACAAACTAACAAGCGACTTGGCGTTGCCGAGGAAATTGGATACTATAGACTTCGAAGAAATTGTGTGAAATTGTTGAACGACCATTTCACCCCGAAACGGTGCGGGTTTGCGGAGAGATCAAAATTCTATGCGGCGGCGCGGAAGACAGGAGAGGAGTACGCATAGTGGGCTGCAAGGTTAAGAGAGCTGGCAGCGCATTGCGGGTTCTCAAACTTGGAGGAGACATACAAATACAAATAGTTTATTTGGTATAAGAATTATGTCATACTGTTACACATTTATAAGGACTTAATGCGCTAGGATAGCTTTTTAAACTTACTTAGCAAAGTATAACTCATTCCAGAGTAGTAGGTACATATTTTGCAAAGTCTAACAATAAGCGACAACAGTCTAACAGCAACAACTACCTACCCTCTGCGCTAGTTAAAAAACTGTGTTGCGGCAGAGTAGGAGTCATCGCCAAACGCATCCAACTCTGCTGACCCGTACAGTACATTACTTGATCGTTTTGTCGTGGGGATGACAGTGGGCCCCGGGCGCGAAAAGTTATTCGCTAATAAGTTTTCTTGCCAATGTTATTTGTTTAAAAACATATCTAATAAGTTTGTGACAACAACATGGCTAAAATGTCGGTGGGTTTATTTTCTGGCGCTGCCTCGGAACACATTTTGTCGAAAGTAGGTGAACTTATCCTTTTATATCACTGAGAAACAGGTGCAGGAAATCTGGTCCTACTGTTACGCGCAACTTTTTGACAGGGTACGAACATATTCAAGTAAAAATAAAAATAAACATTATAATTTCGTGTGATGGGTCTCTTTTTTTAAGTCGAACTACAGCTTGGCAAAATAAGTAGAAATGGAAGTTTGATTTTGCTAGGACTTTTGTCTGCTTGTTATTTTCTTGTAATTTTTGCTTAAAATATATAAAACAGACGGGTTAGTTACATTACCATTTTATAACTCGGAAACAGCTAGACCGATTTGTATGATCTTCATTGTGTTGGATTTCTCACTGCACAAATAGCAGAGTGGAAAAAAGTTACAAAAAGATACATACCTGATTCCGGTGATTGCCGAGCCAGCTACTAAGGTAAAATTTGATAAAAAAATTGTGATGTAATTTTATTTGATTTAAAAATAGTGATGTAATTATATAAAAGTAACGAATTTACTGGATATTCCGTAAAATATTAGCCAGGTGTCACTTCGACTTCTACTGTTTTTTGCCAAGCTGTACATATTTTTGTAAAAGATCTGCTCTTGAATAATGTGATATTTTTGTATAAATAGAGATGTGATCGTGTCAGCTTTTTCTGTGCCTAGGTATAATTGTAAACAAGTTAGAAAAAAAAGAAATAGGTACCTATTATATGTGAACACCGTGTGAAATATGAAACAACTGCATTTTTATTTCCTTTTTTATCGACTTGTACACAACTTTAAAGAAAGCAATTGAACATCTATTTGCCTCACGTTTATCCAGTACTGCCGGTTGTGTTGAATGAACGAGAGACAAATAGATTTTCTTCATAAACGAATCCTGTCGGTAACTAATCCCAGTCACTGATAATTACTTAAAACTGAAATAGTAGGGAATGCTCAACAGTCGGGTTTTTGATAACTTTTGGTTTCAGTTTTTAATTCGGATAAAAACAGTGCAGATTGTGTTTTTTATTCGTAGCTTTTATGTTGGTAATCTTTTTGTACTAGCGCCATCTATCGTAGGATAAGTTGACAAGAGACGTGGAACCTTTTCAATCTAAATTCTATATTTCCTAGCGTTGTGGTCTTTATCTCCTTGGCAATAAGTGTAGAATTACCAATACATCTTTCCTTTTAACTTTGTGCAACGACCAATAATAAAAGGCAATCTAAAATACTTGAATTATTTTCTGTGATAGTTTTGAATTAATTAAGTTTCTATGGTCTACACTTTCTTTTAGAATTTTCAAAACTTATTTCCCTCTAAAGAGGAACTACCCTTTCAACTTGAACTTCCGTGTCATTTATCTTTTTTACTAGTCAGCAAAAAACTAATTACCTTTATTAGTTATATTTATTCTGTAATTTTAATTAAATAAATATTTACGAAAGACAATATATATTTATCGGTTAAATAAAAAATAAACTAGTGAAAAGTAGGAAAACGATCCTAAATTCAGATGCCGAACGCCTACGTCACATCCGGAGCGGCGCCGGCTTGTCGGCAAAACTCAAAGGTATAAAACCGGCCGCCACTTTGAAGTGCCGCCCTTTCGCGAAAACTTTCGACCCTGGACGCGCGTCCCAATCAGACAAATTAATTCGATTCTCCGATCAGAAATCACGCGAAAATGGTGGAGCCGAGCAACGATCTCACGCTGAAACTCCTGGACCTGATCCAGAAGACAGGATACCCGATTATCCAGCACAACGGACAAAGGAAATTCGGGCCACCCCCGGACTGGACCGGGCCTCCCCCGGCGAAGGGTTGCGAGGTCTTCATCGGCAAGCTTCCACGCGAAGTCTACGAAGACGAACTGGTGCCCATATTCTCCAAAGTCGGGAAAATCTACGAGATGCGCCTGATGATGGACTTCTCGGGCTCCAACCGAGGTTACGCCTTCGTGACCTTCTGCACGCGTGGCGAGGCAGCGGCGGCCGTGAAGCAGCTAAACGGCTACGAAATCCGCAAGGGCCGGAACATCGGCGTGGTCAAATCTGTGGACAACTGCCGCCTGTTTGTGGGTGGTGTGCCGAAGAACAAATCTAGAGAAGAGGTGCTCGAAGAGTTGCGGCAGCACGTGGCCGGCATTGTCGATGTGATCCTGTACAAGAACTGCTTCGATCGAAGGCTGAACAGAGGGTTTGCGTTCGTGGAGTTCACGTCTCACCGAGCAGCAGCCATGGCGCGTCGCGCGCTCGTCCCTGGCTCCGTGAAGCTCTGGGACCAGGATGTGATGGTGGACTGGGCCGAGCCAGAGCCTGACGTGGATGACGATCAGATGAGGAAGGTACGTCATAATTTTTTTACTTATTTTCGTTGTAAGTTTTGCGGTTCTTTGACTACTTTCACTGAGCATTGCGATGGTTTGCGAACTTTTAACTACTCTGATAATTTGTGGGTTTTATGTAGGTACCCAGTATGCTTTGCTATAGCCTTACTCACTTATCAAGAAATTGTATGCCCATGCCCAGAGTTCGATTCCGGTTTTTTCTTAACGTAATTGGATAAAGCTAGGTACGTACTAAAAGGGATTTTTTTCTTTTTCTCTTTGAAAACATTGCAGCTGAGCAAATGCAAAGTGATCACTTTTTGCAAAGCATTTTGAAGAGGCCGTACAGCTTAATTTTTTTCGCCGTAAAGATACAATGCAATAAAATCTTCAATATGAAACTTATTATAGCGATTAACTTCAAATTTGTCAAAGTTATCACCGGTTCAACTTTAGTAGCAC
This sequence comes from Yponomeuta evonymella, assembly GCA_963969515.1. Lineage (NCBI taxonomy): Eukaryota > Metazoa > Arthropoda > Insecta > Lepidoptera > Yponomeutidae > Yponomeuta > Yponomeuta evonymella. The sequence continues at coordinate 6,013,939 of OZ018349.1, forward strand.
GGTAGAAACTTCAAGCTCAAACCTACAGGGTTTTTCAGAAGTTGCCTATCTTAACTAAGCTTTTATTGTGTTAAAAGTAATAGGCAAGTCTATGGGATGCTGCAATATACCTAACCGATAAGCATCTTAGGAATGTGGTCTACCTCCTAACCTACCCACTTACATGTTTACCTTAACTACTCTCGACAAACAAAAAAAGGACCCTTTTCGGATAGCATCATAATAATAATAATTTACTTGTAATCACTTCAATTGCTTGAAAATCTTTTAATTTTTTAAAGGAATTCTTTGTAAATCAATTCATAGAAGATATTGAGATAGAAAGTCAGTGTTTATTGGATTTTATTACGAAATGAATCTATTGTAAACTTACCAAATATTTCTTCCCAAGGCAAGAAATATCGGACTTTTAAGTAGGGATTATATTTAATTTCTTTCCCAGCAATATTTTATGGATAAAGTTGTTTGATTTGGTGTTGCACGTCAGTTTGCTAAAACCCTGTATTACATAGGGGTCTCCCAGCTGTTGTGTATCAAATTACTTTATCCACCTTGGTTGTTTAGGCTAGTAACTAAACACTTGCCATTTGTTTACTTTGTCCTGATATGGATTAGATTTCTGAACCTTTACATAACAGCACAAGCTAACTAATTGCGAATTTCATATCTTCAATCTTCTCCATTTCAGGTCAAAGTGCTCTATGTGCGCAACTTTCTGATAAGTACCACTCCCGAGACCATACAAGCAATCTTTGAGAAGGCTATTAACCACAAAATCGAGCGCATAAAGAAAATCTATGACTATGTCTTTATACATTTCTATGAGAGAGCGCATGCAGAGCTAGCGATGAGTTTACTGCAGAATGCAGATGTTGACGGTGTGAACATTGAAATTAGATGGGCGAAGCCTGTGGATAGAGAACTGTATCGTATACAGAAAATGAATCGCGGCAATGCGAAATTCAATAACGGTTTGGACCTGTCTCAGACTCTGCTTTTGTACAAACAGCATCTGGACAAGAGAGAGTATGTATACTCTCCAAAAGACGACGAAGGCATCGGTTCTGCGTGCGCCGGGGAATCCCCGCGCGATTCCCCTATGGACCCAAAGATGATGGATTTTCCATATATGGCAATGAATGACTACAGCATGGCCCCAGCGAAGCTGGACTCCATGTGCAAAAGGTATGGTTTTTTATTTAACCTATATATAGGTACTGTAGGTGTACCGGCCTTCTCTCATATGTCTATATAGGTACTGTAGGTGTACCGGCCTTCTCTCATGGAGACAGTATGGGCGTAATCACTACGCGTGCCCACAGCGGATTGGCGATTTCAAGCGCTGAGGTATGTGAATAGCTCACACACAGGTTTCCTCACGATGTTTTCCTTCCCAGTTAGCGAGTGGTATTGCTACTGTAACTTCACAAATTTACATAACTTAGAAAGCAGCGTATGCCTGCACTGGGACTCGAACCTGGGTCTCTCGCTTCAGAGTCCAATGTTCTAACCGCTAGGCTGCCACCACTCTTTCTTTCTTTACTAAATTTGAATTGAAATTTTTAATTTTAAAGTTTCTTTTTTGCTTAAAAATGGTTGAGTAAATAGTGATTTTTCGCCACACGCTCAAATGAAGCATGGCATGACCTAATTGTTTTATTGAAAATCCACACCATTTCCTTTCTATTTTTTGTGAAATCCTTAGAACTTTTGTAAGTTCATACTAACAGTATTGCAGTGCCCTCACAGGGTATCATGTACTTACCTACAAAAACCAATGCCACCTTTAATTATAACTGTGTAGGTACATGCTTTAGCAATAAATAATATGAATATTTATTATCTTTGTTCTTGCAATAAATCTTTCTTGGGACTACTCCTTGCACTATCCACATAACACAAGGTTAGATGGAAGAAAATACTTACTAGTATTAAGCTCGCCTTTGTACGAACACCCCTTGTGCAATAAAGTATTTTTGAAATTGAAAATACCTATAACATTCAACTTAACTACTGAAACCAAGGTTTGATTCCCGCTGTAGGTACAGGTACTCAATTTGTAAAAATTGCTTTAGTCTGGGTGTATTTCTATGTTTGTATTGTCCTTGCCTGGTTAGGTATCACGGCACAAATTATCGTACATTCGTAGTGGGGCCTAGAATTCTGTTATTGATTTAATTTCATATTTTCGCTTCAAGTCTACGCGCGCACTTGTCAAACCTTCCATGTCAGGGTTGATGTGGATAGGATTCAAATCACTTGATTTAAGTCTGAAGTCAAGCGATTTAAAGAAAAAAAAACAATATTTAATCAATACTTTTTTATTCGACCAAACCAGAATAAACTACGGTCTAAATTACGAAACACACTCGTTTCCAATACCAATATTTACCTACACAGTTCGGGAGTTCCCCGAAACTTGAGGTCTTCCTTGAAAAAACTAAGCTAAGTAAAACCCAGATGATGTTATTAAATTTACACTCTAGGCCATGGACAATATTAAGTTTGATTGTGTAGACTTAAACCAGCAATTCCAGCATTTGCATCAATGCATTAACAAAATCTGGGTCCTGAACAAGTGATTTTTGTGTGGATGTGGCATTGTTAAATCAAATCTGTCTCACATTCTAGGTACACGTGGGCGCCGCCGTCGTACGAATACCAGAAGCTGTCTGACGCGAGCGGCGCCGAGCTGTGGATATGCCGCGTCACGCTGCCCCTAGTCGGCATGCCGCTCCTGACCACACCGCGCCGCATCGGCCCGCTCGAGTCACGCGTGTGCTACACTAAACAAGATGCTTACGTTTCGGCGGCCGAGTACACACTGCATTGTATCAAGGTTCGTTTCTCTTGCAAATAATCGTGGCTTAGGTACATATTGTACGAAGCCCTCGGTGTGCGAGCCAGACTTGCACTTGGCTGGTATTTTTTTTTTTTGTATGGACATGAAGTTCTGTACAGTCGTGAGAACATCAGTACAGTCAATGTTTATACATGTCGACAGCACAAACCATGCTAAGGTTTCTGTTAATTATCGGTGGCTTTGCAACAAAAATGTAAAGATTGACCTGCTGTCTACTGTAATATTACTTATTTAGCGAAAATTTATTTTCTTTATTCATTTTAAGATGGGAGTCTGACTCGCACTTAGCCGATTTTTATTACCTAAATGTTCAATAAAAAAAACTGGCCAAATGCGTGTCGGGCCACGCGCAGTGTAGAGTTCCGTAGAAAGAGTGTTTTATTTGCTGCTTTACGAGAACTAATCTTCATCAACGCATTTCTCAATGAATTTTGTACAAAGTTTTCCTTTTATAAGTTTGTTGCCCATTACCCGTTTTTTTTAGGGTTCCACAGTCAACAAGGAACCCTTATAATTTCGCCATGTCAGTCTGTCTGTTGTATGCGGCCTTGCATAGAGGCAAGTACTAGAAAGTTGAAATTTGGCATAGATATCCTTTAATCACGCGTAAAACGAAAAAAAAAGAATATTAGCGTACACCTAATTTAGGGATGCAATTTTTTTTCTCGCCTACACGTTGGATTGTTGGTTAAAAAACATTGTGGGTGAAGAAAACCATTTTTCAATTTAGGGTTCCGTTAGGGACAAATTTTGCTTTAAAGCGCTTTTTTTTTGTGTCTGAGATGTGCCTCCCTCCCTCTCCCAGCTAAACAGTAAAAAATTGAATTAAATACTTTGAAATGTTTAGTTCTGTTAACAAACCAAAACACTTTCTTCTACGGAACCCTACACTACACGTGGCCTGATACGCACTTGGCCGGTTTTTTAATGAAAATTTGTCGATTCGCCATAATTAACACAATATTCCATTTGAATTAGCTGCTGCCTTTTGTCATTTTAATAAATTTAAACCATTCTTTTCCCATTCCAGATACTGCGCGCGGACCTTATCCAGCGATCGACGCAAGCGCGCATCCCGCCCCCGACGACTATGCCTGCGCCTATGCCGCCCCCGATGTACTCCACTATCGTCTCTCCCATGCAGATGGGCATAACCATACCTTATGACTACACCTCAATGTTTAATAGGCCGCCGCCAACCCCGATACCATTTGCCCTGTCCCCAATGTGGAGAACGGCTTGAGATGCTAATGTGCCCCATAACACGTCTGACACCTAGAGCCTTAAAGGCGGATTGTGAACACCGCCTTGCTTTATTTAGCTAATAAGTTAGAGATGACACGCTTCATCGCATTGTCAAGCTCTATACAGTGTTTGTACCCTGAAAGGGATAAGTTTGTATTTTTATCAAAGGTAGGGAGGCTGAGGCTTGACATGATTTTATTTGCTAGTTGATACAGCTATACGAGCTGCATAATCTCATACTGTGGTAGAGATTGTGCTATTTGTAGGACTGTACCTCTACTCTGCCTCTACCTCTGTTATAGATCATGTTGGCCTCAGTTGAGTGTGGGTTCTCTTCGTAGCAAACATTTTTTCCTATTACTGAGTGAATAGGACAGGGTTTGTGTCCAAAGTAGATGATAGGAAGCCTCATGAATTTAGGAACTGCAATAATCTCTTGCAATCATAATGATTGTAAAAGTTATTCAGTTAACTTCGGTTTTTTGATGAAGTTTGTGTAGAAGTTGTAGAGGCATTTATTTTATAATTTATCTAGATTTTAAGGGCTAAGTACCCAAGTGCTTACTTTATTTACATTTTCTCACAGCTACTTAGGTGCAGACTGTGCAAGTACTTTCCTCAAATGTTCATGGACTAAGTTTTTTTGACCGCTATGTTTCTAAAGGTAAGTTTATTTCTTGACTTATTTACAGACGCACAAATGAAAGATCTTCAATTGACCTTTTTGACCAACTAGATTTAAATTTGATCTCGGAATTGCTGATTATTTCATCATGATGCCTATCTTCTTACATTACTTATAGCTTTCGCGACTGAGTATCAAGTAGTTACTAAAGCTAGTTGATTTATTAGATAAGCATTAGGTAAGCAAAGTTGGTTTACTTGCATCAGAATCTGCCTTTTTATTTGGAATAAGTACCTAGCATTATTGCTAAATTGTGATAAGTACTTATAAATTTTGCTTGCAAACCTGCAGTTCAATTTCAATGATTTTAAGAACTGATCACAAAGTAGCAGAGGCTTATTTTAATTTGATGGCATTATTATTAAACCTAGCCACTACAAAGCAATGACTTGCTTGTGCTTATACTTAAGTATATTCAGAGAAAAGTCATTGATAATGTGTAGTCTGCATACTGTGGACAATCTAGGTAACGCTAAGGTACTTTTGTGTCATTAATCCTAGCTGGTTTTGATTCTTTATTCCTAAGGGCCAATTTTTCAATAGTCAGATAAAACTTAACTGCAGAATAAATTGCATGCTATCACTGTCTAAATCATACGACAAGACGGAGACAACATCAGTTTTATTCTCCAGTTAAGTTTTACCTGACTGTTGAAATCCAGTCTAAGTTGTTTAGATTTTATTTGATTTCAATAAATATTTTGTTTTCGAATTTACTTTTGTTTTCTTATCTTCTCATTTAGGTGCTCAACAGAGTGATTTTTTATTTTTGGGCTTTGTATGCTAATTTTAAGATTTCTAGCAGAAGTTTCCCTAGTTTACGTCTTAGCTTACTGGTTGTTTCTCACGCTAAGGATTCTGCAATGTAGAAGTAAAATATATCGTATGTATTTTTGCTATTAAGGGCTTCTAGTATTCCCTGACTAACTCAGAGGGTGCTCACGTCGCTGAGGTGTCCTAATAGACTACCGCACGTCGACTATTAGGACACCTCTATTACTCTTATTTGGTTATGGATCTGCGTCAGAATAACCAGTCGCTATTCTGTATATAGGTATAGCGCTAGAATAGTGACCAAATATCGCTCCCCACTGTTTCCATCATATTAAGACTAAGACTGAAAGGCCGGTCACATAGTCCATTTTGCCTGAAACTTCTGAAAATTTTCATAGGCTAACCAATTGATGCCCATTTGCTTCGAACTTTTCAACGTAGAACCTGTAGGCTGTAGCTAGCCATGACGGAAGTTTAATATTAATAGTTTGACACATACTTTTAACAAAAACCTATTTACAGGCTAAAAATTCCACCCATGCAGTAGGTACTGCAAGTGATGTAAATTGCTTCAGCCAGATGTTGCTGCCTGTACGTAATAATACAGAGAAGTATGTAAAAAAAGTTCGAAATTTCGCCGATGCCTGCACTTGCCCATTGGCTCAGTTGGGAGAGCGCTGGCACGGTTAGCCAGAGGTCACGGGTTCAGGTCCCGGCATGGGTGGAATTTTCAACCTCTAAAAAGAAGTCTTCATAAGCAGCCTATATACGTCCCACTGTAGGGCACAGGCCTTCTCTCAGAGAGAGAGTATGGGCTTAATCACCACGCGTGCCCACCGCGGAGGGGCGATTTCAAGCGCTGAGGTATGAGACACCCAGATTTCCTCACGATGTTTTCCTTCACCGTTAGCGATTGGTATTGCTACTATCACTATAACTTCACAAATGTAGATAGATAGATAGATAGATAGAATATTCTTTATTGTATGTACACCAGGAATTACATATGAGAATGTACACAGGTAACTTAGAAAGAAAAGTCATAGGTACATGCCCGCACTGGGAATCGAACCTGGGTCTCCCGCTTCCGAGTCCAATGTTCTACCCACTAGGCTACCACAGCTTAAAAAGGAGTATTACGGGTTAAAAATGAGGATTGCGGGTTATTTTGCCTAAGTTGTAGTTAGTACAGTTGCTAGCTGGTATACCTTTAAATTTTGCGTAGGTATCTAAGCATTTTAGCTAAAGGATGTTATTTTACGCTATACTACTGAGCGACAGCCTCAATCAATTTGTTTGACTCTTTTAGATACCTAGGTATATTACATATTGTTAATAAAAAAAAACCGGCCAAGTGCGAGTCTGACTCACGCACGGAGGGTTCCGTAGGTACCATATCTACCTATGCAACATTAGACAGATCGAATTCGAGAACAGCGCCATCTATAGAAACCGACAAGAAGCGTTTAACTTTGATCGGCGCTGTGAAGGTTACATAGGTGGCCGCTAGATGGCAAGTGCTATCTTTAGACAACGTTTGTTGTATGGGAGCCCCCTTAAATATTTATTTTATTCTGTTTTTAAATGTCAAACCTATTTAACCTGTGATTAAAAGAAATATACAGAGACTAATGAAGTACGTACGAAGTAGTGATGTAAACCGATTACAATTTTCAGCACCGGTATTTTCCAATTACTTTTACAAAACAACCGATTTTTTTAGGTACTTTTACTTCTTTTTGTTTTATTCTAAAAGTCTTATGTATGATGTTTATGAAAAATAATGAAAATGCTTTGATAAATCGAAGTTTAAAAAATAATTTACATATTAAAAATCTATGTGAATTTTCTCTTGGCCACCGGTCACACAACCCTATAAATTACGCTACAAAAAGTAATCGATTAGTTTTTCAAATAACCAGTTATTATTATTTTTTTATACCGGCTTTTCTTAGAACCATATACATCACTATAGTACGAACGAAGCTTGTAAACATGGTATTCTGTGTGTGGTAGGTAAACATTGTGTATTTATTTGGAGTATGTAGGTACCTACTACGTTGTTTAGCCTAGAAGCAAGTTTATTTGGAATTCTTCAAATTTCACACCACCATACTGAGCGGTACCAACACAGTTTAAATTATTTAGTAAGTACATGTAGAACCCCGGAAGTTTACAATCGGTGAAAATACAAAAGAAGAATGTGGCGCAAGAATGCGTGTTTATTGCATAAAACTGCTGCAGAACTTGTTGAAAGGAGTTTATTTAGCACACTAAATAGGCGTGCATTGATTTGTGCTTTTACTACCAGCAACTCAAGTTTACGTCTCCTAACCTCAAATTCGCCGAGACATTTTTGTTACTTTCCGAAATTAAGTACTAACCAAGACACCGCGAAGGCAAGTGCCGCAACATATATCGACAATCAAGATCACAACACGTACACGTACAGGACGCATACTTGTGGTGAATTACGGCCAGAACACTCCGGCCAAATAGTTAAACTTTGTGGCTGGGTACAATTTTCACGATTGTCGAAGTTTCTTCTACTACGGGATGGCTACGGTATAACGCAATGCATTGTTGGCGAGAGAAACGTCAATTTATCGGAAATACCACTGGAAACTGTTGTAAAGATAGAAGGTGTTGTAGTAGCTCGTCCAAAAGACATGATCAACAATAAATTAAGTACTGGGGAAGTAGAAGTCGTCATCAACAGCTTAGAAGTACTAAACTCTGTTGATAAACTCCCATTTAACTTGAGAGACTATCAGAAACCGAAAGAACAGCTGAGACTGCAGTACCGGTATCTTGACTTGAGATTTCCTGAGATGCAAAATAATTTGAGGCAAAGGTCTGCAATGCTCCACAATATGAGAAGGTTTCTGATTGAAAGAAACAGTTTTGTTGAAGTCGAGACACCAACCTTGTTCTGCCGCACTCCAGGTGGAGCAAGGGAGTTTGTCGTACCCACACATCATTCAGGCCTCTTCTATTCTTTGGTGCAAAGCCCACAACAGTTTAAGCAAATGTTGATGGCTGGTGCAGTGGATCGGTACTTTCAAATAGCACGGTGCTATAGAGATGAATCAACAAGACCAGACCGACAGCCTGAGTTCACTCAACTTGATATTGAATTATCATTTACAGATCTTGATAGAGTATTAGGCCTGATTGAAGACTTACTATACAATACCTACTTGTTAGATCTACCCAAGCCACCGTTTAGAAGGATTACCTACAGAGATGCATTAGAAACCTATGGCAGTGACAAACCAAACTTGAGTTTTGATTTAAAGTTGATAAAACTGACTGAACTGTTTGAAAATGAAGATAGCAACTTTGGAGCATATTGCATAGCATACCCAAAGGAATTAGGCAAGTTAACAGCTAAATCTAAAGACACTATCAGAGACCTTACAAAGAAATACCATACTAAAATTATTTTGAATGAAAACTTAACTAAAGAATTTGGTACACAAATGTGTGAGAAAATACAACAAATCATTGGCGTTGCAAATTCAGCTATAATATCTCTTGGAAACAATGACGATAGTTGCCAAAGCCTAGGAGAAATTAGAGAAATGCTTGCTGCTTTACTAAAATCTAAAAACTTACTGCAGCAAAAAGAAAACATGCAACCCTTATGGGTGGTAGAGTTCCCATTGTTTCTAAAGGGCCAACATGGAAGATTAGATACATGCCACCATCCATTCACAGCACCACATCCCGAAGATCTACACCTGTTAGAAACAGCACCGTTGGAAGTGCGATCTTTGGCCTATGACCTAGTGCTGAATGGAAATGAGGTAGGAGGTGGATCTGTACGAATCCACAATGCAGAATTACAGGAAAAAATACTGAGGATGCTGAATGTAGACCCAGTGACTCTTACGCACTTTCTAAACGCTTTGAAATGTGGTTGTCCACCACATGCTGGCTTAGCTTTAGGTATAGACCGACTAATGGCATTAGCTTGTAGTGCTGAGTCCATAAGAGATGTCATAGCATTTCCTAAGTCTCATGAAGGCAAAGACCCGCTGTCTGGGGCTCCAAATGTTATTAGTGATGACGATAAAAAGTATTACCATATAAGTTGAAATTAATTTATATATTCTTAAATGTTACTTTACTTAGATGGAGATAGATAAAAAAAATTGTTTAAAATAAAATTAATAAAAAATGTTAGTTTCAATATTTATTACTGGTTTTTGCCAGAGACTCCATTCATGTAAATGGTGATTTCAAATAAACTTTACCATCTTCTTTATGAGTGGATTTTCCTAAAATATCCTCATTACTGCATCTGGGGATGCATGGGTATTTAAGGAGTATTTCATCAAAACTTAAAATTCATCTAGACTTCTTCAGGAGTTTTTCTAGATAAAGTAGTAGGTAGGTAGTAGTCCTAGGTAAAGGCGCATCCAATCGGGATAGGCTGCTTTTGGTAAGCTTCTAGTCCAGACTGCTACAATGCCTTTTATTTTTCATACAATCCTGCAGCTTGCTGCCAGTGCTCTTAGCATGACAACGCGCGACATCGTTTATTACCCGTTTTAACGCGATATACAGTGTTTCAGAAAAGTCCGGTGAAACTTCAGGGGGATATTCTATTCATAAATACATACAACTTTAATAAACGAAACCAACTACGATTTTTTTAAATACCTAATATCTGTACAGTACTAAATTTTTGGTTTTTGATATTTAAATTTTCTGGCGAATGTATGAAATAGTTGAGATACTTTTCGATTTTTCGGAGTTGCTCGTTGCAAGTTGTTGGTATTGATGAGTAGAATAGCCTCCGTTAAGTTTCACCGGACCCTTCTGAAACACCCTGAGCTGGTAGCATGACGTTAAGTATCTAAAGTCACGACTTTTCAGTACAAGCGAGATTTCAGTGCCCCAAAGCGTGCGACGCGCGCCGTCATGCTACCGATGCTGAAGTGGCTGAGAACAACGGTACGGTGTGTCGATATGTCATGTCGCTCATTTTGACAGATGCGTGCCATAAGACCCGTTTTTGCAAAGTCCAAGGCATCCAAGTGGACGCTGTAAATTCTTATGAAAAAAAACATAGAGGTCTTATTCACTTAAAACACTCCATAAACCTAAACGGTTTCATTTGTAAATACACGATTCCTCTGAAACACTCCGCAGAGGCAGTTTAGATAATCTGTGGCTACATACTATTTAAACTGCTACTGAGGTGTGTTTTAAGGAATCGTGTTTTTATGAATAAGACTGTGAAACTCTCACGATTCCTTAAAACACAACTCAGAGGCTGTTTAAATAGTCTCTGGTAAAGGGAACGTAACCACAGATTATTTAAACTGCCTCTGTGGAGTGTTTTAGAGGAATCGTGTTTTTATAAATAAGAAAACACCTAGCTTCCACACAACACAAGCTCCTCTACTCTCGACGCTATTGTGTTGAAATTGCGTCACAATTAAATGCAGTCAGAAATAACCACTTAGTAAACGTTTTAGTTGTAAGAAATGGCATTAAACTTATTGGCTCTTTAAAACGCATCAGAAACTGAATGGATATTTTGGCTAAATTAATAAATAAATGCACTCAATTGTAACCCAACTAAGAAATAGACCGTAAATAATGAAAAAACGGGTTTCAGGTATAAATTTATTTCAATACTTAACACTAGAACGACTGACCCTTTGTAAGTAGTTATTTCCATGAATAACAAGTGAACAACGCAGTCGGTAGGTATCACGTCATTCCTATTAGTGTAAACAGCGGCAAAGTAAATAATTAGTTATTAAAGGCAGCTGTCCGTTTACGTTCTAGGAAAAACATTAATAAAATTCATTTGCAAATACTTATATATAATTTTTCTAAGGTATGTTCTTGCAAATAAACGATTTTACATTATTTTAAAAGATTTTTAACCTACTTACTAGGTATTACTTATGACACCAAAGGGCCGGGGTGAGACCACGTAAGTCCTACATGATCTCACCCCGAACTGTCAAATAGATACGTACAGACTAGGGTTGCCAACTTTTTTTCTAACAAATATAGTATTTTCGAAGCTATTAAGTACCTCTAAAAATATAGTAGATGGTAAAAAACTAGTAAAAAGTAGCGGGAGTCGTGCCGCGCGGTTCACGGACGTAGACTTGAAGATCAAGCTTTAGCAAAAGATTAAGGCTGGGTTCCGATTTACGCAAAATATAGTAGTTTCGCCTGCTATATTTTTTTTGGTAATATATTATTTGAGCTCCTAATATAGTAGGATACTATATTATATAGTAGGGTTGGCAACCCTAGTACAGACATATTTTGACACTGGAGTCGTCTAAATGCTTAACCCGATAGAGTGGAAAGTTACGTGATACAAGGGCTCCGTGCTTTATTTGATCGACAGCACATACTTTCTCATAGGTCAGTTGTTTTGTTTTGTTTGCACTTTAAGCCAATAACAGCTAAATTAATAGATTGCAAGTGAACGAGAAACTGGGGATTAGCTATTTACTACTCTTGCTTCGACGTAAACGCATTGTAAACATTTACGGTCTTATTTATAAAAACACGATTCCTTTAAAACCCTCCTCAAATGTAGCTTAAACAGTCTATCTATGGCAAAGGGAAAGAATGCATTTGAAAAGTGTTTTAGAGGAATCATGTTTTTATAAATAACACTTATACAGGGTGATCTAGTTTGATTTTCGACGTGTCATGGTAATAAAAATACATTTTTCACTTCTCATGCTCTAAAAGTTCGTCTTTATGTCGTGCGTAGGCGACATAAAGTCGCTTTTTATGCTCTAGAGCATAAAGTAAAATCTTCGTCGAAGACCAAGGCAATCGCTGCAACAGCCACACGAACATCTTTAACTTCATACAACAACCTCTTTATTTTATTTCGTTTCGTTCGTATTCTAAGACCAAGGCAAAGATACCAACAGCCAAAGTACACAATAAAACTTCATGAAATAAACTTATAATTTGTATTTCGTCTCATTTATTATTTTTTATATTTGTTTATTTTTCAATTTAGTAGATCAGTATAGTATTTAAGCCATAACAACAACTTATCATAGTTATAAAAAGAAAATGTTTTTATAACTGAGCAGTATGTAACGACCTTAAGTCAGGTGTCACGTCCCTACAGAAAAAAAAAAGAAAAAAAAGTTAATTGGCGGGAACCATAATTATTTTTACATGTTGCTGTTTCATTTCCTCGCAATCGAAGTGAAAAGTAGAGTGTACAACTCGTCCATAAAACCCATTTTACACTCGACTTTATATCTATCCTCGCTCGCAAGCTCGCTCGGATGGATAAACGTCTCGAGTAAAATGGTGCGTTTTATGCACTTGTTGTACAATCTACTATTGTCACACATTACCTACCTGTAATAACGTAAAACATATTGTGTATAATTTTTGGACGTACTTTCTCAATAAAATCGTTATCGTTTGGTTATCTGGCAGGATCAAAGGGGCCCCTATCGATTGCGGGGCCCTGGGCACGTGCCCAGAGTGCCCTGGGAAAGAGGGGGCTGCCTGTAATTATGACTAAACAACTAACTCTGATGTTTCGTTAAAACGGTCGTGGCGTTAATTGAAGAGTGAGACACTTCGACCTCCAATCTCCATCCTCCTTCTTTAATCATGTAGATCCAGTATAAGTATTTACCAAGAACGTTTTACCCAAACATCCTTGGTATTTACTCTGCGTAGCCGGGAGTAACCCTGGGTGCGGTAGCGAGGCGTGTAGCCGGTATGTTAGGGTGGGTTCTTAAGTGCTTTGGGCCGAGTTTCATAAAACTACAATTCGTAGTTACAATTCGAGGTGCAAAGCGTAGCGGAGTCTACTTGTTAATCTGTGGGTTAATCGACTTTGCAATGTACTTACATCGAAGAGGATCATTCACGTATTAAATACTAGCTGTGCCCGCGACTCCGTTCGCGTACATTTCGATTTTTACGAAGCAGCATTTGTATGGGGGCCACGTCTTATCATAACTGGAGCTAGAATTTAAATAGCCTATCCTGTGTCCCAGATGTCTATATGTTTTTATACCAAATTTCATCAAATTCGGATAATTGGTTTAAGAGTTATGGAGGAACATACATACATACACACATACAGAAAAAAATTCTAAAAATCGTGAAATTAGTTTCAGTATCATATATTGAGCCTATAAACACAATATCTCTGAAAACAAACTAACTTACTCCATGACCGACCCTTACAGATTTATTATTAGTACCTATAGATAGGTACAGTTTTATAGAGACATAAAAAATACATTGTGTAAAAAAATTACGCAATCGGATAAGAAATGACGAAGTCACAGCGATTTTAGTGCACAGGTTCCAAAAAAGGGCGCGAACTGGCGCCATACGCTTGCACGTCACAGTGTCACACACTCAGAACACAAGGTTCCGACGACCGCGACCCGCGCGCGTCTTTGCTGCGCACACAGCATCTCGGGCAGTGGCGGATTTACCAGTAGGCTGAGTAGGCTGGAGCCTAGGGCAGCAGATTTTAGGGGGCGGCAAATTTGGCCCAATTTTTTTTTTCTTACAGAAATTAAAAAAAAAACAGTATATACACAAAGAAGCGAGTGACAAAAATTTTAATATTTTAGTTATGCACAGTATACTGAAAACTGACGTCCGTAATCCGTATAATAAAATAAAAGATAACTAAATCATCTATTCATTCATTTATTTAATTATGTTATTATTGTTATGCACTGCACCGCAACCTAGTATATTTGTGAGACGGACAGGCACTGGAAATCAGCGCTTTTGGTGAATACCCTCAGCACAATGCTGAGCCAGCTGCCTTTTCCAGCAACAGGGACACACCGCAACTTATGTTAATATAAAGTGTTTTATTGTTTTCTTTTGTATTGTAATTTAATATTTTATGTTGTTACTTGTTAATGTATGTGTGTTTCTGTTGTTGAAATAAATGTTCTTCTTCTTCTTAAACGCACTGTTAAATATAGGTACTTATTTTCAACTTACTTTCAATATTAATTACAATTTACGTAACGTAATGAGGACGTTAGAACACAAATCATAAAGTTGCAATTTCAGAATAAATATGATTGTGAACTAAACTAGCGTAGCGTAGGTATTGAATTTCAAAGGTCAGTAGGGGCGACAAAAATTGAATAGCCTACTAGCGGCAAATTTGTAAATCCGCCACTGATCTCGGGTGATCTCTTTCAGTGAATTGATGTGTGCGCGTGTCGTTTTAACGTTATGAAGGCGATAATATCGCCATTACAAATATTGTATTACGCCAAATGCAAGAACCGCTCGTGACTGCGCCGAAAAACTATTTGTTTGGGTTCCACACAACGAAAAACATCGTGAGGGGTAGCCTAGTGGGTAGAACATTGGACTCGAAAGCGGGAGACCCAGGTTCGATTCCCAGTTCGGGCATGTACCTATGACTTTTCTTTCTAAGTTATGTACGTTTGTGAAGTTATAGTAGCAATGCCACTCGCTAACGGTGAAGGAAAACATCGTGAGGAAACCTGGGTGTCTGAGCTATTCACATACCTCAGCGCTTGAAATCGCCAATCCGCGGTGGGCACGCGTGGTGATTAAGCCCATACTCTCTCTCTCTGAGAGAAGGCCTGTGCCCTACAGTGGGACGTAAATAGGCTGCTTATGAACCAATTTTATATTATAACATAGGATTTGAACATGTAACAAAATGCAATACCTATGAGGCGTGAGGCTAACAAGTGACATAGTACCTACACTGACATGCAGCAAACATAATGTAGGTAAATTATATACCTATTAATAATTAATTTCTGATTTCTGAGGAAGCGCCTGAGGCCTTTGGAGTCGGCTGTGGCTGGGTGCTACACATTGTTGTATGGTTGCCGGCTGCCTTCGATTCTATATGCCTCACATGTTCTCTTCACGATTGTTTTGTTTTTTTTTTGTTTAGTAGTTTTTCGTTTAGGTATTTTGTTAGTTTACCTCCTTGTACACTGTGTTTCTGTGGTAATTTGAATAAATGTCTTCTTTCTTTCTTTCAATATTTGTAAAGGTAACTTGTCGAGGGGTGTAGATTTTGTAGTCTGCTTTGGACCCCAACCCAACGAAAAATAATATTATTAATAAGTACCTATATGGAAATTAAAAATTCGTTAGGTGGATCTTTGAGAAAAAACTCAAAAAACCTAAATTACTGGAATTCTGGGGAAATTCACGTAAAAACGAGGTTTTGTGTGCACTTTAGGAACACAAATAAATGTGTCAACCGACGCACGTGCCAAACTTTGAGCAAGGAATATTTTTTTTTGTTTTAGTGCAAGAAAAAGGTCTGATTTTTTAGTATAATCATTTGGCACTCGGGTGTCTAGTTTAGTATTTGAAATGATAAAGTCTTTCGGCTTAAGCAACAAGGTTTTTTTAAGTTAAAATTCAATTTGGATGGAAGGGTTTTTTATGGTTAATATCGGCAAAGTTATGGAGCAAATCACTCTTATAAAAATCATAAGTTATATGTAGTTGAAAACCTCTATTTTAAAGCACATTTAAATATACTGCTTAAATATGGCGAATATTATTATTAATTTGTTATGTCCTTTCCTGGATACCGTAGCAAATGGTATCCTAGCTTGGGACCAGGACAAGTGATTGTGTTGTATTGTATTGTATGAGAGTTATTATTATCCGCCGGCCCGCGCCGCTCGCTGCACCTTGTGGAGCCCCTCGTACCCCCGCATTCGCACGCTCGCTCGGCGTCGCTGAGCCACGCCATTTTAGCCAGTGTAGGCTACTATGCTTCGCGGGGGCCCGAAGATTACTTACTACCTATCTTTATTTGTACTGTGACGTTGCGCCGCCGCCGTCGCCGTTCGTCGGGACGATGCCGCCGCGATTATTACCCTCGGCGCCATTTTGTACAATCGCGTTCTACAGTCCGCCCCGCACCTCTTGAGGCATATCAATCAAAATACGTGGGTAAGCGGACGTAGCATCGTTTAGAGGTTCTATCGTCGACATCATCGTTGATACATTGAATAAAAAGTTGTAACAAAAATTCTAAATCGTCCCGTTATATGGGACACATAGTAGTCGCCGTCTCCCAGTCGATTACTTGATTCGTCACTGACATGTATTTTCTTTCGTTTCATTAAGTAAATAATTAACGTTATTATTAAATATGATCTCACATTCTGTTAGGTATGTTCGTTATGTTTGCATGTTATGCAAGTATATTGGAACCGATATTTTTTTGGCGACTTCAGAGCTGTTGACCTCATAATAAAAGTTTTTGTGTTGATGAGTGGAATGACTTTTGAACTTTCACCGGACCTCTCTGCAAACGATAATATTGTCGGATGAATAGAGGGTGGCATCGAAGTCCTTACCAAAATTTTAAGGAGACAAAATTCTAACCTTGATTTAGAAACTATTACGGTTCTTTCTTTCTTTCTGTTTAAATATCGTTCAAGTTTAAAAAAAAGGAAATTGACAAATATTTTTATACGTAGGTACTTAAAATTACTTCACTTATTCAACAAAAAACAATATCAGTACAAAAAGTAAGTAATAGACATTGAAAAAACAATTCTACGCTACGATAGGTACATCCTACTACGTTGTACCGGATATTTACAGTTTCAGTCAAAACAGACTCTGGAAGTCACGTATACATTATGTACAACATACCTACATCTTTATAATTATTCGTATTAGGTATGTTATTCTTTATCCTGCCGAAAACAATATTATTCTCTTGCAATACTGCTAATGATTTCATATTAGGGCTCTAGATTGTACGAAAGAACCAATCGCACTTATACCGATCACACAAAATAGAAGTTACGATAGTCTAATACGAAACTTAGGACGCAAAATTACCGCACTCATAAGTGCGCACTATTGACACGAAGTAATATTGATTTTACAGACACAAAGGTTACTTTCCAACGGCATTTTTGTTTGTCCTATTTTCGCGCAATGTGGGTAGCCTCTTTGATTTAACAAAAATATCGCAAACAAAAGAATTATTATACTTAAGCGTAACGTGAAACATAATGAACCCAATAACACAATAGGGCCGGTGTTTACTCAGGTTTTTCGATTGTTCTGTTTATTTTAACTCACGAGCTATAATAGCAAGGAATTATAGAGAGTAACCAGAGTGCTGTGGATCAGTCTCGATGTAGAGAACACACAATGAAGTCTAAAGTGGTGTTAGTGCTGTGGTACATCAACCTTCGCTTAAAACTTGCGGGTAAATCAACTAAAATAAGTCTAATTCAGAGTGAATTTTTTTGTGACTCGTTCGCTCCGAACGCAAAATTGGTTAGAAATAAATTCTAGAGCACGAAATGGCGCCATATTTCAGTTTAAATAAATAAGTGATTGTATTTTTCAGCTTCTATTCCTTTTTATGAGGATTCGGCTCAAAATTTCAGAGCGCATCAGGCTTCTGGATTACCGTCCAACGTTCTAGAGAATAAAAATGCACACTCTCAACTAGAAAATCTCGTGGCTCTGAGTCACTCATTCAACCCCGACAATAATTACCCAAGAGAGGTCAGAACCATCGAACAAGAGCGGGCAGTGAAGCTCGAACAACGGGGAGATACACGGTGGCATGCACTGAGTAGAGCAAATAGTTTTCCAGCAACCCCTCAAGACGTAAAAGCCCCTGTGCGCTACCAAGATCCGCCAATACCCTACAGAAGTGGAAACTTGAGACCAGAAGTGCCTAATATACCACAAATACTGCATAATCAACAAAATCTGAAGCAAGTTGCAGAGGCACCTTTCATAAGGCAACCCGTAAATATACAATTAAATCAAAGACCTATTGCAACACAACCTGTTGTTAGCCAAGCTATCGAAACGCAATCAAGTCAACTACCCTTTATCAGACAACCAGAGAAAGTGCAAATGCCATTTATCAGACAACCTATGGAAGTACAATCTGTACAGTCACATCTCAATCAGCGTTATGAAGGGCCCTTGAATGTGGAATTGTCAAGGCAACCCGTAGGACCCTTGCATCAGCAGCAATTCAGAGAACAGATTCCTCCGAATAGTTTTATATCATCGAATCGACCTGAACAAACTTTTGAAAAACAATTATTTCGACCTGTTGAAACATTGATAAATCGACAGCTTTTTACACAAAATATTCACAACCAACAGATGAGACCTCAAGAAAATACTACACCATCACCAGGTATGTAGAGTTGTATATGTTATGTATGCTATTAGCGATCTGAAGTTAAGCTAAACCCAAAGAACTAAAACACGCCATTAGTGTAATAACTCCTATCTCTGTTATTGCCTGATCAATAAAGTCTTAAAGTCTCACATTATTTGTGTAGCTAAAAATATAAACATTTAATTTAAATTGTGAAAAATTGCAGGTGTGAATTTACAACAAATTGTTACAAACAACGAATTGAAAAAGGCTGCGGCAGCTAAAACGAAAAGTCGTTACACAGTAGTTTATCCAGATGGATCTGTTGAATATGTGAACCAGTTGGAGCCAATCGCTAAAAAGTATCCGAATTACGTAATGATGAATGGAAACAAGGCTTTTGCGCCTATTAATGCCCCATTGGGACATCTATCACCTCAAATGCAAAATGTCAATCAACCGTCAAACCCGGCACAGTATGTTATCAATGCTGATACCCAAGTCCCAGTAAACACCAACGTCCAACATTATAATGAAGCACCAATACAAACTCAAAATATTGTCCACCAAATGCCAACGCAAAATCATGTCCAGCAATTACAAACTCAAAATAATGTCCAGCATAGACCAAATCAAAATAATATTGAGCAGTTGCAAATTCAAACTCATAGCGTATCCCAAAGTCAATCAAAACAGCAGGAAAATGACGTAGTTCAAACACAAACTCCATACACTCCAATTACGCCCATTGACCAAGCGTCAACTCCAGTTGTGACACCAGCTATTGAGATCGTCTCTCTTCCACCTGAATTTGACGTTGAAGAGATCCCCTTCGACGCCGTTGAAACAGAACTAGAGGTTCCTAATAATTTTGTTACTGACAGAGACGATAAAAAAGAGACCCAAATCGTGAATACATCGTATGCTACGGCTAATTCACGGAGCGAAAGAACATCTGAAACTGAAAAATTTGAAAAATCTGACAACGTGTTAAATAACGAAAACGATTTCCAAACAATCCAAAGCTCAACGCAAGGTCCAGCGCAGTCAAACAGCATGTCAAATGAAAACCAAAAACAAACGCATAATACCACTCAATCACAATCAAGTTACAATTCAGAAGAAGAAGACCAAACTATTGCTCGTACTGAAACTATCTGCACTTTACCAGAAAACCAATCTCAGGAACAAAGTGAATCAAATTTTGTAGATGACCATTCCGACAACGAACAGCAACAAACACAAGTTGGTCAGGAACAAACACAAACCTCAACCGAAAGTCTAAGCTCAGCCCAATTTGCGCCAAGTTTACAACAAACGCAAAATGAATCTACCACAAACTCTCAGAGAAGCGATATCGAGGATAACCGGGCTGATACACAAATAACTGGAGAAGGACAGGATGAGGAAACAAGTTCAAATGCCGACAGTACGGCATCTTTGCAATCCCAGAGCGAATCGCAGTCGCGGTCCAATACGCAGCTGAATAATGCAAGTTCAGGTAAATATTCTGTCTCGTTTCAGTAAGCTCGCTGTCAATCGCCTACAGATTCCTTGCAGATTCCTTCAGTATGCAGGATATCTCACGGCTATGCTACGCGAAAAGAAACACTTGAAATATTACAGATAAATATATTTTACTTGAAGGAGACTTCATCTTACTTTAAGAAACTGAATTTAATTAGGACTGAATTCACGTATTAGAGCGGAAAGAAGCCTCCTTTCAGTAAAAGGTCTTAAAATTTCTATAGGTATTTTCAATAATTTTCCTCCTTGGGGCATGGACGTAGGGAACCATGTTTATTTATTTTTTATTTAGCCTATACGTCCCACTGCAAGGCACAGGCCTTCTCTTAGAGAGAGAGTTCGGGCTTAATCACCACGCGTGTCCAGCGCAGATTGACAATTTCAAGAGCTGAGGTATGTATGTTCACGTGTTCCTCAGACAATCAGGTTTCCTCACGATGTTTTCCTTCACGGTTAGCGTGTGGTATTGCTAATATATCTTCACAAATATGTATAATGTTTCTTTGAAATTATCTAGTGCTGCATTCCGTACTATGCTTACTTTACTGCATGGCCGATACGTTTGCGCTTGAAATCGCCAATCAGCTGTGCACCCAATTTCGGGCATATTGCAGTGGGACATATAGGAACGCGGTGGTAGCCTAGTGGGTAGAACATCGGACTCGGAAGCGCAAAGGAAGCGGAAGACCCAGGTTCGATCCCCAGTGCGGGCATATACCTATGACTTAGTTTTCTAAGTTATGTACATTTGTGAAGTTATAGTAGCAATACCACTCGCTAACGGTGAAGGAAAATATCGTGAGGAAACCTGAGTGTCTGAGCTATTCACATACCTCAGCGCCTGAAATCGCCAATCCGCGGTGAGCACGAGTGGTGATTAAGCCCACACTCTCTCCTTGAGAGAAGGCCTGAGCCCTACAGTGGGACTTATATAGGCTGCTTATGTATAGGAAGCTGTTTCTTCTAAATATTTCTCTGGCTGCATGACTAGATTCCAGGGACGCGTTTCATAAAACTACAATTCTTAGTTTATTATGATAATTCAATGAACAATGCGTAGCGAGTCCTCCAACTTGTTAATTTGTGGGTTAAACGGCATTTCGCCTCGTCAAATTTTCATATTAAACCATGAATTGTAATTCTATGAAATAGGGTCCAGATTTCAGATTTTATTTATGTATTTGTCAGCAAAACGTTACATTCATATTGTCGTTAGTGTTTGAGGTGTTCACATACCTCAGCGCTTGAAGTTGCCAATCCGCGGTGGGCATGCGTGGTAATTAAGCCGATACCCTCTCTCTAAGAGAAGGCCTGGGCCCTGCAGTGGAACTTATATAGGCTTCATAAAAAAATTGTTGTTAAAAATTTATTATTAGGTGGCACAGCCGTGATGTGCCACCTCAGCAGGCGCCTAACGGTGTTGCTATGTTGGTGAGATTTAAGTAAGTACTCGAAGTACTTAGCTAATTATGGTTTACACTAATTTCAGCAGACGTTGACAAAGGCAGACCTTACGCTTGGTTCAGCACGCAAGACCCCGATTTCTTGGAAAAGCTCCTGGGCAAAAACAAAGTACTCGACGTGATATATTTCTTTATGGTCCCATCCGATGCGCCTTATTATCCTGATTAAACTTAGCTTTGTCGCTAGGATTAAGCGTTTTCTACTTGCACGTGGCAGCAGCCCGCTTGCACATCCTAACATTGTTAATGATTGTAAAATAAAATTACGGGCTACTAAGGCATATTTTAATTTTCATGCACTTAAGTTTTTTTAAACAAGATTAGTAGAAAAAAATATTTAGTTATATGAATTGAATATTTTTCAGGTTCCTCTATCAAAAACTAGTTAATTAAACCATAATGAAAATTACAATAACTATGTCTAAAACATAATTTGATTTCCTATTTGACGATCATTAGGCGTAGAGCAACTAAGAAGGACCCACGTCCTTGGACTTGGACGCGGAAAAGACAAAGACGCATAGGTACCTACTCTATAAAACGCGTCGTGTCTTTGTTCTACGTCCTTCCTGTGTGCCCCAGGACTTATATTTTACAAAATACGAGGGAGAGTGATGCTCGAAGTAGAATTAAGTTTGACTGAGGGTGAACCACGTCTTACACTACAAATAAAGGAAACATGTGAATACTATATATTTGTAATTAAATCAGAAAAAAATGTCTGAACTTCGGGAAGGGCTCAGAAAAAGTGCAAGAGTCGATTCCCGAACTATGTAAGTACCTACAAATTTGTACGGAACCCTCGGTGGGCGCGTCCGACTCGCACTTGTCCGGTTTTTTTATTTTAGACAGTCTAGAAAGCTCAGCTCTTCTGAAAAGAGTTAAAGTTTGTTTTCCATTACAATTTTTACCAAGCAATTTGGTATGTACAAGTAAGTGGATTATTTTTATTTACTTACCTAACATTTGTTCCTGAGTTTGTAACTAAGTACATAGGTAGGTCAGTATTACGTTTCGTTCGAGTAGGTTCTTCAAAATAAAATAGCGTAAGAAAATATAATTAAAAAAAATATTATGGATTATGTTTAATTTTCTTTCCTACTATTGTTATCTATAGGTACCTACAATTAGAGTGGTTTTAAAGAAAATTGGGCAGCGTTTCATAAAACCACAATTCATAGGTTATTATGACAATGTATCTACATTGCGCAGCCGAGTCCTACTTGTTAATCTGAGGGTTTGTCGACTTCGCAATGTACATCGAATTGTCATAGTAATCACTGAAGTCACTGATATTGTAGTTCATTCTATAATTCTACAGAAACAATCTCTACTAGATTGAGTTACTGGGGACATAAAAAAATTATAATTAGTTAAATCTTCTCAGTCCTAACCTTGAATATAACACAATCTCAAAAAATGAGTAAATAGATTGTTATTTAGGCCTTTTGTAGTTTATGTAGTTTATTTTGTGCATATATATATATATATATATATATATATATATATATATATATATATATATATATATATATATATATATATATATATATATATATATATATATATATATATATATATATATACATATATACATATATATACCCGTTTTTCTACTTCTTCTCCTATACCCGAAGGTTTGCTGGAAGAAATCTCTTACAGAGATAAGCTCGCCTTTGTACATGTAATTTCTTATGTAATGTCCTGTTAAATGTCTTGTGTGCAACAAAGTATAATAATAAATGACGATTTGAGGAGATCGCCAGTTTATTTTACAGTGTTACATCTAAAGCGCTCAAATCCTGAAACATTATAATTAACAACAAAATGTTTACAACTTTTGACAAAAGCAGGTCACGTGGCCCTACCGTGTTTCTGTCATTTACTACATAATTATATTAACAGCATCCAGGCCGCGATGTTTCCAAACCAAAAAATAAGCTCAAAAACTGTACGGCCTTCTTCATTATCATCATCAGCCATTTGACGCCCACTGCAGGACATAGACATGGTTATGAAAACCATGAGGGGTTTTTCCATAATCGCCACGCTTGGCAGGCGGGTTGGCGATCGCAGTATGCGGTTGGAATCTCAGGAAGACGCTGCTGCCCGTCTCCTGGTAATGTATTTCCTTAGTCGCCTTCTACGACATCCACGGAAGGAAATGGGGTAGCGCTATTCTTAATCCGGCGCCACACCTTCTTGTGACCGCTTTATTGCCAAGTTATTAATGGGTCACGTTAAAACTCACCCGTCAAATGAAAAATGTCTTGGGAGAGGGGGTGGCTGAAACCAGTGGTGCGCGCGACATTCCCGGGTCAGCAGTTTATGTTTCGTTTCGTTTTAAGTTGTATTTTTAAGACAATAAATATTTTTTTTATAAAAAAGTAATAATTATATTTTTTTTCTTTTTTTGTATTAAGGTAGCCTTCCCATCTTGGCGGTCGCGACCCGACAGCCCCAACCAGCGACATTGCCAATCGAGCGTTGAGTGCGACTTTGTTTCCTGGCGACTGTGGTCCTGCTGCCGTTATTGGGAAGCTATGCACGCATGGGCAGTGTCAGGATTACTTTCAGGAAGGTGAATGTGCATCTATACATTGACATCATCAGTTCTTGTCTTCACTTATCAGCGACATAGGGCTCTAAAAGCAGATTTCCGTGACGGTCGATATTGAGGCTTTAATTCGAGACAATTCAGCTTTCCAGTGCTTGTCGTTTCTGTGCTAAGCCGCGGACAGACAGACAGATGGACGGACATGGCAACAAAACTATGAGTGTTCCTTGTTGACTATGGAACCTTAAAAACTAAACCTTAAAAACTAATCAGGTAGAGCGCATAGCAACTCATTTTTTTAATGTAACATCTCTATGTACTTGTGTCTCACCGATCAATAAACGAATTATGAATTATTACGTAGCAAAGCTGTGAGCTCACTCCAGCCAGCCTATCTCATTCCAGAAGGCCAGCAGTGCTCTGATGTCACTACAGGCCTCCTGAAGGGATCCCAGCTTTCCAATGATGGCGGTCCGTTGCTTTTCCACGCCTTCACAGTGAATGGTCACGTGGGCGGGTGCTTCCTCTTCTTTGAGGCATCCCCGGCAAAGCGGGCTGTCGGTTGGTCCCGTGTTGTGAAAATGTCTATTTAGTGAGCAGTGGCATGTCAGGATTGCCACAGCTTTGCGCAGATTATCCCTTCTCAGACGCAGCAGGCTACGTGAAAGACGTTTCGAGATCGTTGGTAGAGCCTCCTCTATTATTTGGTTTAGTGAATGACCCGCTAGGTTCGCCGTCGTTTCCTATATTTTTTGTCCAACAATATGTCGTCGTTTACTTTCCAAGTAAACTCCTAACAGCTGGTACAGACGTTCTGTCCAGGTACCTACTAACCACCGGTTTTGGTCTACAACGTCGGGGCACGTGAATACGTGAAAATATTGAGGAAGGTAGAACGTTGACTGAAGGAATAATTTATGCAGAGCAGCACTGGAGACTCCTTTGTGTCGGCTCTGCGACGTGTCATTTAAGTGACTTTGCGACGGAAAAGCTAACTTTGAATTCAGGAACAATTTAATATTTAATTCAGTAGGCAGATGACGAGAAAACCAAATTACCTACTCGTAAATAACCACCTGTTATGTGTTTCTCGCTCGTAGCCCCGGCTGCCTGAGTGATCTAAAACGATCACGAAGGTTAAGCAACACAGGGCGCGTTCAGTGCATGGATGGGTCGCCGTCTATGCCTAACGCTAGTGGCATTTTTCCGAGCGGTTCCGTGCTTCGCAAGGCACGTTAAGCTGTTGGTGCCGGCTGCCGTCGATAGATGGCAGTCGTTAAGCCAAGTCAGAGGCCTTAGGGCGGCTTGACAACTTCTGACAGTAGACGAGCCACTAGTCTACAAGCCTGCACCAATCCGGACTTGGCCCCCGTGGTGGAGTATGGCCTATAGGTACCTTCCTCAGGGAAGAGACCCGTGCCCCTCGGTGGGGACATAATGGGTTGATGATGATGTGTTTTTTAGAAAAAAATGCAAAAGAGTATTCCCTTGTGTCTAAGTTTTGACACCTTATTTATTTTGGAAGAGAGCTCTAGCTTAGAAGAGAACGCTAAACGCAAAATATGAAAATAGTTTTTTCAGTTCGACACTGAAAACTAAATTGAGTGGCGACCCGTTGCTAACTAGCGACACCAATAAAAAAATCACGTTATTTAGGTATATACGTTATTCCAAATAGTGAACATAATAAATTTCAAAATCTGTCATAGGTATACTATTTTAGAAACTACAGCCTAGAACCTAGTGACAAATGACTCTGATATAAATAAATTTCTGCTAAAAACGGCTGTTTTGTCAAAAATTATTTAAAGTAATTTTCCTCCCTAGGCTGTAGGGTACGTTCATCCGATAAAGAAAAAATGTTCCTTATCACAAAGCCATCGAAAAATGGATCTAGGCGATTTAGATAATCTGTTAAACAGTGCTAAAATTAATGACTAATGAACGAAAACCCAAAAAGAAGCAGATCTTTCTATATTAGCAACCTTATGATTTAGCTGTACTAATATTAAAGCTCTCGCCCTTTAGTAATGTGGACTGGCTTTCATACGGAGGAAAGGAAAGCATCTTCAAAAAATAAAAGGGCGAAATCGCTAAATGTAAATTCGCCCATTGAGAATAATAATATGATAATTTTATTACGACAAAAGTGTTGGGAGGTATCTTGATGAATATTAAGCTGGAATCTGCGCCGAAGTAATGTATTCACATAAGAAGTGGTCAAGGACGTACCTATCTGCTGGAGGTAGATGTATGTATCTATATAAGTTGAAACATTTACTTTGCTGCATTCACTTACACTAGTTAATGTCACGCACGACGAACTCATCCATATTATGTTTTAATAGAATTTTGGAACTGTGGTTTCAGGGGCAGATAGAATTGGCGTACTTACCCAGGGCACGCCACTGCTTTGTGCCCTCGACTTTCCTGCTGTCCTGTGTCTAGTAGGTAGGTAGTGAGCCGATGGGATTGTATTGGAAATTGATATTAAAATCTTTATTATACCCTTTAAACGTCAGGGAATAAAGCAGCCCATATCCCGGCGGGAAACTAAATTGTTAATATTCACCGACCACCGCCATCAAGGGCCTAGATGGAAATTGCTAGCTACTATTTTGATAAAAAGTCATAATAGGAACGACCCCGGAGCCACAAAAAACAATTTGAAATATATGTACGAGATCGTCTACGATAGCCGTGTGATGCCGGATTAAGAATAGCGTCGCTCCATTTCATTCCGTGGATGTCGTAGAAGGCGACGAAGGAAATAAATTATCAGGAGACGGGCAGGAGCGTCTTCCTGAGATTCCAACCGCATACCTACTGCGATCGCCAACCCACCTGTAGGGCGTTGCGATTATGGTTAGGAAAAACCATGAGGGAGGCCTACGTCCTGCAGTGGGCGTAAAATGGCTGATGATGTACGAGATCGTCGTGTGAACATTTTGTTTTGTCTGTGTAAGTGTATTTACACGATTGGCGTTCGTTACCTATATACTGTTATAAATGTATACGTACGTACTTACATACGATTGTATGTAACGTAAGTTAAATGTTTTTCTTTATTTCTCTCAAGTCGCAACATAATAGAAATAATGATTAAACCAAATTGATGGCTACTATTTTTAGAACATGTTGTCAAAATAGTAGCTAATTTAGAACACGTGTCGTTCCTACCCCGAAGCCAGAAAAAATAATCTTATATCTATTAAAATACTAGCCGACCCGGTGAACTTCGTTCCGCCTAACAATCAATGAATGGGCAGATTTATGATATTAAATTGAATTCAAAATTATCCTTGAACATATTATTTGTTGTCAACTGTACACTCCACAGCAGATCAACCTTCACGCGAGTGCACTCTACTCACTTACGTTACGGGCGAATTTACAACAAAAAAATAAAGGTTGATCTGCTGACGACTGTACATATCCAGACCTAGATAGATACGAGTAGATAGATAGTATATTCTTTATTGTACACAGAGATTACATTAACAGAAATTCAATAAATCGCAGTACATTTGGGGGCCGTATTACTACAAGCAATTTCTTTCAGGCAACCATAGACGGAGACAAGAAAGAAGTTAGCCCTAGTACCTAAAAAAAGTTGGATAAGTGCCATCTTTGCCAGCAGCCTGCCTACCGTGTTTACATAAAATGTTTGTGGAGAACCTTTGTTTTTCGCTCACTAGGTGGCGTTCGGACACGCGCATTTTCGCAACACTCCGTTTTAAAAAATCAAAAAAGTGGGTAAAAGTTGTTCGATCTCCAAGTGTGAGGTGTCATTGGATTGGAAAAAGTGTCACCTATCCCACCAATTGAAGGTCATCAGCCGGAAGAAACCGGAAGCACCTAATAAGGTCGAAAAACCTGTTTTTTCGAGGCTACCCCCGAAAAATTACCAACGCAGCACGACCCCCTACTTCTGCTCCTGGTACCAGGAAGAGAATCACCGCCTCTATCCCGTGAACCTCCTGGAAGACCTGGGAAAACACGCGCGTCCAGAAACCACAAAGGAGGGAATATTACTGTGCGAGGATTCTCTGACGAGTGACCGACTTCGCAAGTTTAAGCAGCGAATCGGCTCCGTGTAGTGCTTGTTGTGTTTGTGAAGACGTGCTTGTTTGAATTCGTGAGCGACGGGGACTTTTGATTTCGTGACCCCACATACTTTAACGACTGCGCCTGCGCCCTCGGGAGCCGCACGAACCAGGCAAGACTGCGCCATACAAGGAGCACAGAGGCTCTCTAACCGGCAACCGATCCCCGCGAAGACACAGGGCCAAAACGGTGTCGCGTTGTGTGCTTTTTGTTTTTGTTTTTGTTTTCGTGCGTGTTCCTGTGAGCGATTGGAACTTCTGTCCGCCACACCCTACTGGAGAGGGGATCCACCGTCCCCATCTTCTCGCCTGCCTTGACGAGTTGAAGGCTGCGCACCTCAGGGTTACTAGCAGAAAATTGAAGCCACGTGTTCCAGCAAAACAAACCTCTGGATTTAACCCAATCTGCACAAGTGAAGTGTCTGCGTGCAGGGAATAACATCGTCTTCAACCCCTAGTGACCCATTTTAACCGGAATGCTACTTTAATACCGGTTAAGACCGAAAAACGAATATTTTGGAGGGTACTTCTAAATCTTTTTCTTTTATTTCTGACTGATTGGTGGCTAAACCCCACATATCTCTGACCGTCTCAGCGCTCTCGGGAGCTGCATAGACGTACCCGAACAAAGGGCCGCCACCTTAAACTGAGGACCTCCAACGGCCGTTAGGATATTCCTGACTGTCTGCTAAATTTATTTCGGTTCGGTTTCGGTATTTCGTTGAGCAGACATCGGACGTGCGGAGCCCCTAATTTTTTGCCCTATTGCACTAGAATTAAGCCGTATTGCACTAGATTAAGTATTTTAAGTTTGACCTATTAACATTGACATTGCCGTATTGCACTAGTTTTAAGTTTTATCCAGTGACATTGCCCTTTTGCTCTAGTTTGTAAGTTTTACCGATTAACACCATTTTTAACGTTTTACCGGTCGTACCGGTTTCACCGGTCATACCGGTTTTAACGGTTTTACCGGTTTTACCTTGAAATTTTTAATTGTTTTTATTTGTTCTAGACTCGCCCTCCCCGCCCGGCCTGGAACAGGGATTTTAACAGCTATTAACCGGCCCCTTTCCAAATTTTTAGATGGACACTAGGCCGCGAAAGTCCGCGGCCGCGGCGGAGGCTAGGAGCCGACCGCCTGCTGGGGGTGCACTATTGCGGGTGCCCACCAAGGGGCTCCGCGGGACCCCGCCTATGAAGGCATCCATTTCCAAAAAGGCCCCCCCTCAGGGGGCCAGGTCCGCGGAGCCCATTTCCGCCAACGCCGCGCCGCCAACCGCATCGCCCCCGGATGCTAGGGCTGATCCGGGGGCCGAGGCCGTCACCCCTGGCGGCGTCTCTCCGACCTCCCGTTCGCCGCAGACTGGGAGGCCATCCTTGGGGGGGTCAGTGACCGGAGCACTGGCCAATCTCCCGAGGATGGCCAACGACGTCATGCTGGCCGCGAAGGGGAGGTTGGAATCCTCGGGCAACCTAAAACGGGAGACAAGGGAGTTTGTCGTGGACGCGCTCAGCGAGCTATACCAAATGGTGCTCAGGCTGAGCGAGTCCAGGCAGACTCTCTGCCTGAGGATGGAGGCCGCCAGGGCAGGATTTGCCGAGGAGGTGGCCCGGCGGGAGGAGGCCCACGCGGCCAGCCTGGAAAAGCTGGCCGCTGGGTCGGTGCTACCCGCAATGGTTAAGGATCTGGGGGACATCAAAAAAGATGTCCAGGCAACACGGGACCTGATCTCGTATGACGTAATCGGGGAGCTGCGGGACAAAGAGGTAGCACCGACTCCGGCGGCGCTCCAGGCCCTTACCAAAGGGATGGAAGCGCTGGCGGAGCGGTGCGAAAATTTAAGGAAAGAGACAGGCGGAGTGGCGGGGAGTGTCGTTACAAAACCCGATGTGGAGTGGGCGGAGGAGGTGAGGGGGGAGTTCCGTGGGCTTCGCGAGCGGCTCGACAGGCAGCAACCTGCACCGCTCGCGGGGCCCACCTTGGCTGCCACCGCTTGCCCCCCCCGCCCTAATCACTGCCCCGCCACTGCCGCTGTCCCGCGGCTGCCTCAGCGAGATCGGGTCCCATTCCGATCATACGCTCAGGTAGCTTCCTCGCCGCGCCACTCCGTGGTGGTGACGTCGACCGACCCCAATAAGACCGCTGAGGCAACAATTGCCGAAATTAAGGGGAAGGTCGACGTCATCGCCCTTGGAATCGGTGTCAGCGCGGTGAGGAAGCTGCGTGATAGCAAAGTGTTGCTCTCTTGCGACACCGACGAGGGCAGAAAAATTTTTAAGAAGGAGCTGTCGGGGGCCGGTGGCCTTTTTACAGTCACCGAGCCCGCCGACAAGCGACCACTGATCCGCCTCGTCGGTGTCGCAAAGGACGTCCCTGACGAACAGGTGCTGGCCGCCATCGGGTCCCAGAATAGGGACCTGATGGCGGGCATCACCCTCACCAGGGACGATACCCGGGTCCTTAGGCGCACCAACGGTAGGACCGGTGCGCACTGCAATGTAATCTTAGAGGTGACCCCCGATATCTGGCGGCGCATGGAGGGGGCGCGGATTAGGCTGGGGTACCAGGTCGTGCTGGCGGTGGACCAGTCCCCATTGGTGCAGTGCTACCGCTGCATGGGCTACGGGCATACGGCACGCGTTTGTCGTGCCGATGCCAGGTGTGGCCGGTGCAGCGGGGAGCACCAAACCAGGGACTGTCCCCCGTCGGCGCGAGCTGGAGACCCGCGCTGCTGTCACTGCACCAAGGTGTCAGGGGCAGACTCCGCGCACCCTGCATTCGCCGCGGATTGTCCCGAGCGTCTTCGCTGGGACAGCATAGCGCGACAGGCAATAAAGTACTGTTGATACGGGCACCTTGGCCCCCTTACAGTCTCGGGGTGCACTGGGTGCTGGGATGGCCGACAGTAACCGGAATCCAGCGGGAGGACCTCCTGGGGCGCGGCGGGGCGCGATCCGGTTGATACAAATCAACATTGGTCGTTGCCGCGCCGCGTTCCATGAGGCGATCCAAGTGGCCATCGAGGGTGGCTACTCGGCCGTACTGATCCAGGAACCTTACACTGGATCGGCGGGCCGAGTGGACACCCGGTATACTTGTATACAAAAGATGGCCACTAGGGACAAACCGGTCAAGTCGGCTATCCTAGTACTCGACCCGGCCCTCTCTGTCGTCCAGGACGCCACCACAGTCACGGAGAACGTCGTGGCGGTGGTGGTGGAGTGGAATCGGCAGAAGATCGGCCTGGTCTCGGTGTACCTTGAGGGAGACCAAGACATCACCCCCTACCTTCGTGACATCCAGGCCTTCATGGACCGCATGGGCACCAGCGCGGTCCTTCTCGGCGGGGATATTAACGCCAAAAGCCTTTGGTGGGGCTGCGAACGCGAGGACCAGAGAGGTACTCTGTTCTCCGAGTTCGCAGCCCAGGTGGATCTGCAGGTTCTCAACGAGGGAAGAGCGCCGACTTTTTACATCTGGCGGGGGGACAAGCTGTTTACCAGCATCGTAGATGTGACCCTCGCCACGTCGGCGCTCTTCCATCGTGTGAGGGGCTGGATGGTCCGTCCGGACCTCATCCCCTCCGCTCCCGATCATCGGGCGATCACGTTCGAGGTGGGGGTGGGGCCCGAGACGGAGCCGGACAGAGCCAGCGGATCCACCAGGCGTTACCTCGCCGGGAAGGCCGACTGGGCTACTTTTCGGGCCTCGTTCGTCGACCGTCTAGGAGACTGGACGGTCGAGGAAATCGAGGCTATCGAGACGCCTAGCGGACTTGAGGAGGCCATTGGAAGGTATACAGCGGCGATTCACGGCGCGTGCGAGGATTCGATCCCTCTTCTGGCTCCGCCAAAGGCACCCAAACGGGTGGTTTGGTGGAGCCATGAGTTGCAGCTCAAAAAGCGAAAACTCATTACGTTGAGGGGTCGAATCCGGCACGCGAGTAGCCGCCGAAGGGACGGGGTGGTTGCGGAATATTTGGTGGCCAAGGAGGAATACAAGGCCGCCATTGAGGCGGCCAAGACCGCCAGCTGGGTAGAATTCTGCACTAAGCAGCAGCATGAGAGTGTGTGGGACGGCATCTATAGGGTGCTAAGATGCGCCGCTCGTAGGAGGGAAGATACCCTCCTCAGCGGCGCAGATGGACGCGCCCTGGATGCCGTTGGCTCCACAGCTCTCATAGCTGATACATTCTTCCCAGCTGACGATCTTCAGTCCGAGTCGGACACCCATGCCCGTGTCAGACAGGCAGTCGCCCGCATGGAGGATGAAGCCAGGGCCAAGCCGCGGGAGTTTATTCCCTTCTCCCATCACGAGCTCTCGGGCGTCTTGAAGGGTATCCACCCTAAAAAGGCGCCCGGGGGGGACGGCCTCACGGCTGACATCTGCAGTGCGGCCATCAGGGCGAGAAATGATGTATTTGTCGCCCTGATGAACGCCTGCCTTTCTCTGGGATACTTCCCCAGGGACTGGAAGGCTGCGGTAGTCAAAATCCTGCCTAAGCCCAGCAGGGATGACTACTCGCAGCCGAAATCCTACAGACCAATCGGGCTTTTGTCTGTCCTGGGGAAGATCTTGGAGAAGATGATGGCCGGGAGGCTTCTCTGGCAGCTCGGGGCGGGCGGAGGACTGAGCCTGCGCCAATATGGCTTTATGCCGCAGCGCAGCACGGAGGACGCTTTGTATGACGCTGTACAGCTCATAAGAGATCACGTCGGGCAGAAACGCATTGTCGGAGTCGTCTCCCTCGATATCGAGGGGGCTTTCGACAATGCGTGGTGGCCCGGAATAAAACACCAGATCCTGGCCACCGGATGCGACCAGTCTGTCTACCAACTTCTGTGCAGCTACCTGAGCGAAAGACAGGTCACAGTCAGGTATGCGGGGGCACAAGTAGACAGACCCACTTCGAAAGGTTGCATCCAAGGCTCGACGTGCGGTCCCCTGCTGTGGAACCTGTTACTCGACCCTTTGCTCCGGCGCGGTGGGGACCTTCGAGCTCACCTGCAGGCGTTCGCGGACGATATTTTAATTATCGCCGCGGCGCAGACTGTGGGTGAGCTCGAGGACATCCTCAATGCCGCGCTGGACGCCGTGTCCGAGTGGGGAGAGGCGGCTAAGATGAGGTTCGCCGCTCGTAAGACCCAAGCTATGGTGGTCACCAGGAAGCGCGATGTAATCCCACCCAAGTTGAAGCTTGGAGGGGAGGACATCGCGTTCTCGGACGAGATCACCGTACTGGGTCTGACGATCGACAAAAACCTCAATTTTCTTAGCCACCTCAACAGGGTCTGCGGCAAAGCTATGGCTAGGTTCCAGATGGTGTCTAGAGCGGCCAGGGCGACTTGGGGCTTAAATGCCGATATCGTCCGGCTGCTCTACACTACCGTCATCGAGCCTACCATCCTCTATGCGGCTAACGTCTGGGCGCCTGTCGCGCAACGCGCGGGGGTCAGGGCCTTACTCGACAGGGTGACCAGGGCCTTCGCGATCCGTATCGCGAAGGCCCACCGCACCACCTCCTACACAGCTGCCGTCCTCCTGGCGAGGATCCTCCCCCTCGACCTTAGGGCCGAGGAAGCTCTTCGGCTCTATGAGCTAAAGAGGGGGAGGCCCTTCGCCCCGCTCCCGGGCCGGGAAGTCGAGCGCCGCTGCAGCCCTTTCACGCTGGCACACCCCGCTCTACGAACTTCAGTTGAGTTCGAGGAGGTGGCCAGCGTGGAGGAGCTCGGCAAGGTGCCCGACGGATGGGCCCGGGCCTATACGGACGGTAGCAAGATAGGGGGCAAAGTGGGCGGAGCCGTCACTCTGTGGAGGGAGGGCATTGAGGTCCGCACCAAAGGGTTCAGGCTGGAGGGATTCGCCTCCGTCTTCCAAGCGGAGATGGTGGCGATCTCGAAGGCTCTCGACCTCCTGGCCGGGGGTCCCGGTCCCATCAGGGCGGGCGTCCTGAGCGACTCCAGATCTGCTCTGGAGTTGCTCAGGAACCCCTCGCCCACACACCAGCTGGCCGTGAAAATTCACGGCCAGCTGGCCGACATCCAGGAAAACGGGGGCCTGATCCGGTTTTACTGGATCAAGGCCCACGTCGGGATCCCCGGCAACGAGCGTGCTGACGAGTTGGCCAAGAGGGCGGCGTTGTCTCGCAAGGACGTGGCAGCCTATGACCGTTATCCCGTCTCACACGCAAAATTGCATGTGAGACGGGAGACGGTGGCAAAGTGGCAGACCCGCTACAGCGAGTCTGCCACAGGCCGCGTCACCTCACTGTTCTTCCCGGACGTCGCATCGGCCCATAAAGTCCTTGGCAAAATCACAATGTGCAATGCCAAGGCGCAGCTCCTGACGGGGCACGGCGGCTTTAGAGCGTACCTCCACAGGTTCAAGCTCGCGGGGAGTCCGTCCTGCATTTGTGATGACGTGACTCCCGAAACGCTGGAGCACCTGCTGGAGGAGTGCCCCCGATTCGGAGCTGCCCGGGCCGATTGCGAGATACTCCTGGGAGCAGCGGTGAGGTGCGAGGCTTTCGCCGCCTTCATGGCCGACTCCAAGAGTCGAGAAGTGTTCCTGCCCTTCGCCCTGGCGGTGACAAAAGCGGCCTGCAAAGCTAATGGGGGCCGGAACTAGACTTGCTTTTACTTTTGTTTTTGTTTTTATCCTGTCTTTGTTCATGTTTTACTTTTCTCTTGTTCGCTTCTTTTTATTACATTTAACTATTATTTGAACATCTCCCTGCTTTCAGACAGGCCGGGCGAGAGGAGGGCGACATAGATATCGTACAAATTTTTTTTTAGACTGTAATATTTTAATTTGTACATTATTTTACTTCTGACCTTGTTTCATACTTTTACATTTTAAAACGTTGACATTTTAACTTTTTATTTTTTTAATTTTTTGACAATTTATTTTTACATTTTATTATTTTTACATTTTTAACGATGCAACTTTTACATTTTTATCACTGTTTAACTTTTACCTTGTAACCCCGACGCCTCGCTTGTTACTACTCGAAAGAGTAGACAGAGACGAGGCGTCGGGGCTTATAAATTTAAGTAGGTTTTAATAATGTAACATTCTAAATTTTAGCATTTTACGATATTTTTACATTAAGACATCTTCTTTTATTTGTATAATTTTAATTTTAACTTTTATAACAAGACATTTTAATTGTATAGTTTTAATTTTAACATTTTATGTAATGACAGTTTTATATTAAAGACAAAAGGTCGCCACATGATAAATAGTGGCGGTACCGGCTTTTAAAAAAAAATTAAAAAAAAAAAAAAACCTTTGTTTTTATCGCCTTACGCAAAGTTTTACGACTTTCACACACTTTCAGCGTCTGGTTTTCTGCGGGGTCGATTCAGGTCAAAAGTCTGTTACTTGGTTCCTTGATCGTAATCAAACTTGGTTTTAACCGAGGATGACATCAGTAACAATAGCAGTCACTGGCTGCAAACTAGCAATATCGACTCTGGAAACTTTGCGGAGCCTTAAAATGCGCTAAATGGGTATAGCACTGTCAGTATAAGAAAGAGACTAAACAAATATTTTGTTATACATTTAACGGGTCTAATCGCCAATATTCATAAGGGAAACTATTAAACCCTTTCTTACGCTCTATGGACGGCAATATTGTAAAACCGAGAAACAAATAATTGCCCAGTCCCTTTTTAAGAGTGTTATACTGGTAAATAAGATGTATTTAGCATATATTAGCTGAATAATAGCCGATTCTATAAGGAAAAAAAAGACTCATGGAAATCAGTTAAGATCTGATGGAGCTATGAGGGAACTTAGCAAAAAAGAAAAAAACAGACAAACAAAATGTCTTTGCAAAATCTTCCTCTGTAAATATACTTACCGCAAACTATACACGTAAAATGTGTGCAAATGGCGTCTTCGTCGCTTCTATTAGCTAAAACCGGCCAAGTGCGAGTCGAAATCGCGCACGAAGGGTTCCGTACCATAATCTATACATCATTAGACCCAAAGATAAAAAAAGCAGCAAAAATATCACGTTTGTTGCATCGGAGCCCCCCTTAAATAATTATTTTATTTTGTTTTTAGTATTGGTTGTTATAGCGGCAACAGAAATACATAATCTGTGAAAATTTCAACTCTCTAGCTATCACGGTTCTTGAGATACAGCCTGGTGACAGACAAACGGACGGACGGACAGACAGACAGACAGCGAAGTCTTAGTAATAGGGTCCCGTTTTTACCCTTTGGGTACGGAACCCTAAAAACAGACAAACAAAATGTCTTTGCAAAATATTCCTCTGTAAATATACTTACCGCAAACTATACACGTAAAACGTGTGCAAATGGCGTCTTCGTCGCTTCTGTTAGCTAAAGAGCAGAGCAGTATTTTAATAAGATAATATGAAGCTCACAGGTGCGATGTGGTTGTTGCCGCTAGCTGAGTTCCATCATAAATGGGTATAATAAAAGGTCAGCTTTATTTCCTCATCATAATTTTTCGTTGGTTTCACATTGGACATTAACCTAACTGCACGACATCGTTGGACCAGAGGTATCTATATAAAGCTACTGATACACTTGAGCATTCACTTGTAGTGAGGTTTCTAGCGAATATCCATTACTGGCCAGCAAGTCCGATGCAACCACTGTGGACATTCAGAGAAACGAAATTTCTAAATTAAATAATTCCTTTTCTAATTTTTCAATAAGTTTTCAATGTGGCGAAGGTAGAGTCGACGTGGAAAATTAAAGAAAATGCGAGACTTACTACGATGACGTGTATTTTGAAAGCCGAATATTTTCTACAAGGAAAAGTTCTATAGAGGCCGTCTCAGACCACACCGGAGCGATGCTGAGGGATTACTCACGATTTACAATAGTATTAGTTCCGAAAAGGCCCGTGCCGTCCCAAGGGTGGAAGCAGCACGTTCGCTTAGAAATTCGTGACGACTTTTTGACAGGCAGAGTAATATTATCTTATCTTTGGCGGCCGGATCGAACCTATGCACAACTAGCGAGCGCCATCTAGTGAGCGGTGATGGTAAACGTGGTATTTACATCCTCCCCCTCTGGAGCGCACGTCGTCTCGACGGAGTGACAGGAAAAGACGGTTTAGGGGTAGGGATTCTCCATATTCTTTTGGGTCGTCCACGCTTGCGCTGCTCCTTTGTGGCAGGTGCTCGAGCTTCTTGTTGAACTAATCGGTGGCTAGAGTACCTGGCGAGCCTTCGGTGTAGCCGTGAAACTTATCAACTGCCCACACCGCTGGTTGTATAGTTTCGTTCTGCCTTGGTCAGTAGTCTGCTGGTATACTCAACACAATGTTCGTCATTCTTCTCCTCCTGTACTAAAACCGCTCCAATAGCGTAGCTGCTTGCGTCGCACTTGACTATAAAAGGACGAGTCGCATCTGCTTGACGTAGGACAGGGGCTGTGGTGAGACGTTTCTTCAGTTCAGCATAGGCATTTTCCTGGTCATCTCTCCAGCTCCAAAACCTCTTTCTTTTTGGTCAGCTTAGAAGCTCAACTATAGCTGAAAAGTTCTCTTTAAACCTTCTGTGTCCTATTTCTTCTTCCTTCGTACAGTTATATTGTGGCCCCACGTTGGGCGCCAGTGTGGCGAACACAACAAAAAGTCCTATAGCGGCCGCCTCAGACCGCCAGAGCGATGTTGAGGGGTTACTCATGCTTTACAAAAGTATTAGTTCCGAAGAGGCCCGTACCGTTCCATGGGTGGAAGTAGTGCGTTCGCTTAGAAATTCGTGACGACCTTTTCACAGGCGGAGTAATATGTCCTCGGCGACCGGATTGAACCATACCGCGATGCACAACTAGCAAGTGCTATCAAGTGAGCTGTGATGGTAAACGTGGTTGTTACATGAATAATTTTTCAATTAGTTAAATCTTTAGTATGTCCTTTGAACGTCAGGGAGTAAAGCAGCCCATATCGCGAATATCCATTACTGGACAGCGAGTCCGATAGAACCGATGTGGACCTCCAGAGAAATTAAATAAAAATAAATTTTCTAATGTTTTTTAACAATAAGTTTTCAATAATTTTTTAATAATTTTTCAATAATTTTCCAATAATTTTTCAATAATGTAATTTAATTTAATTGCAAAAAAAATTAATTTGATTAATTTTATTTTATTATCTTAATTCTGTAATCATCATCATCATCATTCAGCCCGAAAGAAGTCCTCTGCTGGACATAGGCCTCCTCCATGGATTTCCAAAAAGACCGGTTGAAAGCGGCCTGCAATTCTGTAATTCAATTTAATTAATTTATTTGTTATCGTAATGTGGTTTTTAGTTATACTGTCCCGTCGGCCAAAATGGAAGTCGTGGGTTAATCCCACTGGGGGCCACCGGACATTTGTACAAATGACCTCAGTCTGGGTGTATTTCCATGTTTGTCCTTGTGTACTGTGTAGTGTTGAAGTTCCTATCCTGTGCCAACACCAGGAACTTTTTCATCTTATCATGTCGGTGACAAAACCAATTAGATTTTACTGGCCCAGATCTCGGACACGCACACTCCAGCGACCTCTCGAGTGCATATGGACGGGGGCGCAAGGGACACACCGAGAGTTGCTTCATACTACGAATTGAAGGAAGCTGAAGGTTGGACTCGGCTCAATCGTCGACAGATCTGTGTTTGCTGCTCTCGGTTGGGGGTCGAGGAAGGTACGCCAAGGTACACTGAACTCTGACCCCCTTCGATATCAGATCTGGTAAGTCTTTCAGCATTCCTGAAATTGTCTGTTTCATATTCTGTGTTGCCCAATAGAAAAAAAATATTTGCACGGTGTTACAATTTTTGAAGAAAGGCCGCTGATTATTCTGAATGCTTGAATTTTACAGGTTGATCGATTTGCGCCTGAAATCTGCACACAACGGCATTCAAATGGCAAAACCCTCACATTTCGACTTGGACTTGTCGTACTGATACAGAGCACTTTTAAATTATCACACAATCCCCGAATTAAACATTTGGCGACATCGTGTCGATGTAAATTGGCAGGTCCATGCACAAAGGGCAACAAGCTAGGGTTAAGTCAGTGTCTGAAAGGTTTTTTTTTTTTTTTTTTTTATATTAATGGCAACTCAAATCGGTCCTGTCTTGGACGACTACTTCAAAAATTCAAATCAAATCTTTTAGACGTCAATGTAAAAAAAAAAAACAAATTGTCAAAGACAATTCGCCGACTTATGAATTGAGAATTTGAAGTATCTACCTAATCAAAACAATCTCGTGTCACGGTGTTTGTTATCGAACTCCTCCGAAACGGCTTCACCTATTCTTGCGATTTTTTTTGTGTATTTTTGGTGGGCTTGAGAATAGGTCGTAGGCTAATTAGTATTATGGCAAAACAACGTTGGCAGAGTCAGCTAGTATATTTATACTTATACTACATATATATTTATATATAACGTTGCTTTGCCATATTAATTAGCCATCGACCTATTCTTAGACATACAAACATACACATAGGTTCCGTGTGGCGCCGGATTAAGAATAGCGTCACTCCATTTCCTTCCGTGGATGTCGTAGAAGGCGATTAAGGAAATCAATTACCAGGAGACGGGCAGCAACGTCTTCCTGAGATTCCAACCGCATACTGCGATCGCCAACCCGCCTGCCAAGCGTGGCGATTATGGCAAAACCCCTCATGGTTTTCATAACCATGTCTATGTCCTGCAGTGGGCGTCAAATGGCTGATGATGATAATGAAGAAGGCCGTACAGTTTTTGAGCTTATTTTTTGGTTTGGAAACATCGCGGCCTGGATGCTGTTAATATAATTATGTAGTAAATGATAATAAATGGTTATAAAAACCACGAAGGAGGCCTATGTCCTGCAGTGGGCGTCAAATGGCTGATGATGATGATGAAACATACACAAAAAAATCATAATATTGGTGAACCCTTTCCGGAGGAGTTCGATAACAAACACTGTGACACGAGATTTTTATATAGGTACTAGATTATTCTGGCTTTTTTATGCCATATATCATGCGTTAAATTAAGCTTAATGCCTTACTCTCTCTCTCTCTCAGAGAAAGCCTGTGCCCTGCCTTGGGAGACGTGCATATGCCGCATAAAAAAGTTACATAAAAACCCATAAATGACATATCCACATACATTTTACGGAAGTCTTCCTTGTACGCTACAGCTGAAAATGTATATACATACACGGTACGTCAGTAGTTTTTCTGTTGTGGAACCTTCTCAAAATGACAAATTACCTAAATTCACTGTGGAAGAAGACGTTTAACAAGAAATAGGAGGGTGCAAGGAAAAAGAGGGAATTTTCCTTCCCCGACAAAAGGTTCTGGGATGCTGCGTCATCGACTAACGACTATGCTGGGGTTTCCAAACTCCACAGTAAATGTTGCACATTCAACGAGCAAATCTTGTGAATAAATAGATACATAAATGAGAACCTCAGAAATGGCCCCAAAAATATTGCTATGAGGATGGCCGAGGAGAGAAAAAGTGGCGTGCCATGCCCTGGTATCATGAGCCCCTAGAAATAAAGATAAAAGATTTAAGAAAAAAGTATTTATTCAGATAACCACTGACTGCCTCGTTAGTCTAGCCGTTAAGGCGCTTAGCTACCAGAACAGACGTGGTAGGTTCGATTCCCACTGGGGGCCACCGTACATTTGTACGAATGGCCTCAGTCTGGGCATATTTTCATGTTTGTGACGTTCTTGCCTGGTTACCCATAGCTCAGGGTATCCTAGTTTGGGACCAGGTCAACTGATTGTATTGTGTGGAAGTTATTATTATTTGAAAGTTAGTGGCAGAGAAAGAATCTCTCCACCCTGCTCTCACGTAGCTGACAGGCTGATTGCAATTTTTTTCGCCATTTCATTTGGATAACCTCGATCCACCCGAAAATTGCCGATTTTTTTTATTTCCACGCAAAAAACTCTGCAGCCAACTGGACGAACGCTAGAGCTGCGCTGTAGTGAACGGATCACAATAACGTGAATGTAAGTACCGGTAAATATAACAAAAGTTAGATATTTTGAGATTTCAGGGTGGCGGGGTTATTTTATCCGTGGGATAACGTTTGACGACGGGCCATGGCCAATACCATCTTCGCTTGGGTCTGCCATGACG
The DNA here is from genome assembly GCA_963969515.1 of Yponomeuta evonymella. Lineage (NCBI taxonomy): Eukaryota > Metazoa > Arthropoda > Insecta > Lepidoptera > Yponomeutidae > Yponomeuta > Yponomeuta evonymella. Next base: position 6,055,445 of record OZ018349.1, read on the forward strand.
TGGGACGAGTGATTGTATTAAAAAATACTGAAGAGTTGAGAAGAACCCTGCTCTACTGTACAAGTACACAAGATAGAGCTAGATGAAGGTTGTCGAATTAAATTTGGCCTTTTCTGATGAGTCATTGTTCGGTACTCGTACGTGGTCCAATTTGGGAGAGCTGAAACAATTATCTTTGGGCACAATAAGGGAACCAAGGCTATTTTGAAACAAAGAAGAGAAACTTATATTTTGTTATATTCTTTGTTGCACTAATCCCTGCTGAAGACAATTTTCAAAACCTATTTAGAGGCTAAAAATTTCACGCCGGGACTTGAACCCGCGACCTCTGGCTGACCGTGCCAGCGCTCTCCCCTTTGTAAAGAGGTTCGAAATTTCGCCGATGCCTGCAATTGTCCATTAGCTCAGTTGGGAGAGCGCTTGCACGGTTAGCCAGAGGTCGCGGGTTCAAGTCCCGGCATGGGTGGAATTTTTAGCCTCTAAATAGGTTTTTGAAACTTACATTTAGTTAATTAAAATTCCTGATTAAACAACCGGCTTGAGGTTGATATGAGTATCAGTTAACTTTCTTTTTCTTCCTCTCCAGTAATGAAGGTTGGCCACCAGTTCTGCATCTCCTTAATTTCTTGTCAAGCGAAACAAGCCTTCGACGTTTACTAAATGGGCAATGGGCTAAGCTCAGAATCTTAAATCGGAAGTTGGTGTAAAAACCAAACAAGTATAATAATATTTCTTTATTTCTTTATTTAATTAATATCGTAATAGGAGCTTACAGTATCCCAAAGCGCCCCTATTGCTATATATAACTAGGTCTGTAGGTCTAATGGAGGTTTCGTTTTGTTAAGCCTACCAATTGGACGTATGAAAGAACAGTTCATGTTTAACCTGTCAATCGCTTTATTGGAAACGCTAATAGAAAATACAAATAAGTCAAACGGTTAGAAGCGGCAGTAGCGCGGTTGCGTCATCATCATCATTCAGCCACAAGAAGTCCACTGCTGGACATAGGCCTCCTCCATGGATTTCCAAAAAGACCGGTTGGAAGCGGCCTGCATCCAGCGCCTTCCTGCCACTTGGATGAGGTCATCTGTCCATCTTGTGGCTGGTCGTCCTACGCTGCGCTTGCCGATATTTGTGGTCTCCATTCGAGAACTTTTCGGCCCCATCGGCCATCAGTTCTGCGTGCTATGTGCCCCGCCCACTGCCACTTCAACTTACTAATCCGCTGGGCTATGTAGACGACTTTCGTTCGTCTACGGATCTCATCATTTCTGATTCGATCTCGTAGAGAAATTCCGAGCATAGCCCTTTCCATAGCTCGTTGCGTGACCTGAGCCTTCTTATGAGGCCCATAGTGAGAGACCACGTTTCAGTGCCATAAGTCATCACTGGTAACACACACTGGTTGTATAATTTTGTCTTGAGCGATTGAGGTATATTAGACGAAAAGACTTTTCTAAGTTTCCCGAATGCTGCCCAGCCGAGTTGGATTCGACGATTGACCTCTTTCACGAAGTTGGACCGGCCTAGTTGGACTGTTTGTCCTAAGTAGACGTATTCGTCTACAACTTCGAGAGTGGAGTTCCCCAATGTTATTGGGGTGGGCACAACACGGGTGTTCGACATGACCTTCGTTTTGTCCATGTTCATTTTAAGGCCCACAAGTTGGGAAACTCGACTGAGGTCTTCGAGCATTATGCCGAGATCTTCCATCGTTTCTGCCATGATTACGCGATTGCGTAAAGTTTTAAATTTATGTAGCGTTGAAGGAAAACATCGTGAAGAAACCTGAGTGAGGTGTTACATACTTCGGTGCTTGAAATTGGGAAAGACAGTGGGTACGCGTGACCTATACATCGCTGAGATGCCTGTGCTCTACAGTGGTACATACAAGGCTGCATTAATTTAAACGGTCAGAGAGGATAAATATGTCGAAGGACAAAATTATAAATCCTTGAGAATACTTCGCCTTACGAAATCGCAGCCTAATTTAACTGACGGCTACGTTGACCTTGGTTAGTAACGCCTTGTAACTCGGAACAAAGACTCGTTTGTTGTGCAAGAAACATACGTCAGTATATTTTAGAGCTCCTTTTTCGGAGTACCCGGCTAGAGCTCTACTCAAGTAGTTACATTTAATTTGACTCATCTTTGGTATATATGTACACAAACCGTTGATAAAAATCTCTAAAATACGGGAAGCAATATCTATCATGCTGCAATCGTTGTAAATTATAATAAGGAAAGCAATAATGTCTATCAAGTGGTTTTCTCGTCCTATTCCTCTCATTAATTCAAGAAATAGTTGTTAAGCCCTAATACCAACTTCAAGACTTTCATAGTAGGTACTTATTAAACAAAAAAATGTTTACAGCCAGAGAAAAGCCGGATATACCTAGGTAGCATCGAATGGCTCGCGGAACGCAGGAAATCCATTTCCTTGTTAGTTTGTCGTTGGAAGTCAAGTGAAATTGTTGTACATTTTTGGGTTTATTTATCCTGCCAGTTACAAATGGGCGAATGATTTTAGTATTGCTAACATTTCCGCATAAGTCAAGCCTGTCTTCGCGTTTTCCCTTTAAAATTCGTATTCTAAATTATAGATTCGATTTGATTGGATGAAGAAATCGATATTCGTAATGATGCAGAGAATGCGTGAATTTCAGAGCCTAGATGGTTGATGTATTGTTTGTAGTACTATAACAACTGTATGAACGCGCCAATTTAATTTCACTGCCGCATGCCGCTTCAAGTCTATCCGCTCACACGTATTATAATGTCTAAGCGTCAATTGTATGAAAAACACGTCACGTCACCCGATCGTCTATGAACGGTTTTGCAAAATGAGTAAAGTCCGTCATAATACTCCAAAAGTAAAGTTAAGCACGGGGAAACATCGAGACGACTGAATTTCTGTTAACTTCAGTGAAATGACTTGTCGCAATTGCATTTTGTACCAATTCATTGTAGTGTCTATAAACGAAAATCAGTCTATACTATAAATATAGTTCAGAAGATTTGTAAGAATTTGTACGAAAAATCCCTTTGTGAAAATCCATTACGTAAATCTTGTCGCGAACCCCCTACCGTCAGATGGCGAACCCCTAGGGGTTCGCGTACCCCACTTTGAGAAACTCTGGTCTATACAAATATCCACGAAGGGTTTTCCCGTAAAATTCGCAAAAATGTAAACATGTTGTTGTTATTCCGAACGAGCGACGTGTGAACTCTACTCACTTTTAAAAACCTATTTAGACGCTAAAAATTGCCCATGCCGGAATCTGAACCCATCGGCGAAATTTTGAGCCTCTTTACAAACTTCTCTGTATTACGTACAGGTAGCGACATCTTTCCGAAGCAATTTACATCACTTGTAGCCCCGAGTAACCCACTCAGTAACTTTACGGGCGAGTTCAAAATAAAAATGTAGGGGTTGACCTGCTGTCGGCCGTACTAATGCACTAGCCGAATCGAGGCGTTAGTCTAATTTATAACTTCCTAATAGGGAGTTCCTACACAATAGCTGACCTACATTACTCAATAAAGTGCGTTTTATACTATACCTACTATTACTATTATACAAAAATTATACTTGCGCACCCTGATGGTGAGAGCATGCCTGTATCATAATTTTAAGTTACCACCTACATAATTTGCAAGTACCATCCTTTAGCAAATAGATATCCTTATTCTTATTTTTCCCCGTATCCTACTTCAATTGGAGTAGACCCCTGACGTCTACCTTTCTTAATAAGCCAGTGCTTTAGACACTGAAACAACACTTAAATAAGTCGTAGAATAACTAGGTCTAGTTAAGTGAGCCCTGCTAAGTCCAAATGACTGGCGGTTCGCCTTAGATGGGTAAACATCAAAACTTGGAGGTCACGGAAACTTGTGATCCAGTGGGATTGGCCCAGGAAGGTGGCTATATGCAACTACTCAGTGAAAGTGACTCCCATTTTACATGAGACACGGTCTTAGCTATTTACTTACAACTGAGATTTCCGCACTTAGCCTCATAGTTGAGCTACTAGGGTTTCCTCACGATGTTTTCCTTCACAGTGGTATTGCTACTATTCGGAATCAGAAATGCTGAGATCCGTAGACGAACGAAAGTCGTCGACATAGCCCAGCGGATTAGTAAGTTGAAGTAGCAGTGGGCGGGGCACATAGCACGCAGAACCGATGGCTGATGGTGATGGTGATGGGGCCGCAAAGTTCTCAAATGGAAACCACATATCGACAAGCGCATCGTAGGACGACCAGCCACAAGATGGACAGATGACCTCATCCAAGTGGCAGGAAGACGCTGGATGCATGGATGCAAGCTGCTTCCAACCGGTCTTTTTGGAAATCCATGGAGGAGGCCTATGTCCAGCAGTAGACTTCTTGTGGCTGAATGACGATGATGATGATTGCTACTATAAATTCACAAATGTACGTAACTTAGGAAACAAAGTCATTGGTACATGCCGGGATTCGAACCCACGAGCTCCCGAATGAGAAGTCCGCTACCACCGGTTGTTTAAGTTTTAAAAGAGTAAAGGAACACTCTTTTTATTTTAATGAGTTAAAACACGGTGTTTGGAACGATAGACCATCGATATCAAGTTCTCGTATGCAACAATCTCTGTTAATCTACTGTTAACAACTGTCATTTTTTAACAATAGATTAACATATTTTTTTTTTATGCATTTTGGCCAACTGGCAATGTTAACAGTTTGTGTACGAGAAATTAAGAGTTAGTTATGTAGCATAAATGTGTATTTTTATTAATTCTGTTAGGGTTCATTGCTTAGCCGGGGCCTGTTTTTATTCACACATTTGGACACATTTGGCCGGTTATTATTCATACCACACACAATATTACGAATGTACTATAATCACACCAAGTCTGAAGTATGTATTATTAGAGCAAAAACAAAAAAATCACGTTTCTTGTATGGGGACTTGAAAATAACAGAATATGTGAGTAAGAAGGAATGCTGACGTCAAATAATATTTTATTGATGAAAGGCCAAATATTCTACTGCGTAGGTACCTCGTAAGTCGTATGCCGGTCTCAACTCAGGACCAGAAATTGCTTAAGTTAATAATAAAACACCTAAGCAAATAAACATCTAACACGTCTCTGTTTTGCAAAATATGTCTTTGTGTCCAAGTTACCACGTGGGTTGTAAGACACACAAATTACGTGCATTAGCACACACATGACGTATTGATACAAAGCGGCGATGTGACGTATCTGTTAAAACTAGTGTAACCAATAGCGTTTGTTAATGACTCGTGATATACATTAAACGGGTCTCATCATCATAATCATCAGCCCACTATTGGGTATAGGCCTCCCTGCAACCGTAACCAGGTCGGCAGACCATCTGGTGGGGGGCCTACCCACGCTGCGTCGTCCGGTCCGTGGTCGCCAGGTCAGAACTTTTCCGCCCTAACGGCCATCAGTTCTCCGAGCTATGTGCCCCGCCCACTGGCACTTGAACTGAGCAATTCTTCGAGCTATATTACTAACTCGGGTTCTTCTGCGGATCTCCTCATTCTTGACCTCAAATAATCGCGATTGATCCTATTTAATGTACAACTAGTGTAACCAAAACAGCAGACAAATTTTTCGATCAACAAAATGCTAAATATACGATATTATGACAGATAGAGTTGGTGTAACGCCCGACAAATAAATTATTAAAATTTCTTTGACTATTTCGGGTCTCATTGAGAAGAATGCGGGATGTGACTTCTTCGGATTGAAACTTATAAAAATCAATAATCAAATAATAAAAAAATTGCTCGTATATACGTGTCTATTGCGGTGGTGGGTAGAACATTGGACTCGGAAGCAAGATTCGAGACCCAGTACGGGCTGTACTTATGACTTTGTTTTCTAAGTTTTGTACATTTGTGAAGTTATAGTAGCAATACCCCTCGCTAACTGTGAAGGAAAACCTCGTGAGGAAACCTTAATGTCTGAGTTATTCACATACTGTAGCTCTTGAAATCGCCAATCCGCGGTGGGCACGCGTGGTGTTTAAGCCCATACTCTCTCCCTGAGAGAAGGCCTGTGCCCTACAGTGGGACGTATATAGGCTTATGTATGCTTATGTATGCTTATGTATGTTCATTGCAAATTTTAGTTTAAGTTATATGCCTTGCGTTACTTAGGATATAGTGATTATTCGATTAACAAAATAATATGAGGTATATGACAGATACTTGGTATTATCTGTTTGATTTGGTCCCTAGATGCCTCCTTCATAGAATATCTAACCGCTTGTTTTCGTATTGAGAATTTCCTTATGTAAACGCCTCATAAATGTCAGTTTAAACGATACATACCGCAGCATAATTCACGAAGTGAAATTCTGAATTCAAAATGCAGCAGTTAGTCTGCGTCATAGATGATGCTGTCAAATGTAAAATCCGAAAGATGAGTCAGTGTCAGTTGGGCTATAGAAATATGGTCACCCTATTTTCTGCGAAAAAATATATAACATCATTTACGCCTTTTGATTTCTCAATAGTGTCTGTGAGACTGGCAACATGGAACGTAAATTAGTGCTAATTTTCGTTATTTTCATATCCCATCCGTCAGTTGGAGCGCAAAAAAACGAGAGTGAGTTGTTTCCTTTTTTGTGTGAAAGATCGCGATGATGTCTGAGTTTATATATGAGCAAACGGAGATTAAAAGGGAAAGTAAAGGGAATTTAAATTAACTGTATTCACTGTACATCCTTGCATCTATTAAAAAAAAAGTTCATATAAGAATATTCTTTATTGTAGGTACCTATATCCCAATCCAACATTATTTTGTTTCACAACTCATTCCATATTCAAACTAACTCAATTCCTTTAAGGCCAAAACGTCACCTGTGGGCCCAACGAGGTTGAAGTCAAATGCCCGAAGGTTTGCCCGACGGATTTCTGTCCTACATCCGCGAACCAAAACCAGACTTGCTATGAGCAGACTTGCAATCCGAACGCTACCGGCTGCGAGTGTGCATTCAATTATAGAAGAGCTAAGAATGGGACATGCATCAAGACTGAAGATTGTCGTAAGATAACTTTCACTAAGACATTTTCTCAATAGGGAAGGAGGACACCTCGTTTGCCTTCGATACGAAGATGAATAATAATAATAACTTCCACAATCACTCATCCTGGTCCCAAACTAGTATACACCACAATCCGAGTGGACTACAGTTTTAGTTCTAAGATGACGCACTCTGTCCGAACGTAGTAAGATTCACGATAAGTTCTCACTATCATAGTACAATCCGACTGAGTTACCTACTTTAGCCACTCGGAAGCTACTCGTATTATGTGGTGAACACGCTATCTCAGTACAGACTTATGGACGCGATAGGAACAGCATCTTAGTAATTAAATAGGTCACTCTGTCCGAGCGTACAAAGATCGTGAAAACCCGGCTTTAAAGGGTTTTTCTGAAATACACTTTACTTATTTTTTTCAGCTCCCTTCAGCTGCGGTGTTAACGAGCGCTACGTCGCCTGCCCGCCCTATTGCCCGACTGACAGCTGCGCCGATGTCAAATACAAGGGCCAGTGCCCTTATAGGATCCTGGTCAGATTGGAGTGTTTCCCGAAATGTCAATGCAGGGAAGGCTACGCGAGAGATAATGGGACTTGCGTGTCCGCGTTTGCTTGCCGTGAGTAGGTACCAGGTACTTCTGTGGCAGCGCAGCGGTAGAACGTAATCCCGGCATGTACCAATGACTTTCTGATGTAAGTTAAGTTTATTTGTGAATTCGTATTAGCAATACCCAAAACCGGCGTACGTGCATGCAACGACTAATTAATGTTGAGGAAGCGAAAGCGCAGGATCAGAATTGTGGAAAGTGGCAGTCCTTGGTCTCTGCCTACCCATCTGGAATACAGGCGTGAGTTTATGTGTGTATGTGCGTATCGTATTAGCAGTACCACTAGCTAACTTTGAAGGAAAACATCGTGACGCAACACAGGTGTCTAAGGTGAACCCATACCTTAGCGCTGAAAACAAGTTAAATTATTTTTCACTTTTTGGTTCGTTGTTTTAAAAGTAAAAATAATAATGCGTTTGAAAAAAAATTTTGCCTTATTTTATTTTCTTACTTTTTAGTCTTAAATCTTTGAAACTTATTTATCTGTCAATACCACTGATTTTTATTCAAGTTGTTCGCGAAGCGGTACGTTTTGCTATACAATGATACAAGCTAGGCTATTGATATTCAAACTGAGTGCCGAACAAACACACTGTAAAGTATTGAGGTGTTGTGGTTTGCTTAAGGCTGGGTTCTCCGAATTTACCCCTAAATCAGGTTTGTTAAAATACACTGTACCCTCTAATGGTTAGTAGTTAAAATCTGAAAAATCTGTCAAAAATAATCGCGAACATGAGTCTAGATATGGTTTTATTTGAGCTGTACTGAGTTTTGGGTAGTGAAAAAGTTTACTAAAATGACTATCACTGAATGTGTTAGGTTAGGTTAGGTTACGTTGGTCGTCAAAATCTGTATATCTGTAATTTCAAAACTGCCTACTTTTCTCCCAACTATTCGCTCGGGCAGCTCAATAAGTCCCATACAAATCCGTACACTCGGAGAACCTAGCTTTAACTCACTCCTGACCTTGAAAACGACAATGGTTTTCAATTGTTATTTTGAAGGTCAGGACTGAGGAGAATAAAGGCTCTGACATCCAATTTTATTTTCAAGATTAGCTTGGCTTACACTGCCGCTTTTTCAATCAAGAGATCAGTGGCATAAAAAAATTAGAATTCTTGTCATTACATAACGAAACGTAATTATTATACAGGGATATTTTAAACTGCGCAAGAAAGTTTTCATAAAACTCAAATTCGTAGGTCCTAGTGAGATGCCGTGATGCCTATGTAACACTATTGAAAAACCGTGGCCCTTATTATGAAGCAGCGATATGTTCGGGAATTTAATTTCGAAACTAGGTATTCAAAAAAAGAACCGCATTTGTCGCTAGATTCGAGTGAATTGTCGTGCTCAAGCGTGACGTTGACGACCCCCGAACATATCGCTGCTTTATAATAAGGGCCCAGGTGTGTATTAGACTCTAAGGTCAGGTAGTGGGAGACACGGTTTCAACAATTTTTTTTAAAATATAGAATAACCGGTAACTCTTTTCGTTTTCAGTGCTGGACCGGAAATAAATAAAGTTCAATCCCATTATCAACAGACTTCAAAAAGGAGGAGGATTTTAATTCAATTCGTCCGTATATATTTTTTTTATGTTTGTTCGGCGACAATTCTGTACGTACCACGTTGTCCGATTTCATTAATTCTTAAAAAAAAAAAAATCAAAACAATCATTTATGTAAGATTTTCCTGACATGTAACTGTATTGTACAAACTGTTAGTTTTCTTCGATTAAATACATTATTCATTACATAAACTCACGCCTTTATCTTGGGGGTAGGCAGAGACTAGGGTTTGCCACTTGCCACGATCCTGACAAACCTCTTTCGCTTCCTAGGCTGACATACTACCAACAAATATAACAGTTATGTTATGTTTATGTTAATAAACTCACGCTTGTATCCCGGAGGGGTAGGCAGAGACCAGGGCCTAGATTCTGTTAATGCATTGTAGTAACATGACAACTGCATGAACATGGCGGTTTTCATTTCATGGCTGCTTTAAGTCTACGCGGGCACACCCATCAAACCTTCTAGGCGTCAATGGTACGAAAAACACGTCACGTGACCCGACAGTGTACCTGTCATTATACTACAATGCACTAACAGAATCGAGGCCCAGGGTCTGCCACTTGTAACGATCCTGACATATTATCTCTTTCTCTCCATCAATTTTTATTAGTCGATCCGTGCACGCACGCCCCGGTTTCGGGTTCTTTTTATATTGACCTTTGCAACCAATAATACAACCCCTATTTGGTCGAAGTAGCACTTCCAATAAATAAAATAAAACCGTTTGGCTTATAATAACTCTTTTGTTAAACGGATAGTGCGGTTCAGAGCGGCTGATTGCAAAATCAGGTGCCAGTGCCACCGTGCCACGGCCGCACGAGCAATAATTAAACACGATAACATCGAAGCTCTCGCTGAGCAAAGCATATTTTGTCGTAAAATTATAGCCGTTGAGCGTAACATCTGAACCACTACATGGTCGCAATGAAGTTATGAAAATGGCGCGAATAGTAAAAATTCCAACGTCTCATAAGAACAAGTGAAGTGGCAGTGAAACGTTGATGTTTGTGGAGTTTTGAAGTGTGGAAGTGTTTTAAAATGTATGGTTTCCATGTCCGTATCCAAACTATTCTTTTCCTTTTATACTTCTAAATCCTACGATAAACATATTTGATAACGCTTTTATCCATCATAGCAGTAAACTTTCGGGCCACAAAACGCCTATAATCTGAAACAAAAATCTGAATTCACTGTGTGTGGCATCATCCGAGTGGACTTCAGTTTTCAGTTACTAAGATTAATCACTCTGTCCGAGCGTACAAAGATTGTGAAAACGCGGCTTAACGCATGACATACGGTTGGTGCTGATGACGAGAATCTCTCTTATCTTGGACACTAGATATAAAAAGGTCGATAAAATAACGACTAGAGAACCCTCCAACCGTCATTTGCATCCGAGGATCAGAAAATACCTGGTTATTGGAGAGGCATGCGAAAGGAGATAGCGCTTCGGCTAAATTATTATTTTATTGCCAGGAAAGGTGAATTCTCCGGCGAAAATTGAGTTTTATTACCACAATGGTCCATTTAAGACGCCGTAAAAATGAACCGGAACGAAAGCAGGCCCAGATATGGGTATCAGCCTATATAGAAGAACGTATAGAATTATTGGGATGCCGCTGTCTATACCAATCGCTAACTGTGAAGGAAAACATCGTGAGGAAACACGTGTCTGTGTCTTAGGTGTTCATACATCGCAGCGGTTGAAATGGCCAAACCACGGTTATTATTAGAGTACTAATAAGTATTTATTTTTCGCACTTCTTGATCTGATTGAGGATTTTTCTATGGTTTTTTAGATCTTTGTGAGTTTTTCCATGTGATATAAAGAACAAATACAATATGACTTCAATCTTTTAAGTCATGTTCGCTATTATGACTACTAGTAAGCCTGGATTTTAAGGGATAGGTAAATACCTTACAATAGCTAATACCGGTAAGTGATAAAACGATGATATTAATGCCATTAGCCGGGGCAAGGCTCGCAAAAGAACTTCACACTCACCTTCCGAGCCCTTCCTTATTTCTAATTACGGCTGAAGCCCTACTTACGATTTACATGATCCACTTCAGAGACATATTTTTCCGGTAAAGTTCCGTTGATTTGGTTGACACCATAACCATGATTTTTAAGTTCGGTGACTCAGCATGTTGCTGAAACTTAAGGGGCTCCAGGCAGTAACAGTAAAAAAAATACAGTACATTTTTAGGGTTCCGTACCCGAAGGGCGCCAAACGGGACCCTATTACTAAGACTTCACTGTCCGTCTGTCTGTCTGTCTGTCTGTTACCAGGCTGTATCTCATGAACCGTGGTAGCTAGGCAGTTGAAATTTTCACAGTCAGTTGTCAGCGAACAGTTTTTATTAAAGTATGCTGTAAAAAACACTGATGCTACTTAATTTTTGTCGTAAAAGAATTTTTATGTGCTTGTGAGAAGAGACGTGGGGCGAGGGACGCGGAAAAGACGCATTGTTAATCCAATTCACTTTCCTACAAAATGTACTGAAGGGACGAGACGAAGTCCACACAGAAGAGACGAGGCGAGAGCGCGATTTCTATGCAACGCGTCGCGTCTTTTCCGCACCCCCGACCCACGTCCCTTCTGTGGCCAGGGGCTTCCGCTCCATTTGGAGGTAGGTATTACGAATTAACCCCTACGTGTCGGAAGTAGGCTTTGCCGCCCCCTGTGCGACAGCGGGCGCGGGATTTATAATTAAATGAATTCCCACCTCTTGCAAATTAACAACGTTTGTGTCACCAGAGTAATGGTAGAGTGTCTACGATAAATTAGGTAGGTACTGGTGTAATTAAGAGCGCTATGAAGAATGTGCTCCAATTTCTCCGTGTTCGCATACCACGCTTTGCAATGACAAACTAAATTCACCTCTGTGCCGTTGCGATAAGAAGGGACCAAGCGTGAGCGTCATGCTGCATTGTCTGGTGAAGACTATAGTCTTACGACAGATTTGGCAGTTGCCAGTTCCATGTGGAGAATTTTGTATTTCATCTTCGCCACAACGTTTATTACACATAAGTAAAAAATACAATGGCAATGTGGCGGACTTAATGCTATAAGCATTTTCTACCAGTCAACCACAGGAGGTGCAAGAAATTAACTGGTAGGCATACGAAGTAATCGGATAAAACGAATAACTTTAACTAAAATTACATAAGAAGACGAATACTCAACAATAAATAAGTAAATATTTATACTATAAACTTATAATACATAATATAAATAAACATATAATATACACATATAAACTGTAGCACCATAAGTAGATATAAATATTGTTGTTATCCGTTATTGTGGATTTGAATCCCGGCATGGACTTTGTTTTCTAAGTTACGTACATTTGTGATTTTGTAGTAGCAATATCACTCACCAACCGTGAAGGAGAACATCGTGAGAAAACCCTAGTGTTTGAGGTATTCAAATACCTAAGCTAAGCAATACGCTTGCTCCGAACAATGGCCCAACTATGTGACCAAGTGTGGAAATCTGATGTTTAAATACTGCCACTAGAGTAGAATAATTTTGGAATAAGCATTTTGTTACACGCCATATAAGGCGACTGTTATGTAAACGCCTTCTAGCGTTCTACGTTTGCACCGTTCTTAAGAGTGCAGGGTTCTTAATGTTGTTATCCCTAAATGGCACTATAAGGACATGTTACACCGACAAATAGGTGCTATAACGAGACACTTACCATGATGTTTATAAGGCAATTTTACGTTCAATGTATTTCTCAATAGCTCTGGAAAATATTGTAAGGTTCAAAGTATAAAAAGTCCTGGGCCTGTTTCACTAAAAGATCATAAATAAATAATAAAATAAATAAATATCATTCTACCCAGATTCCGTACGTTTTTTTTTTGCCATAAATGTTTAAGACCGTTTAAGTCTAACACACGTAGTATGGGAAGGCCCCCACCGGATGATCTGACGACCTGGTTACGGTGGCGGGGAATCGCTGGATGCGGGCGACACAAGACCGGGAAGCTTGAAAAACAATGAGGGAGGCCTATGTCTTGCAGTGGGCGTCAAATGGCTGATGATGATGATGATGAAGCCTAATACACACTAGTGCGGTTAGGGTGACCGCTAGGACCATACAATTCGCAGGCAGATGTATGAAGAGATGGGGGGAAAATGTTCTTCGAGAATGAATATTTGACTGTACTATTCTCGTGTGACGAAACCTTATAAATTGAAAAAAAACCTCTTTATTACGTTTATTTCGTAGTTTTTCCCTTTAGTCCACAAATATACTGAGTTTCTTGTAAATTATTTCAATACAGATAAATCACACTTTTTTCCAATTTTAAGTTCTCGTCATACGAGAACATTCTCTGACAACATTGTCTATTCCACCAACCACCCATCTTATATTTTTAGGGTTCCGTACTTCACTGTCCGTCTGTTTGTCTGTCACCAGGCTGTATCTCATGAACCGTGATAGCTAGGCAATTGAAATTTTCACACATGATGATGTTGCCGCTATAACAACAAGCGGAATAAAATAAATATTTTAGGGGGGCTCCCATACAACAACCGTTGTTTGAAGACAGCGCTCGCCATCTATGTAACCTTCACAGCGTCGATGTCATGTCGTTAAATATCAGTGTTAAACGCTACTTGTTGGGTTGTATAGATAGAGCTGTTCTCAAATTCGATATTTGTCTAATGTTCTATATAGAAAACTTAAGTTGCTAGGTTTTCTATATAGAACCTCTTAATTGTTATTGTTGCTATATTCTAGGCATTGTGTATTGGATTTTCAATACCACATATTGCAAGAGTGAGTTAGCAATGAGAATTCTTGGAATCGGTCTTTGCCGCATCGTATCGTGTAAACAACCTCATTCTGGATACGAACACCGTATCAGATATAATAGCCTCATAAAGTGCGGTTAATTTCGTGTCCAACCATAAAAGCCTATACGCTGATACTTTTACATATACCTATCATAAGCAGCCTATATACGTCCCATTGTAGGGCACAGGCCTTCTCTCAGAGAGAGAGTATTCTAGGAGGATGTACCTGTGCAGACATACAATTTCACACGTGAACTCTCGAATTACCACCCTGTATAGATCTTTTAAGATGGGAGTAAATACCACTATTTACGCAACGATTATTATACTATTTACTACGTTATCCTACTAATAATATTTTAAATGTGAAAGTTTTGATGTTTGTTACTCAAACAAGCAATAACGGCTGAACGGATTTAGATGAAATTTGGTGTGGAGATAGCTCGAGTCCCGGGGAAAGACATAGGATACTTTTCATCCCGGAAATTACTCATTCTATGCGAACGAAGTCGCGGGCAAAAGCTAGTATCATCATAATCAAGCATTTTTTTAATAAAATAAAACAGTGTTAATTCGAACCTCTATATCACCTACTCGTTTAGTTTCCAGGTGCGGTTCCATTGGAAAAAAGTCCTAGAAACTACGTGGATTTCGAGAAGAGCGTTCAAGTAGGTAGATAGACTAGCGATTGGCTGGCTATGACTACGAAAGTGGGCATCTTATTACATACGGAATTATTGATGCGTAAAGTCGATACCTGAGGCCTAGTTGTCGCATCAAATCCTGTCAAAATCCTGACGTTTGCGATAACAATAAGTAGAGAATTTGACAGTTAGACGATTGGAACCATTCAGGATTTGGTGCGCGTACTATAAGAGCTAAGCTAACTTTACCATTTAAGGTTCTTGAGAGGACTCTACAAATCGGCATAAGCAGCAAATATCTAAGTATCATCTGAAGTAGCGTTATCTCTAAGAATGCAGCACTTTGACAGGTCGTCGACAAAAGTGGATCTGTGGTGGTCAAGACACCTGTGTTATCTGAAAAGACGAATTCTATTAGTCAGGCCGTAGGTAGTACTTTTAATGACTCGAGATGTTCATACTTAGTTAGCAATTGTTTATTAGGTAAAGGTAATTATAACCTCAACTGTACTCGCCAGTTCAGATTAACCACGCCCACGGCCACTCCAACGTTGTTGAAACATCGAGAATTAAGGCAATTAATTAACTTTAGTATTTTAATGACTCGTTATACATCAACGCACAGAGAGTGTGCCAGGCCAAGTACTGGGCCGGCCCGCGCTGTGCATATATTTACATGAAGCCATTCCACCACTTTTTGACTCCCCTCTATCTTTGAAGCCAGTTATGTTATATGACTAAAAATTTGCGGCGAGGTTGGCTACCAAATTGAAAAAAAATTCTAAATTTCACGCTTCCAGCTATTGTAGTTTAGAAGCTATGGGGGTCCAACAATTGGCCTGTGCCCAACAGTAGGCGTCTTTCTTTGGTTCTTTATATAGATAGATAAGTGAAATTAAACGGAACACATGAACCCACGTATTGCTTGAAGGAACCTGTTGTATCTATGAGAAAAAAAGATTGACACATTTTTTATTTATTTGTAACGGTACACCAACGGCTAGCAAGATAATATTAGAATTACAGAATCAAATTACATTTATATACATTCAGTCGAAAAAGTATCGGGAATGGATGATTTATTTATGGTTACAAATTCAATTTCTTGTTTTTGTTTTGTTGTTGGCACAACTTTACTGTTTTTCATTTTGATGCGGAGTTTGAGTTGCACCTGTTATTTACATAGATTAAACACAGTGCTGTTTTTAGTGATCATATCTACTGTGTGCTGCGAATTTCATAATGGGTAAAAACATCGTTATGCGTTAAAATTTACTCTCTTAAACGCCGCATTACGCACAAATTATATTCTTTATTTACCGTTTGACCTTCCGGCAAGAATTCCGAGTGCACCACACCGCGATAGTCAAGAAAATGGGTTCCTTCGAGCAATACATGGTTTCATGTAAATTTTACATATCTATCTATATATAGAACCAAAGAAAGACGCATAGGCCTCTTTGCTCTTACACCAACCTCCCTATTTCACCTCTCAATCAAGCAATCAGTCCTTCTTGTCCACTGCTGAACATAGGCCTCACCCAAGGCACGTCACTTCTTTCTGTAATCGGCCATCCCTATCCACCCGCTGCCAGCAGTCTACCTCTGATCGTCGGTTTAGCAAACTAGTGGTTGTTTTACGCTGCGTTGTCCATTTCGTGGTCTGCTAGGTGCATGACACAAAAAACTTCGAAAGATGACCATAATTTGTTGGAATACCTATCATGAGGTGATTATGTATTTATGTAGGTAAGTAAACTTGTAACTGTTTCAACAAATCAACGGCTGTATGGACACGTATCAACGGGTACGGTTGTTACGTAACTTCAGAGCCGTCGGTGGTACCAGCCCCAGCTGCCAAGGAGTCTTATTGAGGTCTGTTCCTGTTGAACCAGTTCGCTTAACAAACACGAGAGAGGGTTTTCTACTCACGAAAGTCACGAATCACCCGATGCTGCGCTCTGAAGCGAACGACAGCGGAATGATACTACTAGTCTTTGTCCATTCTCGCCTTTCTCGATCCTTACATGCTGAGCGAATAGATAAAGGTGTGTTATAATTATGAATACAAAATAGTCACAGTGAATTTTTTTTAATAAAAACCGACTTCAAACACTACAGCACTAAGAACACAGAAATAATTTAAATGAATATGACGTTTAAATTCGATGTAGGTATTAAAGAAGTATAGTTTGGAGCCGGTGCCAAGTAACATGACCAGGACATACATTTTGGGCACCAACTCTAAAGTATATCCTCCTTTTTTGAAGTCGGTTAAAAATAGTGGCTTATAGCTTTAAGTCCGCCGAATTGCCATTGTAATGATTGCCATTGCCAGAGATGAGGATCTGGCGGATCTCTTGCGGTTCATTAATATTCATTAGTAGTTGCATGCACGCACGCCGGTTTCGGGTTCTTTAATGTTTGTCTAAGGTTTATTTATATGTACTATAAATGTACTAGTAACAATAACTTATAATAACGAATCGGGAGAAAACTTGCCTTATAACTGAGAATAGTGGCATAAAGAAATGACTCCGTTTTCTAAATTATGTGAATTTAATACGTGTATCGTGTGGAAACCTGAGTGTCTGACGTGTTTACTACTCCTTAGCGCTTAAAATCAGCCGATCCGCGGTGGGCGCGCGTGGTGATTAAGATACTAGACACAAATAATATTCTCTTCCTGAGAAGACCTGTGCTCGGCAGTGGGACTTAAAGCATGACTACTGCGGAAAAGTCATAGGCATTTTTTTTTAATTTATTTAATTACTTTTATCAACAGTATATATACATCCTTACGTGCTAACAGCGTAGATGAGGTTAAGTTGAACTAGATGTATAACTATTTATAGATAAACACAGCATGCATAAGAAAAGTAGTTGAGTACCCACAGGTTACTATAGGCTAACAAATTTTACTTAAGTGCTTGACACAAAATGATTAGATATATTTTTTCGATGTATCTAATTATTTTCTGCCTTTTTTTCGCTGCCTTTTTCTTCACTACAACTCAATCCCGAGACAGCGGCTAGCATTGAACCTGGAAATTCGACAAACAGGATGTTAGTTCTTTACGTTTAAATAATTTTGGGATTTCTGATTTCTGTCTAGCTCTTTGCTACCAAAACAGAGTTGGTGGTTTATATTCCCACTGGAAGCCGCAGTACGTTATTTGTACAAATGGCATCATTCTGGATGTATTTCCATGTTTGTTATGCCCTTGCTTGGTTTTATTTTATTTTATTAGGGTAAACAAACAATTATATAATGAGTGGTTGTTACCACAGCTTAGGTAACAATTAAGTATTTTAAGTAAGTGTACAACCAGCAACGCATTGGAGAAAAAGAAAATAAATAAAGAAAACAAAGGTCTCAAAGAGAGGTAACTTCTGAATTATTAGAACTAAATTATTAAAACTAACAAGATTAATATCTTATCAGTTTTCAACCTTTTTCAACGAAATTAAACCATAGAAATTAAACCTAAATTGTGCTTTTTAGAAGGATTAATATTTACATACTCAATATTGAGCCCCTTACTATAAAGGCCCGGTTGCCATGGCACGGGGGAAGGTCCTATCAAGTTTGGGAGACCAGGGCAAATAATTGTGCTGCGTGGAAGTTTTTGTTACTTACTTTATTAGCGGAACGAATACCCACTACAATTTCAAACGTACAAAGAAGAAAATAATCCAAATTCCTACTAGTCCTAGTTGACTCTGTAGTAGAAGATAATATTGGGCAACCCGGGTGTAGGGTCTGAGATCCATTTGAAAATCTGAGATTAAGTTAGCCTGGTAGGTCGAGAATTTACTTAATTGGATTATATAACAAATAAATTTGTCTGACGCTTACAAAGAACCGGAGAATATTCCGACGTCTAGGATTTTAAAGAACGAACTCAAAGCATAAAATTGTTGTTAGATTAATTACGTTTTGGGACGTGAGTGTCTCGCTGAGACTGATTAATGTTGTGAAAGAGGCGAGATAAGAGTAGACAAGAGCTATCTCAAATATGTGCCTGGTTGGTCTAGCGGCATCACGTCTGATTAACATGCCGGAACCAAGCAGAGTTCGTGGGTTCGATTCCCACTAGGGGCAGTACATTTATACAAATGGCGTAAGTCTGGGTGTATTTCCATTTTTGTGATCTCCTTGCCTGGTTACCATAGCACAGGGTATCCTAGTTTGGGACCAGGATAAGGGATTGTGTTGTGTGAAAGTTTTATTTATCTTTTTTCCTCTTAATGTTAGAAGCACGTGGGAATTCTGTTGTGCCCTGTATTATAGTTTGTTTACACTCAGGATGTTTCGTCTAAGCGGTGTATTAGATAGCTCTGATTCGATTTCGGCATGTACTAAAACTAACGCAACGTTCGTTCGTTGAGGCTCTAGGTTGGATTTCGGCACTAATGCTATTATTTTTGAAGTTACGTACATTTATGAATATGTACTAGCACGACCACTCGCTAACGGTGAAAAAAACATGAGAAAATCCTACCGGTTGAGGAGTTCAAAACCTCAGCGTACTATGGCCCAACTAACCCCCGATTTCTCGTACACTAACAATCAGCTAATCTACTGTTAACAGCTATCACTTGTTTTGTTATATGTTATAAGCTGTTAAGGTTTAAGATATAAGAATTCTTGTTTCTCAAAAGAACAACATTATTTCACTTATAGAGAAACACATAACAATAAGTGTACCTAAATAAAAATATTAGTAGGACCACTACGCTGGTGCGAGTAATGGTTTGGTAATAAGCAAAGATAAATGATCTAAACTTAGCCGATGTCACCTGGCAATACCTTTTAGTTATGATTTAAAATTATTTAGTAACTGTGCATTTATTATACACAGTGGTAGATTGTTAAACAGTTGTGCTTCTTCTAACATTATTATCAGATTATCAGGGTAAGAGAAACTGGGAGTAAGTACGGGGGTAACTATACTATCATCAGTCTACTCACGGCTTTGGTAGGTATCTGCACCGGTTCCACGGTCTTGACTAAAATCAAACCAAATTAACACTAAAGTCTTGTATAGGTCAAAAAGATAGAGAGATATCGTAGGCTAGAAATCACATTGGTACCCTTCGGGTACGAAGCCCTAAGGACGTACTTAGAAAATATCAAAGGCGTTATAGGCGTCTAGAGATTTTACGATGAGTAACTGATAGCTGTCATTGATTGGATCATCATAAGCTAAGAAGGAGAATTTCAGAACCAACCCACTATTTGGTAAGAAAACAATATGGGTCGGGTAGGAAGAGGCTGATACGCTCCACAGGCCAGTGAATTTATGCAAAACATCGACGTTCGGGCAGCTCCCAAATGGTAAAGTTCTCTCCAGACGGGATGACGGCTCTTTCCGAATACCAAACGGGCAACTGTCGAACAACTACGCTCGAGTACTGTTGGATATTATTGAATTCACAATATTATAGCGCGTAAATTTAATAACACTTACCCCGAAAATAGACTCGAATCTAACATGGGAATAAAAGTTAAAAATAGATGTTCACATGACTTTTACAAAGAAAGAAGGAAGGAAGTGGAGTGCCTGCGGGAGGCCTATGTTTAGCAGTGGACGAGTAAGTGTTTGATCGATAACTTATTAAATACTTATTATTATCTGAGTGCATTAATCCATTGAGTAGTTATTGTAGTGCACGAGGCCTAATTTAAAGAATCGCCGAGTTGAATCGCAAATATTCGCTTGCTATTCATTGTTTCCAAAGAGAATTGACAAACTCCAAAACACAACATTGCGCTCCAGAACTAACATTGTCAAAATCGAGTTGCAACCGCTAAGCTGAAGTCGAATTGGGTATGCCAAGTAAGCTAGTAAGCTATGGGCTCAAAAAAATCGCAACTGACTGAATTCTATGCAACGGACATTGCAAGTCCTTGCAAGTCATTGCCTTTAACTCTATATGCCTCACATGTTCTCTTCACGATTGTTTTGTTTTATTTCTGTTTTGTTGACGTTCGTCTTTTTTTTGTGTACCTTTATGTTTACTTTGTGTTTCTGTGACAATTTAAATAAATATCCTCTTTCTTTCTTTCTTTCAAGTGTGGCCGACCAAAGCGGATATAGCGGGACGATCTCATGACCTCTTTACCGGGTTGGCAATAGGTGGGCACGAACAGGAAGGCGTGAAAAGCCAAAAGGGAGGCCTTTGTCTAGCAATTCGCTGCCATTTGAGGAAAAAAAACTTTGACTATGAAACTGCGTCTATTAGTGACTCATCGAGTCAAATCGCCCACGGAACAAATTGGATGCAATTTGGCGCGACTCTGCTCCAATAAACGCCTGGCTTAAGACGGTTAAGGTGTGCTGAGCACCTGAGCAATCATCTCAACATAGCTTAATAGATATGAATAAGTTTTCTCACAGTGTTTTTTTTCCTTATACGTTGGAGGGACTATTGGATTTTTTTTAAGCCTGACTTTCTTAAACTTGCATTTAACGGAATTTTTTCATAAATGACATTTAACAAGTGAAGTTTTATTCGAGATTCGATAACTTTGATAGATATCGTAAAATACAGAAAGCAATAATGTCTATCAAATTGATTGCTCGTCCTAGGTCATTTAATTAATTTCATTATCATTTAATATGTTATCAATTTCTTGACTTTGATAGTACTTAAAAAGTTTGTTTACACCCAGACAAAAGATAAATGAAATGAAAGATGAAGGTTAGAACATTACATTTATTTTGTTCATCGTTGGCTACGGCGTAGCGCGTATTAACATAGTCAAGTGCTACGAAAAGTAGAGTGTGAATTTCCTACGCGCGCTTGTCTGTAGAGTTGACAGCAGCTCAATCTTTACAATTCAGTTGCAAAGTCACCACTAATAGTAAAGTGCAGGCGAGACCCAAATTTAACATTGTGACTCATTGTGAAGTTGGTTCCATCTGCCTAGTTGTTAATGCCTAGAAGTTGGCTGCTCACTTCATGTTTAGTAATTTTTATTTCAAAGTACGTCGTATTTTTGCAAAATTATTGTCTCGTAAGGGTATAGTAATTTTGACTTTTTTTATTAATTTATTGTCGAGTTGATACCTGTTTTTTTTAATATAAAGACATTCACTAAACTGTTACTTTATAACGTGTTATTAAATATGTCCTAGGGGTATTAACCCCTGATCCTGAAAATAGCCCTTTTCAACGCTTCAACTTTCAAAACTGTGAAAATTTAAAAAGAAATTGGAATTTTATGCTTTTGCTAAGCGGTTTCATTTCGATATAAAAGTATGGTTTTCGGAATTACCGTTATTTCAATAACCCGCTGTATACGATTTCACGACATAATATAAAACATCAAAAACTTCATCAGAAAAAGGTTCTAAAATAGACATTTCAGCCAAACAACCACTGCTGACTGATCACTGAAAATAAAATTTGCGCCACAATGAATAAATATTTTAACAAGCGGTGGAAACTGGGTTATTCATTATTATGAATCGTCTGTGAAAACGTCAGCATTGCTTTCTATTCTATTTTATATTTAGGTAGCCTATATACGGCTCACTGCAATTTGCAATTTCAAGCGCTGAGGTACGTTAGTACCGACAGAGTTTTCTCTGTTGTGAGCAACAAGCGAGCAAACACAGGGCTCCGCGGGCTTCTGCTCTACCACGCAATGCACACACTGCGCTCAAAACGAGGGACTTCCTGAATAGCACGCCGGTCAAACTCCTGGGTCACCCTACTTGCAGCCCTGAACTAGCACCGTCTGACTTCATTTTAGTCCCGAAAAAAAATCAGTTCAAAGGAACACAATTTTCGCCGCCGGAAGATGCGCTGTCAGCGTTCGAGGAGGCTGTAAACGAGGTGTCTGCGTCGGACTGGAAAAAGTGCTTCGAAAACTGGTTCAGATGAATGAAGCTTTGATTTAACAATTTTTTTTTAATTTTTTTTTCGCAAAACTTTCTTTGTGTCCCACATATGTTCATGGTAATTTATTAATTGCGTTGTCATGTCATTCGTTCGGCATTTTCATTCGTTCATGTTAACGATTTCCATCTTATTTTATTTATTAGGTATGTAAAACCGGTAATAATATTAAGAAAACTTATTTTATATCCTAGTCTTAACCCGGTACTCTAACACAGTTTAACACTAGCTGTGGGAGTACCAGCTTAACATTAGAATATACAACAAACATTCAAAGACACTCAAAGTACAAGTGCACCTAAAACTTAGAAAAACTAATTAAGTATGTCCTCATATTTGAATCGTGTGATTTTAAAACAACACAAGTCACGTGTGTTTTTAAAATAACACTTGTCCATTTTTTTTATTAATTTATTAACACCTACCTATTGATTTACATTAGAAAAAAAAATTTGTTTATTCATACAGAAATTAACATAATATGCTAAAATATTGCTATTGTAGATATTAGTATTTGAATAAAACAGTTTTTTCTATTTCCTGACAAGCTGTAATGAAAGGACATGTGTTGTTTTAAAATCACACGATTCATTTAGAAACAATATCACAAAATTTATATAAAATTAACCAAAGACTTTAAACTACAAAAGAACCGCATAAGTACCTACTTATTATATTTATAATACTATTGAGTTTTAGAGATCACAATAATTGCAGACATTTTATCTAATAAATTCGAAGACTAAGATTGTATATATTGTATGATAGAACAAAGAGTAGATACAGTGCTAAACACACGACATGTGGACAATCGGATTATACTATGAGGTGTTGTTTTTATGGACTTGCAATGTGAACAGGACAGGACGTCGAGTATTTATTCTAGTATTTATGTTGACAGATGACAGTAGAGGTGATAACTCTAGCGTTGAGTGAAACGAGATCTTTTAGCTGGCGTCCAACTGACAGAACAGTCATATTGAACAATTTTGAACGAGCCTCTAGCTAATTGTTTAGGCCTAACGCCTACCAGTTAGCGAAAGCAATGATTCTTTCATTTGTGCATTTGCTTTAGCTTAAGTTAGTTTATTTATAATTTTATTATGTTCTTTTTGAGGGTACCATAAGTACCTCTATCTGCTCCTTTTTTCAAAATTACCTGTTGATCGAGACTAGTTGTCCGACCCAAAATTACATTACATACTCTAAAGTCTATATGCGGAGTCTTATTTACAAAGGACCTCTAAAATCCGAAGAATAAGGCTACAGAGTGTCACTACTAGACATTGTTGGCGACCGTGACAGGACCGTATCACTAAGAAATACGGTCATTGGAATTGGAGGATTGACCACGTTGCACTTCTCTGAGAAGACCTCACAGCAGCCCTCGGAGCCCTCACTGGATCACCTGGAGCATCTTCTAAGACGCCGAGTGCCACTACCAGCCCGGATCAGCGAAGAGACTAAATCTTCGCACCGCAGAGCTACGTGGACTCCAAGCTAAGTGCCCCTCCTTTGACCTCCCTATTTCAGTTCCCTAAAGCACAAAATCAATTCACAAACTAATCAGTTCCTTCAAACAGATTAGCAATAAAACAAAATTATCGCAGTTCCAATTGTAAGTACAAAGATCGTCTTTAAACTTAAAGTTCTAAATCAAGCTTTTTCTAGCTTTCAGGCAGCAATTTTTCATAAATCAACTAACTAAACATTGTAAAATAAAAATGAGATTCTAAATTGAAACAAAGGCCCACAAGTTTCTAAGCGTACTTCATCAAAAAATCTAAGAATTTGTTAAATAGTTAGTCGGTATTTTCCTCATACTTCCAGTCTCTCTCTGAATAGCAAGCTATCCAAATTCTCACCTATATTCTCTAAAACAATTCCAGTGAACCTAGTGAAACGCCACTTCAAGCTACCTACTGGCTGTTACCTCGAGCCTGTAGTCCACCGGCCTGCTGGGTGTTACCGGATTGAGGAGCGTGAGCTAAAGTTTACTTGTTTATCTGGACTGCATTTGGGTTTCAGAAATAATTAGAGAATTTATTTGCTAAAACGAAATATAATAATTTCTCTCAAACTTACATTGAATTTACCTACTTAAAATACAATACAAGCTTAAACTAAACTACGAGTATTTACAAGCTAGATTAACTAAATTTGAGCTTAGTCATACTACAAAATGACAAATTCTAAAGGTGAAAGCTCCGCTGCAGAGACTTCCCAACAATTAAAAGAATTGATCCTCAAACGAAGATCCATAAAAGGTCAAATAACCAAGTTTAAGAATTACCTCGACAATGTTTCCGTGATGCCTAATTTGTCAAATATCGAAATGGCAGAGTTGACTCTTAAGCTTGGTAAGTTTGAAAGGGTATCAACAAGATTTGAGGACTTGCAAACTCAGATTGAGGTTCTTAACTCCGAAAGTTTAGAACAAGAAATAGATGAACGGGATGACATTGAGGAAAACATAATAATTTGCATTGCCACGGCTAAAAGCCTACTTGATCAGCATAATGACGCTTTGAACCAAACAAGGCGAGAATCTATTAGTCAAGCTCAATGTCATGCCAGTCATCCTGAAGTCGGTTTCAAACTACCGCAAATTCAAATATCAAAATTCGATGGGTCTTATTTCCGGTGGCTAGAATTCCACGACACATTTTCGACATTAATTCACGAAAACGAGCGAATTACAAAAATACACAAATTTCATTACTTGATTTCCTATTTAGAAGGCGACGCGGCACGCTTAATTGCTAATTTAGAAGTGTCTTCGTCAAATTACGATGAAGCATGGATGCTACTATGCAAGCGATATGACAACAAAAGACTTTTAATAAATCACCACTTGAGTTCACTTTTAAATGTTCAGCCAATCACAAAGGAATCCGAAAAATCACTGCGTTTTCTAGTCGATCACGTCACCAAGAATTTACGTGCCTTGTCTAGCTTAGGTCAACCTACAGAGCACTGGGACATATTGCTTATTTTCATGTTGTCCTCCAAATTGGACAATCGTTCTCTCATCAAATGGGAGGAATTACGCAACACTTTCGACGACGTGCCTACGCTGGGACAATTCAATAAATTTCTGACGGATCGAGCCGACGTATTAGAATCACTCAGCCAAAACAAGTTTTCTAGTCCAAGCGTCAGTAGCTATAACAAACAGCCGCTGCACTTTCAAGGCCAACGAAATGCACAATTGGCCGGTAGGCAGGAGCGGACTCAGCGTTTCAATAACACTAAAGCGTTTGCTAGCATAAGCCAAAACAATTCAAATAACACGTCCTCTCTGCAATGCATTGTTTGCGACGGCAATCATCGGATTTACGATTGCCCTATGTTTAAGTCACAAACGTTCGGGGAGCGAATGACAACAATAACAAAGTACAAGTTATGCGTCAATTGCTTACGACAGGGTCACAATGTTGGTGGATGTCGCATGGGTCCGTGTCGAGAGTGCAATAAAAGACACAACAGTCTACTTCATGAGCACACCCCAGCGTCAATTGGCAGCAATTCCGCCGTCACCCAGTGCGACTCTGTAGCTGTTGCCTTTTGTAAGCAAGGCTACAAGGAAATCATATTGCCTACCGCTATGATACAGGTGTTAAATCCTGTTACAAACGAAACAGAAAGGGTGCGCGCTTTGTTAGATAGCGGTAGCCAATCAAGCTTTATTAGCAATGACTTAGCAAAAAGGTTATCGCTAAATTTTAATTCCGTCCCTGCTTTAAAGGTGGTGGGGATCGGCAACAATTCGTCAAACCATGTGACTGCGAGTTGTACAGCCCAACTAAAATCCGCAGATAATGCATACAAAACAACTTTGTCACTTTTTGTTCTGAACGATTTAACAGGCGAACTGCCAAAGTCTCCCTTAAATACGTCTCAGCTACATATACCTAAAGGGCTACAATTAGCAGACCCTGCTTTCGACCAACCAGCGCCAGTTCATATTTTGTTTGGTGCCGATATCTTTTGGGATGTTCTGGGGAGCGAACAACTCTCATTGGGCGAAGGCAATCCCTATTTAAGAAGCTCCAGACTTGGTTGGTTGATAGCAGGACCGATTAGTTCACAAAATCCATCAAAGAAGGTACTATGCAATCATGCTGTTGTGGATGCCAGTTCTTCCGGTTCATTCGCAAAAAATGAACTAAAAATTGACGAAATGCTTAAAACATTCTGGGAGCTTGAAGAAGTCCCACAAAAAAGAATTTTAAGCGAAGAAGAAAAATTGTGTGAAGCCCACTTTTCTTCTAATTCAATACGACTAAACACGGGTAGGTTTGGAGTTAGACTACCCCTTCGTGACTCACCTGATTGTTTAGGTGACTCCTATAGACAGGCAAAAAGACGATTTCTGAATCTAGAAAAAAGATTTCGAAAAAATCCTAAGTTGAAGGCTGAGTACGTGGCTTTCATGCGTGAATATGCTGAATTACAGCATTTGTCTGAAGCTTCACTAGACGTCCTAAATTCAGGCTATATTCTATGCCACCATGCTGTTTTCAAAGAAAACAGCGAATCTACAAGGCTTCGAGTGGTGTTTGATGGCTCGGCTGCCAGTTCCTCCGGCTACTCTCTGAACGACATCCTGATGGTTGGTCCGAATGTGCAGAACTCACTTTTCTCTATATTGGTAAGAGCACGCCAGCATAAATACATTTTGACTGGCGATATTGAAAAAATGTATCGCCAAGTGCGTTGTCTCAATCCTCATTTGCAATGCATCTTATGGAGAGAAGACGAGTCTGAACCAATCAAACTGTTGCAAATGGATACTGTCACTTATGGTACCGCAAGTGCCAGTTATCTAAGCACAAGATGTCTGTGGCAAACCGGAGAGGAGTGTGGAGACGATCAAATAAAGGAAATCATACAAAATGATTTCTATGTAGATGATCTCATTACAGGCGCCGATACTGAAGAAGAACTTTGCTACATTCAGACCGCAGTTGTAAATGTATTAGAGGCTGGTTGTTTTAAGCTGCGAAAGTTTAAAAGTAATGCTCCATCCATTTTTAAAAACACTAGCGTTGATGATAAACAAACGCTCACGTTCAGTGAATCGTCAAATACTCTTGGGCTCGGCTGGAATCCTGTAGATGACAGACTACATTTCCCTATAAGTATTCCAGCTGCATGTAATACAATAACCAAAAGATCAATCTTATCAATTTCGTTTAAAATATTTGACCCACTGGGCCTCTTGAGTCCCGCTATTATAGTGCCTAAAATGTTGCTACAAAGGCTGTGGACATCAAAAATCGAATGGGACCAACTTGTTCCCCAAAATATTCAAATTTCTTGGAATGAATTTCTCGTTGGATTGCCTGTTCTTTCAAATCTTCGAATTTCTAGGCCAGTACTTTGTGATTGCCCAGTTGCCGTTGAAATGCATTCATTCAGTGATGCCTCGCAGACTGCTTACGGTGCCTGTATTTACCTTAGGTCCATTGATGAGCACAATCGTATTACCGTGCGTTTACTATGTGCGAAGTCAAAGGTAGCCCCTTTGAAACCTACGACGATTCCTCGTCTGGAGCTCTGCGCCGCACTGCTGGCTGCCCGACTCTGTAAGGCAGTTACCGAATCATTAAGATATAATTTCAGTCGAGTCGTACACTGGAGCGATTCCAGTATCGTCTTGGGGTGGCTAAATGGCGAGACAAGTAAACTGAAAACATTTGTTGCGAATCGGATCGGCGAAATAATCGAGACTACACAGGTTTCAGCCTGGCGCTATGTGCCTACCTCTGAAAATCCAGCTGACCTAATTTCTCGTGGCGTTAATGCCAGTCACATGGGTGATTTAGAGGTATGGTGGTCAGGTCCTGTTTACCTAATGAAACATGAATCTGAGTGGCCAATTCTTAAGCAAAATAAAATTGAAAACTTACCTGAAGTTAAGGTCCATTCAGCAACAATTTTTACACCAATAATCGATTTTCATAGATTTTCAAATTTTGATCGGCTCCAAAGAACATTTGCGTATGTTACAAGATTTATTTTCAACTCGAAAAACCCCGGTTCTAAAACTGTAGGTAGATTGACATTAAAGGAGTTACGAAATTCATTTACTATTTTGAGCCTTATGTCTCAAAGGGAATCGTTTCCAATGGAATACAGGGCACTGGCTAAAGGTGAACCACTAAAACCTAAGTCCAATATTTTGGCATTGTCGCCATTTCTTGACGAAAATGAAGTGATGAGGGTGGGTGGTAGAATCGATGAGGCAAAAAATTATTCATTTGAAAAACGTCATCCAATTTTGCTCGATTCTTCTCACCATTTTACAAAACTTATGTTTAAAAAGGAACATAAATGCAATTTGCACGCGGGGCCACTGCTTTTATTGGCTACAATTAGGCAAAGGGTTTGGCCAATCAATGGTAGGCACTTAGCGCGTCGTACGGTGCATAATTGCGTAACATGTAGACGCTTACAAGGCAAAACGCTGAACCCCAAAATGGGAAATCTTCCATCCCAGCGTATAACAGCGGATTTTCCTTTTATAACCGTAGGAATAGACTTTGCGGGTCCATTCTTGGTGCTAAATCGCAAAGGACGCGGTGCTAAATTACAAAAATCATATCTTTGTTTATTTGTTTGCTTGCGATATAAATGCATTCATCTAGAAGCGGTGAGTGATATGACGAAAGACGCATTTTTAATGACTCTGCGTAGATTTATTGCTCGTCGTGGAAAGCCAGCGGAAATTTTCTGCGACAATGGTCGCAACTTTGTAGCTG
This sequence comes from Yponomeuta evonymella, assembly GCA_963969515.1. Lineage (NCBI taxonomy): Eukaryota > Metazoa > Arthropoda > Insecta > Lepidoptera > Yponomeutidae > Yponomeuta > Yponomeuta evonymella. The sequence continues at coordinate 6,084,831 of OZ018349.1, forward strand.
CCGCGAAAGAGATAGGCAATTTTCTAAAGTCTAATGACGAGCCTATATCTGAGTTTGCTTGCCAAGAGGGTATTAAATTCGTATTTTCTCCTACTTACGCTCCTCACTTTGGCGGCATCTGGGAGGCCGGCATAAAGTCTGCCAAACACCACATTAGGCGCGTCATGGGTAACACCCATGTGACATTTGAAGAGCTCTCCACTCTTTTCGCTCAGGTGGAATCAATTTTAAACAGCAGGCCTTTATGTTCTATGTCTTCCTCTCCAAATGACTTCCTCACCCTCACTCCTGGGCACTTCATCATCGGGAGACCATTGACCGCTCTCCCAACCCCTGCTTTGGAGCACTATAAGGAGTCTTCCTTGCGTCGGTATGAGCGCCTGGAACAGATTCGTCAGCATTTCTGGCAGCGATGGCAGGCCGAATATATAGCCGAATTACAACAGCGCATCAAATGGAAGAGCAGCACTAGCAGTCTTCAGCTGAATGATTTGGTGTTGCTTCAAGAAGACAACGTGCCTCCACTGTCCTGGCGTCTCGGAAGAGTTTCATGCCTGTTTCCAGGCCGTGACGGAATATCCCGAGTGGCAGACATTCAAACCGTTCGAGGCTGCGTGCGACGTCCTTTGGTCCGGCTTTGTCCCTTGCCGAAGAGTGAAGACCTCTGAGGCTTGAAAGTCGAGCCTTTCAACGGCGGGGAAGATGTTTAGGCCTAACGCCTACCAGTTAGCGAAAGCAATGATTCTTTCATTTGTGCATTTGCTTTAGCTTAAGTTAGTTTATTTATAATTTTATTATGTTCTTTTTGAGGGTACCATAAGTACCTCTATCTGCTCCTTTTTTCAAAATTACCTGTTGATCGAGACTAGTTGTCCGACCCAAAATTACATTACATACTCTAAAGTCTATATGCGGAGTCTTATTTACAAAGGACCTCTAAAATCCGAAGAATAAGGCTACAGAGTGTCACTACTAGACACTAATGTAATATAATATTACGGCCATAATAATAATAATAACGATAATAATAACGGTAACAGGGATTCTAAAGAGCTATCAAGGGTTAAACGTATACAAAATGAATTGTAGCTATTTATTAACTGCGAATTTTTAGTAGATTATGCATTAAGGGGATAAAGCAGTGTATTATGTCTCGGGCGATATTTTGAACCCCAAGGACGAGGGATCCTAGGGTTAACTCACGAGCGAAGCGAGGGAGTTAAAGCTAGAATCCCGAGGCCGAGGGGTTCAAAAACGCCCGAGACAAATACACTGCTTTATCCTTAAAATGCACACTCTACTTTATATAAACACTGCGAGGCAATAAAACATAATACAATTAAAAAGAAAAAGTTTTCATTTTAATTTTGAATAAATTCTTCTTGGTGTAGGGCTCTATGAAAAGTTTATATTCTAATTTTGACGTTTGGTCATGGATTGCAAGGAGCTCGTATATTCAATGTTGATTGCATTCCAAATTCAAATGTCATAATTCCCTGGGGGATTATGAAATTCAGTACATTTATAATGACCCGGCTAGACCATAGGACACAAATGACTTGCTTTAAGTTGAGTTTGCATGACACATAATATGCCATTGACGAGCAGGTGTTATATAAAATATTTTTTATGCCTTTTAACTGTTCTGGAACCTTTTTGCTGTCATTGAAGTGCTTGTAGGTTAATAAAATAAAGTCAAATCAAAATGTTTTTATTCAAAGTAACACAGAAACTGCAACTTAATTAACGTTACAAGTTTAACTAGGTGTCCATTTCAAAATCTAGATCAGTTTGAAGAAAAGTTGGACAAAAACTTCAACAAACATTTTTCAGGTCGGAAATATGTTTTCTTTTTTAGAAATATATAATGACGCTAAAGTTAGCATTTGGTATTGAATATACTATTTTCTACAGATCATTTATTCTGTCTACATTCGCGAGAATGGTATGTTTTTTATTTAAGACTACAAGCTTATTAGCGTCAGTTCATCATAAATTCAATACAATAGCTGTTAAGGTACTATGAATAAATTAAACTCTGCCATGCTATCGAACTGTTCCTTGCATCTATGATTCATAACCAAGTAAATAATTATGAACACGGAAACACGCCTTTTGTTACGAGTGCGTATTATAACCTGCGAGAATCGAACTCACGACCTCATTCGTAGCCAGGCAACTTTACTAACCTCAAGACTTCCCCTAAACATCTACAATGGCGAAATAACTCACGTGGGTATTAAGAGTTCGAAGCGGAGTTTCAATAAGAACGGGTTCAGCTGCGCGGCAACGCGGCCCGGTCAGCGGGGAAGTTTTAAATTAGTTCTTAACGAAGGCATCGCGCTCTAACTGTGGACCGACCACTCCACACATCCTAAGCTGAGGGCAGAGGGGGTACAGTATACACACTGAAATGTGGCCGGTTCGAAAGCCAAGGTTATTTTATTAGTAAATAAAAATGCAATCTATTTAGACTGTTGCTTTTAAGTAAAGATGTAAAATAAAGAAAGTGAGATAATTTTTTTTTTAATAAAAAATAAACACTGACTTCGAAACACTGCAGCACTAAAAAGTTTGAAATAATTTAAATAATTAGAAGTATGTATACATGTAGGTATTGTAGAAGTATAATTTGGAGTCGGTGCCCAAAATATATGTGCTGGTCATGAAACTGGGCACCGGTTTTATTTTTTATTAAAAAAACTTTATAGTATTTTTAAATTTTTGGTGGGGGAGCGGGAGAAAAATAAACAAGTCCCTTATAACCATAATTTAGCCTAATTAATTCGTTGCTTTTCAATTTCATGTTCTCAATTTACATCTCCGAAAGTCTTCACCAGAACATCACCAAATTAGCTTGGGACTACTTTTACGCTATTTTATGAAACACACGGATATTACTACAGGATGGGCCCCATTAGGCCTTATTTATTGCTGTCCATTGAAGAGTTCCGTTCTCCATCTCTGAAAGTCTTCACCATCTTCACCAAATTAAAATGGGACCAATGGGACGTTATATCTATTCGAACAAAAAAAGAAATTGTCGAAATCGGTTAAGATTTGAAGAAGTTATGCAAAAACATAGCCAAAAAAACATATAAGCGTCGAATTGATAACCTCCTCCTTTTTTGAAGTCGGTTAAAAATCTTACTTCGAGTTAAGAAATCTTGTTTCGAAAAATTCGCAAACAATTAGTACTCTGCCTCTCCGTCTATCAGAACCATGACCCGCGGACCCGCCGCGTGTATTCACTGCTCTAGCTGGCTACTAATGGCTCTCACAGACTTGAGTTTGTGTCGAGGTATTTTTGAAAAGTGCCTTTTTTGAAAAACCAAAGCGTTGTCGATAGCTATTGTTTAGGCATGCTATGGCTCTCAAACCACAAGTTCGTGGAGTATACAAGTGGATAAAGAAATATCGATGTTTAAACGAGGGCAAGAATATAGTTAGGCACTTCCAGAATACTTTGAAGAAAGTCTTCTTCAAGAAATCTTCAAAGTATTGGAAATTTTGTATGCCACAGAGTAAAAGCAAAGCGCCACTCACCAAACATGGCGATACGAGGACTCTTAGTACTTACATATAAAAAGAAAGGGACTGCACAACTGTTTGCCTCTCGCTCATACAATATTGCCGTCTATATTGTGTGAGTGAGTGGCAAATCGTTACCTATTCAGCCTCTTTCTTAAATTAATCATGCTATACAACAATGGACACCACGCGGAGAATTTGCTCGATGAACAATTTTGAAATGTTAGTAGGTAAAGGACTTTTATATCAGATACATACGAGTAGTTACGGTTAAAATATTATTAACTAGCTGTTGCCCGCGACTTCATTCGCGTGGTAATTGTGATGTGTATTTTTTCGGGATAAATAATAGCCTATGTACTAATCCAGACTATAATCTATCTCTGTGCAAAATTTCATCCGGATCCGTTCCGCCGTTAGTTAACACTGAGTAACAAACATACATCCATGTATATAAACTTTCGCGTTTATAATATTAGTAAGATAACGTTGAGAATATAGGCACGAAAAAATTAAAATAATTGATTGGGAATGACCAAAAAGGTCAGTACAATCTACCTAAGGAAGAAGGTTGCAAAGAATAAAACAATTTGGACAACTAACCGAATGAGGCCTAAAGCCCAATTAAAAAACAAAAGAGCGCGGAACATAAGTAATAAGAAAAAGTTTGGAATTACCAAAGAGGTCAGTACGATGCACCTAAGAAATAAGATTGTAAAGAATAAAACAATCGGGATAACTAACCGAAAGCGGCCTAAAACAAAAGAGCGTGGAACAAACATCAAAAGTTTGGAATGACCAAAGATAAAAAGTACCCGAAACCGGCGGACGTGGATGCAACGACTAATGAATTTTGTGTCAGGATCGTGGCAAGGGGCAGACCCTGATCTCTGCCTACCCCTCCGGGATACAGGCGCGAGTTTATGTTATGTTTTTAAGTGACATTTATAAAATGATGCATGTCGGCGTTAGGGAGGCACTGCACTCTCTGTGTACGCAAGTGCTAAGCTCGCTTGTACATACACGGGTCTAGAAAGTTCCTTGGGAGATGCTTAGCGAATACTTGACTCGGGTTTTAATTAGACGTTAGCTTTAACTACAACCATAAGCTCTACTCGGGAAAATTCTAAATGGGAACAAGCAAGTTTTTTTTTTTTATTTATTTTACATGACACCTCAATATATTGCATGAGTACTCGAAATAGATATCAGCAGTATCACAGTATGAGCCTATTTAACAGACTTAAAAAAGTAGGAGGTTTTCAATTCGTCCGTAACATTTTTATGTATGTTTAACGATAATGCTGTATTCACTTTGTTCGACTTAATTTTTTTTAAACGAAGGCACCTTACATTCCATAAAGATCTGTCGGCAGAATCCATGAAAAAATCATCGATTATTTCAGTTTGCAAAAGCAACTGTACGATGTATGAGCGAGTCATTTTCAACCGACTCTAAAAAGGAGGACGAATCTTGAGGAAGGTGGGTTCGAATCCCGGCATGTAACAATGACTTCGTTTTCTAAGTTTCGTACATTTGTTAAGTTATAGTAGCAATACCACTCGCTAACAGTCCAGGAAAACATCGTGAGGAAACCTGAGTGTCTAAGGTGTCCACACCCCGCAGCGCTTGAAATTGCCAATTAGCGGTGGGTATGCGTGGTGTTAAGCCCGTACTCTCTCTTTTTGAGAGAAGGCCTGTGTATAACTTATATACGTTATACTGTATATAACGTATATAAATAGGCTACATAAAAAACATGTTCCACGATTACTCGAAGACGCCTGGTCGGATTTAATTTTTTTTTGTTTAAAAGAGTAAACGTCCCAGGTGGGCTCAAGTCATCAAGTCAGTATCTAATGATGGAATCCTAGAGAAATCGAGGGAACTCTTCAAATTTTAAAGACACACTTGAAGCGATTTGGATTTTTTTTGGAGCCAGGGCGCAAAATGTATGTGCTGGTCATATAACTTAGCACCGGTTCCAAACTATACTTCTACAATACCTACATGCATGTACCTGCTTCGAATTTAAAGGTCATATTCGTATATTTCTGTGTTTTTAGTGCTTTACTGTTTTGCAGTCGGTTTTTATTTTTACTTAAACATTTTTTCACCATGTCAACCGACGTCGATTACTACCTTTGTGTTGAAAAGAAGGGGTGGTTTCATAAAAAAATATATAAAGATCTCACTCCAATTTTTTGAGTAAAGCGATACTCCGGCAAATCTCTTGGCAAGTACTGGGAAATGTGTTTTACATACATCAACTAATTAATACACTTAAAAAACTTATACAAGATTGTGGACAAGGGCAAGTAGGACGCACGGCCTTAGCATTCCGAAAAAACATTACGAACTTAACTTTGCAAGACGATTTTTTTTAGTAAAAGACTTCTATCTTTAAAAGACTTCTACGCTTTGTTAAATTTATTTAGATTGCCACAAATTTAATGTGTGCTACATTAAAAAAACTACATAACGATATCGTGTCACTTTCGTCCAATGTGAGACAGGCCATTCATTAATCTGCCTACACCGCGCATGAGTACACGATTCTCTATTCTCTGGAAGACCTTTTCTCGTCCAATTTATGTTGTAAGTACGTGTGCTGGATGAGTGTCATAAATATTTTATGACAGATAACAAACAATATCGCGACGGTAGTTTCCTATGTTGTTTTCTCTCGAATGTTTGTGTCCTACATCCATTTCTGCTATGTCGGGGCTTCACTCTGACTTAAATGAAAAAAAAAACCGGACAAGTGCGAGGCGGACTCGCCCACTGACTTACCTACATATTACAAATAGTTCAGGAATCGAGTCTCGCAGTCATTTCCGAGCTTTTCTCGAACTTCAAAGACTATTTTTTTATGATTTATTACTACAAATGTATAGTTTCAGACTGTTCGCTCGACTTGTAGGATAAGACAATAATTACTTGCAAAATTTCATAGTTCTAGGTCAACGAAAAATTACCCTATAAATTTTGATTCCCTTGAGTGTCGAAATACACTTTTTTGGTGTATAAACGGCTGTATCTTTTTTTTTTACGGAAACTTAGAAGTTCGATTTTGTCACAGCTTCAAGGGACTGTAGAGTCGTTTAATTTCAACTCGATTCATTCACGCGTTCCTGAGATAAAAGGTCTTGACAGACAGACGAGGTACGGAACCCCAAAAATAAAGAAAAAACGTAATAGGTACAAAGTCCCATACGTCCTACTAAAGGGCACAGGCCTTCTCTCAGAGAGTATAGGCTTAGCAACACGTGCCTATCGTGGATTGGGAAACCGCCGAGGTATCTGAAAACCTCACACAGTCAGGTTTCCTCACGATGTTCTTGGTATGATTCTTTGCAGTAGCAATACCACTGGTTAACGGCGAAGGTAAAGATCGCGAGGCAACCTTAGTGCCCATACCTTAGAGCTTGAAATCGCCAATCCACGGTGGGCAGGCGTGGTGATTAAATCCATACTTTCACCCTGAGAGAAGGCCTGTGCCCGACATGGAGACGTATATAAGCCGCATTATATTATAAGATATTATAACAATATTTAATAAGATATACCTGAAATCTCAGTGCAATGCACAAAAGACAAGAACGTGTAAAAAACTGGCCAAGTATGGTTCCATTATCTATACAACATTGTTTCACCTGTTGCCGTTATTAACATCGAGCAAAGAACAGTTGAAATTTTCTCAGATGATGTATTTCTGTTGCCGCTAAAACAACAAATACTAAAAACAGAATAAAATAAATATTTAAGGGGGCTCCCATATAACAAACGTAATTTTTTGCCGTTATTAACATCGAGCAAAGAACGGCAAAAAAATTACGTTTGTAGTATGGGAGCCCCCTTAAACATTTATTTTATTCTGTTTTTAGTATTTGCAGTTTTAGCGGCGACAGAAATACATCATCCGAGAAAATTTCAACTGTCTAGTTATCACGGTTTATGAGATACCTACAGACTGCTGACAGACAGACGGACAGTGGAGTCTTAGTAATATGGTCCCTTACTCTTTGAGTACGGAACCCTAAAAGTGACTCAAGTACTTTTAAATTTTCACTTCATTTGTTTTTGGTATAAGGTACGTGAGAACCTTAACTTTAAGTGTTAAGAATCTGAAATTCCTAAATCAGAGACCGGTCGATAGCGCCCCCGGACGCTCAGTCAAGCTGATAGGATACTCACAGCCGGGCCCGAGGACATCGATATAGACGGCGCATGCACTTAAGGAAGACGGATCGGTGTCATCCATCAGGGGGCTATGATCATCGCGCGCCGCTTTGACAGTGTTTTTCTCAGCTTAAATGTCACTGCGAAATAAATGAGTGGAAAACGAAAAATTCATATTGATGTGTGGTAATTAACCGACTTAAAAAAGAGGAGGTTCTCGATTCGTCGGAATCTTTTTTTATGTATGTTCCCCGATTACTCAAAGACGCCTAGATTTTGATTTGATTTTTTTTTTATTGAAAGGGTAGTAGACCTCACAGGTGGTCCCATGGTCAACAAGTCATGGGATCTTGAAGAAACCGAGGGAACTCTTAAAATTTTAAAGCCCCACTTGAATAGATTTAGATGTTTTTTTACATTGATTCATGCATTTGCTCTCGGAAAACACAATTTAAATAAAATATAAAAATGTTGCTCTGATAATTACTTTAGTTGGTCGTTTCGTGGATACAAGTAAAATTTTTAAGTTGTACATGTTATACTTCTCAAAATTATATTTCTACAGTACCTTCATACATGTACCGGCATCGAATTTAAAGGTCATATTCGTTTAAATCATTTCTGTGTTTTAGTGCTGTAGTGTTTTGAAGTCGGTTTTTATTTTTTATTTAAAAATTTTACTTGTTACCACGAAACGACCAATTTAAGTAATTATCACCGCAACATTTTACTAAATAGCAGCGCATTGATAGATAGAGAACACTTTATTGTCTGATAATACGCCAATATTTAGTACAATAGTGTTTAGTTTGCAATATGCGTACTTTTAGGGTTAAGAATGCAGTGCTCCAATAAACAACGTATAATGCCCGATAGCTAAATCAAACAAAAATCTTCGCAGTCAAAATGAGTATGCGATGGACACCCTCTTCAACTGCATCATGATAAATATTTTTTTTTATGTCGCCTATCTACGTCCCACTGCAGGGCACAGGTTTCTCAGAGAGAGAGAGAGTACGGGCTTAATCACCATGCGGGCCCACTGCTGATTGAAAATTTCAAGCGCTGAGGCGTGTAAACACCTCAGACACTCAATTTTTCTCACGATGTTTTCATCAATGGACGTAACTTAGAAAAAAAAGTCATTGTTTGGTACATGCCGGGATTCGAACCTACGACTTCCCGAATGAGAAGCCGGCGCCGGTGTTCTACCGCTCCGCTACCACGGCTAAACATATTTCGATATTTTGATTATAGGATGTAACAAAATCCTCATATACAAACGATAATAGGGCATTCTGTTCGGCAATACGTACCAATTTTACTTGGGGAAACTTCGAAATGGCAAAAAATATGTAATCTGTTCCATACACTTCAACGCCGTAGGTGGTGACTTTAGTATGGACCAGCTGATATTTTTTGATGATTTCTATGTTTATCCCCGAAACGAACCACTTTTACTCAGTTACACGACCTTCGGTAGGCTTTATGTATAAATTCCAAGAAACGATTGCGTTGGCTATACAAAATCTAAGTAAAAGCCAAGATAACAATGTTTGACATGTTTACTCCGTTCCCGCGAGAAAACTCTCTTTGCAATGTAGCTGTATAAAATTTTATTTCCACCAAGTTCCCGGAAACTTACCGACATCGGACCTTTACCCATACGCTTCAGATGACTCTTCAATAATAATTGCATTTAAAAGAATATTAATGTCAAAAGCAACAAACAATCAGGAGGTCTAAAGCCAAATCGTAATTGTAATTGTTTGCTTAACAATCCGCTTTTTTAGCTTCACTTTGAAACACTGCAAAGATTTTGAATTTATTATCTCAATTGCTACGATGTATTAGGATGACCTACGAAATTGTATTGATCTAGTTTACCTGAACTTACAACGTGTTTTGAAATAACGCGGAACCTGAAAACTGTTTCTGCAGTATCAATAGACTACGTCCAATAACAAAAGTGAAAAAATATATACCGTCAATTGGTATGAAACATAAATACAAAAATTGAATTTTAAACGTTTGCTAATTGGAAGTGATTTATTTATGAGAAGGTTTTAACCGAAATTTTCAGATTTTTTTATATGGATGCCACGTTGTAATTGGTAGCATACGAACAAGAGCCCAATTTCTGCAAGATTTAAAGCGGCGAGGAACTTAGTTAGCGAGTCTTAATTTGTGGGGAAACTTTTGCTAAACAGTTTATGTTCAACGATGTAAGCGAAGCAGGCTAGTTTCTTTCTAAGACTCCGGTGACCTTTGGTTAAGTTCTATTTGATTCAATAGGTGGACCACCAAGACAAGTATTGCTTAACAGGGAACGCTTTTAAAAATTAAGAAAAGTGCACAGTAGTGAAATGACCTTCTGGAGATACCACTTTAGTAGCGATAAAAAGTAACGACCTTGATCCGATCTTTTAGACGGAGTAGCCGAATAAGATCTTTACATATACATACATAAACGAATTTACCCCGGCGGGGTAGGCAGATACCAGAGTTAACCACTTGCCACGATTCTGTCAAACCTTTTTCGCTTCATCTGCATTAATTAGACGCTGCCCCTAAAGGTGGAAGTCTCTCAAAGTATCTATTCATATTTAAAATATTAGAATTTCTATGCATTAAGGAGAACCAATGTTTTAATCGAGCTTGCTAGCCTATTCCGTAACTGTTCACTGTGTTGGGTTATCCATTATCAGAAGAAGTGTCAAAGCGTGTGTGTATTTCACAGTTCGGAGTAGGTTAAATCGGACCTGTCCACACAGTGGAAAAATTACGTAATAGCGCCCTAAGTCGGCGAAACGCGTGCGTAATGCGTGACGCCAAAGATGTAATGAAAGATACATTTATGGATTAGTTACAACTGTTAATAAAAGTAGTTAAAACGCCAGTAATGAAAAAAACACCTCGATCCATTTCTGCGAAAAGTGTCGCTCAGGAATGTCTATCCGAAAAAGAATACCAAAAATTTTAACGAAAGTAAAAGCTATTTTTTAACCTAGGGCCAAGATCCTAGTATGAGACCCGGCTCCTAACTATACTTCTACAATACCTTCATCGAATATAATGGTTATATTTGTTTAAATTATTTCTCTGTTTTTAGTGCTGTAGTGTTTTGAAGTCGGTTTTTATTTATATTTAAAAAAAAATTTCACGAATTTTTGTGAATATCACTAGTACTCGGCGTGCCTTTGAAATTTGAAGAGTTCCTTCCCTCGATTTTTAAAGAATCCCGTCATCAAATCCTGACTAGGTGACTATGGGACCACTTATGAAGTCTACTCTTTCAAACAAAAAAAAGAATTTTCCTATTTGGAATGTGTCTTCGAGCAATCGGGGAACATACATAAAAAAAGATCCCTACGAATTGAGAACCTCCTCCTTTTTTGGAGTCGGTTAAAAAATATAGGTTTGATGATTGGTTTTTTCGTAGCACATGGGAATATAAAATTCCATAGTTATTTGTGTTAAAAAGCGGTGGTAGCGGTGCGGTAGAGCGCCGCCGGCTTCTCATTCGGGAGGTTCGAATCCCGGCATTTACCAATGACTATGATTTGTAGTTACGTACATTTGTGAAATTATAGTAGCAATACCACTCGCTAACTGTGAAGGAAAACATCGTAAGGAAACCTGAGTGTCGGATGTGTTCATTTATATTAATTTATTGCAGTCATTACATTACTTGGATCATACATGATGCCCTCTAGGGCGTGGCAATATTAAGGTGCATGCTTATAAATCCAATATTAATTTCAATTACATTATAAGGCTTAAATTAAGGAATTAAATTAAATTGGTTTATAATTATGAAATAACATAAGGATTATCAATTAATCTGTTCACACACCACAGTGCTTGAAATTGCCAATCCGCAGTGGGGTGGTCATTAAGCCCGTACTATCTCTCTCTGAGAGAAGGCCTGTGCCCTGTAATAGGACGTATAAAGGCTAGATAAAAAAATGTGTTAAATCACAACATAATTCGACACAAATGGCTTCAAAACAGTACCTTTGTCTAGCTGTCTAAATAAACCCACTTGACGCAGGTGGAACAGCACTTTGAAGCCTTGCTACGAGAGAGGGGACGTCTGAAAGATTAATGAGATGGGTATGAGCAGACCTTTGGCCCTCCAGAGAATAAAGACAAAATATATAGCACTCTTATCAAGTGGTAAATGGACTCATTTTATGTAGTCTTCTTATAAGTTTTGTGCGAATTCTTGAATAGTTTACGCTATGAATAATCTCAATGGTAATAGAATGTTCTCAAACTTAACAGTCAGAACTGTATGAAGGTTTGGAAGAGTTTTACTCTACTTACTGGTTATTCAAACCGAGTGTTCTAAATTGAAATCTCTATAAAAATATATAGTACATACTCACATTCACGCTTGTACCTCAGGGAGCTAGGTAGAGATTTAAGTTTAGTAATAGTCTATTTCGCTTCATCAACATTGCCGCTGCATGCACGTTCGCTGGTACAAAAACTATTTGTTTTGACATTGAAAATGTCTTTTCGTTTGCTCCAGTGTAGGCTCCGATTTCACGAAAAAGTGCGATCCCCTTATATCTCGGAGAGTTGTGAAGATATAATATTAAAACACTCAAAAGACGCGTATTTACGAGAGATGTAAGGTGCAAAAATAATTATTTGAGAGAGTCAAAAACAAAAAAAGTTATGGCCGTTAAAGTAAAAAAATTCATTTATTCCGAATTTTTTTTTATTTTGGCGCTCGATATTGTGGAAACGAAGAATGATATCAAAGTTTGAGAAAAAATCCTCTAGATTAGTCAGCCACAATTTGAGCCTTAAACAAATACGATCGGGTTAAGGATTAGCCTAACCGTTTCGAAAACAGTCAAAAAGTCAGAACGACATTTTTCACATCACATTTATGACTCGATTCATTTCCAATGTGCTCGATAGTCGTATGAGGCACGAAATCTGTGAATCTTTTAACATTTTTTTGTGTCTTATTATTACGGATTTTTGTTCACTATTCGCGACGATGACAATCCCGTCGTTTCTTATACTAGACTAACTATGTTCTACCTATTCAATTCAGAAGAGTGTACAGAAATCTGGCTAGGCCCGAAGCTGGCGTCGCCAGAATGTCATGAAATATTTGCTTAATTATAGAGTTTCTACCAGCCAATCTCTCTTTGATTTATTTCTGACACATTCCACCAACAATTATTACGAAGTCACCTTTTTGAGTAGAGTGAATAGGTATTACATTGTCTTCATCTTATTGAATAGCTCATTCATTTTTCACCTTGTGCATTATGTATCTACCTATGTTTAGTTAGAAGGCCCGAGCTGTCAGTAAACGAGTCGAGGCTTGCTATATTATATGATGTGCCAGTAGAACGTGTGCTCATTAAAACGCCGGCTACAGCGAAAGCGCTTAGTCGCGTAAAGGCGACTTGTGCGACGACTTTTACGAGTTCTTGAGCGATACCCGGCAGTCCTAGTTTGCTGACGACCTTGCAGGTGAGTGACGAGGAAAGGTGGTATTGGTGTAAACGAGGGCCTCGATTCTGTTAGTACAATGACAGATACACGGTCGGGTCACGTGACGTGTTTTTTCATACCACTGACGCCTGAAAGGTTTGATGGCTGCGTAGACTTGCAGCAATGAAATGAAAACGCCTTGTTATTGTAATGAAATGCATTAACAGAATTTAGGCCTTGATGCGTTACACGAGTTTAAAAAATATCGTTATAAGTTTTCTATGTTTGAATGAGTTTTGGACGACTGAAAGGCTGTGGACTGTGAAAAATCTAGTCGCTTAAACGGCGGTTTTGGCAAAAATCTAGTCCTGAGTGCTAAAATAAACTATTACCATGATTTCAACTTTGGAAAACCGCTTTTCGCAAAAACATTACCATCTAGTAGGTTTCCTTCTATTTATTAAGCTTTTACTTTGCCAAACTCACTTTGACTATAGTTGAGTTATAGGCATGAACTCGATACCTTCATCCCCCAACCCTTGCATCTCGACATGTAACATATGAGGTTTTAGGTTTGCGAGTGAATACCACGAATCGGCAGGTGAACCGCGGAACGTCCATCGGTCTACTGGACCGGCAATTTGAAGCAGGTGGTAGCTGGATGACGATGATCGAGGGGTCCTGCCCATGCTTGAAAAGGCTTGCTTTGTAGTTAGTACCCGGATGACGAATGACGATGACTGAGATTAGAAACAAAAAGCATGAGGCTGGATGAGGACAAAAATGGCTAGGAGCCTTGTTGGTGGTGGTGATATGAGGATGGTAGAGGACAGAATAAAATACGTACCTTGGGGGACACATATGTCTTGTTTGTGACGCTTTATTGCACAATATTAAAACAAAAGCTCAAATAACAGGTAAGTGTAGATGTACAAAGGCGGGCTTATTTCAAAAGATTTTTTTTCCAACCAGCCTAAGAGAGGTTCTGAATGATAAAACAGAGAGCGGGAGAAGGCAAATAAAGCTCATTAATAAGAGAAAAAAACATACCACTAAAAATCACCTATTTATTCTACACTTCTTTTATGTCTAGCTGTGGGTGAATGTAGGCTGATGAGTTGGAGTAGAAGTACAAAATCCGTAGAATAGAAAAGTTTGACAAAGTTAAAGCAAATCATTCTGAGGCAACAGCGTTAGCGATTTTCACCTGAAACGGTGTATTTTATGCACTGGCAAAGTCACTATAGTCACTAGGCGGTGGTACAGTCACCACTGTTTCTCCTTTGCACGAATTAAATTATCCGTTAGTAGGAATCAGTCTAGGAGCTAGCGCTAGAACTACCAAGTAACAGTGGGCTCTAATAAATTTATTAAATAATAAATAAAAATTTAATAAGCAGCCTATATACGTCCCACAGTAGGGTACAGGCCTTCTCTCAGGGAGAGAGTATAGGCTTAATCACCACGTATGGGCTTAGGCACGCCACCGCGGATTGGCGATTTCAAGCGCTATGTGAATAGTTCAGACACGCCTGTTTCCTCACGATGTCTTCCTTCACCGTTAGCGAGTGGTATTGCTACTATAACTTCACAAATGTTTGTTTTTATGTTAGTTTGTTTGTTTGTTACACTTACCCCCAGTTTCTCGTACACTAACACTCTGTTAATCTACTGTTAACAGCTGTCAATTGACCAAAGTGCATACAAAAAAAACACTGACAGCTGTTAACAGTAGATTAACAGCTTGTTAGTGTACGAGAAACCGGGGGTTTATGGCACAATAAAAAAACGTTAACAAAAGTAAAATTTAAATAACAGGCTTGTACATAACTTGGAAAACAAAGTCATAGGTACCAGGAACCTGGGTCTCTCGCTTCCTAGTCTAATGTTCTACCCACTAAGCTACCACCGCTTCGTAAGTTCTTATTAATCATTTATCAATATTTGATTTAGTTCGTAAAATAATAGAAATCATTTAAAATGCAATGCGAAAACTTATATTTACAAGTTTTATTGGAACAAATTTAGGTGTCGCATTTTTTGAAGTCCTTGAAACATCGGAAAAAAAATATGTACCTATGTGATTTTATTTTTTATGATTTTTTAATGATAAATGACAGACCAATCTAAGTTTGTAGCATGTTTCTCACTAGTTTGTTTATAAACAAAATAAAAATTTATTAAAAAAATTGTAATAATGATTGGGGTGACAAATTTTTACAGTGCGCTTGTCAAATGTGACCAGTCTCAGACTTCAGAGACTGGTCTCAGACTGAGAAACTCACTGGCTGTTTAAGCTCTTTATTGCTTAAAATGATTGGAAGGAAGAAAAGGGCAGTTTAATTATTGTGCTTTGGTGGGTTTACATTTAGTATTTCTAAATATTTGTCCTTGTCATTGGTCATTAAAAACAAAAATTCGACTGCTAGTTTATGTACCTTGTGTTACTTGGAATAATAGAAGGATAATAAAACACAAAAGACTAATTAATTGGTAAGTATAATAAGTCATATTATCATAAGAATTAACTTTAACTCCACCATAAGCGTGTTTTAGTGGGTTCAACTTTTATAAATAAGAATGTAAGTAGTTATATCAGAAAACCCAGAATACATTGGTCTCTATTTTGTTTGGCAATAGTGTGATAAAAATCTAATATAAGCACTTTTGTGCTCGGTTATACTTATGCAGGAAGCAAAGAGGAAATTCCCAGAAAAGCGAAATGTTGCGAGTGGGTCTGAAGTGCGTTGCAAAACGTGAAATACTGAATGAAAATGTGCTACGAAAAAAGAAAGTTGGGTTTACTTCGTTTGCAGAAAACGTGATGTGTATATTTTATTTCGTAATATAAGTAAAAAACAATTAATACGATCAAAGACCAACTAGGTAGGGGGTAATGACTTCGATGACTTCTCCGCAGAGTCATCGCTGACTCTACAGGGTGACTTTGAATTCTAGCGACATTTTTGAAGGGGATATTCTAACCGTAATTTAGATTAATTTGCGCGTCAAAAAATATTTTTGGTACCAAAAATCGAAAAAGAAGTGGTACGAGCTTCTTATGGCCAACTCAACTATTCTTTCAGTTATTTACATTTTTCAACGCTATGGGAATTCCTAGCACGTAGAATTTGTATTCATAGTTCCGAACCAAAGGTTAGAACTACTTCGGCTAGATGTCGCTGTCTGTACGTAATACAGAGAAGTTTGTAAAGAGGCTCGAAATTTCACCGATGCCTGCACTCGCCCATTAGCTCAGTTGGGAGAGCGCTGGCACAGTTAGCCAGAGGCCGCGGGTTCAAGTCCCGGCATGGGTGGACTTTAGCCACTAAATAGTGCTCAGTACGGGTTAGTGCAACAAAAAAAGAATATAATCAAAGGTAAGAAATCACGAATGTTTACAAACACGCTATGCTTACTATTACCCTTAAACAATTTATTATACTGAACATTCCCTCGAAATATTGCTAACGATCCCAAATTCACCCTGTAGTTACGCGTATCGTTTCTTTAGGTCGGCGTCATAATATTTGTATCTTATTGGGGAGAACATAAAAGACAAAAGTCGTGACAAAGATTCTGCGCTACAAGTTATTTGATCGGTCGAAAAGTAATTCTAGTCGCGTGGTGCAAAAACATTACTAACTTCACTAGTAACACAAAAACACAGTTGCTAGTAACGTCTTATTCATCATTTATCAACTTTGAGTTAGTTCGTAAAATAATATTTGTTATGTCTCTGCACTTTTAATAGAAGACGTTTAAAATGCAATGAGAAAACTTATATTTACAAGTTTTATTGAACAACATTAGGAGTAGCATTTTTTGAAGTCCTTAAAATAACGGAAAAAAATATATTATGTGGTTCTATTTTTATGTTTTTATTATGATAAATGCAATGACAGACCAATTTAAATTTATGTCATGTTTCTCACTAGTTTGTTTATAAACAAAATAACGCATCACATATACATGAACATGGGAGTTTCGGCGACTCTTCTATTAGAGTAAATTAGAAGTATCGAAAAAAGGGAAAAAAGGCTGTAAAATGAGTCGCTAACGTGCAGGGGTGCCTGGTAAAACGTGTTTAAACAAAATGCACTTACACTGCTCTGAGTTGCAGTGTACACCTGGCTTGAAGCGAGAAGTCACGTTAACTCACATAAGCAAGATATAAGAGTGCAAGGCGTTGGAATGAAGCTTTATTAGACTTTACACCTTACCAGTATTTTCTCGTAAAAAATAAGTCGAAAAAAGTTAATCTTCGTAACCGTCTTACTCGGTAAAGGAATACCTAGATCTAAGTAAGTATTTTCAACCATGTACTCGTAACATCTGAGCTGGGACAATTGCTGTGTGTGACACACTTTTTGTGCCTTATAACCGAAAATATTTCGTCACATTAGTTGGTAAGTAATACTCTGGTCACAGAAAAAAAGAGATGTTCTTTGCATATCATCCTTGCTGGTTATTTGATACGCGATTTTTCCACAGCGAGGAGGTTAAGGTTTACGTGTAAGTCGCAAAGCTGTTCTGTTCTGACAATAACAGCGGTAGTAGCGCATGGTTAAGCTGGCCTCACATTCAAGTGGTCGTGGGTCCGAATCTATGTACTAACAACTTTGTTATCTGAGTTACGTATAGAAAGAAACCCGATTGTCTTAGGTGTTCACAAGCTTTTGAACTAGCCAATCTGCGGTGAGCACGCGTGATAAAGCCTCTCTCTGAGAAAAGGCATATGCCCTACAGTGGGACGTATACAGGCTGCTTACGAGCGAAGGATTACTCGACCACCGATTATTATTTATTTCGTAACAGTTCTAGCCCTTACAGGTTATCCACCTAATACAGCAGGGTAAATAAAAATAACATCATAGAAAAAAGAGTAAATTAGAGCATATTAACATATTTCTTAATTACAATAAAATGTTATATCACATTAAAAATGCGTTTCATTAAGTATATAAAATTAATAAACAATTTATAAAAGATCATGAAATAAAAAAAAAATATTGCCCCATAAGAAAAATACAAAATCATGTCAATTTCATTAAATAGTAAATATGCATCAATAAAATATTATTAAAATATTATCTACTCAATAAAAATGTCACCTCAGCCTTGAATTTCGTGACCGAACATGTAAATATATCTATACTTGTTTTCCTATCAAAATTCCAAGTAGAGCTTGAGAAGTCCAGTTTTTATTAAATATGCTAGCTAGCTGATTTATGAGCTTGGGGTACGCGAGCTGAACTCGGGTATCCGATGAAATAAAGAGGCGTTGTGACCGCACTCAGTGCCAGTCACTTTTTAAATTTAGTTCACAGACTGGGCGTGGAATGCTGATACCTGGACAAACTCTAGCAACAGCAAATAGATGCGCTGAGTACTGAGTTTAATGTAGAAAATATATGAGGCACGATTTTTGGTTGCATTTTATGATAAAACAAGTACTTATCGTTGCAGCCTGTAGACGTCCCACTGCAGGGCACAGGCCTATCATTGCGCTTTGTATTGCTTCTTATTCATGAGATTCTGAGTTGGAACTCTCATTTTTACCGTTACCTTTGTAATGTTTTTGGTAGCTTTGGTGCAAACAATGTTTATACAAATTCTTCTACACTGCTGGATATAGGACAACCAAGGCACGTCACTTCTTTCTGTCCTCAATCATCCTCAACCAGCCGCTGTCAGATGGTCGGTCCAAGCCAGTGAATGTGATTAATTTATAATTGTAGCATTATATTTACTAACCTTTAAAATGAAGTATAATTTGTAACTATTGTCAATATTTAGGACAATGCCCATTACGCTATCAATCTGATCACTCGGGAGTGATCTCAGAAGCATGAGCGTTAGTAAACTTTTTGAACTCTAAAGCATAAAAAAATATCATGGGAATGCGTGACGACTGAAATCATCACAATTTATATTCCTAAATTTCTAGTCTAGAGCTAGTGAAGATACTAGTTAGATACAATTTACGTTTTTGTTATATATCTATCTATCTCTTAGAAGAGAGGTCGGATAACTTGAAGACTACGCTACGAATAAAAATAAATACTTCAGATACTGTCAGACTAAATTGGAGCAAATTGTAGCTTCCATTAACTCGACTCCAGTAATAGACTTGTACAACGCAGTTGTGCGCTCTAAGGACAAATTTATACACAAAAGTTCAACAATTTTAGGAAATAGGTTTTTTAAGGAAAGACGGGCGAATATAAAAGTTATTAAGTACATTGAAAAGGTAAAGCAGAGTGGCTGCTTATGGCTTATAGGCGGATACATTATTTAGGAACTTGTAGCAAAGCCTGTGACCTCGCTCGCTGCCTGAAAAGTACATTACAAATTGATGTTTTTTGTTGGATGATTTATGTTTTTAAGTATTGTGTCGTCAATTTAATGTATTTTCTTTCTTTCTTTAAATTTTTCACCCTAACAAGTTCGCCGTCATAAACAATAATGCAATGCACGTTCATAAACTTATCAAAATGTGATTAGTCTCATTTTGTTCCCGAAGATAAAATTTTATATAATCCACATTGTCATTCTCTTTTCAGCCGCAAGAAAATGAGATTTATAATTTCGTCCCTAAGAACTGCAATTCATTGAAACGGAAACAGACACTACAAAACGGTGGGATATTTCTATCTTCACTTTGGGTTAAGAAAGTTACAATTTCTCCGAATTATAGAGCTCAAATAAAATGCTACCAGTATGAACTTCATTCTAACCCAGCACACTCAGAGATAGCAGAAAGTGCAAGCGACAGCACGGTAACGTTCACATTTTAAATGCAAAGTCACCATTGATGCAACTGAGTAGAGTACACGGATGTAAATGTTGATGAGCTGTCGTCTTGCTAAAGTTTCCCGTTGATTCCTGCCATTATCTTTGATCTATCATCGAAAAGTCTTCCAAAAATTTTTACTGCTCTGATTCAGTTGCGATCAAAAGTTTCCACTATTCTCAGCCAGTTACCGCCGAAAAATGCGGTCTTTTTCTTTTACTTAATGCCGTAGGAGCCGTTAGGGCATGTGGGAATCGCACAGGAAAAGAACGGGTTATTCCTGTAACTCAACATCCATCAAGAAAGAACTGCGATGTTGATACAGCGGTATCACGTGTTTAAATACATTAGCAGCAGCTGAAATTTTAGTACAGACTCTACTTTGTATAAGAAACATTATCATCATCATCATCAACCCATTATGTCCCCACCGAGGGGCACGGGTCTCTTCCCTGAGGAAGGTATAGGCCATACTCCACCACGGGGGCCAAGTCCGGATTGGTAGAAGCTTGTAGACTAGTGGCTCGTCTACTGTCAGAAGTTGTCAAGCCGCCCTAAGGCCTCTGACTTGGCTTAACGACTGCTATCTATCGACAGCAGCCGGCACCAACAGCTTAACGTGCCTTGCGAAGCACGGAACCGCTCGGAAAAATGCCACTAGCGTTAGAAACATTATAATGTAGCTTAATGTAGCTAGCAAGCATCATGAATGAAACAACGAACATGTTTTTCACGATTTTTGTACTTAACTTTGACTTAACAAATCAATCGGGACCCCTTGCTGAGATT
Organism: Yponomeuta evonymella; assembly: GCA_963969515.1. Classification (NCBI taxonomy): domain Eukaryota; kingdom Metazoa; phylum Arthropoda; class Insecta; order Lepidoptera; family Yponomeutidae; genus Yponomeuta; species Yponomeuta evonymella. Next base: position 6,105,593 of record OZ018349.1, read on the forward strand.
TGTTCACAATCTCAGCTTGAAAACCAACAACCCTCCATTACTTTGGCTGCCGTAAGAAAACCGCTGCTGGGATCGGCCGGTTTCACATTGGATGGTAACCGTTACCGACTGGTAGTTTCATACAATCACTAAGCCATTGTGCGCCCGTTGTATGAATACTAGTACAATGACATCGTGGAGTTACGGCTATCATCCTATGTGAAACCGGTCATCCAGCCCACCCATTGTACAATATACTGGGCGAACTCACAAATCGTGTCAAGCGACGTGTTCTAATTGAAAACAGCTCTAGATTACGGTTGGCTGGTGAGAGCCGGTCGGCCTCTGCCTCTATAATTCAGTTAGCTTCGGATAGGCAACCGCTGGTCTGCCAATTGGCCAGACTTTACCAGTGACTGTAGTTCTTTTACAAGACGTATGCTTTGTGTGATTCCAAAATTGCTCTGAAATGGTCAACTGGAACGAGAAAGAGAATACGGCGTAAAACCACCTGGAGACGTTCCGTCGAACAGGACGGTAACAGTATAGGGAGAAATATGGATGTGTTTGAATGGGAAAATTACCTCAAAATTTGACTCGAGTGAATGAAATTGTTTTTAAACCATAGAGGGCATTAAAAAATAAAACCATAAAAATATTTTTATCTATCTAAATATTGTATTTAAAAAAAAATTCCAGAAATAAAGTTACTGCGGCAATGAAACATAATTAGATTTAGTTTCCTATTGAGTTCTAAGCGTTTTCTAATAAGGGTGCAGGAAATTGCACAGATATTATATACTTTATAATAAGGCATCAGCCACCTTGTGACGTCTCAGTTTACGCCCAATTTGTATGTAGCAGTTTTGTACCACGTGACTAGAATTTAATTGTGTGACTTTTATCTCGCGAATATCTACGCGCCAGCTCAGTACCTTACAAGTACGCTTATAGTACTTACAGTACCTACCTGCGATAGTTTTTATGCTCGCAAACTGTTGTTGAAAGTATCAGTAGACATTAAATGCACGAGGTTCCACATACATGAAGGTACACTTAGGCAAAGCTCGCTCATCGGAAAGAGTACTTTAGGTGTGCTGGAGACATGGATCCACAAATCAATGTACGTTGGAGCCTTTCTTTTTCGATGAATGCTGAAGCATTATTCAATTTCATTTGACATGTTTCATCAGGAAAATAATTAAGCGGATATTCTGAAATGCTTATTCGTATTCGACATACTGGTTTAAACTGCCTCGTTGGTCTAGCGGTATCACGTCTGATTACCATGCCATAGGTTGTGGGTTCAATTTCCACTGGGGGCTGCTGGACATTTGTACGAATGGTCTCTGTCCGGGTATATTTTCATGTTTGACCTGGAGTGGTTACCACAGCACACGGCATCCTAGTTTGGCTCCAGGACAAGTGGAAGTTGTTATCATATTATTTTGTTTTGACAAAACTAAAACTTTGCTACAATCTTTTTTCAGAATAAAGGGATCACCTTCAACAACCTCTCCATTTAGCAATCTACCTAACAGACAAAGAAAACTAGCGGTGAGAGATGAATGAACGACCGATCTATCATTTGGAGAAGGCAGTATCATTAGTGGAGGGTGGCAGCAGACGCCTCTATGATTACGTCTTTATTCCATCTTCATTCAGGGAATTCTCTTCAGCCCAGCCATCACTCGCAGACACCTATTCACGGCGATAAAGATGCCGGTTCACGTATATCATTACTTTGATATAAGACAATTTGTATTTCTTCTGGTTGTACAATCAAGTGTTCTCTATCTATCTACCCATTGCACGCAAGCTCAACCCGATGGAATTTCTCACGATTTTACAATTAATATTTTGGACTTGCGGAGATTCATCTATAATTGAAAACTCATGTTTTCTACGCAGCCTCTGTGAATAAAAATATAAAGAAAAAAGTAACAATAAGAATGTAATAGTGCCTTTAGTCATTCGATTTAGGCTCTCGAGAATTAGATAAAGGTTCGTAAGTAGGTGTGCGCTCGGCAGCTGCGAATGCCTTTTTAGGGTTCCCTAGTTGACAAGAAACCCTTATAGTTTTGCCATGTCCGTCCCTCTATCTGTCTGTCCCCGGTCTAGCTCAGAGACGATTAGTACTAAAAGCTAAAATTTAGCATACATATTGATCACGCCAACAAAATCTCCAAAAAAATTTTTTTTATGTTACCTCCGCTACACTTAATTAAGAAATACAATTAGTCGTTTAAAAAAAATTGTAGGTGTAGGAAGACCATTTTTTCGATTTAGGGTTCCGTTTGCGAAATATGAAGCTTTAAAGTGCCATTTTTTTGTCAGAGTAAGGCATCCTCCCCATTCCTGGCTAAACGGTTGATTGTAGAAACTTAAAATAATTCAGGGGAGTAGCACATTATAATAAACTTAAAGGAAAACTGTCACGGCTAAGTAGGCTTTACATGTTAACGAGTTATAGCGACCAACTTATAAAAGGAAAATGTCGTACAAAATTCATTACAAATTACTTTGATGGAATGGTTAATTCTGTAAAGCAGATAAAAAAACCCTCTTTCTATGGAACCCTACATTGCGCGTGGCCGGTTTTTCAATTTTGATCTCTATTTAAAGGCTCGTAAAGGCTACTATATCTCTACTATATATATATAAGGCTACGAATCATAATTGACAAAAGACAAAGGCTTATATCGTGTTTACGTATTCTTTTCTTTTTTTTTAACCTATGAAATCATAATATCAGGATATTAAATTTTTGACTAAAAACAAATTCATTCAAATAATTATCTTGACCTTTTTCATATTATCTGCTTTCACACATATTATATCGGTTCAGTGTTATGTTGAAGTAGCAAAAAACGTTCGTCAGGATTGTGGAAAGTGGCAGACAATGGTCTGCGCCTGCGTCTCCAGTATACAAGCGTGTATTTTCTACATGTATGTTGGTTCGAAGCCACCTACTTGATAAAACACCACTAAAATATAGTTCGCAACGTGCCATTTCTCACAAGTTAACAACTTCAGTTAAAAGATTTCAGTTCTCAAGTTGTGTTCGCCATCTTGCATAAAATACGACCGTGGGAGGAAGCTACGTAGTGTAACTACAGAAGCACAAGATGGTTCAGTTTTGATGAAACTTCTGGAGCGTCTCCGATCCATCTCAAGCGATAACTTGTGACTTGTTTTTTCCTTTGTACTTGTTTATGTTACTTGTTATGCCTTTTTTTCTTGTGATGTGTTAATTTGTCCCAATAAAAGTCTTTCTTCTTCTTCTTCTGTAACTGAATTTCTGCGGCTCTGCCTCAGACCAGGCACAGGCCTCAGGCAAGGCTTTCACTCTTTCTGTCCTTAGCTATTTAAATCGGCAGTGAATTTGTTTCGATTTCACTTCCACTAAAATACTATATCACTTTAAATCACTATATCACTTTAAACCGTCATCGTTACTCTTATAATAGTTTGTAAAAATTGCTTTTATTTTAATTATTAGTTGTATAGTTATTATTAATCAATTTCTATTTAAATAAAATAATTTATCTATGTAAAAACAGTATGTAATTATAAGAAGTTATATAATTGCAATAGTTTATATACTATAATAACAAGTTACTGCACATACCAATATGTTTCCGATTCTCTTATTTATGTAAATCCACCTACCGACTATATCTTTCCTGTTATCCACTCCATCCAAAGGTTATCTGAAGAGATCGCTCCAAGCGATAAGACCGCCAATTACTTAGATATAAGAAATCGTTTGTCATTCTTTCTTTTGGTTGTGCAATAAGGTGTTCTCTTCTCTATCAACCTACCTATCTACCAACAATATAACTTGAGTGTTTAGTCCACAGGCGAAATATTTACGAATTATTACATTATAATATTCTACATGATGAAACTCTGCGAGTCAGAGCGAGTCCTCGAACTCGTCCGGTATAAAATTACAAGTGATGATGATGATAATGATGATTTATACCAACCGGGTTGGTTCACGACTGTACTATGCAAGCAATTTGTTACATTATTGTATTCCCCTTTTCTTTATTCTTTAGTCATTAAACAGGCATTGTGATGAAAACACGTCTTTTAACTTGACTCCTCTCGCGTCACACCTCATGGTGACCTATGCCAGTCAAAGTACGAGGACACTTTACGCGAGCGGCCGCTCCGAGACTGATAATGAGTGCGCTGGAAGCTAATATCTTGTGCGGACGGCCGTGGAGAGCGTCGGTCAAGTGCCCTCATGACATGACAACTATGTGAATCTGAAAGTCAAGTGAGTCAGTCCGGAATAACATTCAAAGCAGGTAAACCTAGTGCGGTTTATAGTTCCCCTGAGATAATTGCCTTTTTTATAGATAACACGAAAGTGGTTGCGGATAAAAACAGTTAATTAATGACCAGTGGTAGCTAAGCGGACGAATTCTACAGTCTCATTCGGGAGGGTCGTGGGTTCGAAACGCGGCGTGTAACAAACATTTTTTTTTTCTAATTTACGTACATTTGTTAAGTTGTAGCAACTCAAAGTACCACTCGCTAATTGTAAAGGAAAACCTCTCAGACACTCTGAAACCTGAGTGTTTGAGGTGTTCACATAACTCAGCGCTTGAAATTGCCAATCCGCGTTGGGCACGCGTGGTGATCAAGCCAATACTCTCTGTTTGAGAGAAGGCCTGTGCCCTGCAGTGGGAAGTATATATGCTACATAAGAAAAAAAAACATAATTCAGCCCGTGCTTCTCCGTTTGTACAGCTAACTTATATAACATAAAAGATCGAGCCCCTGAGGCAAACGCGATATCTTTGCTACAATACCACCTTGAAACTTTTGCTCCTAAACGAAAACGAGTTGAGAATGCAATATCCTCTTTGGTACACGATATGTTCTTCACAGAGTTTTGGCGTGACGTAAACTTTCGATTTTTCGAGGTCGTGGGTTTGATTCCCTTTCGTGGCCACCGTACTCGACTTGTGCAAATAGTCTCAGTCTGGGTACTTTCGTATGTTGGTAAATTGAGAATAAATCTCATCATCATCAGCCATTTGACGCCCACTGCAGGACATTGGCCTCCTTTGTGGTTTTCATAAACGGGAGGGGTTTTTTGAATAAATCTTTTACATAAAAATCTCGTGTCACAGTGTTTGTAATCGAACTCCTCCGAAACGGTTTGACGGATTATTATGAAATTTTTTTGTGTATATTTGGTAGGTCTGATAATAGGTCGTAGGTTAATTAATATGGCAAAATAACGTCTGCCAAGTCAGCTAGTGATAAATAAATAAATTTCACACAACACAATCACTTGTCATGGTCCCAAACTAGGATACCCTGTGCTATGGTAACAAGGCAAGGACATCACAAACATGGAAATACCCAGACTGTACAAACGTTCGACAGCCCCCAGTGGGCATCGAACCCACGACCTCCCCTGTGAAGACTGCCTGGTTACCATAGCACAGAATCTTCTAGTTGGGACCAGGACCATTTATTGTGGCGTGTGGAAGTTATTTATTTACATATTTTATTTAATTTCACACAGAATTAAAGCCAGGTAAAATTAAGAGCCTTTATTATAAAGACGGTGGTAGCCTAGTGGGTAGAACATTGGACTCGGAAGCGGGAGACCCAGGTTCGATTCCCAGTGCGGGCATGTACCTATGACTTTGTTTTCTGAGTTATGTACATTTGTGAAGTTATAGTAGCAATACCACTCGCTAACGGCGAAGGAAAACATCGTGAGGAAACCTGAGTTTCTGAGCTATTCATATACCTCAGCGCTTGAAATCGCCAATCCGCGGAGGGTACGCGTGGTGATTAAGCCCATACTCTCTCCCTGAGAGAAGGCCTGTGCCCTACAGTAGGACGTATATAGGCTGTTTATATATTATAAAGACATATGATTGTGAAACGGTATAGCAATGACATTATTCTCAGAAGTTAAATTTTTTGTGAACTTGAAGTAGCAATGCCACTAGCTAACGTGAAAGAAAACATCGTGAGGAAACCATAGCGTCTAAGGTGTTCATATACTGAGCGCTTAAAGTCGCTAATCCGTGGTGGGCTTGCGTGGTGATTACGACTAAAATTTCTCTCTGAGAGAAGGCCTGTGCACTGCAGTGGGCTGGTGAAATGGTGGTACAGTATTCGTTTTGCAAAAAACCTTTAAGGTATATCCACGTAACAACAGGCGGCGACGTGCGGGCGGCACGATTGCAATCGAAAATAATCCATAATTACTTATGAAGTTAGAGACTACTATACATGTCAAAAAAGCCCGTCCTCATGATAATTATACCCGTCGGTTGCCCGTCGGTAATATATGGCCGATCTTTTTTGCGTTAGTATTATACACTCTAACCTTTAAAATTATCTATCTAGGGTTTATTTTAGTTTGTATCTTTGCATTGCAATATGAACGCGATTGGTAAGTAGACTATAGTGTCGAATAAATCACTCTCTGAAATACGCATTTAGTAGACTCGTGTTCCGGGTCCCAAATATTTATTTACTTACATTTTACTTCGCTTCAATTTATTTTATATCCTTTTTTTTGTCGAAGAAGTCATGTTGCCTATAATGCAATACTTACCAAGAAATGTCGACTCCATAAATCGAATTTCCTACTGTGTCTCCTGTAATAACATAGCTGAGTTCAAGAGGGACCGCCGATATTGGTCTTGCAGAGTAAACATTGATTTTGCTGGGAAAACTTGCCACAACTTATCGGGGTGTATTTATTTAGGAATATGACACTGGGCGAGGTTAGGGCCTAGATTTGCAATATCTGTACAGAAGAACGACTCAGCGACTTTTACACGACGGTCCAAACAATCAAGGAGTTTGCATGTGATGCTTTTAGGGTTAATAATTATATTCGTATGTATATTTAATTATATTTAGCTTTTGTAAATAGTCAATAGAAATTGTTCAAATACGGATATTTATAATGTCTACCAAGTGGTTTGCTCATCCTTGGTTATTCATGTATCTTACTAATTAAAAAAATATCCAGGAAAGACATAAAGGCGTTCCTGTTATTCTGTGCTATGGTAACCAGGCAAAGTCTTCACAGGAGGTCGTGGGTTTGATTCCCACTGGGGGCTGCCGTACGTTTGTACAGTCTGGTTGTATTTCCATGTTTGTGATGTCCTTCCTAGATTTGTTGGAGAATGCCCTGTGAGCTCAAAACGTCTCTCAAAACCAATAGTACAACTAGTAATAAGATTCATGAGTTCTCATAAAATACAATGAAAAAAGTAACAAAAGCAAAAAAAAAAGGCATTAAAAGCGCGATTTTAAGAAAATATTAATCTAAGACAAAACTCAACGATGAGCTAAAGCTGTTGTAAAACGTAAACTATAGTTGGGGTCTTTCTGGAATTGTGATGGTTTTATTTAACACTGTACAGACATGAAAGACCAAATCACAGACACAGCCAGGTAAACCCTGCAGCGTTATCGTTAACCCTATCGTAATATTGACACAATTAGTAATTTTCGTGCGGACAAAGGCAGCAGCCAGTTTGAAACGCCGAAATCATATTCCGGTGTGTATTTATGCTAGGGGTGTTATTCAGAAAAAAAACAGACCTCGTTTAATAAAACGGGTTACATTAATATACTTATATATCTATACATAAGGCGGCCCCTCAAAGGGCAATTCCTATACAAACGTAGTTTGGTTTTAATAATTCACAGTGCCGGATCTCCGTGACACTTAACCAATATGTTTCGAGGACATATTATTAAGGTTTGCTCGTGCTTACACGTAAGAATAACAGAATAAAAAATAAATTATAGCCTCATTAAACTTTTCGCATAAACTATTCTCAAGACTATAATTACTTCAGCGCACAGGCTTTCTCTCAAAGTGAGAGCGTGGGCTTCACCCAGACACTCAGGTTTCCTCACGATGTTTTCCTTCACAATTAGTGGTATTGCTACAACTTCGCAAATGTACGTAATTTAGAAAAGGAAGTCATTGGTACAGCCGGGATTCGAACCCACGACCTCCTGAATGTAAGGCGTTCTACTGCTTGCTCTATGTTATGTGCTATTTTATGCTACAGGGTGTAAAATTACTAACGCGAGGCCCAAAAGCTTATCGTGTCCGCACTTCATCGGGTGGATAAAGTAGTTTGTTTTGCTTCAGTATGAAATCCAATAGCTTTTGGGCCTTGCGTAAGTAATTTCTTACCCCCGTAAGATAAAATAGCAAAGAGATCATAATCAAGTAAGAGTCAAACACATATGTAATAGTATATTTCATTACAAGTGTGGAAAGGCTGTCATTGCAAAGAGTTCCGACAAATGTCTACACGAGCCGAGGCGCAGCCGAAGGCGAGGGTTGACAGTCGGAACAAGTTGCAATGACGGTTCCGCACGTGTACTGAACGACTATTTTTAATACAGTTGCGAAAAAATTAAAAACTATTTGCCTTTTTCTCTTCTCTCCACTCAATATTCGTCGTATGTAGTTATGTAGCGACTTTTTGACTTTTCCGGTAAAATGTTCTCCGAAGCATTTTGTGCAAATTATACTGCGTTCCGGTGGTGTTACTTCAAAAAAACTAGGGTCGAAATTACTCATTTTGTGCAACAAACAACTAAACTCGCAAAGAAAATTTCTGAAAAATGGCGCCAACCGTAGAATATAAGCAGAGTTTTTTTTTTCTTCTCCCATTCTGGTAGGCAAAGGGAACTATGCCCATACAGCCAAATTATACGTCTTCAGTAGAAGTTTTTTATTGATATGAAATGAAAATGAAATTTAATGAGATGAATAAATGAAATGAAACCTAACCAAACTCATTCAATCAAATCATTAAATCTGATATTGAAACAAATTAGTGGTTTACTAATGTATTGCCAAAAATCGTTTCCCAAAGTATTACTTCCCAAACTATTTTCCGCAAATTATCACTTGGCAAAAAAACATTTCTCAAAACAACTTAAAGCAAATAAACAGTTAGCAAAAGTTATTATGGCAAGTTATTGTTTACCAAATAAATACTTGGTCAAAATTCATTTTACCAAGCATTATTCAGTCAAAAGTATAATTTGACCAAATGAATAAAATGCGAAATGTAAACTAGAACAAAAATTTTTTTGTTTGACTCAAAACTAAGTTTTTTAGTGAAATATTTTTTTTCGCTTTTATATAAAAAAAAAGAACTAACTCCCGAAGTTTCAGGATGGAGCGGAGCGCAGCGGAGCGGAACTTCGAACCTATTTTTTAATCAAACAATTATTTGCTATATAACACTTGCCAAAATAAAACGTTAGCATAATAAACGTTTGTCTTAATAAAACTTGACGCAGTAAAATTATGCGAAATGATAATTTGACCAAATGAATAAAATGTGAAATGAAAACTTGCTAAAGTTTCATTTGGGAAATGAAACTGATGCCATAAGTTTATTGGGAAGTAAAATTTGGCGAAAAATACTTTGGCTAAACGGCGGTATCCCCAAATTAGTAGCTTCTTTTTAGAAATATACGTATTTGCATGAATCATAAAAACTTCTATGAGTTTTTTTACTAAAAACTTCATGTTTGGTTTTTCTTTTTAATAGACATTATTTTGACAGTTGGGAAAGAGAACGCACGAGTTCGGGAAAGGTAAAAAAAAAGCACGAGTATGTAATAGCCCACATCCCGAACGCTATACGTCCCTGCAATACGCCACTTTTTGAGCAACTGTATTAAAATTTTTTTTCTAAGTGCCTTCGCAAAAGAGTTTTCTTCAGTATGGCAAGTTGCAAACCCAAGCCTCTGTCTACCCCTTCGTGGTACAGGCTTAGTATGAATGTGAATATTGCGAATTCTATGCCCTACCCCTACACATCACATTAATTAGTTCCCTCGATAACCAATCTAACCAATATGTATGAATATGGAAATTTCACGTTAATCGATGTGGCATTCACGCTATTTGGAGAATCTAACCAAGGCTTTGTGGTCCACGTAAATTACCTTTTTGGCCTTGGCTTTGAGATTTTTTATTTCACAGCGGACCTTTAGAAACAGCTAGTTTTTATCTAGTTTGAGGAAGCGAAAGTGATCTGTCAGGATCGTAGCAAGTGGCAGTCCCTGGTCTCTGCCTACCCCAGTGAGATACAGGCGTGAGTTTATGTATGTATGTATGTATGTGGGTATTATCTAGTTTATCTAGATACTATAGTGTGATAATAATAATAACCTCTAGTCTGGTTTAACATGTAATTTAGATGTAATATTGTAATAATTGTACCTAAAAAACAAAACAATAAATTATTCATTATACCTTATACACGAAAATCTCGTGCCATAAATAAATCAGAAAAAATAAAATAAATAAAAAAAACTAACTTTTGTTGAAGTTAGTTATCATTTTCCTATTGTTTTATAAGCACTAACATTTTCTGTAAACAAATCAGGCACATCACAATAAAATAATCAATATATATACTTTTAGATAATAACAAAACGTTATGTCTTAGTTCGACTTAATATCTATGTTAATAACTTATAAGTGATATGAAATATGATTCTCATTTGATCCCTTTACCAAACAAGCAAGATTTCCAAAGTTCGTTTAATGCTACCGAGCTTTGTGTCTGCTTACACATACTTATTGTATTTTTTATTGCACACGGTTTGTATGAGAAAAAAAGTTACATAATTCTATGTTTAACATCATTGTAATTTTTATTTTTTAGTAACAAACGCGAAATTATCTCTAAAAGAGATCTTCTCTTTCCATTTCAATTTATTGCAAACACAGAAAACATATATTTAATTCATAATTTAATTATAGCTGAAAGATGTGTACATGGTGAGCTTACTATATAAGCAACCTATATACATCCCACTGTAAGGCATAGTCCTTCTCTCAGAGAGAGAGAGAGAGAGAGAGAGAGAGAGAGAGAGAGAGAGAGAGAGAGAGAGAGAGAGTATGGGCTTAATCGCCACGCGTGCCCGCCGCAGATTGGCAATTTCAAGCGCTGATGTATATGAATACCTCAGACACTCAGATTTCCTCACGATGTTTTTCTTCACGGTTAGCGAGTGGTATAACTACATACTTATATGAAATCCCTTTATCACAACAATCCTCTTTAAAAATGTAATATATAAATAATCTCGGGTCATAGTGTTTTTTATCAAACTCCTCCGAAACGACTTCACCGATTTTTATGAAATTTTTTGTGTATATTTTGTGGGTCTGAGGATAGATTGCAGTGGTAAAACAACGTTTTCCGAGTCAGCTAGTATATTTATAATTAATTATTCTTTACGTGTGTAGCGTCGACAGGCCACCAGATGGTCTGACGACCTGGTTACGGGGGCAGGGAGTCGTTGGGTGTAGGCAGCACAATACTTGTCTTCCAGGGGCAACAAGGAAAACCACGAGGGAGGCCCATGTGCGCGTCAAATAGCTGATGATGATAATGATGACGTGTGTATGTCATTAAACTCCTCCTAAACGGCTGGACCGTTTTCGTAATGTTTTTGTTTATTATTTTTATTCTGGTAGGTGCGGTGTTGCGATCGGGTTCCAGGCTTGGCACACATAGAACTAGGACGGCAAAGTGAAATGTAATCAATCCCGAAAGAGCGAGAAAAAGATAAAGACTGCACTAAATTATTGGCAAATGACAATAGCTTGGGGTGACATTGTTTTCCTCAACCATTAGAGGGGTACACCTCCCTACAGTCCACGAGAGATTAATGCGATGACTTCTCAGAGTAGAAGTCTCAAGAGAGAAAAAGATTGGAAAAAATAATGAAACTATGTAACGCAATTTGTCAGTAATATATATTTGTTTATCCAGGAACAAGCTCTATCCAGTGAATAAGCCGTATTGTGCAATAGTTTAAGTGCAATAAAAGTATTAATAATAATAATAAGTGCAAAAATGTCTTGCACCATAACTTATGCAGAGCTATTCATAGATAAATTGAACGACTAACAATCAGCTATTTATTTGTTTATACCTAATTAGGTATTTATAAATTCACTTTCTCATTCAGAGACTTGGCGCAAGTCGCCCTAATATAAAAATAAACTCAAGGTGAACTAAGTTCAATTCAGATGAACAACCTTTGCATTTTCATTGCTGTATCGCTTGGGTAACATAACTCAGTAGTGTCCACGTGCGCAAAGCTAATGCGTTGTCGACTGTACCAGCATTAACGTGAATCCTGTCCCGCTACCATTGACCGAGCACCGACCGACAGTTAGTCGTTCTTGCCCAAAAGTCGAGAAAGCAATTTCAAAGGCAATTGGGTAAACCGAGGATCCCACAGCCGACCGTAAGGGTTGGCTTGCCAGAGACCGTAATAGGGGAAAAACCAAAAGGTCCACTGTGGTTTCGTTTAACTTGAGTTACAACATTTACAGTAAAAGTGAATGAGATTGAGGACATCTTTCTGACGCAAGTGGATACATAAAGACTTCTCATGAAATACAGGAATAAACAGTTGAATTATTGGGTTGCCAGACAATTTACATATGTCATACAATTTAACTAAGTATAGCTCTGCAAAAGTCAGGGTGCAATATGGGATGGGATGAATGAGATGAGATCAAATGTTCAATTTAAATTTGCTTTATTGCTTCATGTGTTCCAAACTGTTGAGGTTGTTCAGGGTATAAGTACATCATGTTCCGATGAAAGTACTGCTATACTTTCTCATTCTGTGACCACCAACAAGGTTAGGTCACACATGTGTGCGAAGATGACATAAATAGGTTATTCACGGTGAACGGGTTCGACTAAGTCTTGGGTGTAAATCAGGTGCTAATGAATGTGTAACTTTGACTTAAAATAGCAATGGAAAATAGCCTTGTACACACTTATGCGTATGTTTTTTCCATATATTTTTTCAAACTTATTGTGCTTTTAATATATATTTTTTCCTTTGTGAATGTTTTCACATCAGACGCCTGGGTGTTAGATTCTCATGGTGATTAAAGCTGGTCTTCTTTTTGGCATCACTTTTGCTTTAATATTCTAACGTATTTAATTATTGTAACAAATAGTCTATCTTATGCCAAGAATCCCACTCGAACAAGGTAACCCTGCCAGCGTAGTGGGGAACTTTGCGTAGGGTATGTCCCTTACTTTCTTACTTTCATGTTTTTTTGTGTATATTTGGTGGGTCTGAGATCGTAGTGGCAAAACAACGTTTGCCGAGTCGACTAGTATATTTATATTTTATTATTCTCTACGTGTGTGGGTAGGCCCCCCACCAGATGGTTTGGTTTTAATTTTCTCTTTTTATAGTTGTAGAAAAATCTGTTTTTTTTTTGCCAAATTTCTACTTTTTAGACATTATGTACATACATAACATTACAGAAACCCACGCCTGTATATCGGAGGGTTGGGTAGAGTCTAAGGTTTGCCACTTGACACGATCCTGAAAGAAGATCAAAGGCGCTGTCTTTTGAAAATTTATTTCATAGAACTTACGTATAGGTACTTTTTTCTGTCTTTTGACGTCTGAAATGGGGAATAGGCGCCATCGCCCACGGCGACTTTTATACGCGCTTCTGAATCGCGTTTTGTGACATTTGTGAGAAGCGATGCAAACACGCTGCGGCGTAGCATATGTTTTGCTTCTGTTTTTACGGAAGTAAAATCGCGTACAAAACTTTCTTTTCGTCAAATAAGTTTACCTAATAAATTTCCCATTGGACCTTTCAATAAAATAAAAATAGATTTGAAAAATCTTGTTTTGAGTCTAAAAATCTTTCAATAAATTCGAGAACAAATAATACGGCCTCTCCGTCTATCAGGACGATGACCCGAGGACTGGCGACGCACAAGCACCGCTCTGGCTGGCTACAGATGGTTCTCATAGATTCGAGTTTGAATCGAGACATTTTTGGAAAGTACCTTTTAAAAAAAAAACAAACTAGCGAATTCGATGGCTAGTGTTAAAACACGTTTATTTTGCTATGGCTTTCAGACCACCTAAAATTCATGGTGTATATAAGAGACACGCAGCTTACAGATCTATGTGATGTCGACTGTACGTCAACATGTGTCCCGAATCCCGATAAATTCCCTCCCGTTCCCGGCACGTGCCAATAAATATTGATGACGCCGTCGCCTTTTTAGGGTTCTGTAGCCGAAGGGTGCCCAACGGAACCCTATTACTCTGCCTCCGCTGTCTGTCCGTCCCTCCGACCTTTAAAGGGCTCTATTGTTCGAACCGTGATAGGTATTTCACAGAATATGTGTCATTACGGCGAATTACCTAACAAATAATAAAATAAAAAAAAAACAACAATAAGGGGGGTCTCCATACAACAAAAATGTCTTTTGTTTATGCTCTATCGTAAAAACGGTAATACAAACCGCCGGCATCAAACTTGGCGTAATTATGGGACTTATTATATTATATTCTAACAAAAAATAATAAAAAGACGGCCAAGTGCGAGTACAAAACAGAACCCTCGGTGCGCGAGTCCGACTCGCACTTGGCCGGTTTTTACATGTATGAAACTATCGGGCCCGGGACGCCGGAGGTAGTACCTATATTGGATTGTTTTAGGGTATTAATATTATTGGCAGACGTCGGGATTTCCTGTGACGTGACTTTATTTGTGTACCTACATGTTGGTATTTCTTGTAATATTAATTTATGAAGTACTTCATATTACGTATTTTTATTTACACTTCGATACTTTGATCTATTGCGTATGTGGACAACTAGAGTGATCAGCAAATGGGGTAAGTAGTCTAGCTCTGGGAGTGTCAACATGACACTGGTAACATGACATTGGTAGTTCACAATGAAAGACCTTGACCATCAATCAAGGTGAAACCTCGAAACTCAATATTATAACTTCAAATTTCAATGTAGTACTTTTTTCACTCGTACGCTGCTGTAATATTCATAGTGCTAATCTTTTTTCGCACCTTGTAAAAACAATAAATATAAAGGTGTCATTAAATGTCCAGGCGTAGGTTAGCTGGAAGAAAATACTATCTATTATTCAGCTCGCTTTTGTACAAAATTGTTTTTAGTGCAATGAAGATTTTTTCAATTCAATTCCATGTTGTTTGTTTATTAAAACCAAACAACGTTTGCCTGGGAAATGCCTCGTGGGCCTCTATGTCCTATTTGTTCAAAGCAAACAAATAGAACATGGAGATCCAATCGTTTAAACACGTCAACATATTAGTGCAACTTTTAGGGGGTTTCCATTAACTGCGTGTAGTGCAAAGCGGCGTAGCACATTACCGCTACGCTCGTAGACCTTCGTAGCAGCGTTGTAGCACGTAGTAGTCGTTAATTCTCTTTATGCGTTTTCAACTACTGTGTGTATGGTCACCTCGCGTCGTTGTAGAAATGTTAAGAAACAAAGGGTCACCATTTCGTCGGTTTATATTATATTGTGTTGTGGAGTACACTATTATGCAAAAAGAAAATATTTATGTGCTGTTTAAGGTAGGTTTAAGTATCATATACATTTATGTAGGAATATTCTACTAGAAGGACGATAAATTCGTGGATAGATTCTATAATAATTTGGCAGCCCGACGAAATTTTAAGATTTGTGTTTCGTGTCTCAAGTAAAAGTCGCTTTCTCAACCAGATCAATTGAAAAATCTAAAACGAACATCATACATTAAACAAACATTAATGAATTTTCATTTCAATCAGTTATCTCTTCTAAAAAAAATAGCTAACTATGAAGGAAAATATCGCGAGGAAACATAAGTAAGGGTGGTGTTCATATTCCACAGCGCTTAAAATTGCCAATCCACGGTGAGCACGCGTGGTAATTAAGCCCATACTCTCCCTGAGAAAAGGTACGTACCCTACAGTTGGACGTATATAGGCTACATTATTAATTTATCACAATCTTCTTTTTCTCTCGTCCCTATTCTTCAAACCAATATGGCGGATAAGCTGAAAATGTATCAGTTTACAAAAGTATTCCACACGGCTGCGCAATACTGTACATCCGGCGTTACTCGCGAGTCGCGACAGAACAGTTGTACGTAATGCTGGATCTCGATATTTATTACAAACAACACGTGTGGCCAATGGCACTTCTTCTTTTTACTCTCTCGGGAACAATGGCGATGTGTAAGCGTTGTTGTGTTCGTATAGTTCTAGGCCTGACGTATGGCTTGTTAGTAAACCCTTTTTTATGCAGTGAAAATAAGGGAGGGTTGGGTTTTTCTCGCGTAAGTTTGATGTAAGTCCCGTAAGTACTATGATGTTAAGCGAATGGTATTGGCAATGCCAATACCACTTTGATGAATCAATCTATCAGCCCGTAATCATCCACTAGTGGACATAAGCCTCCTTGAAGGTACGCCACATCCTTTTGTCGTCGGTCATCTTCATCCAGCCAGCAATCTGCCTTTGATCGTCGATCCAGCGAGCTTGTAGTCTCTGTATTATGTACAGGCAGCGACATCTGGCCGAAGTAATTTACATCACTTGCAGCCCCAAGCAACCCACTTTGCAGTTAGGTTTTTACATCGGAATGATATCGCTGTACCTACATGTGAAGTGGAGCAGTTTGTAAAGAGGCTCGAAATTTCGCTGATGCCTGCACTTGCCCATTAGCTCAGTTAGGAGAGCGCTGGCTCGGTTAGCCAGAGGTTGCGGGTTCAAGTCCCGGCATAGGTCAAATTTTTAGCCTCTAAATAGGTTTTTCAAATTGTCCTCAGCACGGGTTAGTGCAACAAAAAGAATATAATCGTGATACTTTTCCTTTCAAGTTCATTATACGTGCTACTACTCTGAAACTTTTCACGTTTCTACAATCAACCGTTTAGCCAGAAGAGGGGGGGAGGGAACTCTACTCGGACAAAAATTTGCATTCTAAAGCTTAATATTTCACAAACGGAACCCTAAATTAAAAAATTATCTTCCTACACCTACAATATTTTTCAACGACCAATCTAACGATACCCCACAGGATGGGATAGACGAGAAAAAAAATCATCCCCACTTTTCATGTTAGGGGAGGTACAATAAAAAAAAATATTTCCAACATTTTATTATTTAACTTTATTGGCGTATTAATTATCTATACACACACTAAATTACAGCTTTCTAGTACCACCGGTCTTTGCACTAGGCCGTGGACGGACAGACAGACAGACATGGCGAAACTCTAACTTCCTTGTCGGACTACGGAACCTTAAAAACCGGACAAGTAAAAGTCGGACTCACCCAATGACGGTTCCGTACAAATTTGTAGTCTCGCAGTTTTTCCGAGCTTTTCCCGAACTTCAAAGACTATTTTTTTATGATTTAATTACAAATGTATAATTTTCAGATGTTTCCCTGTACAGCTTCAAGAGACTGTAGAGAAATTTAAAGAAAGTAGTACTTGACAGAAAGGCAGACGGGTGGACAACAAAGTGATCCTATAAGGGTTCCGTTTTTCCTTTTACCCTAAAAATGTGAACTCTTTGACTTGCACTTGGCTTGTTTTTGATATTGCCAAAGTAACATTATACAACTGTAACTACTTGGTTGTTGTTCTTTGCCACAAAGATGGGCTCGGAGCTCAAATTGCAACGTACAAACTTTGGTATTGAATAAACGCAATAGCTCGATGAAAATGTTGTTGTATTTTCTGTTACAACTTTCGCAGTTTACAAAAACGACGGAACAGTTGCAGCTGATATTATGTTCGAGTTTTTGGATTTTAAAAGTGAAAATTTGCCATTTGGACGTCGTAAATATTTTTTATTCACTGAACCTTTGGTCCAGCGGATAACACGCTTAATTAACTAACAAAACAGGATTTAATGGGATCAATTCCCGCAGAAGGCCAGCGTACTTGATTTGTGTAAGTGGCATATATTGGCATTATGGCAAGATGTCATAATTAAGCCTCTCGCGGAATCGAGCTTTGTTTCATGAGGCAAATATGGCAAAAACTATTTATTTATTTATTTATTTATTTATTTATTTATTTATTTATTTATTTATTTATTTATTTATTTATTTATTTATTAGAAAACCAACAGACACGATAAAACATAAAAATACATAATAAAGATTAAATATAAGGCCCAATTATAGGTTAACATTAAAAGACCTTATAAAAATCTGACACGCAAAAAGAATGAAAGAATGAGAAAAAGATAGTATACATATAGGAGATAAAGCTTTTATCCCTTTGTAGACGTGACGCCTAAAAGATTCCTTACTTAAATAAAATAAATCAATATCATTAAAGAAATTATTGTAAGTGCTCATAATTCGTTGAATTACGCTATTTTGCCCATAATAGCTGCGGCTGAATGGAACTTGAAAAAGTAACTTTATTCTGGTTGACGCTCTTGGGACCCTGAATGATAACAACGATAGTAACCTAGGGCAATCAATCAGTCCATTTACTAGTCCGTAAAGAAACATAACATCTGTGATTGTACGTCTGTTGCTCAGAGAAACCATGCCAAACCGTTCAATGGTACTGTCATAATTGTTATCGACAACTCTTTGGCGATAGTTTAAATGGCGTGAGAATTTTTTTTGAATGCTTTCAATCCTAGACGAATGAATATTGTAGATAGGATTCCAGATCAAGGAACAATATTCAAGTTGGCTTCGCACGTAAGCATAAAACAACACATTTAGGGTTGACAAATTTTTAAACTCTTTTGAAAGACGTAAAATAAATCCTAGCATTTTAAAAGCTTTTTGTACAATATTATCAATGTGCGGTATGTAAGAAAGTTCAGTATCAAGAATCACTCCGAGATTTCTTATAATGCTTACCTCTTCAACAATCGTACCCCCTATATTGTAATTAAAATAAATTTTGTTTTTTTTTCTGGTGAAAGTAATTTTTCGGCATTTCTTTCCATTGAGCGAAAGTTTATTTTTAGAGCAGTAAATTGACAATTTGTCTAAATCATTTTGCAACTGTAATGTATCATTATTAGTACAAATTTTCTTGAATAATTTCATGTCGTCAGAGTAGATAATGCAGTCTGAATTCCTAAAACAATGCTCAATGTCATTTATAAAAAGGATAAAAAATAGGGGTCCTAAATGGGATCTTGAGGAACTCCTGAGGGAACAAGAATATCCTCAGATCGACAGCCATTTACTACAACTGTTTGGTGCCGGTTCTTGATGTAGGAACAGATCCATCGGTGTAAATCACCGATCACTCCTATACTCCACAATTTTCTTGCAAGAACATTATGATCTACTCGATCGAAGGCCTTGGAGTAATCGGTGTATATAACATCGACTTGGTATCCACTCTCCATATGCTCATGAATTTTGCTAGTAAATGTGGCTAAATTGGACATAACTGAACGTCCCGCCAAAATCCGTGTTGACTTTCCGACAGAGTGTGTTTGATGGTAAAAGAAATCTGGTCGAAAATAATATTTTCGAAAACTTTGCCAAATATGGGAAGCTTACTGATTGGTCTGTAATTTTGCACGTCATTTTTATTGCCAGACTTAAAAATTGGAGAGATCAATGCGTTTTTCCAGGTAGTTGGAAAAACTCCTTCCCGAATAGAGTTATTGAATATATGGAATAAAGGCGTCGCTAGGGGCAAGGCACATATTTTGATAAAATATGCAGGAATATGATCGCTACCGGCTCCCTTCGACTCATCTACCCGCTTGAGGTATTCTGCTACCAGGTTGACACTAAGGTGGATTTTGTGAATTTTTCCACTATCAGACTCATTATTGTCATTATTACTGCCGTATTGATAGCCTGACTGAGTACTGCTCGAAATATCAGATTCATACACAGACGCAAAAAATGTTTTGAAAATATTACAAACTTCTTGGGAGCCCTCACATTTTTTATCTCCAAAAAACATGGTTTTAGGTATAGCGGAATGACCTCCTTTTTTGGTTTTAACATAACTCCAAATTGCTTTCGGATCCTTGCAGATGCTACTCTCAATTTTCTCTATATAACCATTGTAATTAGACGCTTGCATGTGTTTTGCTTTGTCACGGAGTCTCGAAAATATTTGGTAATCTAGAGGGTTCCTATATTTTTTATACTTTTTCAAATATTTAAATTTTTCTTGTAGCAATTTTTTTAATGCGTTAGAATACCACTTAGGATATCTATCAACAGATTTTATGCAAATCCTAGGAACAAAATTGTCAATAATATTGTTTAAAATTTCATAAAACTTGTCGACTGCTATATCAGTCGCGACATTCTTTAATTTGTCTTTCCAGTCCACCTTAGTAATCCCAGAGCAGATTTTTTCGTAGTCGGCTTTACGAAATGCCAACATTTCTCTAGAAGTTGGTGGCAAAGTGCCTTGCGCAGTAACCTCAAATTCCAAACAAAGAGCCTTATGATGTACACTTTCTGGAACTAATCCACTATCGGCTTTAAAAACTTGTACGTCAAAAGTCGCTAGTACTAAGTCTAATGTGTTTCCAAAATCATTTATTATTGAGCTGTACTGTTTAAGGTTACAAAAGTTAAGATTATCAATAAAATCCGTACTAACTCTGCTTTTAAAATTCTGTGGTATAAGATATGGTGAATCACTAGCCACCCACTTGATTTCCGGGAGATTTAAATCACCAACTATTAGAAAAGTATCATTAGTAGAAAGGGATAGTCTATCCATAAAAATGTCTAGATTGGCATTGTGAATGGTGTCGGGGGGGATGTACACACTACATATGTTGAGCCTTGACGACAGACCCTGTTTTGGTCTTTTTACGGGTATTGATATCCAGATATCCTCAATTTTGCTACATAAGTCGCTTCTAAACACCGCATTAAATGATCGTTTTACTAAGATAAGAACACCCCCGCCCAATTTTTGACCTGTTGAGTTATAATCCCTATCTCTTCTGTAAATATTGTACCTATCGTCAGAGATTTCTCCGTCATATATCCCAGGTAGAAGCCAAGTTTCCGTCACTACAACTTTGTCGTAGTCCATGAGCATCAAATTATGCAAGAAAACCAGTGTCTTAGAGCGTAAACCAGTTACATTTTGGTAGAATAATTTGATCATCTATAAAAATTATTATCGCCAATATTTTTATTACAATATTTGTCTGGTGCAGCATAAGGGGCAGGACACATAAACTTGTGAGCTTGTTGTTGATCAATATAATGCTTTGAAAGGGAAATAGTTACTGAATTTTTGACAAATCTCGATCCGAAACAATGGGGATGGCATATGATGTTTCCGTTTTTTTTACAAATATTTTTATTTTATCCTCACCGAGTTGGAAGGCAAAAGGTTGAATTTTACTTTAATTGCTGTATGAAATTGTGTCTGTATAGAAAAAATTGTTTCTGTAATTTATATTTTAAATCTATATTATGCCACTAGTAACAGAATATTAGTGACTCTAGGAGGTTTTAAATTTATTAAAACTAATGAACTTGCCTATGTTATTCAAGTAAGTTTGAAGTAAATATGTAGCCACCGTCTGTTTTAAGTATCGGTTTATCTCGTGCTTTCTAATAAGTTGAATTAATAGAATGATACATTAGTGTTTACTTAACATTCTCAATTCAAAAACTTTCGTCGCTTGTAAGAAAGAGATGCAGTATGAGCCTGACAACTCAAAACAGCCTAGAAAAATAAAAACTGAATTAAAAATTCTAAACACAGACAAATTCACAATATCTGAATAGACCAATGATATAAAACCCACCAAACCGCCTGCCAAGCGTGGCGATTATGGCAAAACCCATCATGGTTATGAAAACCACGAAGGAGGCCTATGTCCTGCAGTGGGCGTCAAATGGCTGATGATGATGATGATGATTATAATGTGTCGACGAAGATAATGTTCAAAAAGAATGTGCTTATGACCCTACGACGTAACGCATAACGTCGCTTTCTTTCTTATTTTAGATGACGACTGGAGCCTAGTATAACCGGCGTAGCCTCACCGACCGACTAAAGCCGAGTATATCCGATGCAGCGTCACCGAACCGAGCGTGAGAGTTCAGTTTCATTCACCGTTCAGAAAAAGTGCACCAAAAGAAGTTTTCACTTCTAAACTTCATCCAAGTTAAAATCTACATGTCAAATAACTTAATATCTGAATTTTACAGAGTCAGACACCAATTTGGTAAATAAATACAAGAATTATTTCGAAGTAACACCAATTCAACTGTGTACTTATATAACAACCTTTATTATATCTAGAAACAATGAATTTTTTTATTTAATACAATAGGCCAAGGATACGAAGGCATTATAACAGTTTACCGATAACTTGACGTAGATTAACACGCATAGGACAGGAGTTATCTGAATAGTCTTGGCACCAACGCAACATTCATACGAGCGCACTTTCTGCACATTTCTAACTGACCACTGAACAATGTTGCAGGAATAGAACCGGCCAGCCTCTGTGCAGCCTTTGTAGAAACAATTTCAAAGAAAATTCTTAATTCGCCCTTTATGCCAGGGCGATTCTTTTGAGCTTCAAGAAACTTTGAGGAAATCGACGTCCTCTAACGGGTCTAGATGAAATTTACTCAACGTTTTAACGAACTGTTAAATTTCAGACGTGATCTTCTACTTCTACCATAGTAATGAACTTTTGAAGCCGATTTTTTTGTTTTCAAGTATCATATCACTGCTTGATATTTAAAACTCTGGTTTAGCATACGATAGACAAGAACTCAATCTGCAGGTTTGCTAAAGGTCATTCGAATGGTGGCGTGGTGGCCGGGTCACCTATCTCCCTCTAAAATGGTTGAGACTGGTGATGGCTGACCCCTGCGTTATGCTCGTGAACGGGTGCTGTTCGTGTGTCTGGCCGCAGTATTAATGTTTTTCCTACTTTTGTAAGAAGTGTTATTTTGGCTTTTAAAGTTATTGGTGGCTATCACGGAATCATATAAGTTTAAGATGATTTGAGAAAAGATGGTCAGAGTAGAGTTTTTTTTCCCGCTGCCTTTTTCTCCACTACAAATACGGCCCGAAGGCAGCGGCTAACATAATAAATAGTACATTGACATTCAGCAAACAGAATGTAAATTGTTTACGTTGAAACAAATTATTGATTTCTGATACGAAAACACGTTTTATTTATTTTATTATTAGTTAGAAAATCCACCAAAGCGTTATAAAGTGTTATCCATCTACCTATAATATTCTGTGATATTTCAATTAGCTACTTATCGGTTGACGCTGATTGCTGGCAGCGAGTGGATGGGGATGGCCGGGGCAAAAAGATGTGGCGTAACGGAAGAGGTTTATGTCTATTTGCGGATAAGTACAAGCTTATTAATTAATTTAAATAAGACAGAGACGTTTAGTTATTTGAGAAGGCAATTTACAGCACATCTATATCTATGGACAAACTATAGGTACTCAGTTAAGTCACGTAACCAACAATAAAATATCAAAGACTGAATCAAATGTCAACTAATTATTATTATTCAGCTATAGCTCAGAATCGCTCGCAGCCCCGGCTGCCTGAGTGATCTTAAACGATCACGAAGGTTAAGCAACACAGAGCGCGTTCAGTGCATGGATGGGTCACCGTCTATGCCTAACGCTAGTGGCATTTTTTCGAGCGGTTCCGTGCTTCGCAAGGCACGTTAAGCTGTTGGTGCCGGCTGCCGTCGATAGATGGCAGTCGTTAAGCCAAGTCAGAGGCCTTAGGGCGGCTTGACAACTTCTGACAGTAGACGAGCCACTAGTCTACAAGCCTCCACCAATCCGGACTTGGCCCCCGTGGTGGAGTATGGCCTATACCTTCCTCAGGGAAGAGACCCGTGCCCCTCGGTGGGGACATAATGGGTTGATGATGATAGCTCAGAATATACTCGTAGCTCAGATATAATTGCTTGCCTGAAGTGCGGTTCAAAAGTGTGTAAAGCGCACTTTATGCCAAAACGGCTACTATAGCTTTAAGGATTATTTAGATGACAAAGATGTGTGGAATTAAAGCCAGTTCAATGTATCCTAGTACTAGTTTTTTAGAAGATAATGACATGTGAATTCTGTTAATTAAGGAATATGTTCGAAAAGACTAAGTTTGGAGTTTTTTTGTCCGTTTTTTCTCCAAATGATCTAGATTTTGAAACGGACACTTAGCTTTTCTTATTGAATAAGTCACAGTTTCTGTGTTACTTTGAATAAAAAATTTTTGACTTTGACTTTGAAATTTAACATAGAACTTCTATGGCAGAGGACCCCCGCTGACTACATTTGTACAGCTTGATAGCGGGTAACATAAATAAGGTGTTATCTGATGAAACCTCTGCAGAGCGGAAATTAAATATACAACTTTTGATAGCCAAAAAAGTGTTTCATGCGAACGCGTATCGTACTTACTCACTTCTAAAGTTATAAAGTTTACTTTGCATCTTTGTGGTCGAGCACAGTGATAAGCAATGGTCTGCCAAAATATCGGAAAATAATTGAGATAACTTAGTTACCTACCTTTTACGTAGCCTGTATACATCCAACTGCAGAGCACAGGCCTTCTCTCAGAGAGAGAGAGAGAGAGAGAGAGAGTACCTATGGGTCAAATTATCACGCGTGCCCACCGCGGATTGGCAATTTCAAGCGCTGAGGTATATAAACGGACACCTTAGACACTAACGTTTCCTCACGATCATTATCATCAGCCATTTGCCGCCCACCGCAGGACATGGGCCTCCTTCGCAGTTTTCATAACCATGAGGGGTTACCTCATGATGTTTTCATTCAAAGTTAGCGAGTGGTATTGAAAGAAAGAACGAGAGAAGAAGAAAGAAGACATTTATTTAAATTGTCACAGAAACAAAGCAATTGCTACTACAACTTCACAAATGTACGTAGCATAGAAAAAGTCATTGGTGCACGCCGAGGATGCAAGCCCACGACCACCGGTATTTTACCGCTGCGCTACTACCGCTCCTTAGTTACTAAGTTAGTAAATATAATTTACAATTGATTGGGAATACGGTCACGCGTTCAAGCGTTCTGCGTTCTCTTTCTGCGTTCAAGTGTGCATTTGCTCACGAACCCTGCTGTTGAACGGTCAACGCAGTACTACCATGATTTTTGACGATAGTTCTTCATCGGAAGACGAATTATTGGTTTCTGTTTCTGAACGAGTGGCAAAAAATACATGTTCCCAAAAACACAATTATACTACTGCTTTGTCCTTCGAGATTAGAATACTTGTAGTAGGGCGTACTGTCTCGCCATTCTTCCACTATAGTTGAAATAGGTTGGGTAAACCTAAAAAAAGTTGACGTGTTAGGCACACGTCGCACCCCACGCGCCCTCCGAATCATTCGCGTTCTAGTGCTCCGCCGTTCAACCACATTATCGTGTGCTAGATTAAAAAGTTAAGATTATTTGTGTTTATTACTTCTATCGTACATTAGTTGGTGATATTCATAAACAATATGCCTAAACGCAGTCACGGAGATGAAGATAGTAACAAATATCTTCGTAAAAAAGTGCGGAAGTTAGAAAAGCAACTGAAGCAACGTAAAAAACGGTCACGACGTTCCCGGACAAGAGATTCGTCCTCTAGCAGTAGAAGTGACGATTCGCCGCCGCTACCCCGGCCGCCGCCGCCGCCGCCGCCGCCGGTCACTGCAGACGAGTACGAGCCTGAGCCGCAACCTACAGAGCCTCTCATAGAGATAATCGACTTGCAGAATGAGCCCGAGGCGTCACAATTTAATGGTAATTACTTACCTATATCTATCGTGCTCGTGTTGTGTACATCTTGTGGGGATGTTACCTTCACATTTTACAAGTAATGTGGATAGTTCGATGTGACTATCTCGTGCTTTTATAAACAAAACTGTTTATACTGTATTTTCAAAAATATTTTTGCGTTGTGTAAATCTCATGGGGATGTTACCTTCGCCTTTTTTTGCATGAATGTGGATAGTTTACAGGGACTATCTCGTGATTGCAATAATACTTACTCAGCTATGCCTTTTTCTGCCGAGAAACGAACCATACATGTACCTACCTGTGAAGATGTTACCATCAAACAACTTGTTTTAGACGTTCCAAATGATGCGTCAGTTGCCTGCACGTCTCCCGAGGGTTTCAAGGCCGCAACTGACGCCAGCGCCAACGCCAGCGCCAGCGCCTGTGCTAGCACTAGCGGCAATGTTTCAGCCGCGGAGGCGCCAGAGGATGAGGTAATCGTTTTAGATGACGAAATCCTGGAGCTGCTTGGGACTACACCTTCCAGGGACAAAAAATATGCGCCTAAAATACAGAAGGACTTAGCTCTGCGATGAGAATTTGTAGCTACTGCCGGACTTACAAAAGAGGAACGCAAGGAGTTCCTCGAAAAACATTTGGTACCAGAAAATTGCCAAAAAATAGATGCGCCTCTTTTGAATGCTGAAATAAAAGCAGCTTTAACCGAGACACTTATCAAGAAAGATAAAGCGATCGAAAATAAGCAAGGACACATAAGTGCTGCCATTTCTTGTTTAGGGGAGGCGCTTACAAGGATCTTTTCTCAGGCTAACAGAGATACGTCGGTGGTTAAGCTACTGATAGAAGCAGGCCGCCTCATGTGTGACGTTCAACACACAGAATCAATGAATAGACGTAGCTTCATATGCTCCAGCATTAAGAAGGAAATAAAAGATCACTTGTACGAGACAGACATAGATAAATATATATTCGGAGAAAAACTCTCCGATACACTGAAATCTGCTAGAGCAATTAGTAAGTCGGGCTCCGAGATTAAAATAGCTTCTGCTAAGAACACAACCACAAGACCGAAGACTTCTCGTCCTTTAAACTCGAAGCCCCCACTACCGTACAACGCGGGGATGGCAGTGGGTCGCTGGCAGGCCCCAGCCGCGCCCCCGCAGCCGGCCGCGGGCCCGCCGCCGCGCCGCCGGCCGCGGGCCCGCCGCCGCGCCGCCGCCCCCCGCCGCAGGCGCCGCGGCCGCCGCCGCCGCCGCCGCCACCGCAGCAGCGCTCGCTATATCGAGCCCCGCAACGACGACAATAGATTCGGTATGTGGTAGGCTTACCTTTTTTTACGAGCAGTGGCGATTAATCACAAAAGATCCTGTTATACTGTCTTGGATTAGAGGCTATAAGATACCTTTCTTAGAGCAAGTAGCCCAAACCACTCAAACACATACCCCAAGACAGCCAACCTATTCACCGACTGAGATTGTTGAGTACGAAAAAGCCATAAATGACCTTTTAAAAAAAGGAGCAGTATCTCAATGTCTACCTACTGAGGGTCAATTTTTGTCGAGTTTTGTTCTTATTGAAAAAGAAAATGGTAATAAGCGATTTATTTTAAACTTAAAATCATTGAACAGATTCATTGAAACGCAACATTTTAAATTAGAAGATCTACGGACAACCTTGAAGTTAATTTCTCCGGGTTTCTTTATGGCTTCTTTGGATTTGAAAGACGCGTATTTTCTTGTATCCATTCTAGAACAAGACAGAAAATACTTGCGATTTGAATGGCAACAAAGACTCTATGAGTTCAATGTGCTTCCTTTTGGCTTAAATACGGCACCATTCGTATTCACGAAATTACTTAAACCAGTGATGTTTCTGTTACGCTCGTTAGGTTTTTTGTCAACTATTTATCTTGACGATATATGTTGTATAGGCGATTCGTACGACAGCTGTTTGAATAATCTTATCCAGACTAGACAAATATTGAACTCTTTAGGCTTTATTATAAATGAAGAGAAGAGTTATACAACTCCACAAAAGACCTGTAAATATCTCGGTTTTATAATAGATTCTCAAAATTTCCACTTAAGCCTAACGGAGAAGAAACGTACTTTGATTAAGATGGAATTGTCCAATTTTAAACAACTTAAACGCTGTACTGTTCGTAGCTTCGCGCGGCTCTTGGGTCTCCTAACATCTGCTTGCCCCGCCATCCAGTATGGCTGGCTTTACACTAAACAATTCGAGCGGTGTAAATATCTTGCTTTGCTAGAGACTGATAATTATAATTCTTATCTCACTTTACCAACACATTTGCAGAGTGACTTTGATTGGTGGTTAAAGAACATCGATCACGCTGTAAACCCTATAAGGGATGATATTTATCTTGTGGAAATTTTTTCCGATGCTAGCAAAACTGGGTGGGGGGTGGCATGTGGTGGGGAGACTGCCAGTGGCCAGTGGTCTAGTGAAGAAACTAACCGTCATATTAATCTGCTTGAATTGAAGGCTGCTTATTTTGGCCTTCAGATATTCGCTAAGAACCTACATGACTGTCAAATTTTATTAAGGATAGATAACACAACTGCTATTTCTTATGTTAATCGTATGGGTGGTGTAAGATTTCCTCACCTTAATTTAATCTCAAGGAGTCTATGGCAATTTTGTGAAGAACGTAATATATTTGTATTTGCTTCTTACATTAGTTCTCAAGATAATTAAATAGCAGATGCGGAATCTAGAAGACAACACCCGGACACTGAGTGGGAACTGAGCGACACAGCCTTTGCAAGGATTACAAGTCAGCTTGGGGAGCCCGAGATAGACTTGTTCGCATCACGAATTAATAATAAATGTCATCGTTACGTATCGTGGCAAAGAGATCCGGGTGCATGTGCGATTAACGCTTTTACAATAAGTTGGAAACACTTTTATTTTTACGCGTTCCCACCTTTTGCTATGGTTTTGAAGGTACTTAAAAAGATGATCACAGAAGGTGCTGAGGGTATCGTAGTTGTCCCTCTATGGCCAACGCAACCTTGGTTTCCACTCTTTCAGAGTCTCTTATGTTCAGATCCGGTTGTTTTAGATCCAACTGATTTGGTTTTATTTTCCCATATCAACAGCGCAATCCAACCCAAGCTTACTCTTATGGCAGGAAGATTATCCGGGAGGCGTTCTTGAGAAGATGCGTGCCACCTGCTTCCTTGGATATAATATGTGCTTCATTAGCGGATAACTCCTTGAAGCAATATGAGGTTGCTTTTAGACGTTGGAGTAGCTTTTGTAATATAAATAATGTTGATTTTTATGAAGCCTCAATCCCAAATATTATTTATTTCTTCACTGAAGTATTTAATTTGAGCTTAACTCTATTCGTTCTGGTTTATCACTTATTTTAGGGTCTAAAGTAGGTTCAGATGACAGAGTTCTAAGATTGTTCAAAGGATTCTATAGAATGCGGCCGCCCAAGCCAAAATATGGCGTAACTTGGGACCCGTCGATTGTTCTCGATTATCTATCTCTTAAACACCCAAATGATTCATTAGATCATTTATCTTTAACAAAAAAGACGGTTACGCTTATTGCCTTAGTTACAGCTCACCGTATGCAAACAATATCAAAAATAAGAATATCCAATATTGAAATAAATTCCGAGAACATCAACATCAAAATTCCAGACTTAATAAAAACTTCACGTCCAGGTACATGCCAGCCAAACCTATATCTTCCCTTTTTTAGAGACCGGACAGAAATTTGTCCAGCCATAACTTTGAAGCAATATCTAGATAAAACAAAGGATTTAAGAGGTGATATTGACACGCTATTTATTAGTTTGAAAAAGCCTTTTAGGGCAGTGACCTCTCAAACATTGAGTCGCTGGGTCAAAGATACACTTTGCGAGAGTGGGATTGACACATCTATTTTTACTGCGCACTCCACCAGGCATGCCGCTACGTCCAGTGCGCACAGGCAAGGTGTCAATATTGACACCATTAGAAGTACCGCTGGATGGAGCGGGACGTCTAACATCTTTGCTAGATTTTATCAAAGAAATGTTATTAACAACGATCAAGGCCAATTTGCATTATCATTGTTAAATAACCGATCAGCAATGTAAATATTATAAGACAAGAGGCCTTTTCATGTTGAGTTTATTAATATAATTTTATTTAAGTTATTTAATTACAATAATTATGGCAAATTCAGTGCACAATTTGGCTAATTATCTATAATTTGATTTATCTATGCTACAATAAATCAAGATATACATTTTTTTCATGGTTTCAATAGTTCATAATATTCCACGGAACCTTTCAAATTCTACAAGTATTCTAATCTCGAAGGACAAAGCAGTAGTATAATTTGTGATTAAACGAACTTACCTGAAGTGAAGTTCTATCATAATTATACGAAGGCTTTGTCCGAAGAGATTAGCTCCCGCCCACCCCTTGTAGCCCATAATGTGGAATATTATATGCAGCTTTGAACTAAATGATTCGGAGGGCGCGCGGGGTGCGGCGCTTAGGCACACGTCAACTTTTTTTAGGTTTACCCAACCTATTTCAACTATAGTGGAAGAATGGCGAGACAGTACGCCCTACTACAAGTATTCTAATCTCTTCGGACAAAGCCTTCGTATAATTATGATAGAACTTCACTTCAGGTAAGTTCGTTTAATCACAAATTTTATGACTTACCATTTTCATTTCCCATTTCTCTGGCAATTTCCAACCATGCTTCGGCTACTATTCCTTGGTTTTTGTAATCGTTATCCTTCGCATCGTATAAAAAACGCCTTTCACGTACTAACATTATTAGCTTTTCGGTCTCCATCTTTCACCGAAATTTGGTCACCGAAACAGCAGTGAACGCGCTAACGCGTGCGTTCCATTTGACCGACGCGGTCAGAATGCCTCCTGTGTGAGTATATCTATGTAACGTAATATACCTAATACAAAGAACGCAAAACTGTCCGCTTGAACGCTTGACTGCGTGACCGCTCTCTGTCTGGTAGATCCCTGACATCGCTCTCGAGAACACATTTCAAGATGCTGTTCGAAACAAAACAGCAAGTTGACAGGTCACTCAAGACCGCTTTATTGATAAATAAATCCTTTTTATAATCTACTATTTAACAAGTCGATTGAGTTTACCGGTGCATCTTATCTTCTTGAAAAGATGGGGTTCTATTCAATGTGTACAATTTTTACTAGAGGGGAAAAGATAAAATAGCGAAAAAATATCAGCTGCTCCATGTAAAGGTTACATAAAAATAATAGTTAACTCGATAAAATAATAGTTATGGTTTTATTTATAAAAACAAGGTTCTTCTAAATACTCCTCAGAGGAAGTTTAAATAATCTGTGATAACGTGTTTACCCTTACCACAGACTATTGAAACTGCCTCTGGGGAGTGTTTTAAGAAACCGTGTTTTTATAAATAACATCATTAATGTTACTGTGCCACAATAAGTGCGGAGAGCAGATGATTTTGTCCTCTGTTTCAAAAGGGTCACCATAGTAAATTTTGACGTATGGAATTTTGATACACAGGTTGTACGTCAACTGTGGTATACCTTCCATAAGAAAACGATAAAGACATCATATAAATGTGACTAATGATAAGTATTATTATAACAGGTAACATAATAGGTATTGTTTATGTTTCATTCCGTTAATATTCTATCAGACGGAACTGTTATTTATACTAAGTATAAAAATACGCCTCATCTCTATAGCACTATAATCACACCAAATTTGACACTTATATGTATTGTCGTTTCATATACCAGACGTTATTAATCTCGCTATATAAAATAGCACGGGCCCTGCGCGGGTAATAGTGAGCCAACCGGATGAGCTGACTGAATGTCTACATAATAATTTTAGATAGTTTGTAGGTCACGTTCTAAGGCAATCAAACGGAATTGTCCCAGAGGAAATCCTTTCTAATGCTTCGTTCACACTGACGATCTTTTCGACGTTATTGATGTCGTACAAGGAAATATGTTCTTGACATAAATTAAACAACTCTGCCAATATGAAATTTATTAGCACCTAGTAAACTTTCCGTGTGGCGCCGGATCAAGAATAGCGTCACTCTATTTCCTTCCGTGGATGTCGTAGAAGGCGACTAAGGGAATCAATTACCAGGAGACGGGCAGCAGCGTCTTCCTGAGATTCCAACCACATACTGCGATCGCCAACCCGCCTGCCAAGCGTGGCGATGATGGCAAAACCCCTCATGGTTATGAAAACCACAAAGGAGGCCTATGTCCTGCAGTGGGCGTCAAATGGCTGATGATGATGATGATGACGATGAAACTCCCGCAAATGGAGTTGTCTTTAACCGCATAAAAGAAAATGTGTTTTTTTCAAACCAACTACAGGTGTGTCAAAACTACTAATTGCAAATGGCGTCATTTCTTAAATGGAATATTGCGGCAGTGTGGTAGGTTCCTTAGTGCTGCAGATTAGAAGGTGCTCCTAAACGCGATTAGAATACCAGTAAGGATTTCTCGACCACTACTAATTCAAATAGGAGTTCGGGTTGTACCGACTATAAATAGCTTTGTGTAAGACCCTTCTAAAGTACTATAGAACCCAATACGTATTAGTCTATAAGGGATTATTTAATTCATCCATATCCACATGAATATAATTCTTATTGAACCAATTTTTCATTATTTAGTAAGTGCTCTTCCTCCGATTGAGTACCTAACAACATAACATTACTGAACGTATTTATTGAAAAGTTTTAATTAATTTGTTGAATAAATATTTCAAAATTTATTATTGAATATATTTATACCGTACCACTTGTATCCATGCATTAACGCCGGTTTCTAAATTGAGAATTTCACTAAGTAGATCCTTGAACATACTTTCGCATTTACAATAATAGATATTTTGAGCATAGGAAATTACTAAGAAGTTACAAATCCTAAGTTTATTTCCATCTTCTTAAGGATTTATTTTTCCACTGTTTCAGCTTTATGAGAAAAATAAGTTACACTTGAATACATTTAATATAAGATTTTTATTGATCCTTGTAAATATTTAGAGGATTCCTCGGCTACGGCGCGTATCTCGCAAATGGATTCCTTAAATTTACCCGACAGAGACACAGTCTAGCCTCCCGGCCGGCTGAAAAAAGTAAAATACTTTATCATCATCATCATTCAGCCACAAGAAGTCCACTGCTGGACATAGGCCTCCTCCATGGATTTCCAAAAAGACCGGTTGGAAGCGGCCTGCATCCAGCGTCTTCCTGCCACTTGGATGAGGTCATCTGTCCATCTTGTGGCTGGTCGTCCTACACTGCGCTTGCCGATATGTGGTCTCCATTCGAGAACTTTTCGGCCCCATCGGCCATCAGTTCTGCGTGCTATGTGCCCCGCCCACTGCCACTTCAACTTACTAATCCACTGGGCTATGTCGACGACTTTCGTTCGTCTACGGATCCCATCATTTCTGATTCGATCTCGTAGAGAAATTCCGAGCATAGCCCTTTCCATAGCTCGTTGCGTGACCTTGAGCCTTCTTATGAGGCCCATAGTGAGAGACTACGTTTCAGTGCCACAAGTCATCACTGGTAACACACACTGGTTGTATAATTTTGTCTTGAGCGATTGAGGTATATTAGAAGAAAAGACTTTTCTAAGTTTCCCGAATGCTGCCCAGCCGAGTTGGATTCGACGATTGACCTCTTTCACGAAGTTGGACCTGCCTAGTTAGACTGTTTGTCCTAAGTAGACGTATTCGTCTACAACTTCGAGAGTCGTGTTCCCCAATGTTATTGGGGTGGGCACAACACGGGCGTTCGACATAACCTTCGTTTTGTCCATGTTCATTTTAAGGCCCACACGTTGGGAAACTCGACTGAGGTCTTCGAGCATTATGCCGAGGTCTTCCGTCGTTTCTGCCATGACTACTATATCGTCGGCAAATCGAAGGTGCGTGATGTACCCGCCATTGATACTTTATAATACTTTATAATAAGAACTTATTTTTTCTAGTGGAATATATGGACGTACTTTAACACAGACGTTTTCGACTATAACTTATGATAAATAACAACAATTGTTTGCTCTATAATTTTACGCATATTAACTTTAAACAAAAAATCAGGATTTTGTTACAGCACCACTGAGCTATCAAGACATGAGATTTCAGTGAAATTAAGCAACATGTTATAGGGCCACTTTTATGGTTCCTTTAAAAAAAAACTTGCCCTGTGCATCTACGTAATGAGATGATGTATACAGCGTCCAGGGGCACCTTCACTCACATTAAATGGCTGAAGAGATCACTCGGACTCTGCAGTGCCTGGGACATTGTTCCTTAGATGGAGTAGACTTGCCCAGCACCTATACTATCCTGGCAGCTTAGTCGGCCTAGCCCACAGGAAAGATGAGTCAATAAGTGCGTAGCCAACCAAGCCGCGGGTTTCCTCACGATATTTTCCTTCACTGTTAGCGTGCGGTATTACTACTGCGGTGGTAGCCTAGTGGGTAGCATAGTAGCGTGTCCGCTGCAAGACACAGCCCTTCTCTCTACAAAGTGAGTATGGGCTTAATATTCTATTCACCCACTATTCACCCAATTTATGACGTCGCTGTTTGACCGTCATGCTCCGGTGAAAACTATTAGAATTAAGGAACAAATAAAACCGTGGCTAACACCCAACGTGCGTCACATGATGTACCTCCGGGATAAAGCGCACTGCAACTATTTGAGCTCCAAGTCTGAATCGCTTAAGGCAGCGTACAAAGATTTAAAACACTTGGTCAATATTAGTATGTACTTCGAAAAAAAGGCTTATTACGAACACAACAACATTAACTGTAATTTAAATAACGGAAAAGTTTTGTGGGAAAATTAAAAAAAAATTGTCCTACCCGACCAAAAATATTGCCCTATACCAGACCATTTGCTATGTCCCGATGACATTAATAGTAATTTTTTAAACATACCGCATAATAATGAATTTAATAATAGGGGTTAAAGTATGAAATTGCCGTTTTATTGCAATAGGTTCTTTGAATCGACATAGAATCTTCATGGTTTGAGGTTTTCGAATGAAACTTTTTTCAAATGGTTTCTATGATGTTCTTTTTTTAA
This sequence comes from Yponomeuta evonymella, assembly GCA_963969515.1. NCBI lineage: Eukaryota > Metazoa > Arthropoda > Insecta > Lepidoptera > Yponomeutidae > Yponomeuta > Yponomeuta evonymella. The sequence continues at coordinate 6,140,346 of OZ018349.1, forward strand.
AAATGTGAAACATTTGAATATCGACTTTCAATTGTTTTTGTTATTCAATTTAGATAAGAAAGATGGATACTGCGAAAATTCGAGTGATTTTTGAATACTGTTGTGGCATTTGACCTGGGGTCAGCCATTGCATTTTTCTTTTCCGTTTATCATAAAGAATCCACTTTTCATCACATGTTATAATTCGATCCAATATTCCTTCATTTCTGTACCGGTTCAACAAGGCAACACAAGTTTCAACACGCGTTTCTTTATGCAGATCAGTCAAATCATGAGGCACCCATTTTTCGTATTTTTTTACTTTATTGATTTGACGCAAGTGAGTCAATATTGTGGGTAAGGTAACGTTAAACCATGCCGCTAATTCCTGGGTAGTTTGATTAGGGTCGGCTTCCACTATCTCTCTTAATTCATCGTTATTCACCTGTGTGGGCGGTCTTCCTCGTGGCTCGTTCTTTAAGTTGAAATTTCCATCACGAAAGCGTTTAAACCAAAATCGCACGGTGCGTTCATTAGTAGACCCCTCTCCAAACGCAGCATTGATATTGCGGGCTGTTTCTGCCGCGTTAGTTCCGCGTCGGAACTCGTATTAAAAAATCACTCGAATTTTTGCAGTATCCATCTTTCTTGTCTAAATTGAATAACAAAAACAATTGAAAGTCGATATTCAAATGTTTCACATTTTTTAAAAAAGAACATCATAGAAACCATTTGAAAAAAGTTTCATTCGAAAACCTCAAACCATGAAGATTCTATGTCAATTCAAAGAACCTATTGCAATAAAACGGCAATTTCATACTTTAACCCCTATTATTTCCTCCTTGACATTTTTTTCATCTAATAGACATAATAATAACACTTCTAATTTAAATATTATTGACGAAACATCAATTTTAAAAATAATTCTACAAATAAAATCTAATGCCCAAGGTGCAGACAACATTAATAGGGATTTGATTCTGTTAAGTCTCCCTCATACACTTAGTACTATTACTAATCTGATAAATAAATCAATTCTATCTGGTATTGTTCCTGACCAATGGAAAATTGCCACTGTTAAGCCACTGCCTAAAAATAGCAATCCCTCTGATATAAATGACCTGAGACCTATCAGTATCTTACCATATCTGTCAAAAATTTTAGAAAAAGTAGTATTCAATCAGATGGTAACATACTGCGAGGCTAACTGCATATTACCTGACCGCCAGTCTGGTTTTCGCAGAAACCATAGCACTTCCACAGCACTGCTCGATGTTATAGATGGAATTTTAAGTGAACAAGACCTAAGAAAGGGAACTATTTTGGGCCTATTGGATTTTTCCAAAGCTTTCGACTCCTTAAACCTAGGATTACTGCTTGCTAAATTAGCCTATTATGGATTTCAAAGTAGTACACTTGCTTGGTTTCACAGTTACCTGTTTGATCGGAATCAACAGGTATCAGTACAGAAGTCTGACGGCTCGGAACTTAAGTCTAAACCACGTCCCGTTACCAGAGGAGTTCCTCAAGGCTCAATTCTTGGTCCACTCCTCTTCACAATATACTCTGCGGATATTGTGTGGTGCATTGAGTCTTGCAGATATCACATTTACGCGGATGACCTCCAAATTTATATTTCTGCAGATCTAGACAGTGTCATACAATCTGCGAAATCTTTAAATGATGACCTGGAGCGCATATCAAATTGGTGTGATAACAACTGCCTCCACCTGAACCAAAAAAAGTCTAAGCTCATGGTCCTGGGTTCCAAAAATTCAGAAAGAAAGTATATTGGCACTTAATCTGGAAATTTATATAAAGGGTGAGCGTCTTGAATTTGTCCATGAAGCGAGAAATTTAGGAGTGATAATGGATAGTCATCTTAGGTTCGAGAAACATGTGGTGGAGGTCGTACGAAACTGCTTCTTTCGACTCAGAATAATATATTCATTGCGCAGATTCCTCAGTGTAAACACTCGAGTTCTGCTGTGTGACACACTTACTTATAATGTCAAAACTAAATTATGCGTTGATTGCTTACGGTCCATGTTTATTTGCTAAAACTTACAAGCTTTTGCAACGCGTCCAAAACGCTTGTGTTCGTTTCTGTTACGATATACCCGCTCGAGCCCATGTCACACCCTATATTAATAATGCGGATCTTCTGAAGATGGGAAATAGGATGAAATTATTCATGGCAACATTGATGTTCGGAATTTTTAAAACTCAGAAACCAACATACTTATTCGAAAAATTGATTTGGCGTTGGTCAATGATAGGTGACCGAAAGAGAATTAGGGCATGTTCAGACCCGCTTGGTGTGCCTGTATACCGAACAGCCGCTTTCCGCGGTAGCTTTCAGTTCCAGGCCACTAAGTGCTGGAATGACATCCCTCCACCCCTAAGACAGCTTAATTCCAAGGCTAGCTTTAAAGCGAAAAATAAAAAGATCCTCCTGGAATCGCAGAAGTCGGTCCCTTGTTAGATTACTACCTACTTATTGCTATTTCATTTTTACACATTGAACATTGACAGGTACTTCTCCCCCAGTTTGCTCAAGTTATACTTATTTGTTTATAAAATTAATTGACATTTCATTGACACCCATATTACTTATCTAAATATATATGTATGTCAGGTTATAAAAATAACCTGACATACGTATATATTTTTATTATTTTCATTATTTTTATTATTCCGATTACATTATTATCACAATTATTATTATTATTTTATTTTTTAAAGGACATACAATTATTGTGCATTACTTCGTTATCACGAAGCAAGACACTTAAATATTATGCTTCAATTTAAATTATTATAATTATCTTTACCATTTATTTGATTACAATCCAATCTATGTATTTACTCAATATAATATTACATACACACATAATAATATAATGCAATAATAATTTAATTTATGCTTATTTTGACATTGAAATACCAAATTACTGCCAATTTATTCGTTTTTCCGAGTGCTGCACGTCGGTACACTACCGGGTACTGACGGAAGACCAGCGCTGGAGTGGTCTGCCTCTCCAGCATATGCTGAGTCAGAGCCCCTTTGCTTTTACCACACCCACAAAATGCTCTCTCGTATTGTCTATTGATTTGTGTTTGCTTATTTCTGTTACTCTTTTTGTGCGCCTACTTGCTGTACGATTTTGCTTTGTAATTTTCTTTATTTGTTCTGTACCTATGTGTGTGTGGAAATGCAAATAAATGGTTTTATCTATCTATCTATCTAATCACCAGACATGCCCTCCACGGATTGGCGATTTTGATTGCTAAAGTATAGGATCACCTCAGACACGCGGGTTTTCTCACGATGTTTTCCTTCAAGAGTAGTAAGTTGTACTGCTAATCCTAATATCCTAATTCAACCTCGATAAGATTAAATTGTATTTCATTTATTGCACAAGTTACGTACTCCTACGTACACACATACACACACGCACACACACATACTCACACATACACTCACTCAACATGCATACGCTCATTAAGTACGCATGCATCTTATGCTTCTATAAATTTACTGTTTTAAAAATTATATTGTCTATAATAACACTGCCGGTTATAGTTTCCTGTTAAACTCAAGAACTTTCAAAAATGTACATACAACTGAGAAACAATGCATCATAAGTTTAGTGAGGGCCTGGAGATCTGTCACACGGGATCTTTCCTAGTATGGACTCCAGCCTCTCACATAGGAATAAGTCCTGATTACTCAAATTGTACCTACTATATCGACGGTTAAAAGGTAATAGGGGATAAGCGACATTTTGGCCTAAAATGAGTTTTGAATGCCATCTTACTTAAAAAAAAATTCTGCGTCGAATGCGCTTACTCTCACGGCTCTACAATGACTTTATTGTCGCTTGATCCCAAGCAAAAAACTGCGTTTTTAAAGTTCGTTTTGGTGTAACCTACCGAGTTTTAGGTTTTTTTTTACTTAAAAGCGCTTGTACCCCTGTAAAAATGGCATCATTTTTGGCCTCTAGTCGGTAAGGTATTTTTACTTCCTACTGGTGTAGAGCTTCTGGGCGCTTACGGTTCTTTACCATAAGTACCTATTTTGAAAGTTGGAACTAATGTCTCTTTACCTTTGTCGTCAAAAAAATTAAGCATCGGTTATATCTTACTACCATTTACAAGTTTACAATACAGCTGTCGCTTATAGGCAACTACTAAAACCTAATTAATATTGAACTGTCGGTTATACCCTACTACCATTAACAAGTTTACCATACAGTGGTCGCTTATACGCAATTACTAAAACCTAGCTAATATTTAACTCTCGGTTATTCCCTACTACCATTTACAAATATAATACAACTCTGTTACTTATGCCGTATTACTTTACAACGACAATTTATTAATTGTAGCGTATGCCATTTTGTATTACCTATTCAGGTCTTTATTGTACTCAGTTACCTGTTTAGCGAGTCGCTTATCCCAAAATCTGTCGGCCACGAAGTCACTGCTTTATTTTAATGTGGTACCTACCTACCACATTTTGAGATCGATTATTGTATTTTTTAAGAAATATTATAATTATTATTAAATTTCAAAATAAAATTTCGTCATTGTTAGTAGCTTAATTAGTTGTAAGTAAAAGTAAAAAAATATTCAAAATTATTTAAGGCCGTCTGTCATAAAGCTAAATCCATACTAATATTATAAACGGGAAAGTTTGTATGTATGGATCCAGATTAAATTTTGCACAGAGATAAATTATAGTCTGGATTAGCACATAGGCTATTTTTTATCCCGGAAAAATACACATAAAAATTACCACGCGAACAAAGTTGCGGAAAACAGCCAGTGCGATCATAAAAAGAATAAAATATTACAATCACCAAATAAAATTAAGACAACTTGGACAATAATAAATAGAGAAACGGGTAAGAGATATTTTGCTTAATATAGGTGACAAAATAATAACGACAAATGAAGACATCGCTGCAGCATTCGAACAGTTCTTCACTAATGTTCCAATCGTAACTATAGCTCCGTTAGAATCCTCACCTGATCGTGCAGCAACATTATTAAAAGACCATGTCTCCTCGTACGAACACGATTTCTCATTTAATTACATTGAGCCCCATAACGTTGCTAAAAAATTTAAATTATTGAATTAAAAAAAAACGGGTACCTATATCAGTAAACATTGTTAGTTAAGTGATACATATCCTAGCTTTGCCGTTAGCAAAAATTTTCAATAAATGTGTAGATGAGGGAGTATTTTCGGACCTCATGAAATATAGTAGACTAGTACCCTTATTTAAAAGAGGTGATAAACACGATCCAACCAATTCTAGATCCGTCTCAGTACTACCAGTATTAAGTAAAATATTTGAGAAGATCATCTTCATCATTAAGAATACGGTCACTCCATTACCTTCCGTGGATGTTGTAGAAGGCGACTAAGGAATTAAATTACCAGGAGACGGGCAGCAGCGTCTTTTTATTCCAACCGCATACTGCGATCGCCAACCCGCCTGCCAGGCGTGGCGATTATAGCAAAACCCCTCATGGTTATGTTTGAAGCTTGAAAAACCATGAGGGAGGCCTATGTTCTGCAGTGGGCGTCAAGTGGCTGATGATGATGATGATCTTAGATCAATTACTTACGCATTTCAATAGTTACCAACTCCTTCATAGTCAGCACATAGACAGACTCCGGAGTCATGTTACTTAAGCATATTTTCAGCAAGTAGGAGGATCACAAGGATGCTGTAGGCATATTTTGTGATTTATCAAAAACATTTGATTGTGTAGACCACAAAACGCTACTCTTAAAGTTAAACAACTACGGAATAAAGGGTGTAGGTTTAAATCTTTTAAGATCGTATTTAGCAGGAAGGGTTCAAAAAGCACACGTAAATCGTATTAAATCCTCGGGTTCACTTGTTAAAATAAGAGTCCCACAGTGATCTATCTTAGGGGAGTTCCTTTTCCTAGTCTACGTAAGTGATTTACCGTTTATGGTACAAAAAATGTCTAAAATTTTTGAAATAAGGAGACAAGAAAATAATCTTGACGATGCAAATAATGCTCTCTCGCAAGTTCTAAATGGTTCACAACAAATAATCTGCTGCTAAATTCCAAAAAGACAAAATTTATAAAGTTTACCTTACCTAACGTAAGATTATTTGAGAACAACATAGTAATTGTAAATGATAAACTAGAATTTGTAGAGGATACTGTATTTCTGCGCATCATAATCGATGCAAAACTACAATGGGGTCCACATCGCTCTGCAGCATATGCAGTGAAAAGAATTAGGGAACTCACTGACGTTGCAACTGCTAGGCTTGTTTATTTTAGTTACTTCCATAGTATTATGACCTACGGTATCCTACTATGGGACCGGGCAGCAGACATTGAGACTATCTTCATCTTGCAGAAGAGAGCCATCTGATTTATTTACAAGTTAGGTAGTAGGGATTCGCTAAGAGATTTCTTTAAAGAAACCAATATCTTAACAGTTGCATGTCAATATATTTATGAAAATATTATGTACGTTAGAAAAAATATCAGACTTCGAAAAATGTTGGCGCCCATCATAGTGTTAATGCTGGAAGTAAACACAAATTGTCATTTCCATGATTTAGACTTGCAAAAAATTAATACTTAATACTTCTTAACACTCAAAAAAGCTTGCTATAACATCAAGGATTATCTAGAAGACGAAGATGTTTGGCATTAAACAATAATATTTAATACAGGACGATTCAATCATTGTGACTAGTGTTCAACACATTCATGACTAATATTTTAAATTGAAAACTCTGTTAATTGAGTTGAAACGTGTTTTGAAATGAATACATGTGGAGTTTCTATGTTGGTTTCTTCTTTACATAATTTATCGGTTGTGAAACTAACAACTTTAACAACAACAACTCTGTCGTTCAATGAGTGAACATTCTGTTTTTATAATGAATAAAAATATTTGAATTGAATTGAATTGAGTAAATACTACAAAATACTTTTTTTATTGTTTTTTTGAAGGCTTTTATTGTTATGTTAAAGTTTCTAAGTACGTAGTGCTATGTTGTACTAAATATGTTTAGAAAAACTTTTATTTTTAAGGTACCTTTTACAGTATTTTTATAAGTAGTAGTAATTAATACCTAACTTCTCACTTCACACTTGGGTATATTATGTTATTGTCATTAAGTTAAGTTACGACTTTCTTTCTGTTACTACGTAGAGGAGTACATTATGAAAAATACTTTTTTCTTTTATAATTGTGTTTTTTTTATATAAACAGTGAAAAAAAAAACGAATCTAACTTTTAATTTGATCGCTCAATTGACCTTATTAGGTCAGATAATAATTACAAAATCATACCTAATGTAGGTAAGTAATCTGGTACGAACTATGATGATGAAACTGACATCCTCTAACGTATGCAGTTACTTAAGTCTCATTTTAAAGGACAATCATGTTGGTTGTGAATCTATTATTTGTAGGACGTGACGTTTAATCCGCATTACTAATCTCCCAGGTAATGTCATGTGTTGGATGTTCTTGTTTTCCTCTTGGCCTAAAAATCTTGATGTGTGGAAGCACCATATTACCTTTTATTCAACTCACTTTCGGTGTCACTAATGTCTGACATCCTCACGATGTTTTTGCTAAGCACCGTTTCTTGTGCTTCATTACCTTTTGTCACAATGGTTTGAATCGTCATATATCCTTCTTTACCTATTTTAATTATTCAACAGGCATGTGACTTATGCTCTATTAACTCTTGGTATACGGAAACCAAATGTAGCTTAGTCTTCTATACTCTTCGTTTTTTTATTTGTAGATGTAACATATGCCGAATTACCTCATATAAAAAATACGTTCAATTGAGTTAAGCGACATATAAAGTACATAAAACAACGTCGAATGAAAAAAAAAAAATGTTAATTAATGCTCGTATTTTTTTTGAGTTTAGAGCTGTTTCCATCCTTACATTATGATAATAAATAAAAAAGTTATGTCCATTTTTCTGAAATTTCAAACTTTAAATTGCTCTCCTGAACAATTTGGTTTTTGTCGCTTATATCCTATATCCTTTTAACCGTCGATATGTTCTGATACCTCTTTGAGAAGAATGTTGAGTATGTCATACTCGACCTGCAATTGCCTATTTCGCTGCCTTTGCAATAATGTACTATTATTTGAAGGCCGAGCCGCAGGCGAGGACTTCAATGATACGAAACAGGCAATTGCCATTTCGGCTGAGGCATATATAGTGCTTTTCTTAAAAAATGCAAGGAATTAAAAAGGGGCCTTTTACATAATAAATTTTCTTTTGATTTTGCTGGAAGCAGGATTTCCATCGCTAATTTAGCTTCCGATCTTAAATCTGGTGGAGTGCAGTCAATGTTCATTTCATTTTCACTTTCAGAATCATCGAAACTCATTTTAATTATTTTATTAACAAAATAACTACGAACTCCGGTTTACCTCCAATTTTTATTTTACAGTTTGTGCCAAAAGGTAAACGCATCTGTGGCTATACAGCCACGAGAACGCAATGTGTACGATAGATAAAAGAGTTCTAATTTCAAAAAGCACACCGTTTCATACAACATTGCCGGCGCACTCTTCGTTCCAAATTCAAAGAAAGCGCCGGGAAGTGATTTTGGTTTTTCAGTCTACGTAAATAATAGGGGTTAAAGTATGAAATTGCCGTTTTATTGCAATAGGTTCTTTGAATTGACATAGAATCTTCATGGTTTGAGGTTTTCGAATGAAACTTTTTTTCAAATGGTTTCTATGATGTTCTTTTTTTAAAAAATGTGAAACATTTGAATATCGACATTCAATTGTTTTTGTTATTCAATTTAGACAAGATAGATGGATACTGCGAAAATTCGAGTGATTTTTGAATACGAGTTCCGACGCGGAACTAACGCGGCAGAAACAGCCCGCAATATCAATGCTGCGTTTGGAGAGGGGTCTACTAATGAACGCACCGTGCGATTTTGGTTTAAACGCTTTCGTGATGGAAATTTCGACTTAAAGAACGAGCCACGAGGAAGACCGCCCACACAGGTGAATAACGATGAATTAAGAGAGATAGTGGAAGCCGACCCTAGTCAAACTACCCAGGAATTAGCGGCATATTTTAACGTTACCTTACCCACAATATTGACTCACTTGCGTCAAATCAATAAAATAACAAAATGCGAAAAATGGGTGCCTCATGATTTGACTGATCTGCAGAAAGAAACGCGTGTTGAAACTTGTGTTGCCTTGTTGAACCGGTACAGAAATGAAGGAATATTGGATCGAATTGTAACATGTGATGAAAAGTGGATTCTTTATGATAACCGGAAAAGAAAAATGCAATGGCTGACCCCAGGTCAAATGCCACAACAGTGTCCTAAAGCAAAACTTACCAATAAAAAGGTAATGGTAACTGTTTGGTGGTCTCAGCATGGTGTTATTCACTATAGTTTTCTCCGATCTGGTCAAGCAATAACGGCAGATGTCTATTGTGCCGAACTCCGAACCATGTTGACAAAACTAGCAGTAAAACAGCCCCGACTCATGAATCGATCTTCACCATTATTGCTCCACGACAACGCGAGACCTCACACAGCACGAGAAACCATTTTGACCCTTCAGGAACTGCAGTTAGAAACCATTCGTCATCCTCCGTATTCACCAGACCTTGCTCCAACGGACTACCATTTTTTTCGTGATTTGGACAATTATCTACGTGACAAGAAGTTTTCTTCCCAGGAGGCAGTACAAAATGCTTTCACACAGTTTGTGCAGTCTAGATCGTCGGAGTTCTATCGCAAAGGCATTAATGACCTTCCCATTAGATGGCAGCAATGTATAGATAATAATGGCAACTATTTTGATTAAATAAATTTGTTAAAAATTTAAAAAATAAACAATTTAGATTTTCATTAAAAATCGGCAATTTCATACTTTAACCCCTAATATGATACTTCGCGTGTTCTTTATTTACAAGTAATGACAATATTTCCGCGCATGTTTAAGAAAACGAAATTACTTACTTACTTACCTACTTACTTAATACGAATCCCACGATCTCTTTAATGTGCGGCCAATGATCTAACGTTATGCTACCACCACAGATGTGCCTAGTACCTACTCACGGCAAGCAAACCAGGGCACGCAAGTCCCATTATCTCTCGCGTAGCCTTCCCTGCATTGACATTTCGGGAAACACTCCAATCTGATCAGGATCATATAAGGGCACTGGCCCTTGTATTTGACATCGGCGCAGCTGTCAGTCGGGCAATAGGGCGGGCAGGCGACGTAGCGCTCGTTAGCACCGCAGTTGAAGGGAGCTGAAAATAAAATAAAGTAGAGCATGCTTCAGAGAAGCCCTTTAAGAATTTTCAAGATATATCTACGCTAAAACAGTTGCATGTCAATACATTTATGAAAATATTATGTACGTTAGAAAAAATATCAGACTTCGAAAATGTTGGTGGCCACCATAATGTTAATACTAGAAATAAACATAAATTGTCATTTCCACTATTTAGACTTGCAAAAGTTAACACATCCTTTATGGGGCACTGTATAAGGTTCTACAACAAAATTCCTCAAGATAAATTAGAGTTACCTCCAACGCGATTTAAAAAATGTGTTAAGCACATTCTGTGCAAAAAGGCTTACTATAACATCAAGGATTATTTAGAAGACAAAGATGTTTGGCATTAAACAGTAGATTAATATTATTTAAAGGACGATTGTGACTAGTGATCAACACATTCATGACTAATATTTTAAGTTGAAAACTCTGTTAATTAAGTTAAAACGTGTTTTGAAAAGAATAAATGTGGAGTTTCTTTGTTAGCTTCTTCTCCACATAATCCATTAATTGTGAAACTAACAACTTTGACGTTCATTAAGTAAACATTCTGTTTTTACAATGAATAAAAATATTTGAATTGAATTGAATTGAATTGAATTGAAAAAATAGAGTGCATCGTTTTGGAGCTAAAACTGTAGTCCACTCGGATTGTTATGCAAACACATTTCAGTAAATAAGGACTTTCTTATCAGATTATAAGGTTTGCAAGAAAACTCTTGCAAAAAGTGGCGCCGTTCGCGCCAAAATGATCACAAATGAACTGCTGCAAGGGATAGAGAGCATTATGAAATGTGCTTTTTGTTGGACTCAATTTTTTTCCTTTTCTTTTTAATCACGGGTAGAAGATTAAAAAGAAAAGGAAAAAAAAATGCTCCGGAAAATGGGAACTATACATTCCGTAATTCTTGCTCAGCTTCATACATATCCACAACCTTCAAAAAAATCAGAAAAGCGAGACGCGGGACTTCCTTTTATTGACGACTTTAATTTTGTTTTTGCGATTATCTACATCCAAGTTGCTCAAACGAGTAGAACCCGGCCCGAGTACACTAATATTGTAGGTTTCATCCGAATGTGCTAAACTCGGTATAAACGATAGGAGTAGCATTAAGCTAGACTACGCCAGGCTACGCTTGTCCCGCCAGGCCTCGCCAGACCAGACCTGCTACGAAAGACTATGCTTGCCACGCCACGCCAGTCCAAGCCACACTAGGCCAAGCCAAACCAGAGCCCCGTCTAGTCTCAAAGCCGTAAAGCCAAACTAAGCTAAGTTAGGCTACGATAGATTACGCTAGGCCACGACAGGCCACGACAAGCCATGCCAGGCCACGTCAAATCTCGTCAAGGTAAGCGAAGCCATACTCTTTTACATGATAGTCGTATTAATTAAATAAAGGTTTCACCATACCTACCTACTCAAGAGACAGCCATTACTTCGTGACCAGAAGAAAATAAAATAGAATACTTTAGTTCGATACATCAGCACAAATTAAATTCAACATTTTCAATAGTTAAAACTACTCTAACTTAAAAACTCTGAAAAACAACTTTCTTCTCTATTCTTCTTCGTATCGAAGGCAAACGAGGTGGAGCAGTAGAGAAAAGATTTGATAATCAGCTCGCTGATTGTTGCCGCCTACGGTGCGCCAGATGTACGGCCTCCTTTCCTATTGAGAAAACGTCTTAGTGAAATTTATCTTACGGCAATCTTCAGTCTTGATGCATGTCCCATTCTTAGCTCTCCTATAATTGAATGCACATTTGCAAGCAGTAGCATTCGGATTGCAAGTTTGATCACTGCAAGTCTGGTTTTGCTTCACGGATGTAGGACAGAAATCGGTCGGGCAAACCTTCGGACATTCGACTTCAATCTCGTTGGGCCCACAGGTGACGTTCTGGCCTTAAAGAGAAAAAAAAAGGAAATAATGTTACATTTTAGAAAAACCAACGGCTTACTTTTTATTCCACATCGTCCTATGTGCTGCAAGAATGAACACACTTGATTGAAATTCCGTTTATCCTCTCTTCCAATCTATGTTTTCATCATCAACCCATTATGTCCCCACTGAGGGGCACGGGTCTCTTCCCTGAGGAAGGTGAGGAATGTTTAGTAGTAAAGAAACTCGGAGATAGAGCATCACAATCTTTCACGTAAAAAAAAGGAGTACCACTTACCCTGGGTTTTTTGCGCACCAATTATCTGACAGGACGTAAAAATAAAGAAAATTAGCACTAATTTACGTTCCATGTTGCCAGTCTCACAGACACTAAGGAAATCCAATGAGTTCTAGTGCTATGTATTCCTTAACTGAAAATAGGGTGACCAAGTTTCTATAGCCCAAATGACACCCCCTCATCTTTCAGATCTTAATATTTGACAGCATCGTCTAGCACGCAGACCAACTCGGCTGTTCCAAAAATAAAAAGTGAGAAATGGCCCTATTGGTTACTAGTTGGTTCCAGTAACTAATAGAGGAAATATTTCGGTTTTGAAAAAAAAAGGTGTTTATTTTTGGGACAGCCGAACTGCCGGTTTCTGAATTCAGAATTTCACTTAGTAAATGCATCAATATTTTTATATTTCGTTCTTTTTAAACAAATTTCAAGAGTCGGACTGACACTTAAGTGGTTACTTGATGAAATTTTCGGTACTTAGATATTTTGTAATGGAGGCGTCGAGTCATCAAATCAAGTAATACCAGCGGTAATATCCGCCTGTCCATTAATAGCTATCATACTCATAATTTGCATTCTTGATCGAAAATGCTAAAATAATATTGTCCATTTGATGAATACGCTACTGATACCTAACCTCGTAAATTATATTTGTAAAACGGTTTTGGAAATAAAAAAACACATTACCACAATTTTCTGCAGATTTGGTTGCACTAGTTTTAAAGTGATACGTCACATCGCCACTTCGTGAATCGTGACAGTAAGTCATGGGTATGCTAATGCACATAATTAGTTTTTATAACCCACGTGGGAATCTTGGACACAACGACACATTTGTTAATTTTGCAAGACCAAGGAATGTTAATTTACATAGAAACTGTCTTTGCTTAGATATTTCACTATGTGTTTTATTTAAGCAGTAATTGATTGTCAGTGTCAAACAATGTCCCACGCACTGCAGCGTCCGAGAGGTCCCTTCACCCATCTAGTGTGAGTCAAGGTGCCACTGGACGCTGTACAAATCAGCTCATCACCATCTTTACGGAAATGCAAAGGCCAAAGTTAAATTGATTGTAAATTTAAATTCAGTGAGTAACAATTACTCACCCTGAATTTAAATTTACAATCGTACACGAGGTATGCAGTTGAATTTTAGTGGAGTCGAGGACACATTTACTATGTCAATCTTGCAGTAATTCTGTATCTATATTCCGTAATTTTTAATGATTACTAAATATACCTGTTAATTTGTCTGAGGTGGCCAGTTGAAGTGTTTACAGAATGTGTTGTTATTGGGGACTGACCAATGAATAATAAGTAATACCAATGACAAACCGGACAAGTGCGAGGCGGACTCGCGCACCGAGGGATCCGTACAAATTTGTAGGTTTATATATGATAAATAGTTCAGGAATCGAGTCCCGCAGTTTCTTCTGAGCTTTTCCCGAACTTCAAAGACATTTTTTAGGGTTCCGTAGCCGAAGGGTGCCAAACGGGACCCTATTACTGAGACTTCAATGTCCATCTGTCTGTCCGTTTGTTTGTCTGACTGCCTGTCTGTCACCAGGATGTTTCTCATGAACCGTGATAGCTAGACAGTTGAAATTTTCACAAATGATGTATTTCTGTTGCCGCTATAACAAAAATACTAAAAACTGTATAAAGTTAATATGTCTAAAGACACCGCTCGTCACCTAGCGGGCATCTATGTAACTTTCACAGCGCCGATGTCATGTCGTTTTATGTCAACGTTAAACGCTTCTTGTTATTTTCTATAGATGGCGCTGTTCTCAAATTCAATATTTGTCTAATGTTGTATAGATAATGGTACGGAACCATTCGTGCGCGAGTCCGACTCGCACTTTTTATTTATGATTTGATAACAAATGTATAGTTTTCAGATTTTTCTCCGTCTTTGTAGTATGAGAGAATATTACTTGCCAAATTTCATAGTTCTAGGTCAACGGAAAGTACCCTATAAATTTTTATTGCCTTGAGTTTTGAAATATACGTTTTTTTGTGGCATAAACGGCCGTATCTTTTTTTTACGGAAAGTTAAAAGTTTGATATTTTCTCAGCTTCAAGGGACTGTAGACCTGAGTGTATGGTTCGAGTGTATGGTTTTAACTCAATACCTGCACTAAATTCCGAGATAAAGGGTCTTGACAGACAGACGGAAAATTTGCGAAATAACTACGAATAACTACCCCTATATTATATGGCGATGCGGAACCCTTGGTGCGCGAATCCGGCTCGCACTTGGCCGGTTTTTTATCAACTTTATCGAACTACCTACTTTGTGTTGGTTGACGTAAGAAGGTATCCATCGTTACTCGAAAAAACGTGTCCTTACTCATTAAAATTAGCAGTTTCTTTGTTCTTTTAAGACTTAAACAACTGATAAGACCGTGTGTCACGTTAAATGGAAGTCAAATATTTCACTGAGTAGTTGAATATCCATATCTATATAATAGGCACCATTTAGGGGCTAATCCCTCTGGATCACAAATTTCCGTGACCTCTAAGTTTTATGTTTACCCATCCAAGGCGAATCGCCTGCCATTTAGACTTAGCCGGGCTCACTTAACTAGATCTAGATATTCTGAAACTTATTATTTGAGTGTTGTTTTAGTGTCACGTATGATACGGGAAAAAATAGGTTTAAAACGCACTTTATAGGCTGATTTAGGGCCGCTATTATATTGGGTTTTAATAGACTAACGGCCATCCTGGGCCTCGATTTTGTTATTGCATTATAGTGCAGTTAACAGCACATCAAAATACAAAAATATTTATTCATCCAACCAATTCTATTCCTAACATACACTTTTGCCGGGATTCCCTTTTAAGTATAAAGTACCTGTGCCAGGGAAACCCGCTCTTCCATAACTTGTAAAGGTTGAACATCTAAACCTACGCAAAATAAAGATTTTCTTTTAAGTGTGAGCTTAATCTAATTGTCTATTTTATTTAAAGATATAAATTTCAGAAAACAATTTCGTTTTAATAAGTTTCCAAATGTTACATTAATTATAAGTAAGATTTCTGACATGATTTATACTTGTGTAGTGTGTGTGTGCGTGCGTGCGTGCGTGCGTGCGTGCGTGCGTGTGTGTGTGTGTGTGTGTGTGTGTGTGTGTGTGTGTGTTTGTGTATGTTCGCGTGTTTTAATTTTATTTTTACATCAACCTTTACATACGTGCTTTTTACAAACGCTCTAAGCAGTTACTTTAACAAAAATGTAAAAGCTGACCGGCTATCATCTGTGCAATGACAGACAAATGGTCGGGTCACATGACGAACTTTTTAATACAATCGATCTCTGTTTTAGAAGGTTTTGATACGTGTAGGCGCGTAGACTTAAAGAGCCAATGAAATGAATTCTACTACGATGCATTAACAGAATAAATGCCCCGAAACCCACGCATTTTCTGCATCATTACGTGGCTTATCCGCAATGATAGCTACGAATAACCAGTTTAAGAAGAACCAGCCAATGTACTACCCATCGTAAACTTCTATTTCTTTTGCCGTCATAATCGCCATATTGCGAGGTACCTAGATAACTCCTCCGGGTTACACGGTGCGCGGGACGCTGTCCAAAATAGTTTCTCTTTTTGTATGTCTGTTAATTGTTTTACCTATATGCAGTATAAAAATCAACTGCTAATGTAATATGAAGTAAAGTTAGTTCATTTATTTACGTATATTTTAAATTTAACTTCCGACTTATTAACTTTTCAAAAATATGTTTTTTATCTCATAATAATAGAATCTTCTTCCGTAGGTACAGCCTATTCCGAAACAAAACTGTTTTTGCTGTGTTTTGGAACAGACGTACGAATAATTATTTGGAATAGTTCAGGGGAGTGTTAAAATTGTAAATAAATAGAAGATACTTCATTGTACACAATAAAGGAAACCAGAAACATTGTACCCATAATGTTTATAATCACTAACTCAATTCCATGCGAGCGAAGTCGCGGGCACAGCTGGTAAGTAATCTAATATATAAAAATCTCATGTCACAGTGTTGGCTATCGAACTCCTCCGAAACGGCTTCGCCGATTTGATTTTGTTGTACTGCCAGAACTCGCCTAGATGGTTTATTCGTCTAGTAATACCACATAAAACTGTTTCATTTATTAAACCGACAGTTGAGTTTTGTTGCCATATAGTGCTTATTCATAAATGAAAAAATCGCTTACGGTACGCAATGAAAATTTGTGAATTCGTAGTGACACTTAAGGTAAAATTTTCCACACTCGAAACAATCACTAAGCCTTATACGATTTACGATAACATTTAGCTTTGACTGCCTCGGTATCACGTTTGGTTACCATACCAGAGGTCGTGGGTTCGATTCCCACTGGTCGGCCTCCGTACATTTGTACAAATGGCCTTAGTATTGTGATGTCCTTTCCTGGCTACCATAGCACAGGGTATCCTAGTTTGGGACCAGGACAAGTGATTGTGTTGTGTGGAAGTAATTATTATTATTAATACGATTGGTAATACACACGAAACTCTCAATTTCCAATTTTGCCAGTTTATTAGTGCCCATTGGACTATTAAAAAACATCTCTAAGGAACTAACACATTTAATATTTTATCTACACTCATATCATAATCTTTAAATTAAGAATTCAAAGGTAAACACATATTGACAGGCTTTAAACAATACATAACTTTAAAGAAAATTAAAAAAAAGGTGTAATATAAAGTTACATTAAAGGTCAGATTTTTCACTTTATGTTACAGTTATTTTTTTAAAGTGTTGCTGTGATCACGGAACAAAACTTAAGTTTTTTTTTTTATGTCAAAAGTTGACTCTATAAAAAACCTAATTTCATTTTCGTGGTACCAAAAGTGCAACTAAAAATACCTAAAATTGCGCGCGCAAAACTGAGTGCAGACGATTGAATGTCAAGATATTTTTGTCGAAATTGCGCCATTTTGTTTCATTTCGATATGAGTTTAGTTAATAACCGTAGATTTATGTATAGTACAAAGCTTGTCAAACGTGTTTTCTTTTGATTCCTTACTTTGAAGATTAAGACATGAGTGTAGATAAAGTAGTGTATGAGACTGCACATAACTTGGTATTTAAACACTCGCGAATGCTAATTAAAAAACTCGCCAAGGCTCGTTTTTTAAAATCTCGCTCGAGTTTTAATAACCCTCATTATGTGACAGTCACATAAACTACTATTAATACTATCACTGAGAGAAGGTCCATGACCTTGGATCGCCGTCGTTATAAGACTGCATAAATGGCATTACTACTACAAATACACAAATGTACGTAGCTAACTTATATCTTTGAAGCAAATCATAGAACATACGTCTTGTTCAGTGGCTTGTTTGAGACTGCTTTAGTAGAGAATCCCCCTGGCGTATAGGTCCCTTTCAGATAGCACATTTAGAGCTGGCGGAGTTATAATTTGGCAGCAATACGCTGCAAACGGGGCGCATTCACAAACTTCTCCTCTAGCTGAAAATAGTGGCCTTTAAACATTTTACGCCCGACGACGTTTACTTGCTTTATATGTTTTTGGGAGTTTTGGGAGTAATTCAGATTTTATTAGAAACCAGCTTTTAGCGGCAGCTGCTTGACACTAGGATGTCATACTTTATTATACAGTGTAGGTATTTATGGTTAGTTTTTAAAGTATCGCTCTTGATACCATCGCTCGCGCCTCTAACTATATATGGTTTTATTAGAGCTGTACTAAGTTTTGGATATAAAAAATTTACCAATCTGACTATCATTATGACTATCAATTTACCTATTTAATTCCATTTGGGGTTTCCTGGTCATTATTTAAATGTATTTCACTGGCGGAAGACACGGAATATTAATAAGAATAAGAACTTTAGTCAAATGAACGAACAATTAACAAGATTTTTTCCTTCAAAGTGTCCGTCGCTCATCGCGACTATGTGAAAGTTTGGTCACGTTATGAGCCGGGCAATATACCTAGTCAAATTAATTGAAACAGAGCCGTAAATGTAGGTTTCTCAAAATACTTGTTTAAATTGAAGTACCTAACCTCATCGAACCGGGAGTGAATCCGCGGTTCTACTGCTTCTTTAGTCTGTCTATAGGTAAGCCATCCAAGCTTTACAATACAGGGAATATAGGTGCCATTGTCTATTTTCACATTAAATTATTTTAGACGTCTGTATAATTTTTGTCTAGTTACAGTGTAATATTACACTATAAAACAGGTTGAATGAATTATCTGGAGTTATGTTTCATGTTTATTCATGACAAGAGTATATTCAAAGGGGCTCCCTACATTCTTACCCTTTCTAGAATATGAATGGTATGTTTATGTTTCAATGTTTATTCAGCTATCACCATGGTTGGACAAAACAAATTGCAGGGCGGGCCATGAACCCTGAATATTTATTACCCAATCGACTCGGCCCAAGTACTTGATGAATAACCACGTATTTTGTCGGAATATTATTTGACTAGCTAGAAGCCTGCGACTCTACTTTTAAGCAAGCGAAGATGAAGTGTGACGTGTTAAGTAAGGATTAATAATTGTGCTCCCTGTAATATTATTACAGGGAGCACAAAAACTAAGTTTTCAGAGCAAAGGTTTAGTAAAAATAAGCTTTCCTAGTTTCCGGATGATAAGGATCACATTTATTAAATCTAACTGATATAGAACAAGTCTTTTGTTTTTTTTTTCAATTATATATTTTTTATGGTTAATTTAAAATTTAATTTATTGCCTGAGCCGTTATTCATCCAGTGTTGTTAGAGAAGTAGCGTTAACATACAAATCAATCGAAAAATTTGGAAAAAAAAGATAAATCTTCGATGTTTGCGATATTTTATGAATGAGATAATAATTGATAACAATAACCACCAATTAATTGACGCCGAAAATATCGGTACCCTTATTTGTTACACTCTATTTAAAGGCAACAAGTGTAATTTATGAATCGTCTTAAAATTTCTTTGCTTGTGTAATAAAAATGACGCTGTCGGACTTCTTCTTGACATGACTAAGGGTGCTTATAGATAGGCGGCACGGGTGCCAACTGCAGCCGTCGACGCGCTGACGCGGATATTCGACGCTGACATGTCGCCGAGTCGACTGCCGCACGACACACGTCGACGGCTGCAGTTGGCACCCGTTCCGTCCGTGTAAAAGCGCCCTCAGGCCTATGATAAAGTGTCACACGACGTCTTACTCTGCAAGCTTCATGAAGTAGGCATTATGGGAAGTGTACTAGAGTGGCTAAAATCTTACCTTTGTACTAAAAAACAGTATACATATAGAAATAGAATTACTAGATAATCAAACAAATGAATTATAATATAAAATTTCCCTTCTAAAAACAAGACATTTGTCGATACCTCAAGTAGCATAATGGGGTGTGTTCTCTTTATCATATACATCAACGACCAACTCAACACGATGTAACACGATATCTATCTTATTCGCAGATGATGTCTCCTGGCTATTTAAATTTACTAACAGTAGGTATTGACCGGGAAAATTATTCAGTAGTAAAATCTTTTAATAAAATAAAACTTTGGCTCTCCCACCACAACCTGGAAATAAACAATAAAAAAACAAAAATAATACAGTTTAAACCCTACCAAAAACCAGAAATTTACTTAAAATCAATTACAAACTCCCTAAATATTGAAGAAGTCATCATCATCATCATTCAGCTACAAGAAGTCCACTGCTGAACATAGGCCTCCTCCATGGATTTTTAAAAAGACCGGTTGGAAGCGGCTTGCATCCAGCGTCTTCCTGCCACTTGGATGAGGTCGTCTGTCCATCTTGTGGCTGGTCGTCCTACGCTGTGCTTGCCGATATGTGGTCTCCATTCGAGAACTTTTCGGCCTCATCGCCCATCAGTTCTGCATGCTATGTGCCCCGCCTACAGCCACTGTCATTGAAGAAGTACTTAAATAAATTCACTTTGGTGGGATTAACATTAGATACGCATTAAAATTGGAAAATATATGGAGAAAACTAAATCAAGATTAGCCCAGCTTTACGCTTAGGGTTTTAAAATCTTATACGAGAAAACAGTGCAGCTTATCTGTATATTACTCTTATGCATATGCTTGTACGCAATAATTTTGTGGAGCTCAGGATTTATTTAGGGCACAAAAGAAATGTCTACCGTATTATCGTCAACAAAGCACAACTACAGAACTGTAAAGACCCACTTCAAAACAAAAAAAATTAAACTGTTTACCTAAAAAAATACATTATTACAAGAAAATATACTTACGTTATATATATATCTTATATATATATCTTAGAAGTCGCTATATTTGTACACAAAAATATGAACCTCCTTGAGCATAATAAAAATGTACATCATAAGAACAAATTGGGCATTCCCGCACCTAAATTAACATTTTTACGAATAGCAAACAATATAGATGCACCCTTATTTACAATAAACTATGGGACACTCTTAAAAATTAAAAAAAATACACAAGATTTAACACTCAACGTAAAACTCTACTAGTACTAAAGAAAAAGTGCTCTACTCCATAGATGAATATATGGGTGATAAAGAACTATAACTATCTAGGTATAAAAACTAGCTTAATCTCTTATATAAATTTTTTTACTTTTTTAAGTTATTTAAATACATGCATGCTTTTTATTGTATACGCCACACATGTCAATCTGCTATACCCTTACAGGGTCCACGTTCAACTAGTTACGTAACTTTTTGTATCTTTTCGTAATTGTTCAGGAATGCATTGAATAAATGAAATTAAATTAAATTTCCGTCTATATTTGTTTATTAGGGTTCCGTAGCTAGAAACGAAAAACGGAACCCTTATAGGATCACTTTTTTGTCCGTCCGTCTGTCTGTTAAGACCCCTTATCTCGGTAAATAGAAGTTTTATTTTTTCACAGCTTCTATGGACTGTAAACTTGAGTATGTGGTTTTAATTTCAACTCGATACCTCCACGCGTTCCTGAGATAAAGGTCTTGATAGACAGACGGACGGACAACAAAGTGATCCTATAAAAAGAAGATTAAGATAAAAAAATTAAAAAGAGATGATAGCTCATACAAACAAACGTCGATCTTTCACCATGTTAGTGCAGACAGAGAAGTAATAGGGGTTAAAGTATGAAATTGAAAGTGATTAAATAAATTTGTTAATAATTAAAAAAATAAACAATTTAGATTTTCAGTACAAATCGGCAATTTCATACATTAACCCCTAATATTTCGATATTGGGCTGTTTGTATGGTCAGGGAAATGTGATAGGAAAAAAAGATTATTGGAAAAAAAGTATCTCACGAAAAGGTTCTTTCAGCTGCCTATTTGTCAAATTGTAGTTCACGTATATTTACGAGAAAATCCTTTGCTGATTGGCATTTCTCTTTCTATAGGAATAGAAGCCACCACAAGGAGACAATCATCAGTAAAAACCTTAGCTCTGAGGATCTCGCTTGATAAAATGTTTTAGGCTTCAAATTAAATTTTTTACTGAAATAGCAAAAAAAATTTACCGATAAATCTAAGTCCTAAATCTAAAATGGTCCCTATTTTACATTATTATCTGAACGAGTTTCGAGCCTTCTTCTTCGTTGAAATGTCCTACGAAAGACCACTTGTCAGCACATACTCGTACATTCTTCTATGCACTGCTCGGCGCTCTTATGCCAAGGCTATAAAGTTTAGTTTGGAACTGACAGTAAGAGTAAAAAATGTTTTATTTAAAACCCAAAACCCAAACGCCAGCTATACAAAATAATGTTAAATGGCAACATAGTGTTAATGTTAAAATTGGCCTAATGTTAGAAAATATAGTGTCCTTAGTAAAAATTTAATAAAGTAAATGTTTAATGGTGGCCCTCCCATACAACAAACGTACTTTTTTCGCCGTTTTTTGCTCGATATTAATAGCGGCAACAGAGACGTTTTTTGCTCGATAGACGCTTTAAATATTCACAGAATGTTTAGTTCTATATTTGCTTCAATAATAAATAATTAAATTAAGATAAAATAAATAATAGGGGTTAAAGTATGAAATTGCCGTTTTATTGCAATAGGTTCTTTGAATTGACATAGAATCTTCATGGTTTGAGGTTTTCGAATGAAACTTTTTTCAAATGGTTTCTATGATGTTCTTTTTTTAAAAATGTGGAACATTTGAATATCCACTTTCAATTGTTTTTGTTATTCAATTTAGATAAGAAAGATGGATACTGCGAAAATTCGAGTGATTTTTGAATACGAGTTCCGACGCGGAACTAACGCGGCAGAAACAGCCCGCAATATCAATGCTGCGTTTGGAGAGGGGTCTACTAATGAACGCACCGTGCGATTTTGGTTTAAACGCTTTCGTGATGGAAATTTCGACTTAAAGAACGATCCACGAGGAAGACCGCCCACACAGGTGAATAACGATGAATTAAGAGAGATAGTGGAAGCCGACCCTAGTCAACTACCCAGGAATTAGCGGCATGGTTTAACGTTACCTTACCCACAATATTGACTCACTTGCGTCAAATCAATAAAATAAAAAAATACGAAAAATGGGTGCCTCATAATCACTCGAATTTTCGCAGTATCCATCTTTCTTGTCTAAATTGAATAACAAAAACAATTGAAAGTCGATATTCAAATGTTTCACATTTTTTAAAAAAAGAACATCATAGAAACCATTTGAAAAAAGTTTCATTCGTAAACCTCAAACCATGAAGATTCTATGTCAATTCAAAGAACCTATTGCAATAAAACGGCAATTTCATACTTTAACCCCTAATATTTAAGGCTGTTGTCGTTATTGATATCGAGCAAAAAACGGCAAAAAATCACGTTTGTTGTATGGGAGCCCTCCGTACAACAAACGTGATTTTTTGCCGTTTTTTCTCGATCTTTTTGTTTAATCTTGTATAGATAATGGTACGGAATCCTTCGCGCGCGAGTCTGATTCGCACTTGGCCGCTTTTAAGAAAAACTAAAATGCAAACATTGAAGTGTATAATAGTAACTACATGGGTTAGTATTAAGACTTATATGCTTTCGTGTGTGTTATCTGTGACAACACCTATGTTCTACATACTATGGGTACTCATACATTGTATCTACTTAAGAAAAATGGAATTTGTACTTTTGCTCATAGTCATAAGCAAAAGTAAAAAACTCAATTCTTTTTTCTTTTCATACGTTAGGCTCGTATTTCAGCTGGCGACATAAAATTTATTATACAACGGGTAACTGAAATAACGCAAACGCGAATATTATACACAAGCTGAGAGATAACTAACAGCATTATATGTGTAATAATACGGGACAATTACGAAAGCTTACCAGGGGTATAACTTGGTATAACGAGTACCTACAAGGGCCGTGGATGGTTGTTATGTTATTAAATCTGCACATACAGCGCGTGTGGATTATTGTCCGTATATTTGGGATATGAGCTCTCTACCTAGTCAGGTAAGTACTTGTCATCAAGAGGAATTTTTATGGAGCTTCGTAAATATTCATAGCAAGACTTTATATATAGTTTTTTTTTAAACGTACGCTACTTTAACCACGGTGCGGGTGAAGAAAATATCAATTTAAAAAAATTCGCAATGCGTCGTGTCCAATAGATTTATGAATTCACTTATCCTTACTAATATTATAAACGCGAAAGTTTGTATGTATGGATGGATGAATGTTACTCTTTCACGCAAAAACGGCTGAACGGATCCGGATGAAACTTTGCACAGAGATAGATTATAGTCTAGATTAGCACATAGGCAATTTTATCCCGGAAAAATACACATATAAATTACCACACGAACGAAGTCGTGGGCAACAGCTAGTTATTCTATATGAATATAAAGTTTTCCAAAACGCTCTTGAAGCCATCGCCTGCGACGAATTTTATATGCGCTTCTAAACCCGTTTTGTGACATCTTGAGAAGCTATGCAGACGCACTGCAGCATAGCACAGGTATTGCTTCCATTTTTACGTAAACGATCGGCCAAGGCTCTTTCATGGGGGCGGACGGTGTTTTTTAGGATTTTTTTTAATGTACTGTTTTGTCGGCCTGATTAATCGTGGACTGACAGACAGACCGACGGACCCGGGTGTGATACTGGGTGTCGTGGCAATAAGACTTAAGATATCTCTAAATTTCACCCTTATGAATTAATCCATTAGTTATTTAGCCTTATGTTATTGGAATATTGAGAAATATATCTGAGAAAAACCTCGGTTCTCTCTTTAAATTTTCGGGGCCGCCATCAATATTGTGACGTTCTGTAACAAATACAATCAAAACCAGGAACCACCATACTTTGTTCGATGGTCGCACTTAAGCTGTGGGCGATAAGAGTTACCAGGTATAGCCAAGCGCTGCCTCACCGTACTGTCTCTAATGTGACACACGATGTTGCAAATGCGATATTTTATTGGTACGCAGTGACCTGAAATTGAAGATATGCGTGCTCATATTCCCGTACTAGTAATATTTGTACTTGCGTGTGTAACATCAATATGTTTCATCAGCGCTAGGTTTGAAACTTATGGGGCGCTATATAGAGCGCCTAGAGAGTAACACTAGCGCAACCTAGCAAAAATAATCATATTTTTTTGTAGATATTTTGCCTCGGTTGCGCTAGTATTACTCTATGGAGCCCCTTAAATGGAGTCATACAATTTTAATAAGTGAATACATACATACATACATAAGCAGCCTATAAACGTCCCACTGTAGGGCACAGGCCTTTTCCCAGGGAGAGAGTATGAGCTTAATCACGCGTGCCTACCGTGGATTGGCGATTCCAAGCGCTGAGGTCATCATCATCATCATCAGCCATTTCACGTCCACTGCAGGACAAAGGACTCCCTCATGGTCTTCCTAACCATGAAGGGTTTTGCCATAATCGCCATGCTTGGCAGGCGGGTTGGCGACCGTTTGGTATATTACGTAACTGTCCACTGTATTGGGTTATTGACTTTCATGTTTCCGATGTATCAAAATATGTATGAATTTGATACTTCAGAGTAGGTTAAATCCGACGATTTCATACAGTGGAAAAGTTGCGCCGTAGCGCCCCAGTTCTCCTTGATGACCGTCGACTTAGAAAACTGTCCATAACAAAGTATACGTCTTAGCTTATACTTATGTATTATACTCTCTTAGAGAAAGAATATGGACTAAAATAAGATAATTACATTTTCCTACTGAATAGTGTAAAATAGAATTTCCTAAAACTGTCGCACTTATCTATCACTAACACAGCGCTCAAATTTTTGTAGGTGTTAAGCGAACGGGTCTCTTCATATACTTTGAGACCAACACCAAGTACATCCTCACTACAATATCATGTAGTATGTGTATTTGTACTCTGATTAAATTTCAATTAAATTTCAAGGAATTTCATACTGGTCAGCTCGCGGAGGCAGCATCGGAAACGTTGTATATAAATACTTTGATACATATTTGTATTGTGAATAAACAATTCCAATTAATTTTCTTGACATTTCATGAGTCTGGCCGCAGCATTAATGTATTTCCTTCTTTTGTAAGAAAACTAACAAACATTTTGGCATTTAAAGTTATTGATGGCAATTAGGGTATCTTTCAGTTTATCATGTAGGTTACAATTGATGTCATATTAGGTTTAAAATGATTTGAGAAAAGATGGTCAGAGCGGAGTTTTTTTTTTCTTGCTGCCTTTTTCTCTAATACAAATTCGGCCCGAAGGCAGAGCTAACATTGTAGGTACATTGACATCCAACAAACAGAATGTAAATTCTGTACGCTGAGATAAATTTTTGATTTCTTGATTACTTGAGCAGCGCTCGTCACCGGAATCTTTTATTATCGGCGTATAGGAAAGCGCCCACTGTGTCAAAGAGAATGAATTTCCCATAATGGGACTTGCGTGTTGCGTATTCTTTGACGTGGCAGTGAAAAATAGACTGTCGCAAAACGATTTCTGATATTTTCCTTTCCGTTGTGCTCCTTTATTCCTCAGTTCCTGTGGGTTAATAATAACATTGGGAGGCGAAATAATTTGAGAAAAAGAAAATACAAAGCTACGAAGCGTCTTCACAAGCACAGATTTGTAAAAGACATTGGACAAAATGACATAGCGAAAGTAGTATACTCGTAAGATATCGTGAATAGAATATGATCGGATTTGAGATAAGAATACTCTTTATCATAAAAAAAATATCTTAACCGATGTTAAGCAGCCTATACATGGTTATTTTTAAAATTCGCAACTCCTGAAACACCTTAATCAGAGTTCTACGAGCTTTTCCTCGGATGATTATTTTTCGAAATACTAGAAAGAAAGAAATAAACCATTTATTTACATTATTAGTGATTGCATTATTTTATGAATTAGTACAATACCAAGATTGCCGTCTCCATTTTATGGAAATCATTGGTTTTAAGAATTATATCTATCAAACGGTGATACTACCTATCAGAAGAACGAAATAAATATTTGAAAAGATTTTTTTTAAGTCCGTTCTAAAGAAAGTTCTAGATATTGTTGTAAATGTCGAAAAATTGGTGTAAACATCAAATTCTAATAGACGTATTTCCGGAGTAAAGGACGGAGGTGGCGGTCCATATAAATACTTCCGCAGTAAATAACGTATGCCTATTGTTCCTTAGTGTGTAGAATAAAGAATATTGTTATGTTATCTTATGCATGGACCGCCATCGCCACTTCCACCGCAACCACGTAGGTGTGTTTCATCCTTGAGGTATTCCTGTAAGTGCTAGTAATTGCCCCGAAGACGTCCCACTGTAAGTCAGACGCTTTCTCTCAGAGACTATGAACTAAGTGTACCGATCGCGGATGGGCGATATGAATCCCAGTCACTCAGATTTATTTAGATAAAACCGACTGAACTTACACAAACTTCTCTGCCAGATAAGCGAGCACTAACCAATCTTATTTGCATAATTTAGTCCAACCAACTTAAGTGAGTTTGTTGTTAAAGTGACAAGAGCACGGAATAAACAGTGCGTTTAATTCGATCGGACTAGAGATAACAGCCACTTTACTTAACTGAGTGTTTTCGAATAGTTGCCTACTGGGGCAGACAAACAACGTCCGTATTCTGAACGATTGGCACGCATTTGACAGTTGAGGTTGAAGTAATCAAAGAAAAAAAATCATCATCTTCATCTTACAGAAGAGAGCGATCCGATTTATTCACAAGCTAGGAAGTAGGGCCTCGTTAAGGGATTTCTTTAAAGAATCTAACATCGTAACAGTTGCAAGTCAATAAATACCTTTATGAAAATATTATGTATGTCAGTAAAAATATCAGCAACTTCGAAAATATTGGTAGCCATCATAATATTGATACTAGAAATAGACATAAATTGTCATTTCCACGTTTTAGACTTGCAAAAGTTAATTGTTCCTTTACGGGGCACTGTATACGGTTCTACAATAAAATTCCTCAAGATATATTAGAGTTACCACCGACGCAGTTTGAAAAATTAAGCATACTCTGTGCAAAAAAGCCTATTACAACGTTAAGGATTATTTGGAAGACAAAGATGTCTGGTATTTAAATAATGTTAACGCTTGCATCTAGTGTAGTGTAACTTTAAGTTGAAAACTCTTTCAATTAAACAAACCTGTTTTGAAAAGAATAAATGTGGAGTTTCTTTGTTAGCTTCTTCTCCGCATAATCTATTAATGTAAAACTAATAGCTTTGACGTTCATTAAGTAAACATTTTGTTTTTATAGTGCATAAAATTTTTGACTTTGAAATCTTTGACTAATATTCATGTAGGGTGATATTTAAATGTACAATAAACTATAATTCCTGTTTTACAAAACGAAGGTGGTCCCCATACATGAAACATGTTATTTATCGTAGTTTTGCTCTATCGTAAGAACGTTCATACATACAAGTGTCAAACTCGATGTGATGATTCTAATGACAAATAATAGAAACCGGTCAAGTTTGAGTCAGATTCCCACTAATGGCGGGACCATTAGTGGAAATCTGACTCAAACTTGACCGGTTTCTATTATTTGTTGTTGAAGGAAAAAAAAACATATTTTTGGTACGTAATAGTATTTATATAAGCAAATTTATTGATATAATTTATTATTTTGTACGTAATATTGGTGGTACGGAACCGAGTCCAACTCGCACTTGGCCGTTTTTCCGGACTGTACCGTACTAGACGGTATTATCCAGTTAGCCGGGTTAATGAAGTAGCCTATTCGTTTTAAAATGCAATTTAAATCAAAGGCGTGGAGGGCGCCAGCTGCACTGAAGAGACTGGAGACTTTTTGTTTTTTTTAACTTCGTTACTTTCACTATCTATGAAAATGATTAGGTGCACTTCTTTTAGCCCAACTGTTGCGGAGCTCGAAAGGGGCGTAATGTGTTTGCTGATATTGGCTTTTAAGTGTAGAGTGTACGGTAGCCAAGGCGTGGGGCACATAGAGAGGACGTGGGACGGGGACGCGGGAAAGACGCGACGTGTTGTATAGAGTGCGCGTCTCATCGCCCCCTCTTATCTGTATGGGCTATGTCCCATCGCTTCAGTACATTTTAAAAGAAAGTTAATTAAAAGGACACCGCGTCTTTTCCGCGCTCGTCCCACGTCCTTTCTGTGTGCCCTACGCCGACTCTACGTTTCTTTAACCAATGGTTAGACTTTGACAAATACGTTCTCAGTTGATTCGTCAAATGGTTTTTGCCTAACGGGATATTTTAACCATCTGTATGCCACTTCGGACATGGATTTGGACAGAGAATGTAGTCAGATGGCAGGACATTACTAAAACCGCCGGAAATCAGTGGAAAGGCCTGGGGCCTATTACACAAAACTACAATTCATAGTTGATTATGACAATTCGATGTACATTGCGCAGCCGAGTCTTCCTACTTGTTAATCTGGGGGTTGGTCTACTTCGCAATCATCGAATTGACATAGTAAACCATGAATTGTTGTTCTATGAGACAGGTCCCTGGTGTGACAAGGGCCAGGCCTGGGCGCTGCAGTCGGCTCTGTTTATGGGCTGGATAGACAGATAGATAGATAGAAGATAGAACATTCTTTATTGTACACAAAGATTACTAGATAGCTAGATATCACTTCGCCAGAATAATCCCGTTCATTGCGATCGATGTCCGCGCGGCGCGGCGCGACAGTACATCATGTTTGTTTGTCTCCGTCGACATGTCAGCCCCACTGGCTTGAACTGTTGGCCACACCCGGAAATCCCCGTTTTTGTACTTATTGAGCTTGGGATAAGAGATACCGCAGAGCAGCCCCAACTGTTAGCGACTGTCTACACGATTTTGCACTGATTATCTGTGGGCTAATGGGTTTAATTAGTTTCCACAATACAGCGAATCATTTATGAGGGAACTAGAGCTTGATCACATTCACTTAATTTAGAGTAAAAATAAACGCGCTCTAATCCCCACAACACATGAAATAATTTGCCAAAGAACTCAAAGAACTACAAGAATAAATTTATTTACCAAGAAAAACAAACTAATTTCAGATTATATTTCCTTTTATTCAGCTTTTGTCTACATGTGAAAAACGGTAGATATCAATCTTGAAAATAGGGAAGGTTGTTTGTACCTCCCAGGTCATTCATTCATCTTCAAAATTCAATAAATTTCTTGCCTTTGATAGTATTTAAAAGAATTCTTTGCTTACACTCAGAAAAAACGCGTACTTTTTTACGCCCATACTTTCTCCACGAGAGAAGGCCTGTGCCCTACGGTGGGACGTATATAGGCTGCTTATGTATGTACCTATATGTGTACTCAGAAAAAAAAGTCAGATGAAATTAAATACCCTTAGGAATATCATGAGATCGTTGAAACTTAAAGCTATTTAAGTTTATATTACTACCGGTCCCTGCGCGAAACTCTGTAACCCGAAAACAGATACAACTTGCGACTAATCCTTAAGATAACATAACATTCATATAGGCTCGCGGACTTATTTATAAGAACACAATTCCTCTAACTCCTAAGAGGCTGTTTATTTAATCTGTGGTTACGACATTTCCTTGTAAAATCACCACCACAGACTATTTAAATCGGGGCGTTTTAAGGAATCGTGTTTTTCATAAACAAGACCGATGGTCATTAGTTTATCAAAGTGGTATTGGGTTAGTAGCAATACCGCTCACTAACGGAGAAGACGACATACGGTGCCGAAAAGTGGACACTCACGGTGGGGCTGGTCCACAAATTTAAAGTCGCACAGCGTGCTATGGAATGGGCGGGGTTTCACTGAAAAATCACATTCGAAACGAGGTGATCCGACAAGGAACCAAAGTCACCGACATAGCCCACTGAATTAGCATGCTGAAGTGGCAGTGGGCCGGCCATATCATCCGAAGAACTGATAACCAATGGGGTAGACGAGTTCCTCAGTGGAGACCGCGGTTCGGTAAACGTAGTGTAGGACATCCTCAGACTCGGTGGAGCGATGATCTTCGCAGGACGGCTGGCAAGAGCTGGATGAGAGTAGCCGAGGACCGTGCTCAGTGGCGTGCTATAGGAGAGGCCTATGTCCAGCAGTGGACAAGCGTAGGCCGATAATGATGATGAAAAAATTGAAAGGAAAAATGAGGAATGCTTACTCACCTTGGCGTTTGAAAACGCCAATCCGCAGTGGGTGATCAACCACGCGCCGTGATACCTCTCTCTCCCTGCATAGAGAAGGCTTTTGCCCTGCATTTGAAAGTATTTTATAGGCTCTGTAGAAAAATCTTATTTTCAACTAGCTTCGCGTACATTTCGATTTTTACGAAGCAGCATTTGTATGGGGGCCACGTCTTATCATAACTGGAGCTAGAATTTAAATAGCCTATCCTGTGTCCCAGATGTCTATATGTTTTTATACCAAATTTCATCAAATTCGGATAATTGGTTTAAGAGTTATGGAGGAACATACATACATACATACACACATACAGAAAAAAATTCTAAAAATCGTGAAATTAGTTTCAGTATAATATATTGAGCCTATAAACACAATATCTCTGAAAACAAACTAACTTACTCCATGACCGACCCTTACAGATTTATTATTAGTATAGATTATATTATGTATACATTTCCGCCCCACCTCTGAAATAGTGTACTCGGCACTTTTTAGGGTTCCGTAGTCAAGAAAGAACCCTCATAATTTCGGCATGTTTGTCCGTCTGTCTGTTAGCGGCTTAGCACAGAGACAAGTACTAGAAAGCTGGAATAGATATACATATTAATGACGCTGACAAAAGTGTTTTTAGTGTACCTCCTTTACGCCTTAAGCCGGGTTTTGACGGTCTTTGTACGCTCGGACCGTGTGCGTTATAGTTGACTATGACGACGGTCAGTGCTCTCGGACCGATTCCCAGTGCGGGCATGTACCTATGACTTTGTTTTCTAAGCTATATACATTTGTGAAGTTATAGTAGCTATACCACTCGCTGACTGTGAAGGAAAACATCGTGATGAAACTTGAGTGTCTGAGCTATTCACATACCTCAGCGCTTGAAATCACCAATCCGCGGTGGGCACGCATGGTGATTAAGCCCATACTCTCTCCCTGAGAGAAGGCCTGTGCCCTACGGTGCAGTGGGACGTATATAGGCTGCTTATCTATGTAGTAAGCCTAGCTGAAACTTTCAAGTCATCAGTCTCCCATGCTCCAAAAGAAGTTTTAGGTGTAACATTAATCAATAAAATATTTTTATACTTCCAATCTCACCGGCGGCTTCGCGAGAGGTGAAGTACAGTTGACTACAAAAGCTGCCTAGTTTGGTTTACACGGAGGTCACAGAGGAAAGGTCTGAGGTGGCGAATTAAAATTTTTTGCAGAACATGTTATATTCTTTGAAAATTTGTTAAAACCGCCGCGGTTTTCCTGCCAAATAATTTATAAAAGCTAAGGACCCCTTTAGCTTAGCTTTAGGGCGGTATAATCCCCCGTAGATAAAAAGTATTTTTCATTTTATTTTTGGTAAAACGGGTAACAAACTATCAATAACATACAGAATAGGCTTAACAGTGCAGATCTAGAATGTCACCCAAAGCATACACACGTAAGATCAGGAAAATGTAAACGAGCTTACAAAACAAGACGGCTTAAACTAAACTAGTCTAATATGTTAACAAAATCAAAATCTGAGATATAAATTTAAAGTAATACTTTAACAAAATTACTTAGTTACATACATTGTTACAAGAGATCAAAGCTAATAGAGGTTGTTTTTTTATTTTGTTTATGCTTTACCGTAAAAATGATAATACTGTGATATACAGGTCTGTGGATAATGTAGGTATTATCCACAGACCTATATCTGTGGTTTTATTGTGTAATAAGCGGCAAACTTGGTTGTCAACGCTGTCACCGAAGCCGCTGTAGAGCAATGCATGAGATAAAGTTTTAGATGGTACAGAAAAGTTACGTTAACAAACTCCCAATTTCTGTAGCGCTGTGTAAATTAAAGACAAAACTTGTGAATTTACCTGTCGACCAGCCGCGACTCTTTTCAACTTTGCTCTTGCGAAGTTTGAGCACCAGGTGGGCCTAGCATGTACACGACACGTCGGTTCGCAACATGCGCAATGTCTTGCTCAATTTATAAATCTAGAGTCGGCGCCGGACTAAAGCACATAAGTCCAAAACACAAATGTTTGAGGCAGTGAAAAAAAACCTATTGTAAAGTTACTCTTTAATATTTTTATTATCTTTATTACAATGACGAAGAGCTGCCATGAAACAGCAAATTGAATATACCTACATGTATTTTTTTACAAAAAAATGGGCAAACTGCTATTTTAATGACTTGTTTTGTATAGAACAACATTTTAATGGCAATTTGACTTAGT
The DNA here is from genome assembly GCA_963969515.1 of Yponomeuta evonymella. NCBI lineage: Eukaryota > Metazoa > Arthropoda > Insecta > Lepidoptera > Yponomeutidae > Yponomeuta > Yponomeuta evonymella. The sequence continues at coordinate 6,173,731 of OZ018349.1, forward strand.
TCTTTAGTCCGCCGAACCTAGAACGAGGGAAGAGTTTTCGTTAGGGAAATCGATCGGCGCCTGAGAAGTCGTGAGTATGACTATCGTTCCGGGGCATACCTGATGCAGAGGATTTCCCTGGCGGTGCAGCGGGGGAACGCTGCTAGCGTCATGGGAACTTTTGGGTCAGGCGTGTCCCGGGGCGGTATATTTGATTAGTTTAAGTTAATATTTAGTTTACTCCTGCAAAATTTATGTGTGACAAATAATTGCTATTACCCAATAAATTCTTTCACACTAGTATCAATAAATAAATGTATTCCTCTGGAGTAAAATATAAAACATACATATTACATAAACTCTGTTCTTGTGTTGTTGTGCATATTATGTTACTTAGCTGCTTATTTTGTTTCTGTGATGTATCTTGTTGGTATAATAAATGTATTTCTTCTTCTTCTTAAACTCACACCTGTAGCCCGTAGGAGTTTTCAGGGCTACAACTCTCCACAATCCTGGCACATAGGCCCGCTGGAGGGCACAGAGGCACAGACCGTCTCTCAGAGAGAGCGATTACGTCGCGTGCCGCCCGCGGATTGACAATCTCAAACGATATGTGAACACCTCCGTCACTCAGGTTTCCTTCACCGTTTGGGCAGCTTATCCGATTAATTTGTGGGTTAATCGGCTATGCAATGTACTGGAAGAAGGGGACTGAAGATTGCAAAAAACACTTCGATCTTCGACCATATAGGCTGCTTATCACACATAAGCAGCCTATATTCGTCCCACTGTAAGGTATAGGCCTTCTCTCAAGGAGAGAGTATGGGCTTAATCACTATGCGTGCCCACTGCGGGTTGGAGATTTCTAGCGCTGAGGTATGAGAACACCTCAGACACTCAGGTTTCCTCACGATATTTTCCTTCACAGTTAGCCAGTGGTATTGCTACTATAACTTCACAAATGTACATAACTTAGAAAACAAAATCATACGTACATGCCCGCACTGGGAATCGAACCTGGGTCTCTCGCTGCAGAGTCCAATGTTCTACCCACTAGGCTACCACCGATCTTCGAGCGCCCTGATATAAAAGCAAGACGGACCGCCATTTCGCTTTTACATCAGAGCCTGACTTTGTATCCCTGCATCGAGCTGGATAAAGAGTTCGTGCTAAGCCAGTTGAACTCAGGCTTTCCAAGAAAAGCGAATGAAAATATAAACTTGCCGAGTTGAAATTAGAAACAAGCGGGGCACAATGGTACCGGGTAATGTTTTGTTAAGAGAAGATGGTACAGTCGATAATAGTTAGCGTAGGTATTGTCCAACATTTTTCAGCTGCCCAAACGACATGGTTGCCCATAACGGTCAAATCCATAGAATTAAAACTTAGTAGTGTAACAAATTTTGGTTACGCCACCATTTCAAGTTTTTATGATTTCATACAAATTTTAGTGGTCGAAGCCGATTATAATTCTTAAAAATGCGTTAAAAATCGTTTGTAATATTTATTGTTAATAATATTTCCTTCTAACTTATAATTTTAATCATGCTGTAAGCAAAGATCAAAATAAACTGTGACTTTAATATTTTGTGTAATATTGTCCATAATCTGTGCTGTGCTCAAATAAAAAAACAAAAATGTGTTCGGCACTTATTATGAAGCAGCGATATGTTCGGAAGGGTCATCAACGTCGCGGTTGAGCCCGACAATTCACACGAATCTAGCGACATATACGGTTCTTTTTTTGAGTAGTTTCGAAAATTCCTGCCCCTGAGTAATGAACGCTAGAGATGCATGGCTCTTTGTTAGCCCAATGACATCATATCACATCTTGAGATACGGAGTTGCGACCATCTCAGTACTTCCGATCATGTTGCATTTGTCATAATAAGAGCCGGTGTCGAACAATTAAGATAAACGTCACAAATTGACTTAAACGTTATTTATATTTTGATCTGTATAATTTTCTTATTTGGCACAAATGTATCTATTTATTAATTTTTTATTAGTGGTTTTAAGTTTCTTTTAGCGGTAAGCCCTACCTGCATGACACGTTTTCTTCGTTTGGCGTGAAGGTGCTCTTTGAAAACCAGCGCTGTTTCAAATACAAACAGCAAACGCTGAAATAGTATCATTGTCACACGCACATTCCTTTATTTTTTAATTATTGTATGTAAGCATGTTTGTTTGTGGCAATAAATCATTCATTCATTCATTCATTCAAGAAACAACCAAAAAATATTCCCATATACGATTGTTCTAAAGACGCTCATAACGTCGTAAGTTTTAACAGTAGTTATGGGTGATCTCGTAACAATCGTATGAGTAAAGGTTGATTAGTTGATTGATTAAAAAATATAAATATTATAAATATTCGATTCCCAGTCGGGGCCGCCGCACATTTGTACAAATGGCCTGAGTCTGGGTGTATTTTTTTCATGTTTGTGATGTCCTTGCCTGGTTACCATGGACAAGTTGTATGGAATTTATTTATTTATTTATTGTACTATTTATTGTACCCCCCCACCCCCCCCTCTTCTGGCTAAACGGTTGATTGTAGAAACGTGAATAGAATAGGGAAAGTAGCACATATATATGAACTTAAAAGGAAACGGCTAAGTAGGCATTACAGGTTAACGACTAAGTTATAAAAGGAAAAATTCGTTCAAAATCCATCAAAAATTACGATGATGAAGTTGTTAGTTCTGCAAAGCAGATTAAACCCCCTCGTCCTACGGAACTCTACACAGCGCGTGTGCCGACACGCACTTGGCCGGTTTCTTCTTTAATTAAATGTGCTACAAGCCTACAAACTCAATTTTTTCTTCAACTGGAGGAATCAAACTGGAGTATTTCCAACTATTTTGCTATAATTCCAGCGTTTCTCTACGGATGATCCAATACCTACAGTTTTTTTTTCATCCGGACAGGACGTCCGCCTTTTATGATATAAATTATATCCTCAATTTTAACGTTACTTTTTTCCGCTGTAAATATTACCCGGCAAAACACGAAGTCACTGGCAGTGTGGCGTGATGAATCTATCAGCTGGGCGCTGATTCTGAATCACTGATAAATTGTATGCGGGCTGGCTGAAAGTATACTACAGGTGGAAGCGACCGGTGACAGTTGAAAAATTATGCTATTGTTCATTGTCATTTGTTTTTGGGCTTCAATCGATGTGCGAATGTATTTTGAACTCAGAATTATTTTTGGGGTTCCGTACCCAAAGAGGTAAGGGACCCTATTACTTAGACTCCACTGTCTGTCTGTCTGGCTGTCTGTCACCAGGCTGTTTCTCATGAACCGTGATAGCTAGACAGTTGAAATTTTCACAGATGATGTATTTCTGTTGCCGCTATAACAAAAAATACTAAAAACAGAATAAAATAAATATTTAAGGGAGGCTCCCATACAACAAACGTTGTCTAAAGACAGCGCTCTCCATCTAGCGGCCATCTATGTAACCTTCACAGCGCCGATGCTATGTCGTTAAATGTCAATGTTAATCGTTTCTTGTTGGTTTTTATAGATGGCGCTGATCTCAATGTACCTAATCTCTCAATAATAGTACGGAACCCTTTGTCCGCGAGTCCGACTCGCACCTTGCCGGTTTTTTTTCCTTGTTTGTCATATTTTATTAGGCTACGATCACCGCTGCACGGTTAAGTTGGTGGGCCTGTAAAGTATTTGATTAATTCCGAATTAGAACATTGCATTTTCAATTCTCCAGGAAAAAAATTGGGATTCATAACGAAGAGCCAGTTTATTATTTTAATGTCGTCCCAAACAACAAGTTTTGTCAAGAAGTATTTTTTTAACTTTTTCACTTTGATCTATCGTAGGGGACCTTTAATGTAAAAGTTCACTTACACAACGCTGCTGTTCATAACATAATGCAAGTTTAGAAGCATTTTAAGCTGCGCTGCGCTGCATAATGAATCTCCACGTTGAAAGATATTTTACACAAGAACGGTTTAAAAAGCTTTGAAATTTGATAGAGCTATTTTGTCGCCAAGTCCCTTTTTAAGTTTCATAAAACAGCTGAACTGATTGAACAAGAAAAAAGTAAATTGAAACAGCATTCAATTTTACGGGACTGAAGAAAATATCCTGAAATAGGTTTTCTTTTAACTAGAACGAGGTGACAGTATCGTATTGTTCGCGCGATGTTATTAGAACTGTTGTACATTGAAAGTGTATTTTTGTAAATGTTTTTAGTAATACCCGATAATATATAAAGTGTTTTTACTCATGTTTGTCACAATTAGATTACATAAACTTACGCCTGTATGCTGTAGGGGTAGGCAGAGACCAGGATTTACCACTGGCCACGATCCTGACGATCCTCTTTACGGAAAAAAATTATACATATAAAAAAGTTGTTTTGCCATACGTCCCATCTGACTTTTGTTCTAAATTTAGTACAAAAAGTCAATTTTCAACACAAATTCTCCATACAAAATTTTCTTTTTTTCAATCTCGGCCGCCATCTTGAAAATCCATAATGTCCGATTTTCCTCATATAGGTACCTGGGTCTTTTGACAGCCCGATGCCGTTTGCAGCATATCTCCAGCATATCCCCAGTTGGCGGCCGACTTTGTTGCGCGGAGGTCGAAAAAATGGCCAATTTTCAGGCGGCCATATTGAATTTCGAACAACCAAAAAAAATTATCAAAATTGGATTACGAAAAGACTGCCTATGCCAAATTTCATCCACATCGGCTGGTAAACAAAAATGTTAGCGTATTCGTCTAAGAGAAGGCGTTCGAAATTAAAAAATTCGGCTTCATAGGATTACTGTATAACCATACATTTCCTACAACTTTCTCATACATGACTTCTTCGTAGGTGCTATAGTTTCTGAGAAAACGTATAGATGATTAATCAGTCAGTTAGTATACCGGATTGCAGCTATTCAAATAAGCAAGTAAAAATGAGTAAAAGTAAGGTAGTAAAACAATATCATGGCGGTTATACAAATATTATTTACTTAACGCATCGGTGAAACGCTGGCCTCACAAGCGCTGATTCAGGTAGTAACTGTCTCCCCTGAGAAAAGGTATATGTCCTGCAGTAGGACGTATATAGGATGCTTACGTTATACTCGTAGAGTGAAATAATGATAATGTGAAAATGATAAAACTAACCTACACCCGAGAGAAATAAATAAGGGTCACTGGTGAAATCGTTTATTTCAACAAAGACGGAAGCGGGCTTAATAAAATACGAAGCCTCATAAAAACAATTTATTACGACACATTTATCACACTTTTACATGGCCTCAGTCTGGATGTTTCCTTTGGTCCTGTTGTGAGGTGCCTGACTGGGTGGTATAATATGGCACTTACACGGTACCTACCTTGTTGTGCACTGAAGAAAAGAGGTGAAAACAATTTAATACTTAGAGCACGATGCTTTCAAGTAAAGAGATTTTTTTTTTACAGTAATATTTGTAAGAATGACAAACTTCAAAATAATAAACTGATATCTACTTTCCCAGACCTCATTTCTGACCATTCCCTGATCTGCTTATGATGATTATCAATTATGTAATAAATAATGGATTTTATTGATTGTTTTATGTTACTAAGTTATCATTCTTCATTGCTTAGATATCATGGATTACGTCTGTGATTCCTATTCAATTCAATGCTCTCGAGTATAATTTAATCTTAAAAACCTACTTTAATCTATATGAACGTAGGGAATTACTTACCTATTTTTACTTACTATTTTCTTACTTTACTTCTTACTTACTAATTACTATTTTCTCACGTTCATACTGATTGAAATAGATTATTGCTGAATACGTATTTGATAAAATTGTATACACAATGTAAATTCCGTGTGGCGCCGGATTAAGAATAGCATCACTCCATTTCCTTCCGTGGATGTCGTAGAAGGCGACTAAGGAAATCAATTACCAGGAGACGGGCAGCAGCGTCTTCCTGAGATTGCTACCGCATCCTGCGATCGCCAACCCGCCTGCCAAGCGTGGCGATTATGGCAAAACCCCTCATGGTTATGAAAACCACGAGGGAGGCCTATGTCCTGCAGTGGGCGTCAAATGGCTGATGATGATGATGATGATGAATGTAAATTAGGAAAGTAGGAAGTAGGAAATAATCTACGTGTGTTAATACCTACTTGACATAACTAGTTCTAAGTTGTAGTTCGTAGTTTTAAGTACTTATAACGATTTTGACACTTTTATATTTGTTCCCTCTTATTTGGTGCTCTCTCTTATTAAAAAAAATAGTATGTCTACAATGACAAAACATGCAGAACAAATATTTATTATTGTACCATCTATTCATAGGTACACATGTTTCACAAATAAATATCTTTATCTTTATCTGAAGACACATTTTACTACCCGCCTTCTTGAAATATGCTAATTACATCAAGAACTGTATTGAAACATCTTTACTTTAAGTAAGGACTTTTCTTATGGAAATACAAGAAATACGACTTGGAGCTGAGAATCAGAGGAAATTCCGATGCAATAAATCCTTAAACGATAGGTTTTCGTTTCTTTTTTTTACTATCTCTAGGCTATTCAAATAAAAATTTATTTATTTATTTATTTATTTAGATTTGTAATTTACAGCTAATGTCAAATCGCTACAAACTTAGTAGTAAATAAAAGTGGAACATCGCAAGAAACAATATAAATAACATTGCATTAATCCTTATACTAAACTACTAAAAACAAAAACAGAATCATCCTTCTTCAAGCATTCCCTTGCATACTTCAATCATTCTCCCAATTCCTGTGGTAAACATATCACACTGCGGCGCCGCACTGAGCAGGGAGTTGAGAAGTGCGAGAGCGCGCGGCACGGGCGCCCGCTGCTGGCCCGCCGTGCGCGCTGCCGGCACGTGCAGCAGGCGCGGCGCGCGCAACCGTCCGCGCGCCTCCGGCACCCACAGTTGCACTACCTCGCCCACTAGACTAACACAGTCAATTCTATTGTGCACTATGCCCAACACAAACTTTATTAGGCTTAAAGATCTTCTTATTTCAAGAGAATCGTATTCTAGTTGCCCCTGCAAGAAACGCGTAGGGTGCAAAAGAGGGTATTAATACCCATATTGTTTCTTGTAGAGGTTTCTTAAAAACTTTTTTTGTATTTTTTCAATTAACAATATATAATGTTCCATTATACCTATATCCGCCAAAACCTGAGGTGACTGACATAGCCTATAAGATTGGCAAGCTGAAGTGGCAGTGGGCTGGTCACATATGCCGAAGAACCGATGGTCGATGGGGTGCAAAAGTTCTCGAGTGGAGAAACTGGCCAACGCAGCGTAGGACGCGCACCAGCTCGCTGGACCGAGGATCTGAGGCAGATTGCTGCAGCAGCTGGATGAGGATGCCCGACGACATTTAAGAAAGTGCCTTGGGGGAGGCCTATGTCCAGCATTACTTGTGGTTGTATATGCGTGTGAGTATGAATGTGTGTGAATTGTATATATGACTGACGTAGTATAAGCATTTGTATTTATATTCAAAGTAGAACAATCCACAGACGATTTGTTGTTAATCGTTCAATAAAATTTGTAACAAAACTTTTAGCGTGCAACGTTCTATGTTTCATAAAGGGGGAAGAAACATAGACAAATAAACAAGACTCCAGAGCGCTTAGTGCTTGCATAACATTTCCAGGTAGAATAAATTTTCATTCAAAACTATGGTCTCAAATTATTTATTTTGTAAGTTAAACCGTTGAATTCTTCGTTCCAATTTGATGCCAATGCACTTTATTCATTCGATCAATCAATCATCCGATCGATCAATCAATTAATCAATCAGGCAGTACTCGTCCACCGCTTGACATGGGCCTTATCCTTTATGCCTTTAATAGTATGAAAGCTCCTCCTAACTGAATTTTCAGGTAGAATATTGGATTTCTTTGGATAATGTTTTTGCCGAAATCCCGACATCGTTCGAAGATAAATTAGAAATTACACGATCCATCGCGCAGTGATATTGAATTTATTTGCCTAGCGATGGCTCCACTCGAGATTTTTACGTCATTTAATAATTCCTTGGTTCGTAGTTCAGATGCGATTAGTAAAGGAAATTGAATTATTATATTAATACTGTCTGACTCGGCAAACGTTGTTTTGCCATATTAATTAGCCTAAAACCTATTCTCAGAAATGCCAAATTCACACGAAAAATTTCATAAAAATCAGTGAAGCTGTTTCGGAGAAGTTCGGTAACAAACATTGTAACACGAAATATTTAGTTACCCGTTCTAGAAGTATATTACATGAATTTATTATGATCTATTTAGCCTGTTAGATTACTACCTAGTGCGAGTCGGACTCGCGCAGAAGGGTTCCCTACCATTATCTACACAACATTAGACAAAAAGATCGAGAAAAAATGGCAAAAAATCACGTTTGTTGTATGGGAGCCCCCTTTAAATATTCATAAATTTATTTTAATTTAATTATTTATTTTTGAAGCGAATATAGAACTAAATATTTTGTGAATATTTCAAGCGTCTACCTGTTGTCGTTATTAATATCGAACAAAAAACGGCAAAAAAATTACGTTTGTTGTATGCCCCCCCACCCCATTAAATATTTATTTTATTCTATTTTTAGTATTTGTTGTTATGGCGGCAACAGAAATACATCATCTGTGAAAATTTCAACTGCCTAGCTATCACAGTTCATGAGATACAGCCTGATGACAGACAGACAAACAGACAGACAGACGGACAGACAGACGGACGGACAGACAGACAGTGAAGTTTTAGTAATAGGGTCCCGTTGGGCACCCTTCGGGTACCGAACCCTAAAAACCATTGTTATGATGGCCCGATCGGGTCCTTTAGAATTCTACAGTTTAAATATAAAAATAAAGTCAGATTCTAAAAGTTGCTCATACTAAACACATGTCATAACATAACATAAACTTACGCCCTCGAGGAGAGGGGAAGGCAGAGACCAGTGCCTGCCACTTGCCACGATCCTGACAGATCTCTTTCGCTTCATCAATATTCATAAGTCATTGCATGAACGCACGCCGGTTTCGGGTACTTTTTATCTTGACCTTTGCCAATACGGGAAAAGTGAGGCCTATGTCCTCCAGTGGGCGTCAAATGGCAGATGATGATGGTGATGATATTTGTCAAAAGCAATAATCGATAAAAAAATTGCAGAGATGCCCAACGCAGGGTGCGTTAAACCTGTTATTGTGAACCAATAAAAGAGTGTATCAAATATCTAAGTATCGTCAACAGCAGGTTGCTATTTTGATGCAAAGTGGCTCGTGGCGTAATTCTCTCCTCCGTTCTTTCGATGTGGTGTCAACTCTACATGAACTAGTTCAACCTTAATTTACTTCATCAAATATAGTGAACTTTGTCAAATATTTCCAAAGTAGAACCCCGAAATCTAACGCTTCGATGAAAAATGTTAGAATCACCAGCATTATGTAAAGTTTCCTATTATTTAAAGTCACTTTAATTTTATTCCAATTGGCACGAATGTCTCTCGCGTCGGTTTGAAAAATGCCAGCTTAGTCAGAAAAATTATGTGTCCAAATTCCTATGCCGTGTTCACATCACGCCCCCTTAAGATAAAGTGAGCAGGTAAAATGTGTGAAAAGTATCGTGTTCATGTTCGAGGATGTTTTCCGCGCAAGCACGCCATGGTTGTCTTGTACGCAAACCAAGATGTTTGGATCAACTAACTGCTCGTTTTAGAAAAGAGAAAGTTGTAGCAGTCTTACCCCGGGTAGTCTAGTAATTATTATTAATACTAATATTAGCATTTGGAAATGCATGTGAACCGAGAAGGCTTAATTTTGGTAATTACGTGGCAGAAAGACTTAACTTCATAAAAGGGTTAAATTTAGTTTTTTTACAATATCCACAAGGAACCGAGCTATTGGGAAAAAAAACTGAATTTAACCCCTTTTTCAAGATGGCGGAAAATTTCCGCACATAGGAAATCTTGGTCGACAATTTGAAGTCGGTTCTCCGTGAGATATTAAGAAGTTTATCTTTTTTTGGACCCACACGTAATATCCAAAATTTTCCTTCTCGATTCACATACAATTCTAAATCGTTTTTTCTGAAGTAATTACTGGACTGTGATTTCTCCTACACTACACTAAAAATATGTTAATGTACTGTTAACAGTTGGTTTTTTTCGTCTGCACTTTGGCCAACTGATAGAAATAGAAGATGTTTATTTGTTTTCACGCAACGTTTAAGGACACCCGTTAACAGTAAATTTAGTGATTGTTAGTGTTGTACACTCTCGGAGTCTCCGTGTGGCGCCGGATTAAGAATAGCGTCACTCCATTTCCTTCCGTGGATGTCGTAGAAAGCGACTAAAGCGACGCAGCGGCTTCCTGAGATTCTAACCGCATACTGGGATCGCCAACCCGCCTGCCAAGCGTGGTGATTATGGCAAAACCCATCATGGTTATAAAAACCACGGAGGAGGCCTATGTCCTGCAGTATGCGTCAAATAATAATAATATAATAATAATAATAATCTTTATTTGACAGAAAATACACAGAAAAGCAAATTTAACATCTTGCTACAATATGGTATGACATTAAATTGAAGTTACTTGTCATTTACGATGCGTGCTTCTGATACCTGTGCTAGGAAAAAATCCTGTATTACAGATACCAGTGCCCTCCAAGTAATGTGAAAGCAACTTCGTAACGTATACATAATAATGTGGTAAACAAGTTTTAAGAATCATTATTAACAATACCAATGAACTTGCACTGAAATTTTATAATGCTGGGCAAAAACATACCTTTTAAATTTAATTCGACAATAATTTTTTTATTGCAAGTGTGTGTGTGTGTGTGTGTGTGTGTGTGTGTGTGTGTGTGTGTGTGTGTGTGTGTGTGTGTGTGTATGTGTGTGTGTGTGTGTGTGTGCGCGTGCGTGCGTGCGCGCGTGCGTGCGTGCGTGCACCAAACAAAATAAAAACAATAATCCACAAGCATTACTTTATTATTGTTAGGAGATCTTCCGTTTCATCGTAAGTATAATTTAAAAATAGGTTAACTAAGACTTTTTTCAGATTATACGAATTTAGATTTCGCAAATGACATAGTCTATTAAGTCTGTTATAAAGAAACCCTCCCAGAAACAGTCGAGATCTTTGTGCAAAGCTAGTGCGGAACATTTCAACTGTGAATATGATATCTTTGCGTCTATTTGATCTCCCCAAAGTACGTACATCAGATTTTTTGTGCTGACAAAGGATGCATTGCGTGATAAACAGTTGTCTGACAGAGAGAACTTTAGCCGTTTGATAAACAATAGAAGTTGGCGTACGAATAGGCAAAAAGTGACATATTTTAATGACTGCTCTTTGTGCTCTTTCAAGAAGAACTAGGTGGGACTTGGCCGCACCACCCCAGATTTCGATGCAATATCCTATAATAGATTGGCAAAGAGAAAGGTATATTAAACGCATAATTTTAGGTTCGGCTACATGGCGTATGTTTCTGAAGACTGATATTAGTTTCCTGACCCTAGAGGATAATTTTATAATATGGTCTTTAAAGGAAAGGTGTTTGTCTATTATAATTCCTAGGTATCTAATGGAATCAACTCTTTCCAGGGTTTGGCATTTTGCGTTACAAATTGTGGATATACAGGCTATTGAATGGGCCTTAATACATAATTCATAACTTAAGGGTTGTGTTTGTGGAACAATTGAGAATGTTAAATATTTGGTCTTCTCAGCATTTAGGCTAAGTAAGTTACTACCCAACCATTTGGTAACGATGTCAAATCCCCTTTGTGCTTGCCTAAATACTGTATTCCAGGAGACTGCCTGAAAGATCAGCGCTGTATCATAAATAGCTGATGATGAGTGTATAACAAACTGTGAATCTCATCATCATCATCATAAGCCATTTGACGCCCACTGCAGGACATAGGCCTCCCTCATGGTTTTCCTAACCATGAGGGGTTTTGCCATAATCGCCACGCTTGGCAGGCGGGTTGGCGATCGCAGTATGCGGTTGGAATCTCAGGAAAACGCTGCTGCCCATCTCCTGATAATGTATTTTCTTAGTCGCCTTCTACGACATCCACGGAAGGAAATGGAGTGACGCTATTCTTAATCCGTCGCCACACGGTGAATGTACTGTACTGCTTTTAGAATGATTTTGGTAATTATTAGATTTAACGATACTGCCATTTTATTTTGTGAGGCGGGATCGCTACAGTTTCAGATAAGTTTTATATTACTAGCCGACGCGGCAAACGTTGTTTTGCCATATTAATTAGCCTACGACCTATTCTCACACCTACCAAATATACAGAAAAACATTCATAAAAATCGGTGAACCCGTTTCGGAGGAGTTCGATACTAAACACGAGATTTTTATATATTAGATTAGTTTTTCCTGTAACCAATCAAAACTTATTGCTTGTTAAATGTGGCTCATTAATCCATTCAAGTGGATTATCAAAATTACTACGGAGAGTAACGTGACGGAAAGTGCTGAAAATAAAGTAGTAAATAATATAGTAAAGAATTAGTACGAGGTAATGGTCGCCCCTCAAAAGAAAGCTAAGTTTAAGGAAATATTGTGATCACATTCCTTTGAACAATTGGTTTGTTCGAAAAAAAAATTATCACATTTAATAAAGTAATCAAAGCGGCAAAAAGAGTCGCGAAGTTTTGTTCTTAAATCTATTCCAACCAAACTCAACCACATCTGCTAAGTACAGGGAGGCTGTGATAGCCTAGATGGTTAGTAATTAGCACTCAATTTGCCGCCACTAGCCCGCGGCGACCACGAAGCTTCTAATTAAGTCTCTCTGGTGCGATTGAGCGAGGTAGATCAATAAGTGAAGACGTTTCGTTATGGTTTGGTCTTTAACTATTTCAGAGGATTGTACAAAATGAACTGTATGGGAGCTGTTAGATTTCTGATTATCCTATTATTATAACTCCCAAAAGACGTTTGGTCTCTATTCGAGTCGATTCTGATCGATAGATTGAGGTAGTGAAAAAAAAATTTGAAATAACTTTTCTTGCCGACAGTACCATTTTTCCGAATTCTATAAAATTATAATACATACATATTTCAGATCTAGTCGCGGTTGTCGGTTTACCTAGTAAACAGTCGCGATTAGATACCTCTAATGTGTTTTATTGGTTTTATTGTAATTGGTTTTACATTGGAATCTCAAATTACCACCAATTTTTTCGCAATCGCAGTGTTGGTCCCATAATTATAAAAGTGGCTTGTTTTGATGAGTATAATACTCGTTCTTTCTGCAACAACATGTAGGTATATATAAAATAGCCGTTCGATAAATAAAAGACGCATCTGAGGATTCCGTTTTTAGGGTACTACTTAGTATTAGGGGTTAAAGTATGAAATTGCCGTTTTATTGCAATAGGTTCTTTGAATTTTCGCAGTATCCATCTTTCTTGTCTAAATTGAATAACAAAAACAATTGAAAGTCGATATTCAAATGTTTCACATTTTTTAAAAAAAGAACATCATAGAAACCATTTGAAAAAAGTTTCATTCGAAAACCTCAAACCATGAAGATTCTATGTCAATTCAAAGAACCTATTGCAATAAAACGGCAATTTCATACTTTAACCCCTATTATTAAGCCTGCCAATTGTACATTTCCGGTACAATAAAGAATTTTAATAATTATTATTATACTTCCGTTTTTAGGTGACTACGAAGTCAAGTAGTCACCACGGTTAACTATAGGAACGTGAAAAATTCAGGGCATTTAAAGGAAAACTATCACGGCTAAGCAGGCTTTACAAGATAATGAGGCGACCAACTTTTAAAAGGAAACTTTCGTACATTTTTACTGAAAAATACTTTGATGTAGTTGTTAGTACTGTGAGGCAGGTAAAAAACCCTTTTTTCTACCCTACCCTGCGCGTGGCCCGACACGCACTTGTCCGGTTTTTTGTACTTATTCACTGGTGAAAGCTTACTCCTGGATAAACAGATAGATAGTATGTCAACATAGAATTATTATAAGGTACAGAACCGCTGTGCGAGCTTCCAAAGTGAGGCAACAAATTGATAGTCAAATTGGCATGCGTAGAATAGCCGGTTGTCAGTGTTGCAACTCTCTGAGGTTGCATGAAATGTGTTCTGTGTGTATGACTAATGCGTGTGTGTCTGCAAACGTCACTTACTACGATCCGCTTAGACATATTGTGTTACGTTAACGTGTCGCCTCGCTTTTGGGCGGATTTTTTTTTCGACACTGTCTTTCCGTATTTTTATATGTCTATGACTGTCAGACAGAGTTGGCGCAACCCAAGTAACTATTTTAAATGGATTGTTATCTCACAACCTTTATCTCCGAACTGTACGATTGTTTAGTCAGATACTTGGGACCACTTTGGCATCCAGTAAACGTTATCAATACTTTTACACGACCACTTTATATGACAAAAAAACGTCTTCGTAGGTAACTATTATACGACACAGAATTGTTAGTTGGGAAGCTAGCCTAAATGTCTCCATCGAACCGTACGGCGAACCGACCGCAATGAGTTCTTAAAGTTCCGGTCCCTTCGCCAAAGTTGGCCGAATCCCAGAGCGGGCCTTGGGCTATTTAGATGTTAACACAGTCCAAGCGGAACTCTGACTTACGGTGCAGTTCCAGCCAGTAGAAATAAGCCGAAGAGTAGAAAACGTGGCATAGCACAATTCACGCGTTTTGTGGCGCTAAATTGTCAAAATTGGACAATTAATGTACTGGAAAGACGCGAATTTTCACATGTAAAACGCGTGTCGTCCTACTACCCATGCTTGGTCTCTGCTTATCCCTCCAGGATACAGGTATTGTGCAGTATTAGCGGCCATTGAGCAACGGTGTATATAGGTACTGCAAGTTCAATCTGCTCGCAAACACATTCAGGATGCCATTTCAGCTGGCTCCGACTGTATCGGGTTGCATAGAAACGGGTTATACACCGTTTGTGCATGGTTATTATCTATACGGAGCCAAAATGTAGACAATTAAGGTAGGACTAGTCCACCGATTCAGAATCGCGTATTAAGCGTATTATGAAACGGGCTATTCTTGGAGTCTTTGTGGCGCAAAACACACAGATGGGACGTGGGACGAGGGCGTGGTAATATGTATACAGTCACAGACCACAGTCGTTGCCCTGCAGTCGCTCTTGGTCTATGACTCTATACATCTTACCGCGCTCTCCCATCTATGTATTTCGCGGCTGTGGAGGATATTGTTTTAAATTTTTTCTTGTTGTGTAAACATGCCTTATAGGAAGTATGCCGATTGTACTTTCACTGTACTTATCGGTGATTTTAGTTCTTAACTACACGCTGTCAAACTTGTCCATCCAGCCTCAACCTCAAACTACAATAACCCAAACTCAAGCCGTATATAGTTTCGATTTCGTTCAATGGCGAACCTAATCGTTCACTTGACTAGTTCAAAATGGATCAGCCAAAAAAAATTAAAAAAAGAAAAAATATATATATATACCGATTTTTCCAGTCAGAAATATGAGTCGACGAAAAAAGGTCCCGGATAATAGAGTTCTGACACAAAAAAAACATGTTTCCATGTTCTATTTAGACTTCCAAACGAAGAGTTCCGTATGTAAAGTAAAGATAAAGAATATTCTTATCCTATCTTACAGTCGACATTGGAATAACGTTTACATTCTTGTTGCAAAGTTACCCGTATCGCAACTGAATACGGTGCAAAGCTTGGCGCTATCAAATATGCCAAGTACATTCATTTAACTAGCCCCTCAAAGAGTAATTCCCATACAAACGTAGTTCGGTTTTAATTCACAAACGACACAGCGGATCTCAATGACACTTTACCAATATGTTTAGAGAACATTTAGGGAACTAGAAGGTTCGAACGTACTTATAACTGAGAATAACAAAATAAAAAAGAAATTATACTGGCAACTGGAAATACGAAGGAGACCTTTGTCCTGCAGTGGGCGTCAAATGGCTGATGATGATGATGAACAGGAAATATACAGTTTGCGCCTTTAAATACATAACTCACTCAGCACTGCGACAACAAAATCAAAAGGTTTGAAATTAAGAATTTTAAGGTTTTGTGTAAATAGAGTGTACTTTAATGAAAAATATAAATATAAAAAATAAATACCATAAACTTTAATGAAAAATGAGGGATTCTACTTATTAATAAAATTACTTTTACTTTGGAGAAAACATCAAAATTACAAAAAAATATAAGATACTCCATTTTTTCCGCGCGTAGTAACAGTTAACATATTTCTTCGTGATTTCGAAGTAGTAAAATTGGTTCGGATTGACGAATAGGACCTTTCCCTCTCCTCTCCCTTTTGTGTGCATGTGTAAAAGGGGATTTTGTTCCAAAGGTTCTTTCCTTATGATTGTACCCATACGGGACCCTAAAAAGTGCTATCTATTGACCGGAAGTGCAGTGACCTCCGCCGGTGGAAGAATGTAGGTCACAGGCCGAGGATGGAACCTTGCCAAGCGGTCCTGGCGCGGGGGCTTCACACAGATAAATCTCATACACATACACAATGGAATGGCTCGTTTACACTAAACTGCCAGGATTACTGCAGCGAGAAACGAAAACAAGAGAAGATAAAATTGTATAGAAAATACTAGCATAAGAGACACGACCTCGTCGGTATTAAAAAATAAATAAAATAGGCATTTATTCTCAAAGGCATGGCTTGCAAAAAAATAGAACAAAATAAAATAAAAAATAAAACAATACTGGCCCGAGAGAAAAATCGCCTTACGTTTCTGATAAAAAGAAAGAAATTACATAAATTCAAAAATGGAATGCTCGGCTGCTCGGTCAAAATGCGACATATAGGAATTAGAGCTGGCCCAAATAGTATTGTTGCAGCGTTTCCGTGCTTTTGAAAACCTTTGTATCATTGAGTCCAAATGAGTTACTTGAAATTATTATATCGACAGTAGAGTTTAATTTACTTTGGTGTAGACTTGTTTGTACGCTTTTGAATCCCAATTTCTTGAGGAAATATTTGATAAGACTCACCAAGTCTCAATAGAATAAAACAAGTCGTTAACCTCAGTTAAAAAGAGCGGTGAGCAAAGCAAGTTTAATACTAAATCGAACGATGAATTTGGCACACATGAGAATAAAACACTTAGTTAGACCATTGTAGTTGGGCCATTTTACGTAGCGAGCGGTGAAGTGTGTAACATTTAATACCCGTAAGGTATTTAATACCTTAGACACTAGGGTTTCCACAGTATGTTTTCCTTCACTTTTAGCGAGTGGTATTGCTACTACAAATTCACAAATGTACGTAACTTAGAAAACAAAGTCGTTGTTAAATGCCAGGATCTGAACCCCCAGTCTAACGAATGTGAGGCCAGGCAGCGTTCTGCCGATGCACTACCACCGTTCACTCCTAAAGTGGGCTCCAACGAGGAAATAGGATATTCCTAATCATATATACAAATATACACAGCCAGCAACGAATCTTCTATTGCTGAAGCTGAAGATATGGTCCATGTTCAGCATCCAACTCCTCAGAAGAGAAATATCGTACTTACAAGATCCTTATCTAACATAAAATAATCCTGTCACGCAGATCCTTATTCAGGTAGATAGTTTAGAACCGTAGGTTAAGTCTAGACCTAAGTTTAATCCTGACAAAATCTCAGTTTGTGAATCTGGAGCGAGTTCCGAAATTTCACATCACCCTTTCCGTGATGTTCAATCTTAAGGTGTTGTTATAATCACCTTCCCTTAGAGACTGTATGCATGGGAAAGTGCTGACGTGTCAGTAGGTGCAATCGACACGTGTAGACCACTCTTTTTCAATTCAATATCTGGGCTTGTGAAAGACTGTCGTCTGTATCATTCTATTTCCATTGTTCAATTTCATTACTTCAAGTTCTAAATAAACGTGTTAAGAGAAAATATATTTTTTTTAAAAAGACTTTCCTGATCAGCCCCGTAACAGTACCTTATTGCACAACATCTTTGGCCGAAGCATTTTCTCACCTCTCCAAATACATTGGTCTACTCTCGAGCCAGCTTAGAAGCGCTTTATTTAATGCAACCAAGCGAGTGAGCTTTGGACTGGCTGGCGCTACAAATTGGGCCGCAGCCTGCTTGAAGGATCGACATGTCTTATTGAGACTACTGCTTCGTATTTTACAGCTCCAATGCGGTATAAATGAGAAGGGAAATGCAAGCGAACGGCGTTATTTTATAAAACAGGCCACCCAGCATAGAGGTTTGAAGCACTCAGTAGTACCATATACTGGCCATTTTAAAGTAAAAAAGAAAATGAACAAAAACTATTTTTATTTTTTAAGGCTTTTCCCCAGAAAAGAGTTGCCACCTCAATCTATAGGGTAATCTGACCAACCTTGAAGGCATTTATTCTTTGTGATTGCAAACGTTTTGTATATATAACCGCCTTGGATTTGAAAAAGACCTCTCAAATAAACAAACCTCCTTCTGTAAAAAAACTTAACACCACTATCTAGAGAAATAGGAAGTGGAAGCTAAGTCATTTCTTTATAAAAATTGAGTCCTTAATTTTTTCTTTATCTTTTTATAGTATTATTTATTAATGAAACGCCATTACCTTTTTTACAATTAAGTTTCAAAAATAACAGACACGGTACAATTGTATTATTAGCAAAATAATATTCATTACTCATTACCTTTTTTTCCAAAATATAAGTAAAAAGGTTACAGGTAAGTTTAAAAAGGCCATTACCAAAGAGTGCCAGTATTTATAAGCCAAAGATTAAGGAAAAAAGGTCTCAAATATACACCACCGGTCTTATTTATAAAAACACGATTACTCTAAAACTCGGAGGCAGTTTATATAATATATGTTTACGTCTTTAATTTTACTACAAACTATTTAAACTGTCTCTGAGGAGCGTTTTAAGGAAGCGTGTTATTATTAATAAGACCGAAGGTTTGTTAAAGCCAGGTCACTTGCAGTTGACCGACCCTTGTGTGAGTTTAAAGCCAATTGCACACGGGGAAGAAAGCAGGCAGTGTAATAAAATTTACGTAGAATTTATTGGAAAAGGAACCTGAATGAAATTCTGTGTTTCCTCTTGAATTGTTCATCTCGTTTCTCTTTTGTAGACAATTTTCACTTTATTTTCTACTAGCAGGGTCTGCGACTACGTTCGCGTGGTAAACGGATTAGCATATAGCCTATGTCCACTCTGAAGGTCCATTCCAAATACTGGCAAAAGAATTTTTAAAATCGGATAAGTAATTTTGGAGATTACCCTCTACATACAAACACATAAACTTACAAACTATTCCTCTTCATAATATTAGTATACATATAGAAATAAAAATACATTAACGTCAAGTGAAATTTACGTTTTCGCATTGGGAGAATGACTTTATGTTCCTGGAAAGAACATACGAAACGTGATTTTGTAAATTGCACTGAAAGCATTTATTTTCTATGTATTTGTTAACTAGCTTAGAAAGTTTCTAGGACTGTACTGATTGGACTCTAATAAGCTGGGCATATAACTAGAAAAGACCTACTTTAGTAGCTGTACATTTTTGAACCCCTTTTATCTTTACTTAAGCTCTTTACTTTATTTCAATGGTTTTTGTGCAGCAAGCCCAATAACCTTACTTAAGGACCAAAATATATACTTAACGAGTATATTCTCAAAGCTTTTACTTCACGTAACCTAAAAATTACATCAATAAATAACCAGCTAATCTACAAACTGTAACCACCTTATTCGCGGTCGGCAACGCGTACCGTACATCCAAGGCCAGCACAAAAACACGATACAAATTAATGAATAATATAAGTCCACCTTTAAAACTGTTAATTAAAAACTGGACAAATATTGGCTTCTCGCTCGTACAATATTGGTGTCTACTTATATTATGTGAGCGAGAGGCCAATAGTCAATCAGCCCTTTTCTTTAATAAAATTATCCGTGCTAACCCAATCATTTGTCGGTTCCATACTAAGACATCCTATACCCTGCCTAAAATCAGAAAAATTGATTAAATAGGCTTATTGCGCTATCACTCTGTACCTAATTATTGTGGTATCACTGGGTATGATTGTCACGTTCCATGTGTACGTTAACATCCCATTTACTGAAACATATCTCTTATAGTAACAGAAAGAATGTCGTAAATAGCAATGAAGGCGTGCGAAGATGGTGACGACGACGGCGTGTAAGTCGCGAGCTTTGTGGCGCTAAAATGTCAGAATGGTCTATTAATATACTATTAATATAAGTTGCGACTTTTGAATTTTGAGCACGTTCAAACGCGCGACTTGCTTCGTGCTATCAGGGTACATTTAAGTCAGGTTTCATGGTTTACAATGTTTACCATTCGATGTACATTGCAGAGTTAATAAACCCACAGATTAAACGGTAGGACGACTAGGCTACGTAATGTACATCGAATTGTCATGATAAACTATGAATTTTAGTTTTATGAAGCCCGACACAGGGCGAGAGTCCAGTAAAAGTAAGTAAAACTAGGCCGTCTTGCGGCACATTCCTAAATGTGGCTTGATGTGGCTAAAGGTTAATCAAAGGTAATAAAATTCTAGCTAATAAATAATCGCGGTTAGACCCGTTTAATATATTACCTACTTGCATACATATGCGAGGTAATAAACACATTACCTTCCTTTTGGGCTCCGCCGCAGTCGAATAAAAAGGAAGGGTCTATACCAGAGCCAACGCTGCAGTAGGTACCTAGTTCTCGAACTAAGTCCAAGTCTTGTCTGAAGTCCTAGTCTGTAATTTGAATGTACAATGGATACTGCCGCGTAATACGTTAGGAATTTCATCTCTTCAATTTGCCTCCCAGCAGGTAGACTTTAATGCTTTGTGAAAACTTAGTCAACTTTTACACGCGTTCACTTTATTCAGTTACGTTACGGGCTATTTTGTAACTAAAATGACTAAAGTGTTGCCAGCTGTACCTACACAAAAGCGGTAGTTCGCCATTCTGTTTCAGCTTTTTACCTAAAGGTCTTATTTATAAAATCTCGATTCCGTAAAGTTTTTTTGGATGCAGTTTATATAGTCTATGGCTAAGAGAAAGAAATGTGTTTACCCACAGATAAGATAAGATAGATAATCTTTATTTGTACTTTCTTTACAATGTTTGCCTTAAACATAATACTTAGTTGTAGTAGGTACACAGTGACACAAGTTAAAGTCGAACTTATGACCCCTGAACTCGGCATAAAAACCTGTATCTTAGGGACTATAGGTACTATCGGTTTATAATACGTAACAACTCATTTTAAAATATGTAACAGCAAGTGATATGCATTTCTTTTACTTAGTAAGAAGCATGATGTTTTGGCTTAATTGACATCTAAACATTTAATCATTATATACGAAAAACTGTTTTATAGTAGTAATCAAATCACCTATGTACTTGAAGTAGTTGTTCTGTATTTTTGTAATCTAAAGTTTGTAACCATTTCTCAATTTTAATTTTAACTTCCCGGTGACTTGATTTATCATCATCATCATCATCAGCCATTTGACGCCCACTGCAGGACATAGGCCTCCCTCGTGGTTTTCATAACCATGAGGGGTTGTGCCATACAAAACCTACAGATTATTTAACCCTTAACCAGGCACGGTTAGCAAGTTTTTTAATTGGTTTTGGACTCAATTTGAAGTGGGATCTTTCAACATGAACTGGTTAAGCGTTAAACTGCCTCTGAGCAGTGTTTTAGAGGAATCGTGTTTTTATAAAAAAAACCGTAGGACTATGAGGCATTGCGAGGCCGGTCCTCCTTGGCCCTACCCGGTCATGTTTTTTTTACTGCTGCTAGATGACGCCGGATTCTGACCAACCAAACGAATGCTAACGAACGAAAGTGAATAATTCAGTGTTGGTGTCACGGTAAAATCAAACAACTTCGTTGTTACTTATACACCATGAATTTTTGATGATTTGAAAGCCATAGCAAAAAGAACGTGCTTTAGCAATAGCTATCAAATAGGCTAGTTGTTTCTTTTTTAAAGACTTTCCAAAAACATCTCGGCACTAACTCTCATCTACGAGAAACATTAGTAGCCAGCCAGCACGATGCGTACGTGCCGCGGGTCATTGTTCTGTGTAGACGGAGAAGCGGTACTAATTGTTCGCGAATTTTTTCAAACAAGATTTTTCAACTCGAAACAAAATTTGGACTCATTGATTTTTTACTTTACGTCTATACTTAAAAGTAATAGTTTAGGCCCGGTTTCTGAATTGCAAATTACACTAAGTAAACACTTAAGTAACGTTCTGTCGCGCTCTTTTCTGAGTAATTCGAAGAGACAACACTACATTTAACTATTTACTTAGCGAAATTCTCAATTCAGAAACTGGCCCGTAATAGATTTAGGTGATTATTAATTACATAACCGCGGTTGTCAAACCACCCCGATTTTAAACCACCCAGATTTCAGCGTGTACTAGTATTTTTGGAAATTTGAAAGAAGTTGCGGGGAGAACCGCAGGGGCACGGTGCTCACATCTGTATAGAGTACAAAGGAAGCCGCGTTTGACGATAAGAAAAAGAAAGAAGGTCCAACTTGTTCTCAGCTTAAATGTAAATATGTCAGAATTTTGTCAAATAGGTCAATACAATAATGTCCAAGAATGAACGTTATGTACAACGTTACACATGCTGGAAAAGACTTACCTTGTTTATAAAAATACATTTCCTTAAAACACTCCTCAAATCCAGTTTAAATATTCTGTGGTAAGGTTAAGAATTCGCGAATCCCCGAATCCGTACCAAGCGATTCGCGAATTCTTTTATATTAGGGACGGCAAAGATGTGGAACGCGTTGCCGTCGTCTATTTTTCCAGAGACATATATAATCTGGGCGTCTTTATAACTAAAGTCAACCGGTATTTAACAGGCAAACACGGAACATCTTAAACCCCGTCTTCGTTTACCATCAGGCGTGACGGGGGTCATGTGTCAACTTGACCTAATTAAAAAAAAGGAAAATATTTTACCACAGACTACTTAAACTGCATTTGAGGAGTATTTTAGAGGAATCGTGTTTTTGTAAATAAAACCGCTACAGTCTTATTTATTAAAAGAACATGATTCCTTAAACACTTCTCGAATGCAGCTTAAATTGACTCTTGTAAAGGGAAAGATAATTTAAACTGCAATTGAATAGTGTTTTTATAAATAAGATCCGCTAATCAGGCGATTCTTCAATGTTGAGGATAGCGGCCCCCATGACGGAGATGGGTAAGCTCTCCATCTGAATCTGTCGTTCGCTGTGTGAACCGCCTGCTGGAATTTAAGTGGGAACAATCCCTTGGTGATTGGCAGCTCTGCATAATATGTACGAGTCTACAATGGAATGAGTGATGCCGATTTTTGAAATAAATTATTGATTTCTGATTTCTGATTGATAGGGGGGCTGGTGAACTGGTGATTCCATTTCAAAGATGGTTTGCCTCGAGCTAAGTTGTAGCTAAGACTTAAAGACTTCATGAAGACAAGAGCTCGTATATACGGTGTTAAACGAGCAGTTAATGCAGCATTAGAGGCTAGTAATCGCCTCTTAAAGGATTATTTCTACACGCTTCGACTTGCCCGTTTCCTTTTTCGTTTTTCCTTTCGTTGATTTTGCCGAGAATTGAGCTTTGAGATAAAGTTTGTAAAGTTTTACCTGAGGTGTAATCTATTCAGGGACTGCTTGCCTTTAGCGATTCTCATTTTTGTTATAGGTTGCCTCTATAAATTACCGAGCTAAATGGCCATTTTCTGCACTGATTTTCAGCACGCTTTTGTAAGCTTCACTTGTGTGTAGCTGAAAAACTATATGTCGTCAATATGTAACAAATCTAAGAATTCGTTTAAATCAATTTTTATTATGAGCTCTACTTCTTAGTCCTATTAATCCTTAGACTTTGAAAGTATATTATGGACATAACTACATTTGCGAAGTTTCATAGTTTTACGGCTAGGAAATGGGTCTATTTTATTATTATTATTCATTTATTTCAGATTTTTCACTTACCCTGTGAAAACTTTGGCCTTTGCATCTACGTAATGAGATGATTTATGGAGCGTCCAGTGGCACCTTCACATACACTAGATGGGTAAGGACCACTCGGACGCTGCCGTGCCAGGAACATTGTGTTTAGATTGAGTAAGCTTGCCCAGCACCTAAACCAACCTATAACAACAACGGTATAAAAAAAAATTGTTACGAAAATATTAAATAATATTATGAAAAACTATTTCAACATTAGGATATTTTTTTCTCTTAATATCGACAAGTTGATCGACAATATTGACATTTCGTATTATAATAAATACATACAGAACACTTTATGGTACTTAAAAAAAACAAAATTTTGCAAATTTAATAGTAGTTTTACAATGGAATAAACTGTCGTTCTATACCTAATAGTAGTTCAGATAGTACTGTTGGTGTTGTCCACTCGTAAATAAAGCTATCACCTCGTCAAAAGACCTATACGTTATCGTGTTTTCCCTTCACCCATGTTTCTTTTTTGTGAAAAATCTCGTTTCGTTTATGGATAAAGATTTATGTTGTTTTTATCCGCGTTACAAAAATGCGGAAGAGGGCCGGCGAGTGCGAATATTGGTATTCATGGCTTGTGCCGTGGGACATAGAGACTTTTTTAATCTTGCGGTGTATGTTTACAATAATAATTACAATGTCAATAAAATTATGTAGATAATATAGTGCATGTAGTGGGGTGCCACCTGCTAGGTCTGCAGCCCCTGTGAAATTTAAATTACTTTCCATATGTAAGCAAAAATTTAAACAAAAAGAGTGCTAATGCTGGTTGCAATACCAATGCTAATGCCAATTGTAATACAAATTGCATGTCATTATTCATTATGTATTTTGCCGTCTACTCTACATTCTACTAAACATTGTCTCTGGTTTGAAAGAAAATTGATGATTTGGAAGAAAATTGGCGGATTGATAAACTAAACATGTGTGTTATTAAGATATATATTACGTCACCGGCTATCCAAGTGAACTCAAATGAAAGCCACTTTGTCTTAACTAGCATTTCCCGTGGCAACGCGGCCTTACGCGTAGTTCAATGGTTTGGTTTGGCTTAAAAATGTGAAACTATCACGAAAGTATCCTGTCCGTAACTATATTTTCCTCCGGGAATTCATGCCACTGCAAAATAAAACAATAGGCTTCAAAAGAAAAAAAATAGCCTGCTGGAAACGACAGGCGTGAAAAGGCCCCTGACCGCCACCGACCGGTATGACTGCGGTAACACCGCGGTTTAGCCTGGGGATGGCCCTGGCGGGGGTATCTCACTGTTTCTGTTCAATAACGCAGCCGAACGAACGAACTAAGGCACAGCCTGATTGACTGACTGACTTTGCCTATAAATTAGCAAGCTAAAGTGGCAAGGTCACGCAACGAGCTATGGAAAGGGCTATGCTCGGAATTTCTCTACGAGATCGAATCTGAAATTATGAGATCCGTAGACGAACGAAAGTCGTCGACATAACCCAGCGGATTAGATAAGTTGAAGTGGCAGTGGGCGGGGCACATAGCACGCAGAACTGATGGCCGATGGGGCCGAAAAGTTCTCGAATGGAGACCACATATCGGCAAGCGCAGCGTAAGACGACCAGCCACAAGATGGACAGATGACCTCATCTAAGTGGCAGGAAGGCGCTGGATGCATGCCGCTTCCAACCGGTCTTTTTGGAAATCCATGGAGGAGGACCTAGAGGTCCAGCAGTGGACTTCTTGTGGCTGAATGATGATGATGACAGTGGTAGTTGGCTGGTCGCATATGCCGAAGAATCGACGGTCGATAGGGTGCAAAGGTTCTCGAGTTTAGGGCGCAAACTGGCCAACGCAGCGTAGGACGTCCACCACCTCGCTGCACCGACGGTCTGCTTTAAGATTGCTAGTGGCAGCTGAATGAGGCTGGCCAAGGACAGAAAGAAGTGGCGTGCGTGGCGTGGCACTCACACGGCTATGTCCAGCAGTGGACGAGTACGGGAGGGGCTTAATCCCCACTGCACTCACCGCGGATTTCCAAGCTCTAAATCATAGGAACACCTCAAACTCTCAGGTTTCCTCACGATGTTTTTTCTTCACAATAAGCGAGTGGTTTTGCTACTACAACTTCACAAATGTACTTAACTTAGAAAACGAAGTCATTGGTACATGCCGGAATTCCGAATGTGAGGGCGGTATTCTACCGCTGAGCTACCACTGCATACTCACCACCTACAAACGCTTGAAATTGCCAATCCGCAGTAGGCACGCGTGGTACTTAAGCGATTAGTTACTCTCCCTCTCTCTCTGAGAGAAGGCCTGTGTCCAGCAAAGGGACGTATGTCGGGTTAATTTTAAGCTCTAACTGCGCAATGTATTACGCAGCACTGGCGCCATCTAGCGGCACGAATCAAAAGGATTTGAGTAATGTCTATTTTGCTCTACTCAACGATGCACACGACACGTAGTTACAGAGTGACAGCCCTCGCCGAGGCGACATATTTTAGTTGCATGCGGTTCTAGCAAGTGACCCCTACTACCAAACTGATAGACGCCTCAGGTAAAAAAAAATTTATTAGAATCCTCCTTTTTGTGAGTACAAAACATTCTCTCTCGGTATGTCCATAGCCTTCAGAATGGCGGGTTACCGAGCGCGCGTTAGCATTTGATTACAGAGGAATAGCTTTTTCGTGTCGCTTTGAGAGCGACTGTAAACAGCGATGTCGTGGTTTATTTTTAAAATTAAATCTTGTACAGTCGACAACATATCAACCTTTACACGAGAGCACGCTAATATTGCTAATCGGTTACATAATACATATAACTTCCATACAATACAATGACGATGGCACGAGTCACCCGTTTTGTGTCCGGGCTGCCTCCAAAGTAGGATACCCTGTGCTATGGGTGTACAAATGTATGGCCCCCAGAGAGAATCGTACCCACGACCTCCGGTATGGTAATCAGACGTGACACCGCTAGACCAACGAGGCAGTCGAACTGATTACTGGTGAATTTGCAATGAAAATATAAAGACGGATCTGTTGTCGACCGTGCCCTTTCAAAACCAGGCCGTCAGCCGTTTCAAAACCAGGCTTAATAGCCGATTAATAATAAAAATCCAAGAAGTAAAAAATATCAGCAAAAACAATATCCAAAGAAAATTTAATAGCCGAATTGCCGAATATATAATAAAAATCCAAGAAGTAAAATAAATATAATCAAAAACAAAAGTAAAAATAACAACTGAATTGCCGAATATATAATAAAAATCTAAGAAGTAAATAATATCAAGGGTCCAATACAAGAAACGTGACTTAGTAACGTTTTATTTTATTTACGCTATATAGTAAAAACGTTAATTAGTACATGTAAGACTCAAACTTGGTTTGATAACAGGCAGTGCAGTCCCTAATGACAACGAATGAAATCGCGTACCGAACATATTGAAAGAACACATTTGTTTGCTATATATTTTTACGAAACGTATAATCCGAGTATCAAATACTCTGATGTCTATGACCAAACAGGTCGAGACAGTATTCAAACAGCATCACAAAAAGCATATTCATAGGATTATGGATGGGGTAGCATTTGTTTCACTGCGTTTTTTTCCACAGTCGAGTCGCGCCGCGGCGTTAAAATGAAAATTCTGTTTGTAGCACCCACCCCAGTTCGCGTGTGTATCTTTGGACAGCCACTCAGTAGCGCTTTCATCTCTATAGAGATTGTATAGCTCTTTGTTGAAGGCCAGTAATAACTGAATGCAGTAAAAGAAAAAGTTTTTGGCGTAAAAATTCAAAATTGCGTCATTTACTGTAAAATATCAGCTAACCATCTTACTTATAAAAACACAATTCTGTGATAAAGGAAAATAATTTGCCGCAGACTATTTAAAAGTCAAGGTCAAGTCTTTGGCTTAGTTATTTGTCGGATATCGTATCGCACTGATACTGCTATACAACGCAGTAGATGTCTATCTAACGACTGAAATATGGACTACACTCCACTCCATTCTGATGTCAAGCTGAAAGTGAGTCCACAAATAGCTTTTGCAAGAACCGCGAACGAACATTTGTTACAAGAGCGTAATGCAGCGTAATCTCTATCTCAAAAACTCGCTGGTAATAATAAATATGCGACGAGAACGGAAGAAAGTGCTTCCTTGTTTTGCATAAAAATGCCGCAAGGCTTCTCTTTTGCTAGTCGGCGGGCTTAAAGGTGCTTGTTCACGGTGAATAAGAAGTGGGCATATCAGAAACGGGGGAAATGGAAAAAATACAGTCTCTACCCTTCACAGATAATTGTAATTAACACAAACGTTTACATTTTACACGATGTTTTCCTTCACAGTTAGCTTGAGGTATTAAAAATTCGCAGGTGTACGTAACTTTGAAAATAAACAAAGTCACAGGTACATGCCCGCACTGGGAATCGAACCTGGGTCTCCCGCTTCCTCGGCTTGATTGGCTCCGCACGTTTTGCCTTGTCTTTCCTGTGCACAAGGCCGACTAAGCTGTCAGGATGGTACACGTGCTGGGAAAGCTTACTCCATCTAATAATACAAAAAACATGTTACATTTAGTTTTTTCAATGAATTTTAAACATTTTCTAAAAACATTTTATGAGATTACTCGAATATTGATAAACGTACCATTCATTATAAGACGTTACAGTTATGATGTTATACCTTAAGTCCGATTTGTATGGCACGTTTTTGTTCCACGTGACTAGATTGACTTTTCTACAGGTCACATTATGGAAAGTATAAGTCGTAGAGAAAAAAAAATAACCACTTTTATTTAGCTTTTAACATGGCCTCTCCGAATATACTAAAATATTTTTTGTGCAAGTTATCGATTATACGACGGCAAAATAATACATTCGATGTATATTAACCGATAATAGTTGAAGGACAAACGGATCCTATTACCATGCCTGCGACGTCTGTATGACTGAGTGACCTATAATAATAGATAGCCAGTTGAAATTTTCACATAATATTATGAATGGTTATGGCGATGTAAAATAAATAAAATAGCATAATAATAAGGGCCTAAAAAAACTATAAAAGATTAGGTGTTTCGTATGGATACAAGAACGCAGACTCTTTTTTGTTTTTCTCTATCGTAAAAAACTGCCTAGCGGCTCGACGTAAGCGACGTTGCCGAGCTGATACGTGTGCCATAACCTTAAATATTAGTACATAAGTACATGTGTTTGCGAAACGTAGTCTCCACCAGCGACAATATTTTTATTCGTAATCATCCAACTGCGTCATGAGTGACTTGGAAAACCAACCGCGTACTAAATTTAAAATCAAATAAGAAGAATAAGAATAAACTTTATTTGACAACATTACAAAGAATTACATACAGTAGGCACATAAGCCAATGTCCTTACAAAGAATTACAAACAATAGGTGCATAATTAAGTTAGTAAGCCATAGGACACATTTGGCGAAATACCTGTACCTAAGTACCTACATGAGACTTAGACACACAAAGTTGCCAAAAATGGGCCAGTCTCAGCATGATGCTAAAGCAGGGCTTTGACGCTGGTTTTCAGACCGAACCATGAATGAAAAAGATGACTTGTTTTACAAATATGTTTATTTTGCAATTACTGGTGTGAAATAGAGTTCAAACTTTATAATTCTGAAGTTTCTAATATAGCTGAGTACATTTTAATTTCAGTTAAGTTCTTAATTACCTACTTGATACGTAATGACCTTGAGCAAGCAGGTGAGGGTGTATTAATGTTAATGCTTGATAATACAAAAACTTTATTAAAAAGGGAAATCGCCGATAACATATTATTAGAGAAAAAAAGCAGTTTGGAATTTAGAATGTGGTCTGCGGTTATGTTATGCGGTTTCATTTTTATCCGTACATAATATCGCGAAAATTTTCAGCTTGTATTTAATTATTCATGTAGTTTTACCAATGGAACGGCTGCTTTAGGTTTCACCGAAACAAAATATTACAAAAGTTAGCTAGCTCCTACAAAGGCTTAGAGCTCGGCTCTTGTGCAAGCGTGATAAAATTTAAATGGCAGCAGAATTGCCAATCCTAAGAGGTACCTACCACTGAGTAAAAATAAATTTAATTAGACAAGTTATAATTATATACATAAACTCACGCCTGTATCCCAGAGGAGTAGGCAGAGACCAGGGACTGAAGGAAGAAAGATTGACGAAACAAATATATCGAGCGAATGTAGGTGGAAGGGCTGGTATTTGAGGGAAAAATAATCTTTTGTATAGGCTTTCTGTCCATAGTTTGATGTTAATAAAAAACCGGCCAAGTGCGAGTCGGACTCGCGCACCGAGGGTTCCGTACAAACCTGCAAGGTTTACAAAGTTCGTTCATTTGAATTTCAATTTAATACCTCTACGCGTTTATGAGGAAATGGGTAGTAAGTTTAAAATTATTAAAAAAATATATATTATGTGATGTAACTAAAAATTTATGGTTTTCGTAATTTTTCCTTTATCTATGCTATAAGACGTTGCTTCGTACCAAATTTCAAGATTCTGAGTTCACGGGAAGCACCCTGTAGGTTTTGATTCCCTTGCAAGTGTCGAAAATTTACGGCATAAACGGCTGTATCTTTTGATTGCGTTGGCTTAGAAGTTTGATTTTTTCACAGCTTCAAGGGACAGTAGACCTGAGTAATTGATATAAATTTCAGCTTCATACCTCCACGCGTTCCTGAGAAAAAGGGTCTTGACAGACGGACGGACGGACAGACGGACAACAAAGTGATCCTATAAGGGTTCCGTTTTTTCCTTTTGAGGTACGGAACCCTAAAAATGAGTTTTGTTAATAATTTGGTCAATTGAAGAGATGGAAGGACTAACAACAAAAATACAACAAGAAGCGGCGGCAGCGAGGTCAAGAGAATGTGAGGCAAATGTTAAACCGACCTCGCTGCTCACAGAGATCTTGAGTTCGAACCTCCGAACCCTGGCTCATGTACTAATTTGACTTTGTTTTCTACGTTACGTACACTTGTGAAATTGTAGTAGCAATACCACTAGCTAGCGGAAAGACGCTAAAAGAAAAACATCGTGAGGAAATCTTATAGCCTGAGCTGTTTACATACCACAGGACACGCGTGGTGAATTGGTGATTAAGCCCATACCTTCTGTCTGAGGGAAGGCCTGTGCCTTACAGTGGGGCATATATGTTGCATTATTATAAAATAACAACAAGGTTATACGTAGATATGACGTGAGACTACTCCAGAACAACTTTCCAGAAATACAGTATACAGTCTAGTGTTCTGGTTTCACTACAGCCTCCTGAAGTGATCTCAGCTTCTCCTCGCTCAGTCTATACGCGTCCACGTTTTATTCGAATCAACAGACTAATATCCAGATATTTATTCAAACGTTTGAATCAGTCAATAACTTTTTCCCAGTAACCCATCACAATTTGGCTACACGGTCGGCTAGGTATTTTCAAAAACCCGCCCTGTTATCTCCCATCTAACCCTAAAATCCTTAATTGCCTGCCGTGGCCCGTGAAATGTAGGCGGGCAAGTTGGAAGCGTCCACCGCAAAGTTAGAACAACATTGTTCTTTGTTTAGCGCCACGGCAATTGCCGGTACAGTCAACGACTGTTCAACCTTTACCTTTTCGTTGCAATTTCGCCCGCAGCGTAACGTGCTGAGATTGTCGGACCAGTGGCGGATTAGCCACGTAGCAAGAGTAGCAAGTTCTACGGGCCCCACGCATTAGGGGGCCCCGATTTCTGACCGCAAAAAAATATGAATTTTCAAGAATATAAGATATATTAATTTTCTGTCCACAAAATACATTCCTATATAAAAACAACATTGAATAATTGATACACAGCAAAAGAATTTACCTACTATTTATGGAAAGCCTGGAGCCTAAACTAGATCAAAAGATCTGTATCTTAGCTTGCCAGGCCTCCCGAACTGCAAACGATTGGTATCATTTTCATATTGGTATTATATTGGTTTATTTATCAGTTTTGTTTTATTCAAACCAAACATGGCAAACCAAGGGCCCCTTGCTAAAATTTGCTACAGGCCCCACGCTCTCTTAATCCGACACTGGGTCGGACGATGTGGTCAAGTCGTGATGGCGAAAGATGGTGTGACGGGGTTTTCCCCACGGCCTACACCCTGTAGTGGGCTGACATATACTGAAGAAATGTAAGTGGTCTAGAGGTAATAGTGGTGTAGTGGTTTGATGGTGTAGTGTTAATTGTGTTGTGTGGAACTTATATTCATTTAGCCTTTGCTATTTATTTATTTTAGCCGGCCTTCGACTAGTGAATCTCTAAATCCCTAGGCTTCGGCGTGGGTATAGAAGTGGTCTGCTTCAATACAAAATGCTATAATATGAGCTTATACCATAACATTAGCTGATTGGTCTAGAGGCTAGAGGTACACTTCTTCTTCTTAGTGTCTCGATGGCAGAGCAAATTTTATTAAAAGTCTAAAAGTCAGTTGCGGTCCAGAACTTTGCGACGCTGATGTTATCAGCTGCAATCATTAGGTCTACTGTAAGACGTTCAATGTTTCCGTAGATTTGTGTACACTGTACAGTTTACCTTGTGCGTGCAGTAAGTATAGTAATGTGACTGTACTGGAGGGCTCCTGCTGAACATTGTAAAAAAATTAAATGAACCAGTTATAGCTTTATATATTTTTTTAGTTAACCCCACTACACTACGCATATAAAGATCAACGTGCTGTTGAATGTACTGTACTATACTGTAACAGTCGACAGCAAATATATGTAACACGCGTGCGCTTTACGCGGTTACGTAACGGATTACTTTACAACTAAAATGTAAAGGTTGATGTGCTCTCGACTGTACAATGCAGTCAGGACATTGTGTTGCAGTTGTTCAGTATAATGAAAAAAATATATTTATTACATTAATGAAGGACGAAAGGCGATAAGTGACTGTCAAAGTTCGCTCGGACCAAGCTTTTAGCCAACCAACAAAAACAACCCTCGTCATTCATTCATGTAGTGTTCTAAAACCTATAGGTTTTTGTGAGACCTATCCTAACTTATACGCTTCAAATTCAGCACAAGTTTAATAATATAAATATTGTGACAAGACAAGTGGACCATAGGTCAATTAAGGGCCTAGTACCTGGATGACCGGGTTAGGCTCAGTATTTTTTTTTTATAATCGTGTTTTAAATTTTTTGGAAATTGTATTTTGATACGATAAAAAAAGAAAAAAAGATAATCGGACTGGAGACATCTGGTCTGTACTCAAACCGGACCACCTGATTTCCCATCTGAGCTATCACAGCCTTGTAGATGGTGGCGAAGTTTACCTTCGCATTCTAATGATATTGTAGCAGTTTTTCATTGCCTCATAATCATCATAAGCCATTTAACGCCCACTGCAGGACATAGGCCTCCTTCATGATTTTTATAACCATGACGGGTTTTGCCATAATCGCCACGCCTGGCAGGCGGGTTGGCGATCGCAGGAAAAAGGAAACGTAGCTAGGTAGATCGATTTATGGCCCCCGAAACGCCCTGCATACTAAATTTCATGGAAATCGTTGGATCCGATTCCAAGATTCAGATAAGAAACAGGCATTTCTATTTAAAAGTCTTAAAAAAACAAACTTTGTACTTAAAAATAAAGCAGTGCAGTACAATCTGCAGTCATGACTAAAGCAGTGTTTATGTTTAAGCAGATTTCTTATATATATATATATATATATATAAATCATCATCATCAGCCCCTTGACGCCCACTGCAGGACATAGGCCTCCCTCATGGTTTTCATAACCATGAGGGGTTTTGCCATAATCGCCACGCTTGGCAGGCGGGTTAGCGATCGCAGTATGCGGTTGGAATGTCAGGTAGACGCTGCTGCCCGTCTCCTGGTAATTTATTTTCCTTAGTCGCCTTCTACGACATCCACGGGAGGAAATGGAGTGACGCTATTCTTAATCCGGCGCCACACGGATATGTAAGAAATCTGAGTCATGAATTTTTAAATTAAATATAAGATATATATCAGGACTAGTGATACCATTCAATTTAAAAAGCTCCAAGGAAAAATTCATGTCATTGATTTGTCATTAAGCTTCTAAACTAATCTTAGTGTACAACAGAAATAAAAAGTTCCCTTTGGCATATCAGGTAGATCATTCATCATGACTCTAAGAGAGTCAAAATCTTGTTCAAGTGGATATGGGAATCTTATTTACATAATTTCCACGCTGTTAAGCACATAATTCGACTAACAGTTGAACATAATATGTAAAAACAAACAACCAAATTAATATATGTAATAGGTACATACTTACTTACGTTGACTCATTAACGGCTTCGTTAATTAACTTGAAGGTTGTGTTTTGTTCACCAAAAGTTAACATGTTTGACTCTACAAACAGTTAATTAAAGTTCGCGGCAATGTGAGAGGCCCCTTTTTCAGACGGATATTCTCTGCGTGGTTTGTTTTTAATCCCTCGTCATTGACGTCAGTTTGTTCTGATAATACGAGCATGAATGCGTTACGAGACACGAGTGGAGAGCACATGGGAATGTTGTAATGTAACTCAGTTATGTACGAAGAACAAGGGGTTTGAATTTGTAAGAAACTCAGATTTGTTTTTCACTGACCCAGTTGGCGATAGTATTAAGGCGCGCTGACTGTACTAAAATAATAGGGGTTAAAGTATGAAATTGCCGTTTTATTGCAATAGGTTCTTTAAATTGACATAGAATCTTCATGGTTTGAGGTTTTCGAATGAAACTTTTTTCAAATGGTTTCTATGATGTTCTTTTTTAAAAAATCTGAAACATTTGAATATCGACTTTCAATTGTTTTTGTTATTCAATTTAGACAAGAAAGATGGATACTGCGAAAATTCGAGTGATTATGAGGCACCCATTTTTCGTATTTTTTTATTTTATTGATTTGACGCAAGTGAGTCAATATTGTGGGTAAGGTAACGTTAAACCATGCCGCTAATTCCTGGGTAGTTTGACTAGGGTCGGCTTCCACTATCTCTCTTAATTCATCGTTATTCACCTGTGTGGGCGGTCTTCCTCGTGGCTCGTTCTTTAAGTCGAAATTTCCATCACGAAAGCGTTTAAACCAAAATCGCACGGTGCGTTCATTAGTAGACCCCTCTCCAAACGCAGCATTGATATTGCGGGCTGTTTCTGCCGCGTTAGTTCCGCGTCGGAACTCGTGTTCAAAAATCACTCGAATTTTCGCAGTATCCATCTTTCTTGTCTAAATTGAATAACAAAAACAATTGAAAGTCGATATTCAAATGTTTCACATTTTTTAAAAAAAGAACATCATAGAAACCATTTGAAAAAAGTTTCATTCGAAAACCTCAAACCATGAAAATTCTATGTCAATTCAATTTCAATTCAATTCAATTCAATTCAAATATTTTTATTCATTGTAAAAACAGAATGTTTACTTAATGAACGTCAAAGTTGTTAGTTTCACAATTAAAGGATTATGTGGAGAAGAAGCTAACAAAGAAACTCCACATTTATTCTTTTCAAAACACGTTTTAACTTAATTAACAGAGTTTTCAACTTAAAATATTAGTCATGAATGTGTTGAACACTAGTCACAATCGTCCTTTAAATAATATTAATCTACTGTTTAATGCCAAACATCTTTGTCTTCTAAATAATCCTTGATGTTATAGTAAGCCTTTTTGCACAGAATGTGCTTAACACATTTTTTAAATCGCGTTGGAGGTAACTCTAATATATCTTGAGGAATTTTGTTGTAGAACCTTATACAGTGCCCCATAAAGGATGTGTTAACTTTTGCAAGTCTAAATAGTGGAAATGACAATTTATGTTTATTTCTAGTATTAACATTATGGTGGCCACCAACATTTTCGAAGTCTTTGATATTTTTTCTAACGTACATAATATTTTCATAAATGTATTGACATGCAACTGTTAAGATGTTGGTTTCTTTGAAGAAATCTCTGAGCGAATCCCTACTACCTAACTTGTAAATAAATCGGATGGCTCTCTTCTGTATGATGAAGATCGTCTCAGTTCAATTTCAATAAGTTCTATAAGTTCAGATCAATTCAAAGAACCTATTGCAATAAAACGGCAATTTCATACTTTAACCCCTAATATTAAGTATAGAAAACCGTTCGTCTTCCGTGCTTAAGTATTTTGTTAGTTAAAAGATGGAAATAAAATATAAACGTATTGCGAATTGAAAGAGGATTATTTTACGGTTTAATGAAAAACACGAGGCTTTAGGTAGTTTAAATATCATTAAATGTTTGAAAGCATAGTTCTAAAATATCACGAATCCATATCTACCTAAACGAGAGGTTAAATTTTGCACCTGTGCTGACGACGCAAATCGAGTGTTTTCCAGTGCATTCATTGTCAAATCAAGCGTTTTTCAGTGCATTAATTGTCAAATCGAGCGTTTTTCAGTGCATTCATTGTCAAATCGAGCGTTTTTCAGTGCATTCATTGTCAAATCGAGCGTGTTCCATTGTTCTCTAGTTCAATTCTGTTTTATAGTTCATTCATTATCAAACCGAGAGTTGGACCGAGCATTCACTGTCAAATCGAGAATGCTAACTGACAGCACTATCCATCTGTTGTAAGCTCCTTCCAGTGAATAAGTTTACTCCTAACATATTCTACATATTCCGTTCACTGTTGATGACATAGTAATAATAATAACTTCCACACAACACTTGTCCTGACAACAAATCAGCATACCCTGTGCTACGGTAACCAGGCAAATGGTACATCACAAATATGGAAATAGGACGACCAGCCACGAAATGGACAGATGACCTCATCCAAATGACAGGAAGACACTGGATGCAAGCCGCTTCCAACCGGTATTTTTGGAAATCCATGGAGGAGGCTATGTCCAGCAGTGGACTTCTTGTGGCTGAATCATGATGACGATGATGGAAATACACGTCAGACAAACAGACTCGGGCCATAAACAAGTTGTACAAAACAAGTACGGTGGTAATCTAAACTATGACCTCTTTGGTAGTTGAGCGTGTTAATCCTAGACAAACGAGAGAGTCACCTTGTAAGAAGGTATCTCACTTGCCTCCCACGGACTGAGGCAATTTCTATCCCTATTGCGGAAAATACCGCTGGATACGTCCCTACGGTAATTTCGCTGCAAATCCCGAGTACGATGCCTTGATGAATTCGGCCTCCGCTTGGAAATGCGGGCGGAAAAGAAACGAATGAAACGAAATTTGAAAAGATTAATGCCCCACAATTCATTTCGGCTAACATCGCACGCGATTCCTGACGAAACGCGCCTCCCACGGTGAGGATGTGTTGATAGAAGGGATATATCTTATACTTTACTAAGATAAGATAAGACTCTAATCCCATTACAAAAAAAAACTTTGGCCTTTGCATCTACGTAATGAGAGACTTAAAAACATCTACGAGATGATTTATACAGTGTCCAGTGGCACCATCACTCACACTAGATGGGGAAGGGACCACTCGGACACTGAAGTGCCTGGGACATTGTTCTTTAGATGGAGTAGGCTTGCCCAGTACCTATACCATCCTGACAGCTTAGTCGGCCAAGCCCACAGGAAAGACAAGTCAATACGTGCGGAGCCAACGAAGCCGCGAATTTCCTCACGATATTTTCCTTCACCGTTAGCGTCTGGTATTGCTGCTACAAATTTGCACGCAATGCACGCACGGTAGGTAAATGCCTGCACTGGGAATCAAACCTGGGTCTCCCGCTTCCGAGTCCATTGTTCTACCCTCTGGGCTACCACCGCTACTTTATCATTACAACTCATTACAACACAAAAACAAACAAAATGTTTACATTCATAAATAATATGTATATTATACTAAAGATAAAGATATTTATTGAGAAACAAACGTCAGTATACATGTAAAGTAATGACTAATTAACAAGTTGACTTAGATGTTAAGTATACGTAATTTACTTATCACGTTCGAAACTAAACTAGGTAGGTCCTGTACTATGGTTTCCAACGCCCCCTTCGAATTTCCAAAGAAATAAAGCAAATCTAGTGTAAACTACATCTTATTCTTTATACAATAACAATCTGTTCCTGTATTACGCGCACCAAATCCTAAACGAGTCCAATCGTCTAACTAACAAATCCCCTGCTTTATATCGCAAATGTAAGGATTCCGACAGGATATGGTGAGCGTAATTAGGCCCCAGATATCTAAGTTTTAGCTGAAAACTACCAAGTCTTTTGGAAGAGTGATTTGCCACCCTAGACTCTGCATACCAGGATACTCACGCCTGTATCCTGGTATGCAGAGTCCAGGGTGGCAAACCACTTGCTTTGATCCTGACAAACCACTTTCGCTTCCTCAACATTCATTAGTCGTTGCGCGCCGGCGCATATATTTTTATATTAGTTTTAAATCTTAAAATATGTTTAAATTGTTCGGGTTCCGTGCCTCAAAAGAAAAAGACGGAACCTTTATAGAACTTTTTCTTCTGTCCGTCCATCCGTCTGTCATGGAAGACCTCTTTACCGAACCACGATAGCGACAAAAGGAACAGTTATGACACTTCATAAGCAGCCTCTATACGTCCCACAGTAGGGCACAGGCCTTCTCTCAGAGAGAGAGTATGGGCTTAATCACCACGCGTGCCCACCGCGGATTGGCGATTTCAAGCGCTGAGGTATGTAAATAGCTCAGACACTCAGGTTTCCTCACGATGTTTTCCTTCACCGTTAGCGAGTGGTATTGCTACTATAACTTCACAAATGTACATAACTTAGAAAACAAAGTCATAGGTACATGCTCTGACTAGGAATCGAACCTGGGTCTCCCGCTTCCGAGTCCAATGTTCTACCCACTAGGAAACCACCGCTTGTTATGACACTTGCAGTCTGTGTAGGTATGTTTGTTTGCTGGACGAAATCTCTTACAGAGATAAGCTCGCCTTTGTACATACTTTCTTTTGTTACCTTTCCTGTACTCTATTCTTGTGTGTGCAATAAAGTATAAAAATAATAATAATAATAACATGTTTGTATTTACGTATGTTCCACCGTAGCGCTTAAACTACTCATCCGATTTTGATGAATGTGTCACTTGATTTGTTATTATAGTCCGGGTGGCAAAGGCTATGAAACTTTGCAAGCCAAACGACTAGATACAAACGAATCATAACTTTCTAACGATGTATAGTGCGGTGCTGACAAAAACGTAATTCTTTTTTTTTAACTATAATTTTTAACGTTTCCGAAAAAAATTATAAGGAATAAAAGATTTTTACTCTTTTAGTTTTGGATTGTTCCTAATCAACATAGACTTGGATTTATATTAGTTTTACTGTTAGTCTCTTAATATAGCGCGTCAAATACCCTGCTCTCTCACAACAACGTCAACATTTACGCTGAAAACCTTCTAACAAGAGCGATAAATCAATACAAAGTTACAGCCACTCTAATCCCCCATAAACGTGTCACGGGAAGAACGATGACGTCACTTAAGGCTAGTCCGGTGTACGCCTAAGATTAATTAATAACAGATCCGATAACGCATGAGTGATGGCGGCGAGAGCTGCCTGATATAGTATCCGGTTGACCGCTAGACCTTGAGGGTTACTTGCACCAAGTCACTGAATAAGTAAGTAAACAGATAAATTATCTGATTGATAGTTTTGTCAGTTTTACAATTTGTCTATGGATAGCTCTACAAATGTTGTGACTCTTGGTGCAAGACATGTTTGGACTTATTCACTAGATAGAGCATGATATTCATGGATATTTAAGATAGCGTTGGTGCAAGCCAGCCTAAGTCATAATGGTATGTATCTCTCCACTGCACACATGCCACACATATGCATATTCACTTTTCCGCACCTTACATAGATACATAAACTCACGCCTGTATCCCAGAGGGGTAGGCTGAGACCAGGGACTGCCACTTGCCACGCTCCTAACAGATCACTTTCACTTCCACAACATTCATTAGTCGTTGTGTACACGCACGGCACGTCGGGCGTTCGTCTCGACCGCACATTTAAGAAAAAATATCGAACCACGTTCGTTGATGACATCACAGCATTTTTTTTTTATGCAGTAA
The DNA here is from genome assembly GCA_963969515.1 of Yponomeuta evonymella. Taxonomy (NCBI): domain Eukaryota; kingdom Metazoa; phylum Arthropoda; class Insecta; order Lepidoptera; family Yponomeutidae; genus Yponomeuta; species Yponomeuta evonymella. The sequence continues at coordinate 6,213,867 of OZ018349.1, forward strand.
AATATAGGTCTTTCCACAATGAATTCAATTCAATTATTTTTGGTGTAATGGCAACCCACAGAACAAAATTTTTTTTTGTTCTGTGTGGCAGCCAGCCGTTGTCAACTATTTCTGCCAAGGTCACGTCTTGACACCACATAAAACTTCGTTCCAGATTCAAACATTCGCTCGTAACAGTTTTATTTATGCTTAGATTTTAGTGGAAGCCATAGATTACAATGTATATGTGGTCGCCTTTATGCAGATTGTTTTCTTGAGCAGTAAAGAATTTTCAAATCTGGTCAGTTGCTTGCTCCTACCTCGTTGCGCGATTTTGTGGATCACTACGCACGAGCTCGCACCGATTCGTGGTCGTTAGAGAGTGGTCGTGGAAGTTCGAGGTAGCGCAAACGTGTGCGGATCGGTGCATCAGATTTGCCGCGAGATAGTTCAAATGTGCGGTTCCCTTTCACTCCTTCATGTTCTCTTTCACTTTGTATGAAATAATGATATAAATATATAATTTCTGTTCAAATAAATCAGATAACTTTAATTACAAACCTGTTATCTAAGTTTTGTTTGTGTTAATATTTTTATTGTGCAATAAAATGTAACAAGAAAAATTATGAACAAAATGGCTTCCAAACATGCACCAGCTCAGACTGACACACACCGTGGCACTGTGATTCGATTAGAATATGCCAGCTGGACACCATTATTTTCTTTGAATTTTCGTCACATGCATACATTAGAATTATACATGTTACAATAGTTTTTAGGGTTGAGTTTTTAGGTGTGTTAAACATGTTTATAGTGCATGGGAGGATCGTAGGGATGCTATAGGTGTTTTTTGCGACCTGTCAAAGGCATTTAATTGTGTGGACCACGAGACACTTTTGTTAAAACTACAGCATTACGGAGTAAAGGGGAAAGGTTTAGAACTGATGAGATCTTATCTAAAAGGAGGGGTTCAAAAGGCGGACATAAATTGTATAAAATCCACAGGTTCACAAATAAAAATGGGAGTACCACGGAAATCAATTTTGGGGCCGTTCCTTTTCCTTGTTTACGTAAATGATTTGCCGTTTATGGTACAAAACATGTCCGAGATAGTATTATTTGCAGATGACACGTCACTTATTTTTAAAATTAAGAGACAAGAAAATAATCTCGACGATGCAAATGATGCTCTCTCGCATGTATTGGATTGGTTCACGGCAAATAATCTGCTTCTAAATTCCACGAAGACAAAATGTATAGAGTTTACCTTACCAAACGTAAGATTAGTTGAAAACAACATTGTACACGGGAAAGAAAAACTAGAATTTGTAGAAGATACCGTTTTTCTAGGCATCACAATCGATTCAAAATTGCAATGGGGTCCTCCTATTGTAAAACTAGCACACAGGCTTAGTTCTGCAGCATATGCAGTCAAAAGAATTAGAGAGCTCACTGACGTTGCAACTGCTAAGCTTGTTTACTTTAAAGAAACTAACATCTTAACAGTTGCAAGTCAATACATTTACGAAAATATAATGTATGTTATAAAAAACATCAGCAATTTCGAAAATGTTGGTAGCCATCACAATATTGATAATAGGAATAAACATAAATTGTCATTTCCACGTTTTAGACTTGCAAAAGTTAATACATCCTTTATGGGGCACTGTGTGCGGTTCTACAATAAAATTCCTCAAGATATATTAGAGTTACCACCGACGCGGTTTAAAAAATGTATCAAGCATACTCTGTGCAAAAAAGCCTATTATAACATTAAGGATTATTTGGAAGACAAGTATGTCTGGTATTTAAATAATGTATCAAGTGTAGTGTAACTTTAAGTTGAAAACTCTGTTAATTAAGCAAACCTGTTTTGAAAAGAATAAATGTGGAGTTTCTTTGTTAGCTTCTTCTCCGCATAATCTATTAATTGTGAAACTAACAGCTTTAACGTTCATTATGTAAACATTTTGTTTTTATAGTGAATAAAAATTTTTGACTTTGACTTTGACTTTATGTTTCCAAATGTTGCCAACTACGCCTCCTAATCTGTCTGACCTATCTTAAAAGTAGGTACTGTAAATGAATGCAATCAAAACTCAAATACGTCGATTATTTTTTATCGGGAGTTAGTTCCACAAAACTATACCTTAAGGGGCTCCAGGGAGTAACACTAGCGCCAACCAAGAAAATAAATCACTTTTTTACAAATCGAATTTGCAAAAATTGTCTGTGTCATGTTAATAGTGATTTTTAGGATCCATGGCCCTTACAGCCGTTTTGAAAACAGTCCCAGGTTCGTGATCCTAGGTTCTTTGTCGTGGGTCCTAAAAATTACTGTTAACGTGATTGAGAGATTGTACACATTTTTGCAAATACGATCAGTAATTGCTTTATGTGTAACATATTTCTTTCTTGTGTACATTAAAGTATAACTATAACTATCAGTAAAAGAAGATGATTTTTTTTTTCATTGATGGCGCTAGTTAGGCCACTTGGATTCTCTTAATATTATATGGTGTCTCTAATGTTATGACAAAAATATATCCAGAAATTCGAAGATAGCTTTTGTTCACTCAGTAAGTTCTATTTAAAATCATAGGGGAGGAGCCTCGGTGCCGTGTATGACCGTGCTCGTCTGTCGTGCGCGCTGTCCTGCGCAGAATTAAATGGAGCAGGTGGCAATTACTCATGAAGTAAGTGGATGTACGTAATTTCAAGTTGTTTCCCTGCGGGGATGTGTCATAAAGTAAGCACCAATTGCCTTCGCACTACGCCAGCCTCTCTTCAAAATGATTTGTGTAGAGCCGGCGGTCCATGACGATTCCTTTATCTTACTTTATATTATAAATGAAAGTTTGAATGTATGGATTTTTGTTATTCAATCACGCCAGAACACCTGAATAGATCTGGATAAAATTTTGCATACTCTTCCCAATTCGGGGCACACGCCTTATCTCAAAGAGAGAATATTGGCTTAATCACCACGCGTGCCCACCGCGGATAGGCAATGTCAAGTGCTGAGGTACACTATACTACAAGTGGTAACAAAAACCTGCTCCCGTGACGCGCCCGTCAGCCACCCGTACGTGCCCGGGCTTTTTTGCCCTTGTATTGTAGTCTCTAAACTTAAAAGTGTTTAAGGTTTATTTTATTTTGTATCGTTGCGCCCGCACGTCGCCGACCTGTTGTAATGTGTAGGTATATTCTTTAGTGCGAACGGAGCAAACGGGAAGATACCAAACCAGCCGTAGTTTTGTTACCTACAGTGGATGGCTAATGAGTGAAACTTCTAAATACTAAAGCAGGATCCTAGCTTTATTATTCCAATGTTTCCGTCCCTAACGAATGAACCCGGGATGATGTACCGCGGCTGTCACCGGGCCCTGTCGGATCTGTCTAACTTATGATATATGCGGCTTAGAAGAACCTACGACTGGATAGCATCTCCGATGAAAACCAGTATTTTTAAAGACAAGTTTTTGCAAAAAGTATCTGTCTCTCAATCTTTCAATCATGTTAATAGTAATTTTTAGGTCCCACGCGATCGAGTGCCTAGGATTGCGTACCCGGGACTACATACATAGCATAAGTATATGCCACTAACGGCCGTTTCTGGCGTTAATTTAGTCCTAGGTTTTATTCAGACTGGGTGAAAATAAAAAATTTTTTGAAATAATTAAAGGATATTAGAGGTTCACATATTTTAAATGAACTGCTTAGGATGAGCTAACAACTTAGTAAACATTATAGCTTCCGTATTTTAACGTTCCGTGTGGCGCCGGATTAAGAACAGCGTCACTCGATTTCCTTCCGTGGATGTCGTAGAAGGCGACTAAAGACATCAATTACCAGAAGACGGGCAGCAGCGTCTTCCTGAGATTCCAACCGCATACTGCGATCGCCAACCCGCCTGCCAAGCGTGGCCATTATGGCAAAACCCCTTATGCTTATGAAAACCATGAGGGAGGCCTATGTCCTGCAGTGAGCGTCAAATGGCTGATGATGATTACGATGATTTTAACGATTTCGACAAAAGCTGAATGGAGCAAAATGTATAACTTTTCTGCTGCTCGAGGCAAAGTCTTACTGTTCAATCAACCGGATCGTCTAAAGTGGGCCTGTTTCATAGATCTACAATTCATGTTTTATTGTGCAATTCGATGCACATAATCTATGGGTCGACCGACTTAGCAATGTACAGCGAATTTTCATAGTAAACTATGTATTGTGGTTCTATAAAATAGGCCCCCGAGAATCATACCGCCACTTTGTACATCCATTTGGATGGCGCCCAGGATACATGCCCTGCCTGAACCATCCTAAATTCGCAACAGTTTCTATGCTTAAGGAGGTCCAGGGAGTAACACTAGCGCCACCTAGGAAAAAAAATCATATCTTTTTTTACAGATCAAATTTGCAAAAAGTGTCAGTACAGTTTGTTTGTTGTATCATGCTAATAGTGATTTTCAGGACCCACGACAAAGAACCTAGGATCATAAACCTGGGACTAGATAGCATTTATGCCAAAAATGGCCGTTTCTGGCGTTAACATTATCTAGTCCTTGGTTTTTGCCTTAGGTTCAGGGCCATGGGTCCTAAAAATCACTATTAACATGATTGAGAGATTGTACTGACACTTTTTGCATATTTGATCTGTAAAAAAGATATGATTTTTTTTCCTCGGTGGCGCTAGAGCCCTGGACCCCCTCAAGTCTGTACCCTACTACTGCGCCAATGCTAACCATAAATTATTATTAGACACTATTCAAATAGAACAATATTCACACGTCCCCCTTCTGAAGCTTTGTCAGTTCTTATTATATGATCTGTTCAGTAACATCCTTAGTAAACTGATGTGACAATCCCATTATTTTATAGAGGCTTACTCAGCACACAAGTGCAAGCTTAGTCAACCTAAAAATAGTAAGTACAGCAGGCAGCACAACATTTACACGCGTGCACTATACTCGGTTATGATACAGGTGATTTCGCAACGAAAACGTAAAGGTCGAGCCGCTGTCGATATTTCGGTGAAACACGAGTGTGACATTTAAATTTTAGTCGCACGGATGTAAAGTACTATCGATACTGTACGATTTTATCTTACTGTATAAAGGATAGCGTAATAAGTACCTAATACCTATGTTACAAACTAACTACACAATATAAAACCGTCGCTAAATTTTAAAACTCCATTTCCATTTATTTTGTTACCCTTCGGTTCGTGAAAATGAGAAATGAAAAGTCAAACGGAAAGTCATGTACATATTAATTTGAATAATACCTACACTATATACATACGTACAAATGTGCATCCGTAGCTATAATTTTATCGTAAATTGTCCATTCTAGAACTGATCAAACATTTCAGTTGCAAATTCGCCCTCAAATTTATAGTCTCATTTGCATTTGACCGAGTAAAGTTCACGCATAAGTTCAAACTACATACGTTGACTGTACTTACAAAGAAGATAAAAATCTGGCCTTTAAAAGAAATACTATTTTCATAAACGTCTTCAAAGTGATAGATCTTCTCTCTTGGGCAGTAAAGATTTAAACTTGGAAGCAAAGATAATCGTTTTTAAAGTTGCAGCAGTTTAGTCTTTTTTTTAGATGCTGCTTTAATCTACCAACTTGTAAAATAGATAGACCATTCCTTCTTTCTTATATCAGAAACTCCTTACATTCTCGCGCTATTCTGAGGGGCCACCATGGGAGGATAGAATTAATTTCTGTCAGCAACAAACTATAATTATTAATATAGGTACTAAGGTAAACTAATAGAAATTACAGTTTTCCATTGACAACGACCTTTTTCTGGGAATTTCAATTTTTTAATCTGTTTAATTGTACTTTAATAAAGATTGGTTAAGATTTATTACATTAATTTGTTAATGATGTCTTGATTTCTTTGCTAAATATTGATCAGTATGGTTATGGTATATCTAAAAACCAAATTTTTGACAATGTACAATGCCCGGCATATAGCTTGAACACGTTACTTTGACTTCTCATGGACTTATTTCGGATCTCATTGGCGGGGAACTCGGGATGTGAATTCTTCGGACTAAAGATTAGTCAAATTAACAAATATTTAAAAAAATACTCGTACGTATCCATCGCAAACTCATCCCGAATGCACGAATTTTTGCTCACGTTATCTGCCGAGAAGTACAACTAAATTTAAAGGCAGATTACAGTTGACTGTACTTCCATCAGTAATTACTTTACCTGACTTAAATTCCCAACAAAGGCGCGCAAAGCATCTGTTTTCCCCACTCTATTTTTTGGGTTTTTATTGTGAGTTTTTCCGTAACTAAAAGATAGCGGCTTTCAATAAGCCCGTTCTTTGTTGTGTAAGTTAAATTAATGGCCGATGTCGTTCAGTCAATATAATAAAGAGGCACCGGAGCAGCCGAACTCAATTAAGCGCCCTGCAAAGTGCCTCTACTTAGGAAATGTCTGTCTATCTTTATATCCTCCTAGCGGTATTCGCCTATGGCGACTGCTGTCTGGCTCTCATTTATAGTTAGTGAGGGTTTCACTGGTGTGCCCTCAGCCGGCTTATGTAGCCGATGATGGCTTTGATGGTGCGTGCGCACAGAGTGCACCTCAATATATCGTTATTAAAAATATAATTATAAAGTAAAAGTCGGGTCTTCAACTCATCCATCTCATTTCGCATCTAGATCGAGTAACCTTTTCTACTCAAAATGTTCATTGCTCTGCACTAAGAATCTCCATTCAGGCTATTCTACCGATCGTTTATCCAACCTCGGCCACCATTCTGTGACCGCCTTCGTCCATTGACCGTCCTGCCGCCTGATCACGTGTCCTGCCCACCTCCACTTTATGTTCGTTATTCGCATGCCGATGATTGCCCTTTATCTCCTCATTGTCCATCATTAGTTTATCAAGCAGTACCTAAGTAGATATCATTTGCTATGCATTGACACACGTGAAACTGGGGGAATTTAGCACTTGACTTTGTTTCTGTCGTGACAAATCTAAACGAAATTCACTAAATGACATTCGTTCAGCGCAGTTCTGTTCAGATTTGTTTTTTTTACGTCATACACTGTTGGTTACTTACCACCATGTATTTGGTAAGTAACGAACAATTTATTTAACTATTACGTAAAAAGTAGCAATCTGAACGAAACTAAGGCAAAATGTTAGCACGTGGCAGAACAAGGACGCGTTACTTTCAGTTTTCTTATGGCACGGGACGTAAATAGGGTATAACGACCGTTATGCTTCTTTGAGATTTTGCCGTTTTGAACATCACTAGTGGAAATTTCGATAAGGGTTCGGGGACAGAAATCATAATCATAACTTTTTTAAGAAAGGTTCGGTATACGCTTCTAGATGCATTTCACCAAAAATATGTATACAAATGACCGATATTGAATATCAATATCTCCCAAGCCGTAGATATTACGGGCAGGGTTTTTTAGGAAAAAATATTCATCGTGGTACAAAGAATGAAATTCCAGAAACCCACGAAGGATTTCTGGAAAAGCGGTAGTAAATTAACACCCGAATTATCCGTAGTAGACGCAGGAAAGGCTGAATTCAATGGAAACAATGTCGCTTTTATTTGAATTTAATGCCTACACAAGCCTTTGTCGTCGAAACTGTCGCATCAGCGTTATTGCGCTTATCTGGTGTGGCTTCACGCATTAGGCTTACAGGGTAGATCCAAAAAATATGGATCTCACTCAACGAAGATCCATATTTTTTGGCTCACTGCACTTTCTTTTGTTATTTAATTAATCTCATAACTTATTTAATTTTATAATGAGTGTACAGACGACGTGATTGCATATTAATAACTGTCATACCTATATTGTATGACCAGAACCACAGAGGAAAAAACAGAACTCAATCTACAGGTTTGCCAAAGGTCATTCGAATAGAAGCGTGGTGGCCGGGTCACCTATCTTCCTCTAAAATAGTTGAGACTGGTGATGGCTGACCCCCTACGTTATGCTCGTAAACGGGTGTTGTTCGTGTGCCTGGCTTTCTATTTTTTTTATAAAATTAATGTAAGCTCTTTACGTTGAAGTAATTTTTTTGATTTATTGATTTCTTGATTGCTAGGTTTTTTTTTTGACGAAAAGAAAGGGAAGTGTATAGAAAAACAGCTGACAGTCGTATTTCTATACCCTTCCCAAACATAATATCAAAACACGTAAAAGAAAAGTGCATGACAAATTCCAATTTTATTGACTTTTTTCATGAGTACCTAGGGCATTTTACAAGTAGATAACCCTCTTTAATTAAAAATTGTGCAAAAAACAGTGTTTTCCATGAGCGAGAAAAAATTGCTTACAAAATGTATGCAATGTTACCACACGTCTTTACGATATTACTTTGTTAAAAAATCAGGCACAAAGAATGCTTTGCGCCTGTTTGACTTGTGCATATCTCATCTCTGTGGGCCCCATTTCATAGAACTAAAATTTGTGGTGTACTATGAACATTCGATGTACACTGTATAACCACAAATTAACAAGTAGGAAAACTAATTGCAGTTACTAATCGGCTATACATTGCACAGTCATAGTAAACTATGAATTGTAGTTTTTCCTGCCTTGTCAGTGGTTTTTCATTTCGTCTCAATCGCTACAAATGAACATTTCCGACAATACAGACCAACCGTAACTAAGTAGATTCAAAGCGGTAGCTGGTGCCAACTAATAAAGTTGCATCATCTCCGTGTTTTGCTTATACTATATAAATTATATTTCACCGCGTCATATTGTCTGAATAGCCGCATGAAGTTCTATGGCTGGCGTGAAACTAGATGGCATTTTGTGCTCACGACAGCAATTTGAGCTTCATAACGGTCTTTGGTCTAATTCTAATTCGGCTTGATTGGCTCCGCACGTATGGGCATTGTCGTTTCTTTGAAGTAAGCTGAGATGATGGAATAGGTTGGTATAGGTCAAGTCATACTTCATTTAAAAATATCCCAGTCTTAGTGGTCACTTACATAATCTACATAATATTGGTAGGGTATCACCAAAGCCGAAGACTAAAGTGTTACCACTAAAATTATGCATTTTAGTTCCTGCATTATATTCATTATATTCCTGAAACACGTCAATTAATTAGAGTTTGTTTGATTGATACATTGATATTTTTAGAATTATCAGGGTTTGCAAGCTCTCGCTTACAGTAACAATACCAATTCGCATCCTCCGGTAAATCATAGTAGCAGAAAACCCGTATTTCTTACATAGAAAATAAAAAACAAAGTAAAATTTGTGGAACGAAAGTTGTTATGAACTACAAACTGTAATGGAATCAGGGTTCTGCATTTTATTTCGCAGAATTACACATTTTAGATGTTCCAGATCAAGACGCACCGAGTTCGTATCGTAACTCTATCCAAATCGTATGTAAAATACATAGTAAACCCACGCACGTATCCCGGAGAGGTAGGCAGTGACTAGAATTTGCCACTTGCCACGATCCCAACAACCTCCTTCGCTTCATCAATATTAATAATAGGGGTTAAAGTATAAAATTGCCGTTTTATTCCAATAGGTTCTTTGAATTGACATAGAATCTTCATGGTTTGAGGTTTTCGAATGAAACTTTTTTCAAATGGTTTCTATGATGTTCTCTTTTTAAAAAATGTGAAACATTTGAATATCGACTTTCAATTGTTTTTGTTATTCAATTTAGACAAGAAAGATGGATACTGCGAAAATTCGAGTCGGGAAAAAAAGGAGTTGAGAAATCTTATTATTATTATTATTATACTTTATTGCACACAAGACATACTTAATTCGAGTTGAGAAATCTTGTTTCGAAAAATTCCAGCAATGACCCGCGGAACTGCGCCCGCGGCGTGCACGGACTGCTCTGGCTTGGACTGGTGTTTGTGTCGACGTATTTTTGGAAAGTGCTCTTTTAAAAAAAAACCTTACGTATTCGATAGCTATTGTTTAGGCACGTTTAAGTTGCTAGGACTTTCAAAACACCAAAATTCATGGTTTATAATAATAATATTTATTTATTTGCGGTAGGTATACAAAATCCAGCATGACTTATACTAATGACTAATACAATGGACTCGGAAGCGGAAGAACCAGGTTCGATTCCCAGTGCGGGCATGCACCTATGACTAATACCAAATAATATTAATTTTACATAGATTAAGTACCAACAGAATTGTTTTATGGTCGATTAATTATGTATACTAGATTAAATCCGTATCATGGGATACGGATTCGTTTGTTTATTTACCAAGTGACACTTCTAAGTAGTGATAAAGTTAATAAGATGAAGATATAAATTTTAAGCTGTAAAGATATAAATTATAAGCTGCTGTCGACCGTTCTTACAAGGGACTCTTCAAGGGACGGCCATCTAGTTCCGTGCAAGCTTATAGTCAGTGGAATCCAACTATGTGCTTCATTAGAGACAATGCGATTTTCGGGAATACGAAAGGGTGTTATAAGAGTACAGCCGATAGCAGGTCAACCTTTACATTTTATCGCAAAGTTGCGGTTAACTGCACCTATACAACGCACACCAAATCTTGAACAATTCCAACCGTCTAAATATCAAATCCGTACACTATAACACGATATCGACAGTATTTGGTGCGGTTGGCCTGATCGGCCTCAGATGTTTGACCAGATCATAAATGCACGAACAGTCAGTAAAGAAGTATCGTATGCCTCAGCGCCGGGATAAAAAGAGATAGAGAGATAATATAGAGGGAGAGAATCTGACAGAGAGAGAGCCAACAATTCTTCATCAGCATGCTAGATGGTCTTTTGGTTCCACTGCTTGGTTCCACTAGTGGGACCAGCAGAACCTCCAGATACTTACGTCTTCATTGTCAAACGCAGGTGGAGCTGAGTTTGTCTCCACTTAGATACTAGTGCGAAATCAAAGTTTTAGTATTCGCAGCAGTTCCATCGTTTGGGCTTGTGCGCGTAAATGGAATTAGTGCGAAAAAAAATTCGCAGTAGTTCCATCATGGAATTAGGCAATGGTACTACTGTGAATGAAGGACTTATTGTTGGTTGGTTCCACTGCAGTGGGTCCAGTAGAAATTCCATGGTGATGGCAACATTCGAGATGACATATTCATTACACATACTCTGAAATCTCAGATATCAGCAAACTCAGTCGTGTAAAATGTTCAAGCTTTTTTTTTGCTTTTACGTTTTGACGCATATCATATACCAATTTCACCTATCCAATATACGTACTAGAGCTTAATCTCCTTTGTCATGTAGAATTCTACGTAGTGATTCTCTTGTACTGGACTGTTGCACTGTGAATTGTCACGATCACTAGTGTTGATAGTTTTGCTGGAATCTAACACGACCGTGTTTGGATTAGATTTTGCAATTTAACATCATGCATACCAAATATAAACCGAAAACGCTATTATTAGAACTCATCATGGAGGGTACAATTATAGTAAAATAATAGTTTCCCCAATCTGTTATCCAAACAAGGTAGGTATTGATTTCTGAACTCTGTAATGAATCGTAGTAATTCCAATCGGGAAGGGAGTGATACACATTGCATTTGTTTAATAAATAGTTTATATCTTTATTGGTTTATATTCTGTTGTTTTATTCGGAAGAACACAATTTTAAAGGTTGACATTATTATTTTTTTTAATTTAAATATTCGTCGTTTTTTTTACACTTATATTTAACACAGTATTCCTTTATTTATAAGTTACTTTGCTTACGGCTACATTTTTTAATAACGTAACCTTACAAAACATGTGTTTGTAAATTATTTCAAAAAGGATTTAATAAACTATGTCTTACTTTGGCATTTGGTGTTGAATTTTTAAAAGTAAAATAACAAAAAAATGTGCCCTATACACTACCTATTCTTAAACGTACTTTAATAATTCTTTGTAAGATATTTTCTTTTATTTGCTAGTAGATAGTCATAAGAATTTTCATGGTTAAATTTAGGAACCAACTTATAATATATTTACGTAAATATTACTCTTGCATTCATAAAACTTTATAATTTTGTTATAATTTATGATTAACTCTGCATTGGGCGTAATCAATCAAATTCATGCGCTGCGTTAAAATAATCAGTCTTATTATAGAAAAAGACCATTCTAATATACATGTATATCTACGTGTAGAGATGTAATTTTACTCTTAAAATGAGTTTTAGTGCTTAATTCGATTTAAAAGTTTACAAAAGAATTATTTACTTGTGTGTAACTTATTTGCAAGTTTTTTGTCAAAATGTTGTATCTTTTTCGCAATTCATCAATACACAAGCTTATACTAATGTCTTTACCATCTAATACATAATTTTTATATTTCTACTACATGTAGTTAGCGACAAGTGACAATATCTTACGTTCATATTCATTTGTGATATTTTTCTATAATTAACAATTTTGTTAAATAGGTAGATATAATATACGAATACATATACTATAATATATGTATAATACTTTTTTAAATTACCGGAAGTATGGCTAATGTGACACGTCGAATGTATCTATAACACGATAATAATTGTCCAATTCAATTTCGAATATTTAGTACTAAGGTATTTTGGTGACATAACAATATACTCGTATTTATAACCTTAAAACATAGTGAGTTTATGTTTTCTTCTACTAGATATAGTGATTTTAGAATTGAGCTTTGTTGGTTTCAAATAGAGACACTTTTAATGTTTTTATATTTACAAAAGTAAATTCTTAAAAGTTTGTAGACTACAAAAGGAAGTATTTTAAGTAATTTAGAATCAAACACACTTTTTACTTAAATTTTACCCTATGTTATTGCTTTACTACCTTATCAACTTTGTAATTTCACGACACAAACTTACATTATTCTGAAACCTACTTTATTACATATTATCTATTATATTTTACAACATTTAGAGCCAAAAAACGTATATAAACTTCAAGTGACGGACGACAAGCGGCAGCCATCTTGGAAGATGCACCGCCATCTTGGATATGTAGAGCACACGTTGCGGCGTGACTGCACTTACACGCGCGATGCTGCGCTGACGATGTTGCGTACTCGAGGACGCGCTTACACGCGCGATGTTGCACTGACGATTATGTGCACCTGAGGCTGTGCTTACACACGCTGGCGTATGGTGGGCGTGCTGGCTAGCTGGCAGGCCCGGATGCTTACAGCGCGGGCAGCAGGGGGCTAGGGGAGCGGGCCCGCCGCATGCCGCCGCTCCACACCTCCCCCATCATATCCTCGTCTCCCTGCACACGCGCACTCGACATACTCTCAGCCTCGAAACCGTCCCAACTCTGCGCGAGATGGTTGGTGGTTTAAGGCATAGTTAGGGCATTGCCACACTGGGACGATACGCCACTAATTAATTATGAGTCTTGAGCTCTAAATGTAGTTACAGCACCCATTTTTGCATTCTATGTTCTCTGCCATCTGTATATACTTTGACTTAGGGGTGGAATAATTTTGTATCACGTTACGGATAAGCTGACGGACTGAATAACCGAATATTACCAAATAAGCTCTAAGTGGGATACTAATTTATTTCGGGAATCCAGTTTTCCAGATCTATGCTACACTGAGTGATTAAGAAAACAAGTTGTTCAGAATAACGTTCAAGATACTGACAGCTTTCGAAATAGAGAAATTATATTGTCCCCAGATGGTACTTTTAATGTAATGTGACGTATCGTGTAGTGTGGCGCATTACACAGAAAAATACAAGAATAATAGTAGGTACCTACTTTAAATAAACGCGCCCCTATCTGAGCCGAAAGAATCAACCGTGCCGAATTCTACGAATTTCGATCGGGCTTCGGCCACTTACCAGCGCTAGAGAAACTGATCGTGCGCCGAAAATATATTCGGGTAGTTTCGTGGGGCATCTTGCAGGCGTACAAATCCGCTTTGCCCATGTCTAACGCAGGTTACATAGTGCAGGCGTAGTGGTTGCTATGTTCTCACTGTTCGTGCTGAATCTGATGCTGTCACCCGAAATGGGATTTGGGAACCTTAGAAAATTTTCCAGCAATCTGATGCCGCATCAGACGAATCACTAAAAATTTTCCTAAGCGTGGTTTTACTGGATTTTATGCAAAGAATTCTGTAATTCTTTCGTTCAGCGCGGTTGATACTTTCGGCTTGGATAGGTTCACCTTTAGTCAGCGACACCCAGCAGTAATCATACAGTTTTATAACTACAGTACAGACATCATCGTTCTAATCCTATCATTAGTTAAATAAAATTATATTCTCTCCAACTATGCTAAAATAGGATAAGTAAATTGTTAAACTTTTCTGGAATAAAAATCATTTAAATTTCAATATTTTTGTTCAAAATTCAGAAGAGTTTTGACCTCTAGTGTAATCATGAATGTCGCTTCAATTTGTCGACAAAAATAGAGGTTTATTAGGGTTTGATTTTACCGCTGCACTGGATAATTTGGACTTAGAATTACTCCTCAAAAACTTGTTAGGATTTTGAAAAACAGATTAATGAAATTTTGAAGACTAGTGACATAAGAGTAATTCTATAATATTAGTACTAAAGGGATGAAATAAATACCAGATCAACTAATGCTATCTACATGTTACTTTCGACAGGTGAAGAGATTTATCTGTTCTGTTAATCATCGTCGAAAAAATACGACGACTTTTCAATAGAATCAATGGTTTATTAGAGTTTAATACGCTAACGTGTAGCTTGTGCAAAAAATTAAAAAGAAGAAAAAACATTAGAACCAGCAAGGAGGTTACATACTTTTTGGCAGGCGCAAACAACAGGTAAGTATAAAACGGGCCATTAGTCTAAAACAAATCATAAATATTCTCTGTCCGGCATCGAAAGAACTGATTATAAGCACAGTGACACATGGCAGCTTAATTTGAAAACCAAGCTCAGCAAATGACTTGTGATGTGTTCTATAGTCGTTTTATTTAATTTCAGCGGCCTGACACTTTTAACTGGTAAGAAATTGCAGCCACTGAAATTGAAATAGGACAAGAATATAATCCATATTGATTTAATGCTCGTAATTAGCTGACGATACAGAACTACACTTTAAGAGTTGAATTAAGGTGTAGGAAAATCACTTTTATTTACAGATTAGGATTTTATTCGTCGGCTTCTCATTCGGGAGGTCGTGGGTTCAAATCCCGGCATGTACCAATTACTTTGTTTTCTACGTTACGTACATTTGTGAAGTTATAGTAGAAATACCACTTGCTAACTGTGAAGGAAAATATCGTAAGGCAAATCCTAGTGCCTGAGGTATTTACATACCTTAGCACTTGCTACGTACAATGGCCCAACTATGAGGCTAAGTGCGGAAATCTCAGGTCTAACTACAACTAACCTTTTGACATGGCCTCTTCGATTACATAGATTTTTTTAAGCATGTTCTACATTCTTATTTAGGTTATAGTGTACATAAAAAAAAAAAAACCAGGCCCCTTATTATGAAGCAGCGATATGTTCGGAAAGGGCGTCAACGTCGCGCTTGATCCCGACAATTCAAACAAATCTAGCGACAAATAGGGGTTCTTTTTTCAATAGTTTCGAAATTTCCTGCCACTGAGTAATGAACGCTAGAAATGCATAGCTTTTCGTGAGCCTAATGACGTCATATCATATCTTGAGATACGGATTTTGACATTAAAAAGTGACTTCCGATAACGTCGCGTTTTTCGTAATAAGGGCCCAGGTTATGCTAGAAGTGCTTTAAGAACAGAGAGTACAAACGACAGTTGTTCAACGTTAACATTTTTATTGCAGCTGTTGACCGCAACACAACCAACTAGAGTGCATTCATGTAAAGTTAAATCTGTCGACGGCTGTGCTAAATTCTACAGGGTCTAACATAATCACCATATACATTCGAACAACTTTTACTGTGCGGTAAACTTCGGAGTCGCAAAAAATATCAGGTGATCCATAATAAAGTTACCACGTGCGGCTTTCAAATATGTGGAACAGCTGATAGATAATAATAATAGTAACTTCCACACAACACAATCACTTGTCCTGGTCCCAAACTATCCTAGTTTTTCCTGGTCCCAAACCATGATACCCTGTGCTATGGTAACCAGGCGTCCTTGCCTGGTTACCATAGCACAAACATGGAAATACACTCAGACTGAAGCCATTTGTACAAATGTACGGCGGCCCTCAAATAGAGTTTTTTATTTTATATTTATATTTTAGTGGCAAAGTCCCCCGTAATGTAACTGCATAGAGTGTATGCATGTAAAGGTTCATGTGCTGTCGACTGTACATACAAAAGAGAATTGTTTTTTTCATGTAGCCTATTTACGTCCCACTGCAAGGCACAGGCCTTCTCTCAGTGAGAGAGAGAGAGAGAGAGAGAGTACGGGCTAAATCACCACGCGTGCCCACCGCGTATGGCAATTTCAAGCGCTGAGGTAAGTGAATACCTTAGACACTCCGGTTTCCTCACGATGTTTTCTCACAGTTAGCGAGTGGTATTGCTATTGTAA
This sequence comes from Yponomeuta evonymella, assembly GCA_963969515.1. NCBI lineage: Eukaryota > Metazoa > Arthropoda > Insecta > Lepidoptera > Yponomeutidae > Yponomeuta > Yponomeuta evonymella. The sequence continues at coordinate 6,230,345 of OZ018349.1, forward strand.
CTTCACAAATGTACGATTCTTACAAAACAAAAGGGAATTTTTATTTTAAATATCAACTATTTCGCGATTTTGTAATGTTTCCTATGTAGTACTGTTAACTAAAGAAGCGGACTAGACACCTGTTTGCCTCTTGCTCGCACAATGTTTCCGAATATATTGTGTGAGCGAAAGGCATATAAAGGTTATTCAGTCCCTTTCTTAAATTTATCGTCCAATAGAAAAAAATTACGAATAGGATAATTCACTTCCAGGGGGGCGAGTCTCTAAAAAGCACCGTTGTTCAATAGAGTCATATTAGTACGCGAGAGTACCTATTTAATTGTGAATACCAATGGAATGACATTGTACTCCTATTACTTAGGAGACTACGAAATAGATGCAAATAACAACTATTGTCATCCTTGTATCATTCTATTGAAAAACGATGTGTGTATTAGACTCGAGGGCCACATGTGCATAAGTATTGTGTTTAAGCAAGAAACTTAGTACCAACTAAATCTATCGACCAACAGAGGTATCAAACGTGCAGTGCATGTAACAAACCACGTTATTACGGTGTCAACACTTACATATAAGAGGTAATTACCAGCATCGTGTGGGGGGCGGGCGGCGCGGGGGGGGCCATGGTCATCGGCGGGGGCGGCGCGGGGGGAGGCTCCGGCGAGGCTGCGGCCGGGGAGAAGGAGGAAGGCGCTAACGGCGATTGAGCTGGAGAGACAAGGATAGATCAATAACAGTAACATGCTCTCACTCCAGTATCGGCCATGATGGGCGATCACGGAATGGGCGATGAACACCACCTTCATCGTGCAGCCGTTCACATGATCGGCGCAACCACAGTCTTTAATCGTCGTCTGTCCAACATGGACCTAGAAACTGTAGCAGCCATTTATTTAATTTCGGCGTAAGATCATTATTTACATGTTTTTCAGAAATTACTGGAGAAAAAAAAGGGAGGCGGAGAACGTGGTGGATGTTATCTATACATAGAAATATAATCTTTGCTTGCTCGCTGTCCGCCGATAAATGAATGATTGGCGATAATGTGGGTACATTGTGCCCCAAAAACCAACAACTCACGGATCGCTGGCGATCATAGACGATGATCGGCATCTACAAGCGATTAGGCCCTCTAGCGATAGAGCCCGCGGGTAACCGCCGGTCATCGGCGATAGTGTAGACCCACCATTATATTATACCCACCAAATCCTAAACTTCCTAAAATTCCAATCGTCTAACTGTCGAATTCCATACTAATTGCTATCTCAAACGTCAGGATTCCGACAGGATTTGGTGCGCATAGTTAGGCCTGTGAAGTTGGTGGCTGTTGGCTCACCAAGTCTGGTGCCTAGTGTCCAATGTTGAAACGCTGCGCGCCGTAATACACAGTTGCAGCGCTGTACGACGTACAAAGTCGGATTTTGAGGTCTGGAGGCCCTAGGGCAACGAAGGAGCGGAGGCCCCTAATTATTCCCAAATAAAAAATACGAAACAAAAACTACAATGAATACGAAATTTTTTTTTTAATTCGAAAAACTAACAGACGTTATAAGTACTCATAAAAGATTGGCGTTTAATGATAGTACATATTTAGCCTTTTGTGGGGGCCCTTTCCTTGTGGAGGCCCCAGGGCAATAGGCCCCGCCTGCCCTCCCCTAAATCCGGCCCTGACGACGTAACACGCAGTGTGCTATAACTCACAATTATAAGCGCTATATTACTCACAGGCAGCAGTGAGCGCTAGCACAAACTGGCTCCAGTGCACACAGCACCCGCAGCACAATTGCAGCGTTGCACGCCGCAGCGCTCGGTGCAGCGCCATGAACAGCAGCGGGTTGACCGCCGCGTGGACGTACGAGATGTGTAGCGTGATTTGGAAGTACATCTGGGGAGAGGGTCGAGCATGGAAGCGTATTATTTATTGTACGCCTGACGCCTTAACACGACAGTTTTGTGTGGTTTTGACATTGGAAATGTCTTTTCGTTCGCTCCAGTGTAGGCTCCGATTTCACGAAAAAGTCCGATCCCCTATATCTCGGAGAGTTGTGAAGATACTATATTAAAAAAAGCTCAAAAGATGCGTATTCAGGAGAGCTGTAAGGTGCAAAAAGAATTATTCGAGAAAGTTAAAAACGAAAAAAGTTATGGCCGAAATAGTGACAAAGAAATTCAATTTTCTCCGAATTTTTTATTTTTGCGATCGATATTTTGGAAACCAAAAATTTGAGAGAAAATCCTCTGGACAATCTAGTCAGCTACAATTTGAGCCTAAAACAAAGGCGATCGGGTTAAGTGTTTGCCCTGTAGGCTAACCTTTTTGAAAAAAGTCAAAAAGTCAGGACGACATTTTTCACATGACATTTATGACTCAATTCATTTTCAATGTGCTCGATAGTCATGTGAGGCACGAAGTCTGTGTTTTTTTTTTTCTTTTTAATATAAAAAAGGAATCTTTTTACTACAGAATTGAATTGAACCATCGACTTCGGTGACAAACGCGTAAGGATAAGAATGTCTCGTAAAAAATTCATAAAAATTCTAGAAAATTCCGGAATTCCTGAAAGAGATATTGTATTGTGTTGTATTTATTAACAAAATCGGCCAAGTGAGAGTCGGACTCGCGCACGAAGGGTTCCGTACCATTATCTGTACAACATTAGACAAAGATCGAATTTGACACATGACATCGGCGGTATGAAGGTTACATAGATAGCCGCTAGACGGCGAGCGCTGTCCCACCCAAACAGGGAACAACAAAATACCCACAAACATCTGAAAATTAGGGATTCTGTGGAAAATGAAAAAATTTGGAAATCACGAAAAAAATATGAACTGTTTCTGAATCTGCGGCATTAAAATGTATGGAACAGCTGGTAATTTTTTCACGATTTTGAAGTTCTTAACCGTAGTAAAAGTTGTCCATAATTTACGAGTAGTTGTCCAAATTTCATCATCATCATCATCAGCCATTTGACGCCCAGTGCAGGGCATAAGCCTCCCTCATGGTTTTCCTCCTGGTTTATTTTGTCCATTTATTTATTCTCAGATATGTATGGAGATGTTGATACACCCTGTATAGAGATACTATTTTAGGTTGCAAAGTCAGCTCTAGTTTCACATGAAATCTAGGAAACTTCCAACCTGAATAATTAATTACATGGACTGATGCAATCCGCGCTCTATCAGGAAGAGGTAGAATCTTGTCAAAGTGAAATTGAAAGGGAATCACTAATTGCTCACCGAGATAATTAGAAATGAAACATAGTCAATAATATATACGGCCAATATTCGTGTACAGGGGATACGCATTATTGCTTGTTACGTTATACGTATGTGAATATCTCAAATTTCCTAAGGATGTTTTCCTTCTCCGACACTCCGAAGGACAATAGCACTGTATTGCTACCACCAATTCACAAAACAAATTCATATCATAATCGTAGTTGGTAGGAATACGCCTATACCGAACCGAATCAAATCAAATCAATTTTCAAGTCCTTAATTTACACGATTTACATAAATATTCTAAAACCCGGAATTCATGCATTGAACTGGCTTTAATTCCAGACATCATTGTCATCTAAATAATCTTTAATCTTATAGTAGCTTCTTTAGCACAAAGTGTGCTACACACATTTTTTGAACCACGTTTCTATCCTCAGGGATCTTATTGTAGAAACGTATACAATGCCCCATAAAGGATGTATTAACCTTTGACAGCCTAAATTTTGGGAACGAAAGTTTATGTCTATTTCTAGTATTTACATTGTGTTGGCTACCTACAGTTTTAAAGTTACTGATATTTTTCCTAACGTACATAATATTTTTGTAGATGTTAGTTTCTTTAAAGAAATCTCTTAACGAATCTGATCGCTCTCTTCTGCAGGACGAAGATGGTCTCAATGTCTGCTGCCCGATCCCACAGTAGTATACCGTAGGACATAATACTATGGAAGTAACTAAAATAAACAAGCCTATCAGTTGCCACATCAGTTAGTTCTCGGATTCTTTTAACTGCGTATGCTGCAGAACTGAGCTTATTTGCCATTTTTTTCTATATGAGGACTCCATTGAAGCTTTGCATCAATTGTGATACCCAGAAATACAGTTTCTTCTACAAGGTCTAGTGTATCATTCCCCAATATAACATTGCTGTCAACCATTTTGACATTTGGTAGTGTGAATTTTATAGATTTTGAGGACCTCTAAAACGTGAGTCCAGCATTCTATCAACGCGCTACCACTGCTACATGACGAATTATCGCCAATATGCCAACATAAAACTTTTAAAGCGTTTACCATCTCATTACTATCGGGAAAATCCTTGAATGTTCCTGAGCTTGGCACCCAACCAACAGCGCGACTGACCCATCCCTCGGCCGCCCATAACAAAGTTTAGAAAAATGCGAAATCTGTAACCCAATTGAATCTCGGCCAAATCACACCGACGACGACGTCAATTCGTTGTTGTTACGCCCGAATGTGTGCGGAAGTTTTTCCAAATTACGTTTAGCAAAGGATTTGTAATTTTCGTTGATGAGAATTTTCGAAATATTCGAGTTTTTTTGAATAATCCTAAACCAACTTGGGCTTATAACAAAATGTTAATCCTTACTATAAATGGATGAATTCTCGGCAAATTACGTTCTCCAAAAATCCATACAAAATTAGAAACGCGTGTTATGCATTTTGCTTATCTTTTATTTAATTTGGGAATGATTCATTCAACTATATTGCTGAGATTGGATTTACTTTGGATCATGGAACCTTTACTGTGTTTGATGTCAATTTAATTATTTTAGAATCAACTTGTTTTATGTTGCTCTTAGTACTAGGATTGAAATTGATTTGTAAATGTTTAAATGGGGAACTTGCGTCAAACTTAGATTAAACTGGCATTGCTTTTATATCATAGAAGACATAGAAAAACTCAAGAAAATTTTAAAAATAAAACGATATAATATTTTTTTTGAGCCCAAAAATTCGAAAAATCAAGTTACTCTAAAAATAAAAAGAAAGATTTCGTTTTTCATTGAATTCTAAACATATTCTAAAAAGGGTGTAGATGCGAAAAAACATTATTTTACGAAATAACTCGAATATTGATAAACGCTTCATCTATACTACTAATAATAAATCTGTAAGGGTCGGTCATGGAGTAATTTAGTTTGTTTTCAGAGATATTGTGTTTATAGGCTCAATATATGATACTGAAACTAATTTCACGATTTTTAGAATTTTTTTCTGTATGTGTGTATGTATGTATGTTCCTCCATAACTCTTAAACCAATTATCCGAATTTGATGAAATTTGGTATAAAAACATATAGACATCTGGAACACAGGATAGGCTATTTAAATTCTAGCTCCAGTTATGATAAGACGTGGCCCCCATACAAATGCTGCTTCGTAAAAATCGAAATGTACGCGAACGGAGTCGCGGGCACAGCTAGTACATTATAAGGTGTTACATGCAAGTTGTGACGTCATAGCTTGAGTCCGATTTGTATAGCGCGTTTTTGTACCACGTGACTAGAATGACTTTTTGACAGGTCACATTATGAAAAGTATTATTCATAGAGAAAAAAAATTGCCACGTTTATTTATCTTAACTTGGCCTCTCCGATTATATAAAAACATTTTTAGTGCAAGTTCTCCATTGTGCCTTTTTTCATTGTTATTACAAGTGTGCTACGAAAGATTGTATTTTCTCCCTAATTATCGTTAGTATACTTAAACTTACTTAACCAATGAGCTAGTGGATTGCAGTACATATAGTATATAGAGTTCGATATAAACATTCGTGAGCGCTATTTTGTAAGCGTAATTCATAACCTGATAAACTTACCTTAGTACGAACAGCCCTTAACACTGAACCCACAAAACACCTCGTAATAATTGTATTTTACGAGCCATAAAGAACCACTTACTTCATATGCTATATGGGTCGTCAGCGAGGGGTGGTGCAACAACGTCACGAGGAAAAGTGGGCCCCAGAAGAGGATGTACGCCGCAATGATAACCAGGAACATCCTCACTCTCCTGACTCCTTCCCGCTCTACCCTGGCGAGGTAGCCCCTCAGCCGCCGGCCACCGCCAAGGGGCAGGTTCGCGCTATTGCTTGGCCGGCAATGCCCATCGGCCATGCCGCCATCGACCGTCTGTGGAGGCACCAAAGTTAGAGCAGGCGAAAAGAGGGGCTGGACAAAGGTGCAGAAGAGAGACAAAAGAGAAACATTGAGCGTGACGCTCGGTCAAACATACAAGAACGGTTGAAGGATCTTTGGAACTGCAGATCATTTCAAGTACTTTGGGAGACTGATCTCGAAAATTTCGAGAGTTTTAATTGAGTTTTTTTTTCACACTTACACTTTCACAGTTCAGCTTTTAATTGGATAAAATGTAGTTTCAATAAAACTGAGGTAACAAACTTCAGTTTATTTGTTTTGTATGTTTGACCACAGCATAATTAGAAAAAGTAATCGAAGACAAGAAGTTCTGAATTGATATCATAAAGTCCAAGTTCGCAAGCTGCTGCAATTGGAAGATATTAAAGTGATAAAGTCTAGATTTTGATAAGCGCAAGGTTTTTGATGAGACTATCAATTTACTAGAAGCATAGATACTTCTACTTTAATATAGACGAAGAGGAATGCATGCAAGTCTTATAGCGTAATAAAATGTCCATGCAGTCTATGATAAAGGTCGTCACACACCAGGGCCGTGTCATTGTTCTATTTTACGATCCAAACTTGTCATGCCAACCATGCTAGAATAGCATCATAAATCGTGGCCTCACAAAACTTTATATCCATTTAAGCGGAGCTCGACTCAATTAAGTCTTCGAACACAAGATTCTAAAGCTCGTAATTGAACACAAAAAGTGAAAATTAGGAAAGTTTAGTTCAATCAGAGGGTTTAGCTATATTTTTATCATCGCATTTTGATGTTTCATAAATATGAAAGATCAAAAAGATCGAAAAAATAAGTAGGTTACCTACTTTTGCCAAGCAAGAAGGCAGTAACGATATTTGGCCAAGAAGACAAGATTGGACTAATTCACATTGGCCGACAACCGTAACGACACATCTAGTTTCATACCATTACGACGGCTCTAGCCGGCTGTGGTATGAAAAAAGGGTCGCGTATTAACCGTCTCGTCCAATAAGAATCTTCCATTAGAACAAGGCCCCGGCACGTGTAGAGTGACCACAAAGCAGCCGTACCCTGGGCCCGACGCTGTTAGGCAGTGAGTCCATGCGCCGATTGTCCCCGGCCATGCTGACGAGTGTGGTCACAAGACCCGCTACTCGAACTGCCTCTACGTTAGCCTGCATGCAATAAGATTTAAATCATCGCTCAGTCCCCGTCTATACGCGTTGTGCTCATCTCAGTACCATGGCCAGTGCATCTGACGCTGCTCCATAATCCATAAGAAAGTATGAATCAGCATATGTAGGATATCCACATATAACCTACACAGATGCAAAGTTTACTTCCCACAAAAGACGAACGTAGTAAGTGATAACGGAATCCTTGTCATAATAACCTAATAACCAGAGAGCCATGTTACTTAGAAGGCCGAAACGTCTGAAATATACCTCGAATTGCCCAACACAAATTCTCTCCCCGACAAATATTTGGTGAATTTTTCCGAACCTGTCGGTAAGTTTTCCATCCAGGCGAGCGCGTCCCCGCGCCCGAGCAAATAAAGTCTACGGCAGACGAAAATTTAAATCTTATTTACTGAGCACCACACGGAATATTGGCAATGGACCAACAACACAAGTCCCTAGCCTCGGCCACCAAAAATGACTTCCGAATCTCATTGAATTTCTTTATTTGATGTGAAGCGCCACTTACGCTAACGTTTGCACTACATGACGTGTTTATACAGTCCGTGGTGAGGTAAAGGCGTGTACTCGTACCTTGGTAAGGTCCCGATGGAGTTTCTTCAAATGGAAAAGTGTCAGGCCGACGCAGACGGCGTTTACGCCTATCCAGAGGGCATTTAGGACATAGTGCCGGTAGGGGCCCCTCACTAAAGGGCACGAAGGCGCAGGGCCATACGACCCGTACGATCCCGCACTCGCCGCCAAAGCCCCCGACAAAAACGTAGGCCCAAGGTTTATAGTGATGGACGCGAACCATATCATGAAGGAGCCAAAAAGCACACACTGAAACAAAAGGCTGTTAGTTTTTACGAGTGCAATCTGTTTGCACAAATTGAATTGGAGTGAACTAATGGATAATGAATCAGACGAACTGGACTCCAATAAAGGTCGAGAGAGTAATCCTCAGATAGCGGTCCCGAAATGGGTTTAAATTTTTGACGATAAAACAATAAGTGTTAGCTACATACCTACATAGTTTTGTGCTCATAGCAATAAAAGAACATAATACGGTATTTGACACGATCAACAATAAATTATTTCATATGCTCGATTAAAACAAGAATTACAAAATATCTCGGAAAATGTATTTCTTTTAGTCAATTACTAGTTATTACAATTTTTAAATAGATTAAACATAAAAAGAGTGCTCTGAAATGTGACGTCATAAGCAAGTGTAGGGAAGAGCGGGTGATCGTGCTCTTCCACTATAGAGGGAAATTTCCCGCCAGGCAGATCGTATGCCTGGGGACGGCCGGTCCGACTAATGTTCGTCGGACATTATATTTATAGTATGTCATGTGAAACATTTTGCTCGCGCGATGCAGGAATTTTGGAGTTTATAGTGCGCGTGCAGAGTTGACATGTGCTCACCACACAAGTATTTTTTTCATACAAAATTCCGTTTGAAAAGTAACTCATTCGATATTTTGTTAAACCTTTTTGCTAAAAATTACTTTATTGGCTGAAAACACAAAGTCAAAAAGAGGCCATTAAAAATACAAGTTACTTTTCTGCGGCTCAATTTTTTCTTCATACATAAAAAAATACTGGTCAGTTTTAGACACGGCAATGCTTCCTGAATAATTAATTGCTTACAAAGCTTTCTTGAGCGTTTTCATTCAATACTTCAACCGTACATTATGGTACTGACATACCTGAGGACTATCCATGAGTAACGGGGCCGATAGGTCAGCCTGCTCTTCTTCGTTTTCAGGAAATATTGGACTGTCATTTAGGACTGTTGTCAGCATGTTGACTGTAGATACCGTCACCTGCAATTCATACTTAATGCTAAAATATCTTCTCGTTGTGTTGGGCTGTAACTTATGCTTACTTTATACTAGATCATAGTCATTTGTTATACGAACATTGACTAAACTGAAATTGACCTAAACTACGTAGAGATTTTATTTAACGGATTTACATACTGTTCTCAGCTGAACATAGTAAAAAAATCTTCCAGTCTTGCGACCGGAGATAGACTTTGTGAATATTGCAAAAATTGCTCATTTTCGAACTATTATTAATCCATGGTTTACATCATATTTACAGTCTACTAAAAATGTTTAAAAAAGATTTATTCATAAATGCGAGTTTAGAAAATTTGTAAAAATCAACAAAAGTACTAAGAGAGTGACGTACGCATCATTTCTCAATTTTTTTTTGTTTTATTCAGTTAATTTTTAAAAAAATATTGAAATCTCGTAACCTAGTTACAATTAACGATAGTGTAATCAAATTTTAGTACGAAACAGCTTGATTTATTTGCGCCCTTGTAAACTATCATAGAGCCAACGAAAATTTGCACTTTAGTAGAAAATAATGTGTCAAACAGTGCTATGATAACTGGCTTAGTAGTAGGGTTTTTTTAATGTTATAGTATTAATTTATTTAGAACCTCTATACTGCGGGCACATAGCTCAGAGAACTGATGGCCGTTGGGGCGAAAAAATTCTGACCTGGCGACCGCGGGTCCGACCCAAGATGGTCTGACGACCTGATGAAGGTGGCGGGGAGTAGCTGGATGCGGGAGGCACAAGACCGGGAAGCTTGGAAAACCATCAGGGAGGCCTATGTCCTGCAGTGGGCGTCCAATGGCTGATGATGATGATGATGATACTTTTCAATCCTCGATACCAACCAACGATATACTTATGTATACTTACATTTAAGTCAACTTGTTATTTAGTCATTACTTTACATGTATACCGATGTTTGTTTCTCAATAAATATCTTTATCTTTTATATTTACAGTAACTATAATTATAATAACGATATTAAAATATCGTTGATGCCAACTCACTTTTTTGCTTTAATCAAATGTAGAGTTGTCACATTTTTGTATAATTCGTGATTGTAGTCAAGAATTCCGTCAATTCGAGATGTACTTTAGTTCCTCCTCTCCTTAAAGATCCTGTAATATCTTGTTGCCACTGTCCAGATAGATAATACTTTAGAAAAATATTGACGCAAGTTTTCCTCCCGCGGTATTTCCACTTTCTAAGAAACAAGTAAACATTGAAAGCTTCGGTTTGCGCCAAGTAGCGCGTCGGCAACACAAATATATAAAACAAACACGGTTAACCCGGTTAGGGAAGACATTTTCCGGGGAAACTCTACCTTCCCCAAACGTTTCAGGTATCAAAAAATAGCAAAACCTTTCCTGTATAAAAGCGTTTATTATTCAAAGAAAATTGCGTCAGAAAAGCCATCGGAAGCATCCAGGAAAAACGAGTCTGAAAATTAAAAACTCCCGCAAAAGTTAAACGACTTTATCACAGTGCGGCCGTTGGAAAATATCGTTTATGATGAATGATTGAGAGTAGCAAATTGAATGGTGGGGGGCGGGTAGAGCTAAAGCTAAATGCCGACTGGGGAGCTATTCTCGGGCAACAATGGGAATGACAAAAGTGGCAGCAATTGTGTCCCCAGCGCCGCAAACGTTTTTGTACCGACCGACTATTGACACTTATCCCCAGGCAGAGGAAACTCTGGGATAATCTCCGACGCGACGATTCACTTAGCCGTGAGATATGCCTAGCTATCAATAGATATTTTCTTTCATATGCCAGCACGATTTTTGTGCCGACTAAGTACGTATAGGCGTATAGCAGAAATCGATGAGCTAATACGGTCAGAATTCGAGTTTTGATATTAATTATTCAAACTTTGCAGTCGGCAGTGTCTGGAATCGTTGACTTATCGTTTTTCGAAGATTTGGAGACTGTATAATTCCAGACATAAGGACTTCAACTGGAACATGTTAGGTATAATAACAGATACTTATGAGATAGGTAAGTACTGTGGTAAGTACGTTTATCGTCAAAATATTAGCCAGCGAAAACAGTGCAGAGCTATTTCTAAATTGCTCAATTCCTGAAACATATCAGGAAAAGTTTGTCATTTACAACAACTCTTGTTATACGACCTTTGAAGTGTTTTGTTCCAATTTAAATTTATTCGAAAAAAAAACTCTAATAGTTTTTAAGGTTTTACTCCTTTCTAGTGGCGTTTTTTGAAGGAAAATGTTTAAAATCATATGTGTTCAGTAGAATGAAGGCTTTTCTATCTAAGACAATGATTTACTGATTTACTGCGGCGTTAGTGGAGTGCGTAAAGCGCCAATTTTATAAATTTATGTTATAAATTCTGCTATTTCAAAAAATATTAATCGATAAGAAACTCACAGTAGGTACATATATCACAAACTGTAATACCTTGTAACCCTGTATAAAGGGTGTAACAAAATGCTAATATTTGCTACAAAATTGGGGGGGTTCTACTCGACTTCAACACTGGGGAAACCTTCGAAATTGTGAAAAAAATATCAACTGTTCCTGTTCTGTACAGAATGTCAAATCAATACAGAATGAAAAATGTGGCTCGCTATTGTAAAGAAAGGATTTGCCAATCAACCTCAGGACCTCGCTGATTTTCTATCACTGTATCAAACTATGTGGTTGCTGTATCAGGATAGATGCCATTAGCATTAAGTCCACCTTTTGTACACTGTCTTTGCGCAATAAAGAATTAATAATAATAATAATAATGTGGAAGTGCTTTATAATCCTTTTTTATGTAACCTATACACATCCCACAGCAGGGCACAGGCCTTCTCTCCGAGAGATAGTATGTGCATAAGTCCACATATTTTAATGGTAGTACTACTACAACTTCGCAAAGTTGTTATAGCCAAACGCATATTTTGTTGCTGTTCATAGGGATGCGACACTTTTCTATTCTCGACCATCGAGCCGCCAAAAGGCCATTGGACCGGTGTGTCCAGAGCGTTGCGAATGCAAGGATACATCCTAGGATAATAACCTCCACACAATACAATCATTTTTCGTGGCAAGTGGCAGTCCCTGGTCTCTGCCTACCCCTCTGGGATACAGGCGTGAGTTTATGTATGTATGCATGTTGTCCTAGACCAAAACGAAGATACCCTGTGCTGTGATAACCAGGCAAGGACATCACAAACAATGACACCCAGACTGAGGCCATTTGTACAAATCAAGTGCGACGTCCTCCAGAAGTCTACGACCAATCCACGACCTCTGAGTTGATATTCAAGCGTGTTAACCACTTAACGATACAATCGATAATATCATAATGATAACAAACCCTAAGGGGATCCAGTAGCCTAACTAACGCCACTAATGAAAATAAAATCATATCTTCCTATTTCCCATAGGACCTAAAACCAGAGCTAAAAACCTAGGACTATATAGCATTAATGCTATCTAGTTCCAGGTTCGTGAATCGTGATACCTACTAGGTTCTTTGTCGTGGGTCCAAAAATCACTGTTAACATGATTGAGAGATTGTACAGACACTTTTTGCAAAGAGGATCTGTAAAAGATATGATTATTTTTTTCATTGGTGGCGCTAGTTAGCCCACTGGAGCCCCTTAATGTTAGAGACTACAATTCATAAGCAAATTAAAGCCGGGTGACGCAGACGGCCGCGAGCCGGACGGTGACCGGACGTGACTTACTGCCCCTATATTACGCGCAGCAATAACTGAGCGATTCCAATCGTGAAACTGTGACATTAGTATGGAATTTGTCAGACGATTTTAATCGCTCAGGATTTGGTGCGCATAATTAGGCCCCTGAACGCGTCCCTGGCGTTTCCGGCGTTACTACTGTTGGTAGTACAGCTATTTCTGAAGGTGGTTAACTTCACTCAGCTCATTTACCGAGTCATCTGACGAGTCCTCTCTGTAGCGTAATGATTGATTTAGCTAAAATCAACGTTGGAAGTACAGACGCAGTAGTAAGGTCCGGTTTCTATAAATCAGCCCGTAATCGCCCACTGCTGGACTGCCTTCCCCAAGGCACGCCAATTCTTTCTACCCTCGGCCGTGCTCATTCAGCCGCAGCACCAATTTGCCTCAGCTGGTGGGCGTCCTACGCTGAGCTTGCCAGTTCGTGGTCTCCGTTCGAGAACCTTGCAACCCATCGACCATCAGTTCTTCGGCATATGTGATCAGCCCACTGCTACAGTTGAACTTGCTAATCTTATAGGCTGAGCCAGTCACGTTAGTCCTTTGGGTGATGTGTCCTCTGATGTGATCCATCAAAGAGACTCCGAGCATAGGTGGTTCATATCATGCGGAGTTAATAAATAACACACCAGTAGTAAAAAGGCTGTCTCCACCAGCGAGCACTTGTAGACCGGTTGGCAGCGCAGCACTGCTATCCCCAACGGCAGCAGGATTGCGGCGCGGGCGCAGTCCACCACCGCCTGGTGGAACAGCAGACCGTGGGACCATCTGTCGAGCGAAAACTTCATTGTGAGTAAAGATAGCAATAGGAATACTATTAGATGGATCATTCTCATACATGACGTTGCCAAAAAACTATCAGCTATAAAAAACTATCATACATTCGCTATAGCAAACATCGAAATGACGTATGGAGTTGCCCTAATATTGAACGTTTTTGTATTAGTATTTTTAATGACTAGCGATGCTCATTGTTTGTATTTACCTATGGATAGAATAATCTCCTTAAGTTTCATCGGACCCTTCTGAGACAACCGGTATATCTTTGGGGGTATTAAAGTGCTGCCAGTTATTTTAGAAAGGAAACAAAATTCTATAGTGTTTTGGTGTGACTCGAAACTACGATACCTTGCGTTGCATGCAAACGGTCTGCACGTTGATTCAAAGTACCCAAAGCTTTATGCAAATTTTGGTAATAAGTACCTATTCTGGCTCAGTTATTGGTTATCACCTCGAGATGGCACCGTCACAATTTTATTGATCGTTTGTTCGAAAAGATCTGTTTAGGCAATAGCCGTGAAGTTAGATGCTCTTGGTATCTCCCCTCGCGAGCAGAAAAACTATCAAGTTTGCGAACCCCGCGCGCCCGTGCTGTGTAATAGATACGACGCAATACGACGCCGATAGATACGACGCAAATCATTTTATTATTTTCAATAAAAAAATTAATTTACTGCAAAAGACTGGCTTCTTCATTTTCATGTTCTACTTGATTATTACTATATTGATTTATAGCTTATGGTCGCTTCTACTCACCCCATCAAAAAAGACAAATGTGCCTTGAAACATCTAAGATATATTGTCTAAAGTATGCAGTTGTAATGTTTTGTGATTGTGGTAAGAGTACAATTAAAATTCCTATACCCGGTCGAGATCAACCAGTTTTAATTCACCCATATTTTGAAGAAAATGTAAATATGATGATGATGATTAGCTGATTTTTAAAATGTCACTGACCAATTTAAAAGAACAAATATATTTTTTATAGGCTTGTCCTCAAAACGCTTCTCTACATTCAGATTCTCAGACATTGAACTATATTGATTGACACATTTAGGTTTAAAAATAGGTAATAAGGGGTATGTTTTAGGTAAAATTGACACAGCAATATAAAAAACATATGAATGAAGAAAACTTAATATTTATTATTGTTGTAAAATTTGTGGTAAATAAAATATTTTCACTTTCAAAAACGAACACTTTATTATACGTAGACGCGTAAAAAGTCGTCTCGATGGCGGCATAGCTAACGATGATAGTCTACGAAGGCAGAGCCAACAGATTCATCGAAGCAAAACAAAAAACAGACAGCCGATTAGTCACACCGTCATCTACTAAAAGAATAAGTACAAGCAACAGCACATAATCCTTAACATACGTGTACTCTACTCAGTTACATTACGGGCGATTTTCAAACTAAAATGTAAAGGTTGATGTGCAGTCGACAGTACGCAACGAAAACAATATCAATCTTTATCCATCGCCGGAATGGTTTATCAGACGCTTATCCCTAACTATACCCATTTATTTTGACCTCTCCTCCTTTACCATTAGTACGACATTGTAGGTCACTGAACGGCGGCAAACTGAGTGATCTGGTGACCTCGGTTGCAACTTTACAAGTTTTAAGCCGAAGATCACCAAAAGTGCCATCTAGTGGCCGTCTTTCAAGAGGAATGTCTCATTTGATTGACGATGTAACAGTGGGCCCCTGAAGCCTTATTGATGGCCTTTTCCCAGCAAATCTTAAGCTTCGAGAGTCCCGATCCCATAGACATGCTAATGCCCGGAACAGATTTAATAGCTTAAGAGCTCCCTCGCATTTGGTGCGAGCCTTGTTATTACTAACGTATTTATTAGTTGATGTATATTCATGGACTGGTCGAAAGGGAGACTTTGGTTTTCGACCAAGAAACGTAAAAAGAAACGCTACGTTTTGAGCTGATCATCTAATATATAAAAATCTCGTGTCACAGTGTTTGTTATCGAACTCCTCCGAAACGGCTTCACCGATTTTTATGAAATTTTCTGTGTATATTTGGTAGGTCTGAGAATAGGTCGTAGGCTAATTAATATGGCAAAACAACGTTTTGTACATGCACATCACATAAGAACGTAGTCTATACAGGGTGTAACAAAATTCCCTTATATTTCCCTTATAGTTTTAGGTTAATAATGATAGTGAGAAATTTTCTTTAGAGAGAAAATATTACATGGTGGGTAGCACATCTTTAGAATACTGTTCTCACATCTGAGAGGTCATAGGTTCGTTACCGACATGAGCTACTTTAATGGCTTTGTTTTTGAAGTTACATTCATTTAGGTATTTATAGTAACCATGCCACTCGCTAACAGTGAAGAAAAACATTGTAAGGAAACCTAAATATCTGAGGTGTTCATACACTTCGGGTGAGTATACTCTCTCTGAGAGAAGGCCTGTGCCCTACAGTGGGACATAAACAAGGCGTTAAAAACGTAACAGTCATCCATATTTCACGAATAAAGCAAGCAGCAGAAATTATGATAAACATGCATCATTCAGCAACAGTACGAATGACCGAACGCTGTTTGCTTACAAAATCAAGCTTGGAGGAAGAAAAATACGGCGGAGCAATACAACCAACCGTAGCCGTGCTAATAGAAACGAATAATATTCAAATAAGTACTGTGTACAATAACATTAATAATAAAATAAAAATAAAAATTAAAAATAATTAATAACAGCCCACAGCTGATCAACTTTTCAGTTTTGTTGAAAACTCATCCTAATCTAACCTAAATCTAAACTAACCCTAATCCGTACAGTACGTGCTGTCGACTAATCACATGAATGAGGAAGTCAACCTTCCCAATCTTAGTCCGATGGGAGCAAGTACCTACCCAATAGGGAAAGGGGCTATACCATACAATAAGCAGCCTAAAAACGTCCCACTGCAGGCACAGGGCTTCTCTCAGAGAGAGAGTATGGCCTCATTACCACGCGTGCCCACCGCGGATTGGCGATTACAAGCGCTGAGGTATATGAGTAGCTCAGGCACTCAGGTTTCTCACGATGTTTTACTTCACCGTTAGCGAGTGGTATTGCTACTATAACTTCACAAATATACATAACTTAGAAAACAGAGTCATAGGCTATAGACGTTCTATAGACTTTTCTTTCATTATCAGCCATTTGACGCCCACTGCAGGACATAGGTCTCCCTCATGGTTTTCCAAGCTTCCCGGTCTAGTGCCGCCCGCATTCAGCGACTCCCCGCCACCGTAACCAGGGTCGTTAGACCATCTGGTGGGAGGCCTGCCCAAGCTGCGTCGTCCGGTCCGCGTTCGCCAGGTCAGAATTTTTTCGCCCCAACGGCCATCTCGGCGCTTCTCCGAGCTAAGTGAGACTCTTGTTGCAAAATAATAGAAATGGCGTAGTTTTATTTCAAAACTGCGTATGTATGCACTTTACGCGAGTTCTTTTATTTTTTAGACGGAACCTTAAATAATGCACATACTTTATTTATAAGATAAACTGTGAAGTATACTGAATAGATACTCTTTTTGGTCTTACAAAATGCGCTCTGATAAGACTTGTCTTTTTTTCTATTTAATTTGTGGCTCTGATGTCACAAATATAGCCACGACAAATGTCAACATCCCCATCAAATACAGCTGATGTCAAGTGGAATTTCATCGGAACCGATTCGAGTTGCCATAAAAAAAATCAGATTGTATTGGCAGAATTTTTCGACATCGGCTGGTTGCCATTTCAACGTGTTATTGATTTTTGATACAAATCGAACGCGTTAAGTTTGAAAAACACGATGCCCACGATGCCTTCTCTCAGGGAGAGCATGGATTAACCACGCGTGCCCTCCGCGGATTGGTGATTTCAAGCGCTGAGGCTTATGAACACCTCAGGCACTCCGGTTCTCTCACCGATAGTATATCAGGTATAGCGTGTGTTTTGTTCCAGGCCTTCCATATCATTTATATAACAATAAATAAATGTTTTCTTCTTCAAATATCACTTTGTTGATCAACCGTATTAGACTCTTATGACAAACTAGACAAACGTAGGCGTCCTCCTAGTCCATCTGCAGCGCTCCAATTGCTAATTATTTAACCCAAATCGTTGTACACATCGATGACCTCAACGGGTTAGACTTTTAAGTTAGCTTCAGAAATATACAACTAGAAAGCACCCAGAATAAACCTGGACCTCTAGCACGAGTAGCAGTAGAAGCTCTGATTGACAAAGGGTGGAGTGTTATTCGCGGCTCGGCTATATTTGTAAGTTACATGTGGGTTACATCTGGTCTGGATCACTCGACAGCATTTGCCCTTTATAGAAGTTATGTTTAAAGTTTACTTTTTTGTGCAGTGTAATCCAGGCAGAGACGATAATGTATTACCATCTTCTCTCTCTCTCTCTCTGTCTCTCTCTCTCTCTCTCTCTCTCTCTCTCTGAGAGAAGGCCTGAGACCTACAGTGAACGTACTCTTTTTTATATGGCATATGGCATAAAATATATACATCTAAATATATTAATTACCACGCGTGCCCACCACGGATTGGCAATTTCAAACGCGAGATATGTGAACACCTTAAAACACTCAGGTTACCTCACGATGTTTAACTTCACCGTTAGGGAGTGGTATTGCTATTACAACTTCGCAAATGTGTGTAACTTAGGAAACAAAGTATATTGGTACAAGCCGGGATTCGAACCCACGACCTCCCGAATGTGAAGCGTTCCACCGCTTCGCTACCACCCTACTATAGGATTACTAGCTGACTCGGGAAACGTAGTTTTGCCATATTAATGATCCTACGACCTATCCTCAGACTCACTAATAATACACAAAAAAACATCATAAAACACAAACACTGGGACACGAGATTTTTATACACGTATTAGATTTACAAGATGCGCAACTCCTGAAGCACCCCAATTAAAGTTTGTGGTTTACAACCACTCTTGTTCTCAACAACCTGAGCTCTACACCTTTTGCTATAAAGCTCGACAAATAACTTGACCAAATGGTTTTGACTTCGCATGGACGTATTTCGGAATTCAAGTGTCTTTGCATAGTCTCAATATTGGTGTTAACGCAAGATTAGAAGGGCCCTCTAATAGGCGCGTATTAATAAAGCGCTCTTACCTCTTAGATAGCTCAAGAGCGGTCTCTGAGACAATTAATTAAAGAGTGCTTTACTAATATGGACCTAAATGAGTGGGAATAAAATAGGCAGGTACAGTTAGCTCTAATAAAGCAAGTTCATTAAAAGCTATGTTCTTAATTAAATTCCTTGAAATCAAAGTTCTTGCTCCTTTCAGCACCCCGCCACTTCAATATACTGTTAATAGCATGTCTATTGCTAAATAGCGTTCCTGTGACATTTCAATCGAACTACCTATATAAAGCTGCAATTAGACATGAAATTGCCTTATTTAGTTCTGTTTGTAATGGTAGGTCCACACTCTAGGAGACAAGGCGAGGCGGCGCGAATGCGAGAATGTGGATGAATCTCTCGCCTCGCCTCGTCAACGTTTCGTTCGGTGTCGGTTTTCTGGGCCGGAGTCAAAGGACATGAGGCACGAGTGGCGAGCGCACCAACCATACTCTCGCGGAGCGCACACTAGCTGGAGCAGCGGACTAGGACGGACGTGTGTGCAATGGCTTTAATTATCATCGTGATCATGATAAATTGGTCAAATGATAGATAGATACAGAACACTTCATTGTACATAAAAAAGGAAATTGCACAGATATTTTATCAGCAAATGATTTATTATTGTGATTTCATTATTATTATATATTCTTAATCCGTGTGGCGCAGGATTAAGAATAGCGTCACTCTATTTCCTTCCGGGGAT
The DNA here is from genome assembly GCA_963969515.1 of Yponomeuta evonymella. NCBI lineage: Eukaryota > Metazoa > Arthropoda > Insecta > Lepidoptera > Yponomeutidae > Yponomeuta > Yponomeuta evonymella. Next base: position 6,249,890 of record OZ018349.1, read on the forward strand.
GTCGTAGAAGGCGACTAATGAAATCAATTACCAGGAGACGGGCAGCAGCGTCTTCCTGAGATTCTAACCGCATAGGTACTGCAATCGCCAACCCGCCTGCTAAGCGTGGCGATTATGGCAAAACCCTCATAGTTATGAAAGCCACGAAGCAGGTCTATGTCCTGCAGTGGGCGTCAGGTGGCTGATGATGATGAGATGTACCAAATGCAATTAGTTATTGGGGATCCCAAAAATACTCGTATAATCTCCATGCAAGAGGTTATAGTATTAGTAAACGCAGCTACGTTGACCACGTCCATTTTGTTGTAAACAAAGTAACGGACTGAATAAATGAAAAGTGTGGATGGCTACCACTATTGTAGCCTCCGCTCGCAGCCGCTCGTGCGAGAGCCTCCACGAGCTGCGAGAGGCGAGAGTGTGTAGCTAGCATTACAGTTTAAGGACTCTTCCATCCCACTTCTACCTATTTCACGCTCAGTTCTGTTCTTATTAGTTTCCCATTCGCATTCAATGAAATCTAAAACCGAACTCATGGGTGCTCAAAGAACTCCAAGATTAAGACCGTTGATTTCGCTGATACGAGCTTTCTCGATTCATGAGTTGATTAAATTAATTAGTTCGTTTGACTTCACTAATTGCCGTCTGAACGCTGAAGGTTGAAATTTTGTTTAATGCTTCAAAAGTTTCCTTGCGACTTAACATTGTTTTGTAGAACATTACAGGTAAATAAATTCTTACGAATTGAATTTTTTTGGGTAGGCTATGAGTTTCACTTTGATTACTTGATTAAGATTGCGTACTCTGGTAAGGTAAGGTAAAGGTAAGGCGTTTAGACTAAAGTGTGAATGGCGTCTTCTACATAGACGACTCTTTGCTGTTAGAACTCAATTTAGATTATATTATTCAATTCAATTCAATTCAGGAGTTACTTAGAGTTAATATTGCAGAGGTAATTTTACCGACACTTTTTACGGTCGATGCCTCGATTATTAGATAAAAACTTTTAGTATAAAGTTTGACAAACGAAAGTAGGTGGGAGGTAGTGCGATTAGCCACTTTTCTGTACAACATCGAAATCGGTGATAAATGCAGATAGATAACTCATTTTTGTGTACCAGTTAACATATTTCCATCCTACACAACACTAGAGACAACAGAGGTTTAATTGCCTAAATTTTATGTAGCCAAAAATAAAACCCAAGAATTTCTATTAGAAATCCATCAAAATTACTCCTTTCTCATCTAAATTATGTATGTTTATGTAGCAAAGACTGTAGGCTGGGTGACTAGCTCTGCTGAAGACTGGCTGACTTTAGTGGCAAACACAGGTTTTTGCCTACCCATCCGGGATACACTCAAATGTGTGTAAAGTTTATCTCCAACTAGCGAAACAGCGCTTACCTCCGCAGCTGCTTCTTGCTCAGTATGACGGTCATCAGAGCCAGGTTGGCGGACATGCCGAGTCCAGAGAGCGCCAGCAGCGCTGCAGCGCTGGCGGCACCCCCTGGCGGGCAGTGGCGGGTGTTGTTGATGATGGACGCGTTGGACGCGCCGGAGGAACCGAAGCGCAGGTTCGCGCCAATCATGGCCACCGCTGAGCCTGATGTAGAGGAGAGTTTGTTAGCTATACTGTTTGTCTCAGTAGTCTAGCGGGTAACACGCTTGACTACCAAAACGGAGGTCGTGCGTTCGATTCGCACTTTAGGCCTTTACTTGTACAAATGGCCTCAGTCTGGGAATATTTCAATGTTTGTGATGTCCTTGTCTGGGTGCCATGACACAGGGTAGGAAGTTAGGGCACAAGTAATTTGTACTGCGTGGAAGTTATTATAAGTTATTAGTGTACTCCTTGACCCGTCATTCAGTTAAATATCAAACTTACACTGGAGTAAACTCAAATAAACAAAAAGCATCGATTACAACCGCTGTATTGAAAGTAAATTAATATAAGTTTTAATTACTAGTACAAGAAGCCTAAATAACGCATTATTGATATGACACAAACTATTGGTTATTGAAAGCATCTAGTTTGATTATGTTATCGACTAGCTGTGCTCACGACTTCGTTTGCATGGGATTCGGGGCATTAGTATCGGAAAGAGAGGCTTTTAACTGCCTCGTTGGTCTAGCAGTTCACGTCTGATTGCCATGCCGGAGGTCGTGGGTTTGGTTCCCACTGGGAGCCGCCATACATTTGTACAAATGGCCTCAGTCTGGGTGTATTTCCATGTATGGGATGTCCGTGCCTGGTTACCATAGCACAGGTTACAAATTAGTATCTTAATTTGGGACCAGGACACGTAAACACGTGTCCATATAACAAAATATCTATTATTTGATATTTTAAGTAAATCTAAATTATTAATTGAAGAAGAAGAAGAAGAAGAAAGACATTTATTATACCAACAAGATACATCACAGAAACAAAATAAGCACATAAGTAACATAATATGCACAACAACAGAAAGAGAACTAAATACACAACAGAAAAAACGAATAAATCGAACTACCTATCGCTAATTATTATGCCATCACCACCCCTTGGCTGTCCCAAAAAAGAGAACCCATGATCTTGCCGGCGGATGGAACGGCCTTGAATTCCTTAGTGGTCAGTGATGATGGTCTCTTCCAAGTTTTTTTTGTTTCGAGGTCGTAAAGGTGAAGCCATGTTTCATCTATAGTTAGAAGTCGAGCCAAAAACCAGTCAGGATCTTGTTGTAACAGTTGCAAACTGCTTCGTGAAATTCTCAGTCTGGTTTGTTTTTGTTCGGCCGTTAGCATTCTAGAAATCCAACGCGCTGAGGATTTTTTTCATTTCCAAATGATCATGTCATCATCATCAGCCATATGGCGCCTACTGCAGGACATAGGCCTCCCTCATGGTTTTCATAACCATGAGGGGTTTTGCCGTAATCGCCACGCTTGGCAGGCGGGTTGGCGATCGCAGTATGCGGTTGGAATCTCAGGAAGACGCTGCTGCCCGTCTCCTGGTAATTGATTTCTTTTCTACAACATCCACGGAAGGAAATGGAGTGACGCTATTCTTAATCCGGCGCCACGTGGAATGATCATGTATTATATTGAAATCTTTAGTTCTTCAGCTATAAAACGAACAGTAGTACGACGATATGCCAAAACATTGTTTATCGTTTCTTCAGTTACTGCAGTCGTAGGGCGCCCTGAGCGCGAGTCGCCATTAGTGGATGTTCTTCACCTCTTAAACTCAGTACACCAACGCGGAACCGTAGAATAAGAAGCATGAACCCCTAACGCATCTTACAAGTCTCGATTTACTTGTTCCGTAGTATAATTTTTCAAACATAGATATTTAATTACCTACCGCAAGAACTTCAATTTCCTCCATTTTCGGTTACTCGTTGCGACAGAACACAAGTAAGAACCTTCTATGATTGAATTGAAAAACCAAAAGATCATCAAACTTTTTTTATTTTATTATGTCGACAAATGAGTGGGCTATGCCTGCCAGTATTTTCTTTTTCTCTATCCAAGGAGTTTATACCTCATTCTCACTACTTATTGAACACGCCTAGTATGTTAAGTTGTGGAAGTTAAATTATTATATTATAATGTTAAGTAATTAATTACGGCCACGCTTGCGGATTGGTTTATGTGAAGAACTCAAAAATTGGTCTTTACTCGCAATGATTTCTTCCACGGTTGGTGAGTGCTATTTTCACTACAAATTCACAAATGTACCTGCGTAACCTCGATATTTTTTGTCATTGGTAAAAAAGCAAATTATAAAGCAAATTAAGCTGCCTAGAGTAGTTACATACCCAATGCAACATAAAACACAAAAAACGATAAACGACATCAATGAAACACCACTTTATATTTGTACTAGAACTAAATGAAGTTATTTCAAAGTAGGTTACAGCTACAGCCACGGTTAGATTAGACTTTAATACTCAAGGCATAAGAGCGAGTATCGGACATAAAGACTTCATCTCCGCGTATTGCTGACATTATTCTGTTCCTAAAGCCGTGGATCCTGAATACAAATTAAGTTAGCATGTTCGCGACAACTTGCTCGAAGTAAAACCACGCTTCTATTTAGATGATGTATAACAGCGAATAAGCTCTACATGATGAGCTTTCTAATAAACTTGATTCCTCTCTCATTGTATACTCATCCAATCCATTCATTGAATATGTAGATAAGGCAGAATGTAGCTCATGTAAGCCTTGAGCTATATTCCGCCTGATATTTAATGGGAATGTTTGTTGTTGTGTGTAGTTACGTTGTTATTAAGTAGGTGCAGAGAGGAAATCTACATCTGACAGTATATCAATAATAACATTATTTATATATATATTTATTTTTTTTTGTGATGGCTTTCCTAAGGATTCTGCCAACGTCAGAGTTTGAGAGAAAGTACTACCTTTGTTAATGATAATGTAAGCTTCTTTATATGTATATATATACACGCACATATATATATATCTATATATATCTATATATATATACGTACATAAAATAAATACATACATACACATATATATAAACTCTGTCACAATATATACTTTTTGATAGGTGTTACTCGGTACAATAACAAAAACTACAATCTAATTTTGTTAGTTTCTACATATGAACATAAAACTTTAACAAATGAAGAGAAAACCAACGGAAGTACGCAGCGGAGATTGGTGGGAAGGGGAAGATCTACTGGAAGATAACCGTACAATGAGGAATTGTATTTTGTACATTCGAAAAAGATGTGATCTGCAGTTCCCTCGCTCAGACCGCATTCGCACAAGGAATGGTCCCTGACCCGGATTTTGGCCAAAAAGACAGGGGTTGAAGCATGCCCCAAGCGGAGGCGACATATTGTCGAGGTGACTCTCCTGTTAGCATCTCGAAATTTGAAAAACCATGGGCGTGCCGGTATGAAGTCTTGAATATTCCCATATTGGGTTGGTTTAGCATGACGGTATGAAGCCCACTCGGTTTTCCATGCCTTATCAAGGTCTGACTTAGCTGTGGCTCGAAGGTCAGCTGGGAAATTGAGAAAGTGTGTGCTATCTCCACATTGTACTGCCCTCTTGGCACAGGAATCTACGAATTCATTGCCTTGGATTCCAGAATGTCCTGGAATCCAGGCCAACACTATTTCTAAGCCGTTGGTATGGCATTTATAGAGTTACTCTCTGATCTTATAAATCACGTGGAATCTGTTTTTCGCATGGAACGGGTTAGACATAACAGGCTGGAGGCAGCTCAGGGAGTCCGTAAAAATTATAGCCTTCTCGATGACGTTTTTGTGTGTTTCGACAAACATAATGGCCTCTAGTAATGCGATTGTCTCACCCGAAAAGACGGATGACAAAGGTGGACATTTATGTTGCAGGATGACATTGTACTTAGGTATCCACACAGCGGAACCTACATTGCCATCATCGGATAACTTTGACGCATCGCAATAGATCGGCACCCAGCCTGACCACTGTTCAACTAGTTTCTCGTTAAACCTACAAGCTGCATCCGGAGAGTGTTTGGAAATATCGAAAGAAAGAAGAATTTTAGGACAGAAGGTCAGAGCGTGATAATCTGTAGCAAAAAGAGGGTAGGTATTAGTCTGAGAGACTGGATCTCGTAGATTACGAAATTTAAGGTAGCTTTTGAGCATACAGGGGGTGTCCTTATGTGACCAATAACTAGAGGTAATACATTGCGGCATTAATACGACTAGCAGCTTCTTCTGTATCTTGAAATGGTAAATAAAGAGCAATATCGTCCGCATATTGCAAGATGTTGCAGAATGATGCGACTTTTTTATTTTTAAATTTATATTATCCCGGCCTACAATTACTTCAAATGTATGTCTGTCACACAGAATCGAAAATTAAAATTGTCAAATGGAATTTAAAAAATGTCTGCCTAGTTACCTCTAAGCGAGCAATTCTTCTATTATATAATCTGAATCTCGGAAACGGCTCCAACGATTTTCATGAAATTAAGTATGCAGAGGGTTTCCGGGGCGATAAATCGATCAGGAATGAGGAGGCCCGCAGAAGAATCCGAGTTACTGATTAATTGCTCAGTTGAAGTGGCAGTGGGCGGGGCACATAGCTCGAAGAACTGATGGCCGTTGGGGCGAAAAAATTCTAACCTGGCGACCGCGGACCGGACGACGCAGCGTGGGCAGGCCCCCCACCAGATGGTCTGACGACCTAGTTACGGTGGCTCGGAGTCGCTGGATGCGGAAGGCATAAGACCGGGAAGCTTGGAAAACCATGAGGGAGGCCTATGTCCTACAGTTGGTGTCAAATGGCTGATGATGAAATCGATCTAGCTAGGTTTAATTTTTGGAAAACGTCGTTTTATCCGTGTTTTTAAGCAATGAAAAACTGCTAAAATATAATTAGAATACAAAGGTAAATTTCGCTACCATCTACAAGGTTGTGATAGCACAGGTGGCGAGCCTGTCTGCGGTCCGCTGGTTTTTTTCCTTGTTTTTTCCATTTTTTCATTCTATCTAATTCCAAAAAATACGATTACTCAAAAAAAATACCGCGCAAAGCTCGGTCATCCTGGTACTACATTTTTGAAATGTAACATGCAATTTACAGTCGACCGCACATCAACCTACACGCGTGCAACAAAGTTGTTAAGTTGAATGTAAGCTGTGGACTGTACAATGTCAAATTGTTCACGCACATTGTAGAAACATTCTCGCAGTCGTAGAAAACGTTCCCGGTACTGAAAATGAAAAATGTTCCTATTGCCCTACCGGGAATAATTTCCACGACCTAAATTGCCTAAACATCTATTTAACAGATTTTAACTGAACTTGATAAAGAAAACAATGCATTTTTCAGGCTTGCGGTCGGCGCGTATTTTTTTAATAATGCCACGATGAATTATTCAGATGGTATTAGATATTATTGATTATATGTTCACAAAAATATGTTTTTTTGTTTTTTTGTTTTTAGCCTTCAACTCTCATGAAGTCATCAAAAAATACTGTAGCTGAGTTACGAAATGGTAAGTCAACCGATGCTAAAATGACTAGCCTATTTATGTGTTCCAAAAAATGGATTCTTTAATGAATATAGTAACATCCATCGTTATTTTGGAGAACGTATAATTATTGCGGTCAGAGTGAATAATACGTTCAGAGTGGTTGTTACTCAACGCTCAACTACTCTGTACAAGGCATAGCAGACAAGATCGTTTTCACATTTTAGTGCATTCACATTGTCATTCAAACTGTTTTCTTCACAGGTCGGAGTCACAGAACGCGTTTAAAATACTGTTATAAGAAATCGCACAAAATGCGTCTGATATTGCAGATCGGTGGTAGTGGTGAGCTTAAGGTTGAAACAAAGGCTCGGTAGGTAGGGAGCGTCAGCAAAATCAAGCAACCCGCGGTTCTTGCGTTCTTTTCTCAAGACCAAAACTCATTTTACTAGAGCAAAAATGTTAATCCCCCTCAAGAAATCCATATCACCAGTAATTATTCATCGCATATCTCGAACGTTACTTTCACATACTAGTCTACAAGACCATAATTGCTTTTTCTCGACAACTACTAATACCTACTCGTATATCTTGGCAAAGTTTGAGGAGCCATCAATCTTGCTCACGATCTCTTATTGATAAGGTATATTTTTAGAAGAAACTTAGGTGAACGAACTCGATAAGTTTTACAACTTTGATTAGTTACAATTTTGCAACCAATGATTGCAAGTATTGATAATGTAAAATTAACCTACAATACATTCAGCTATCCTGGTCCAAAACTAGGATACCTATGGTACTATGCTATGATAACCAGACAAAGACGTCACAAACGTGGAAAAACACCCAGCTAAAGCTATTTGTACAAAGTGAAGTGTGGCGGCCCCAGAGAGTATCAAACCTACGACCTCTTGGTTGAGTCAACCGTTGGACCAACTAGACAGTCACTCAAAAAGGGTGGTGTAAGCGATAAGTATTAGGGTGACAAACTCAGCATATGGCCCCAAAGCAATCTTAAGTGAATACCGTTAAGTTATTCTTAGTGTACGACTTTTAACTTCTTCTTGGTTTGTCGGGAATAGTCGGATGAACCCTGCTTTTACTTTTTTTCAGAACCACTGTGCCTAAGAACAGTGTACCGAATAAAAACCAGTCAGAAAATTTTCTAATATGATTAATTTAGTAAGGGACTTGACCTGAGGGGCTGTTTGCTGCAAAACAGAATTACCGCCCTCAAAACCTCAGGAAAATAGCAAAAAAAAATTAAATAACGAATAAAAAATAATAGCATTAGTTGTTCATCAGTCAGGCTGTTGGTTACATTTAATATAAGTTTTTTATTTTAGTCTTTTTAGTGATATTTTTTTTTGGTTGGCTTTATGCTGAATTAATAATCGATTGAGATAAAATTTGTCAAAATCTGTCCATTGTTTAAGGAGTTATGAGGGAATGTAGAATCGGACATACATACATACATAAGAGACAAACACATTACCTTCCTTTTGGGCTTCGCCGCAGTAGGTAAAAAGCACTCGAAGCTACAAATTTTGTATATCGAAAACTCATTAGCTAACTCAAAAGCGGCAGCTGATAGCAGCATGTACCAGGCGGGCCACATGCCGGAAAACTGCTGCGGGAACGAGCGATCCGTGCTCGCGATTCTCAGACCCATGTCTGAGGGGACGATGAAAAAGAAAAGTAAAAAATACAACTACAACTTTAGCGTGTATAAATATACATGGACCAACTTTAACTGTTCAATTGAGGACGGCACGTCTAGTCGGAGTATCACGTATACAAAAAAGCGTGTAATTTTGAACTATTAAAAGTTACATTTGCTGTAAAAATGTAAACATAAACATTTACATACAGGCACATACATTGCTTCTGGCCCCACACTAGGATACCCTGTGTCGTGGGAATCAGAAACAACGACATCACAAACATGTACACATCCAAGACCTGGGATTTTTTTTTTTCGTCCCCAGCCGGGATTCGAACCGTTAAAATGTTATTCAACCCGATGAAAACTTACACCTTTTGCTATAGGGACTGTTAATTTAGAGTGAAAGAGAAAAAAGTTTATTTTACCACACATCCTTGCAAGAAAGTTACTAGACAACTATTTGCCTCAAACTCATGCTATATTTATGGTTCCGTACCTAAAAAGGAAAAATTTGAAAAACGTTGAAAATTTCAGACCGAGCCTGTTCTGATTTGAAGTTCGATTTTAGATTTAACTTCTTATCTTATTTTTTTTTAATCTTTTATTTATCCCATAATCAGTGGCCAAGGTCTTTGACTGCACAGCCTATTCCGATATAAAACGTCTTTTTTTTTTTATTTATTTATTTGGTTTATCAACAGTTGCGACATCCTTACATGCTAAATGAAAAATGATATTGTATTAAACTAGATGTACAACTAATTACAGATAAACACCGCATGCATAGAAAATAAACAAGTACTTATAGCTAGTATTACTTTACGAATGTATACAGACTGGCTGATCATCCCTTGTCTTAATAATAATAATATAGAGTTACTATAACGCAAATTAGAGATTGTTAGACATAAGATGTGCCGTAATTTTTTTCCGGTAACAATGTCGAGAATCAGAGTGCACGTCTAAAATGCTACTGAATTTATTGTAGAGGTTGCACAGACGTGGAATCGGTGAGTTTCGTCCCATCACAGTTCTTCGATACGGAGCTGATAGTGGATTAGGAATTACTTTACGGGGGTATGTGCAAGGAACTTTGAGCATAAATTTATTGAGAAGTTGTGGGCAGTCAAAATTATTTCTTAAAATATTATACAAAAACATTAAATCTAGACTGTCTCTGCGTTTTTCTAAACTTATCATTTTAAACCTAGTGAGTCTGTCTTTGTAGCTTCGCAGTTTTTTGGCTTCACCTTCGTCTTATAGTTATGGCTTTTTTATTTGTTTAAGGCTACAAAAAAAACAAACTGCCGAAATAGATTATCTTTTTGTTTGTCTGTTGATTTGCTTACAAGAAATAGAAAGTAACCTGCGAATGCATTATAAGTAAAGGTGATAAAAGAACTGAATGAACTATAAAAAAAAAACTACCGATAGTTGCGTTCAGAAACATAAATGTAAAATATTTCCGACTTACCCGCTGACATTGTCATGCCGTCTTCTCTATTAGTTCCACAGATTAACTGGACAAGTCACACCGTCGAGTGACACAGAGTAGTGATGACACTAAAGTTCACTAGGTACAGTCCGCCGCCCTTCCACTGCATTCTCATTGGCAGTTCGTTTGACACCTGCATTACACAGTAGTTCCACTTTTATGACACTTGAGAAACTTTATTGACACTAATTTGTTTGGGTTTTTTATCGGTTCGCTTGGATCCTGAAAGTGTTTGGTTTGTAAGCACTTAAATAAAAATAATCAAAAGATTAAAAACTATATGGCGCTAGTTCCTAGTACTGATAAACACTAATACATAAAAAAACTATTTTCCGTCACTCGGAATATTTACTGCAGTATATTTTATGAACTCAAAATTTTCTAGAAACAATAAAAACGAATCAGGGATCTTCACGTTTTTTAATGAAACATTCGCTCGTAAAAAATGTAGTCACCCAAAATCTGATGAGAAGCTTGGGTGCTACGGCGGAAAATCCGGTGGAATACAAACTTACAAATATAAACTGCAAAAATCATGAGCCATACTTTTGGCTCTGCGGTAGTCTGGTAAAAATAGAGGGAAAGGCTTGATTACGTCCTTGCGGGGCATCCTAGGGGAGGCCTTTCTCCAGCGAGGACGAACATTGGCTGGTGATTGACTGACCTTTACCTACTATATCTGTAAAGTCACCGTATTTACTTTCAGTCACCGTTTGCTCCCCTAGGACACCCCGCAAAGACGTGCTGACCATTTGGGGTTTGTCCGTAATCACCACGGGGCAGACGGGTTGGTGATCGCATTAGAGGTTTACTCTTGTACATGAGAGGTGCTGCTGCCCACATCTTGGATACCCTTTTATCACTTTTTGAGCACGCCACGAAGACGATGGAGTTTTGCCCGTAACGACTACGCTTGCAAGCGGTTTGGTGATCATACTTTACTCTAGTACATGAGAGATGCCACTCTCTTTGAGGCTGTCTCATAGAACTACAATTCATGGTTTACTATGACAATTCGACATACTTTGAAAATTTATTTATTTATAAAAGTTAATTAACCCACAGATTAACAAGTGGGAAGACTGCTAGGCAATGGACATCGAACTGTCATAATAAACTACGAATTGTAGCTATATGAAACTCGAATCTGGATGTCCATCAGTCACTTTTTACTTAATGTTTATGTATGTTTATGATAGTATTTATTTTTGTATGAAATATGTAAGTTTATTATTATTACGTATACGTATAAACATTAATATTCGATATAGCACCTACTACCCGTCTCAATTTCTCTTTCGGCAATCTTTCCAATGTAGGGTTGTTTGGAAGAAAGGAAAATGATCAAGTGATTAAGACACTTAGTATCGCTATCAACAAAGTTGTGTCACAATGAAATAATACCTTAATTTGAAGTACTGGCTTAGAATTTTAAAATACTATTGTTAGCATTAAAGTAATTCTCCGGACGAGGATGTAATTAGGTCATTAATACTACCGCATTTTTCTTGTCCTATACCATGTCATGACATGAAACTGTCATTCTCACACGTCGTGTGCATACTCTCCGCGTAACTCAGGTGAATTCAGCTAGCGAAGAGGTTGCACCGGGACTAAACTGTTCGTCCAGACTAAATTCTTTCACTCATTCTTCTCCAACCGCTCTTGAGTTGAAATAATAATAAGCCATAACCCACACAAAATGCATGGAAGCGATTTTATTTAAGCTGTAGTACTAGTTATGCCCGGTTCCTATATTCAAGAACGACTCGTTTTGCTTACGGATAGTTAAAATGTCTACTCAAGTATTCCTCTTAAAAACGGTTTCGAATAACGTAGCGTGCGATAAATGTATGGAGATAACAATTTGTAAAGTTCCTAACAATTTTTTAAACATCAACCAGCTATTCAAGTTACGGGACGCTTGTTAAGGATAAGTTACCGATTACCAATAACGATTCATTAAATATAGGAACCGGGCATTAGAGAAGAAAATGGAAGTTGACGAGTGTTGACGATGGATTTGAGGCGACAAGGTTCGTTTGTTACTAACACTTGTTGCAGCGACGATGACTGAGACGTAGGAGAATTCTAAGGGTATTCTTATAGTATAACAGGCCAGCGCAAATTCAGTGTATCATCCATAATGATGGAGTGTGTATTTTACGATAGAATACACACCAATATGGAGACTTACAAAAACACAAGAACTCATTAACTCCGTCACACTCCGTCTCACAAAAGTACTAACATTCATGCGAAATAGTTCATAAACAAATATACATTCTGATCATGAAGAAAACAATCGCAAAACCGTTATAATGATAGGTGACAGGGCATAGCACAGATTATGAACGATGACGTTCAGTGCTGCAAAATGTAATTTATATCGATCATCAATTCGATTCCATCAGTCACCATTTCATAAAATATAACTGAAATGTAGTATAATTGATTAACGTGATGCGAGTAGAAAGCCCGGTGATTATGCCTCATATCACCTTTACATAATAACATATATAATGTGCAGTCTATGTACATAAACCATGACATTTTAGTTGCAAAGTCACCCATGCGTAGGTACTGATTACGTTATGTGCCCACTTTAGGGCACGAATCGTCTCGCACGCGAGCTCGATGACTTTCAGCTCCCCGAACAAGTCGGTTTCCGATAAGGCTTTACATACGTTGGACCAAATACATACGCTGCGGCAGAATGTACAAAATACCGAGGAGTATAATCTGCCACTATTTTTAGCTTTTTTGGAGTGAGGTGAGGTATGGGGACATGGGGTGTACCTCATACACATGTTTCCTCTCGATGTTTTCTGTAAACGTTGGACAGTCGTACTACTATAAAAAAATCACATACAATGTCCGATTCGAACCCAACACCTTGGAATGTGATGCAAGCGTTCTGTTAATACATAACCACCGCTTTCCTGATTTATTTAAAGATCAGCATCCGAGCGATTCGGTCAAATTAAGGTCCACAAGATCCACGGATCCGTGTGGCACCGGATTAAGAATAGCGTCACTCCATTTCCTTCCGTGGATGTCGTAGAAGGCGACTAAGGAAATAAATTACCAGGAGACGGGCGGCAGCGTCTTCCTGAGATTTCAACCGCATACTGCGATGGCCAACCCGCAGTTACGTTTTATATGGAATAAAAGCAACGTCACTCCAATCTAAGTGAGACGCATGTTCTCCATTTTGCGTACCCATTTAATTAATGTAAACAAAGCCTTACGAAACATCGATGTAACTGGATCGTAGTTTTGTATTAAGGACTACCCTCTATTATTGTTTTAATTCTTATAACTGTCTGTCGATATTGTATTGTTACCTACTTAACGATTTGTTTCTCAAGTAAGTGAATTTATGTATTCTTATTGAGAAATAAATATCTTAAACCTTAACCAGCCTGCCAAGCGTGGCGATTATGGCAAAACCCCTCATGGTTATGAAAACCACGAAGGAGGCCTCTGTCCTGCAGTGGCCTTTAAATGGCTGATGATGATGATGATGATGAAGGTCCACACTGTTGAATCTGTTATCTAGTGTTAGTACCTAATATATAATGTAAACCGCAAATAATCTTAATGAACAGGTGGATAAAGAAATATGCAAATTAAGTAGGTATTATCAAACGAAATAACAAAAGTTGTTATGCAATTTTTTTCAGCTAAATATGCCTATTTTTTCCCTGTATCGATTCATTCGATTTGAAAAGTAGCGGTCGGTTGGATGGCAACACTACATTATTGAATGCACAGATTGAGATTTAAACAGGTCTGTGAATGGATCAGTAGACTTGTATCAAGATGACAGCGGTCGTTAAACCGGAAGCATTAATTATTGTATAACTTTATTAATTTAGAATTACGGAGAAGTCATGGTTTAATAAGAAAACCCCTATTTTTTATAATTTAAAACATGAATTATGGACACTGAAAACTGGTGACACTATTTAGATTTTAGCGATACTGCTAATGGTCGAGATCCTTTCTAGAAGCAATAAGGCCGCAAACTGTACCTCTTCTTTTGTAACTATTGTTTCTGTAATTGTTTTCTGGTATACAATAAAGAATATTCTTATCTTATCTATGGCTCTTGGTGTTCATATTCCTATACCAAGAACCACATGGGTTTATATCTTTGCAGAATATACTTAAAGGTATTAAGCAAAAACATCGCTATCTAACCATTCTTCCTGTGGGCTCGTTATACCGTCAATCTATTTTCTTTCCAAATTAGAAACTTTTAATCACTTTCTTTCATCGAGTTCAAAGAATAGTCTCAAAGGAAAGAGTACTTTGTAAAAGAAAATCTCGTTAAATAATCTCGAAAACCTTGCTGGTGTCGTCGATATAAAACTTTTTGAAATCTCTCGTAAAATCCGATTACTTATCTCTTTCGTGAAGTAATCTCAAGATGTTGTGCCACTATCATAAAATACAACTCATAAAATCTGTTTTAACTCCTCTTCCATCGATCCTACGAAAACACTTCAACTACTTTCCAGACAAAAACAAAACAGAAAACCGGCCAAGTTCGAGTGCTCGCGCACTGAGGGTTGCGTACTGCCATAAACATTACGTCACAAAAATTGTCAGAAATCTTCTTTTATCTAGGGACCCTCAGCAGGAGTATAACTCAGACAAAGATTAGATTAGATCAGATTAGAACACAAAACCGATTTTTATCATCATACCATGTATTCCGTTTTAACGATGAAGCAAAAGCAAAAAAAAAACGTAAAAAAATATTTATTCTTAGGTATTATTCTTTTGCTTTTTGTATTTTTACTAGCTGACTCGGCGTTGTGTTGACATATAAATTAGCCTACGACCTATTTTCAGACCTACCAAATATACACAAAAAATTTCATAGAAATCGGTGAAGCCGTTTTTTCAGAGGAGCTCGATGACACACACTGTGACATGACATTTTTATATATTAGATTACGTGCCCGCGATATCGTTCGTCCTGGTGACAGATGGACGGACGGACAGATGGACAGCGGAGTCTTAGTAATTACCCTTACCCTTTGGGCACGGAACCCTAAAAACGAGAGTGAGTAATATTTTTCTTGGAAAATTCGTTTTAATTGCGGCCGCGCAAGTTTTCGAGTATCACTCAATCCGCCCCAGTAACCTGGCAGCTTTAGAAAGGTGTACCTGCACTCCGCCGCGGGTCTATCCACAAAACACTTACCACTGTTTTTCATGCACTGATAATTTATTATTCTACTGTTACAGTACAGCTGTCAGTTGGCCCAAGTTTTTTTTTTAAATAGTTCTAGCACCTATGCATACTTTTTGCTTATGCATCGCGTAGGTGATTTCATTATAATGGGGAACTAATGCGTCTAGCTTAGATTGGAGTGACATTGTTTTTATACCATAGAAATTATAAGAAAACTTAGGAAAAATTTAAAAATAAAACGTTACAATTTTTATTCGGGGCTTTTGGTGTCACAAAAATGCGAAAAATAAAGTTACTTTAATAACATAAAGCTTATTAGATTTAGTTTTTTCACTAAATTCTGAACGTTTTCTTATAATGGTGTACGCGCATAAGAACAGTATTTTACGAGATAACTCAAATATTGATAAACGCTTCATACAAGTGATCTGTCAGGATCGTGGTAAGTGGCAGTCCCTGGTCTCTGCCTACACCTCTGGGATACAGGCGTGAGTTTATGTACATATGTATGTATGCTTCATCATGCATTATAAGGCGTTACGTGCATGTTGTGACGTCATAGTTTGAGCCGGATTTGTGTGGCGAGTTTTTATATATTGACTTTTCGACAGACTTTACGATGAAAAGTAGTAGTCGTACAAAAAATACCATGTTATGGTCTCTCCGATTATAATATGGAAACATTTTTTTAGTGGAAGTTCTCCGCTATTGCATGCTGTGAACGCCTATAATTAAGGTAGCATTTAGTTATGGCCTTAGTGCATGTTAATTACATAAGGATGTGTTGATGTATATGTACCTTGTTAGGGACCCTAATTAAATACAATAAATCAAAAAGAGTCCATAAAAAAAAATTACTGACAGCTGTCGACAGTAGATTGTTGGTGTACGAAAAACAGGGGGTTAGTGTAACATAGACTTATTAAAAATCAACGCAATAAGTTCTCACGGATGTAATTAAGCTATGATTTAGTGTGGAGGATTTAATTAAGATATGATTTCTCGGGGAAAAGGGTTAGAAGTTTCAGGTAAAACTTTTGTCTCGCTCGTACATTTCAAAATGTTTTTATTATTCTAAATAGATGAGTGAACTTTTGATAATTACGGCCTGAGGCTTTGCTAGGTAATAAAATCACTATTTTTCTATTCACAATTTTTTTTTTCGTTTTTTATAAAGAAAAGTTTCTTCCAAAGTTGTTAATTTTAGTCGTAAATTTTCTCAATCAAAAGATGAGTATAGATACACAAAAATATGGCTTAAATATCCATTGTTTTATTATCCAGATAAGCCTCAGACTACGTTTACAAAAGTTTTTTTTTACGCTCTAAAAAAATGTTACAATATGCGAGAGAAACGGAAACGTAACAGCAGCCTTAAGGTATCAGTTAGAGCGGTTTTTCTATCTAAAGACTATTTTCAATAAGCCAGGAAGTAACAAAACTATTTTCGAGATGCCAGGAAGTAATAATTTTTGCTTCTAAGTAGAACCCCAGCACAGTGGCGAAAACACGCCATTGCATTCGTGCTCTCACTCCAAACCCATTTATAGATTTGAAAAGAATTTTCTCAAGATTTCTAACCTTTCTCGCAGCTCTGAAGTTCCGTTTCCTCTTACATTCCAGCTCTTGATAACTGGCTAACGGTGGATTTCAATTGAGAAATCTCTAAGTACTATGAAAGTAGTTTGTGTTTGTTAGAACTTATTACTTTTTACGACTGACCGAATATTTGATGAGACTGCGTATGTATGTCTCCTGAACTTTGTAAGTAGGTATGCATTTACCACTTTGTACTTAGTTTTCACTTGCGCATATTTGTGCCATTCATTTTGATTTACTCGGTAAACTTGCTAAGCTGAAGTACTCATACCTCGCGAGCAGGAAGTAAAAATTAGCTATTGAAAGTTGGTCCGCTTATGTCTCCAAAGTGCTTCAAAGTTTCTTTCTATAACAATCGCACACAAAAGTGCCTGTCCCGTTCTTCTACTCTACTAATTTATTGTATTTTCTTACGCACCAATAAAAGCATTTTTTCCATGACTGTACCTATCACACACACGCTCTACGAAAACTTTCTATTGTACGTGTTCTGCTTAGCAAGAAGAGCCCCTCTCAGAAAAAATAAAACTTATATATCACTGACCTAAACAGTTAATAACAAGAGCTATAAATAAAACAACTTGTTATGAACATGGCCCAATGTATTTGGGCCCACCGTTATGGTTCGTATATTGGCTACGCTTGATGTGCGAATTTACGGCCTCTCACGATCAGTTACGACGTCCGAATATAGTGTTTATTGCTTACTCTCACCGTGAAATAACATATTGAAGCAGGCCGATAAAAAATAAGATGCCTTTAAAAAAGATTAAAGAAGAAAGTTCAAATAAAATATTGCTACTGGCCGGTAAAAACAAAAAACGATTGAAGGAAAAAGTTCTTCCTTTTTTAATCGACATGTTAATTGAGTTTTGTTGTCAAAGATATACCTAAACATTTAAGGTGGACAGCTTAAGTACTTTTCTTAGAAAAGAAGGAAAAGTTCCGAGTAACATACTTTTTTAATATTCCTAAGTGAATTTCGGCGCTGTTGACACGAATCTCCGCAATTTTTCATTTGGGCGAGCAAAAAAATGTTGCTCGCTTCATAACACGGGATCATAAAAGACGTGATACATCCACTAAATTATATGCGGGGTGCGTGAGAAATATAGAGGGAATATGAGCAGGGTTTCGTGAGCCACTTCAACCCAAGAACTCTCGAGGGCACGCAGGGGAGGGAAACATTCACGATACCCGCCGCACCACATTCGCTACACTCGCCCGACACATCTGCGTGTTATTCAGAAAATTAAAGAATAAAGAAGTTCCTTTGTTTCTGAAAGCATAGCCGGCACTCCGAACAATTTTTCGACAGTGTTTTGACACTTCCGTGTTTTGCAAAATAACAAAGCGCCTGAAAGCGCCGAATTTTAGTTTCGCCGTAAATTAGGTACTATAATCTATTTTTATGTTCCCTAAAACTAACGTAGCATAAGAAAACTTCGAATTTCGATGAGTACTCGTAGAATAATCAGCAATACAAATAATTTTTATTAACACACTTTTTAAAATAATTTTTCGTTTCGTTTTGTACAAAACTCAGTTCTGCCTCGTTGGTCCAGCGGTATTACATATGATTAACATGCCGAAGGTCTTGGGTTCGATTCCCACTGGAGGCCGCCGTCCATTTAAGTAAGTAAAGTAAAGTAAGTAAAAATAAAAAAAAATTAAAAACCACAATACTAATACTAATGCTTTACAGGATTCGTACATTGGTAGAAATAGCGTCAGTCTGAGTGTATTTCCATGTTTATGATGTCCTTGCCTGGTTACCATAGCACAGGGTATCCTAGTTTGGGACCAGGACAAATTATTGTGTTATGTGGATGCTATTTATTTTATTTTTAAAACTATGTGACGCTCTATGTGATGCCGAAAAAAGGATAGTGCCGAGAGTACGTATAGGGTCTGCAAGATCAACCAAAACAAATACAATGTTCAGCCAGTAATAGAAAGCTTCCCCAGATTCATATCTTTGTCTTGGTTGTATGTAAACTCCCACACATTGTGGTCAAGATCGGATTACAGCTCTACTGAGTTGACCTTTGTCAGAAACTTACGAAAATCCGCTACTGCTTCTTGCAACTTGCAGTTTGGTAAGATGCAGCGTTTTCAGAGTAGCAAAGCCACTCGCTGACCACGAAGGAAAACATCGTAAGAAAACGTCACCACGTGATGAGGTGTTTACACACTTCGACTCTTGAAATCGCGAATCAACGGTGGTCGGCGACACTACACAATCACTTGTCCTGGTCCCAAACTAGGATACCCTGTGCTATGGTAACCCGGCAAGCACATCACAATCATGGAAATACACCCAGACTGAAGCCATTTCTACAAATGTACGGCGGCCCCCAGTGGGAATCGAACCCACGACCTCCGTCTCGGAAGCGCCTTAACGGCTAGTCCAACAAGGCAGTCGGCATTATATATGGGCTGATTATGCTTATGCTTAGGCTACTGCAAGTTTGTCTGGAAGAGATCGCTTTTAGCGATAAGACCGCCAATTGTATCCGGCATTTTATTAGGCTTTTCATGGTTGTTTTCTCTGGTGTGTACAATAAAGAGTTCTAATCTAATCTACTGTAATTTAAGATCTAGGTAGTAAATTGATACAAAGTTGCCCTTACTGCATTGTCTCAAAGTACGACCCACAAGGTACCTGAACCATTGCAACTACTAGAAAATGTTCTAACGAAATCACAACGAACAGACTGCATTAATAGATTTTGGAAAAAATATGCAATCAATAGGATAAGCGGAATTTCCAAATAATATTTATCTTATCGATTTTGCTGCTACACCCAGGTTAGCTGAACTTAGTACAGTTAGCTTAATTATCTGAATTCACGGTGTAGCTAAATAACTAAATCCATTTCATCAGACGCAACGTCATCATCATCAGCCATTTGACGGCCACTGCAGGAACTCCTTTGTTGTTTTTCATAACTATGAGAGGTTTTGCCATAATCGCCACTGTTGGCAGGCGGGGTGGCGATCGCAGTATGCGGTTGGAATCTCAGGAAGACGCTGCTGCCCGTCTCCTGGTAATTGATTTCCTTAATTAAGGATTGACACTTTTCTTAATCCGGCGCCACACGGAACATCCGGCGCCGCAAGGAACGACACAACGTCATCGTTAGTTTCTATATCGAGTGCAACTTTAGACTTGTGAGCATCTGGTCTCTGCCTACCCCTCTTGGATACAGACGTGAGTTTATGTACGTATTTCATTCAATGCCTTCGACAGAGAATTTAGCCATGTAACTCCACGCGGCATGTTGGTGTATCAAAGCTGTCTAAATCGGATGAAGTTTCTTGGTCGCCTGCCAGAGCCACACAGACATAAAGGGGCACAATATCAAGAAACAGACCCCGTGAACTTGACATAAATAAATATGACCAACTTGCGTTAGAATAGAGAACTTTAAAAAAAATCAGAAATCAGAACCAAACTCCACTCTGAGCATCTTTGCTCAAAACAATATTGTTATCTCATTGGAGAGGCCATGGTTTTTACCATGATAACATCATCGTTATAAAGGTATTTTAACAACTAACACTTTTAATAATAAAACCTGTCAATTCAATTCAATTCAATTCAAATATTTTTATTCATTGTAAAAACAGAATGTTTACTTAATGAACGTCAAAGTTGTTAGTTTCACAATTAATGGATTATGTGGAGAAGAAGCTAACAAAGAAACTCCACATTTATTCTTTTCAAAACACGTTTTAACTTAATTAACAGAGTTTTCAACTTAAAATATTAGTCATGAATGTGTTAAACACTAGTCACAATCGTCCTTTAAATAATATTAATCTACTGTTTAATGCCAAACATCTTTGTCTTCTAAATAATCCTTGATGTTATAGTAAGCCTTTTTGCACAGAATGTGCTTAACACATTTTTTAAATCGCGTTGGAGGTAACTCTAATATATCTTGAGGAATTTTGTTGTAGAACCTTATACAGTGCCCCATAAAGGATGTGTTAACTTTTGCAAGTCTAAATAGTGGAAATGACAATTTATGTTTATTTCTAGTATTAACATTATGGTGGCCACCAACATTTTCGAAGTCTTTGATATTTTTTGTAACGTACATAATATTTTCATAAATGTATTGACATGCAACTGTTAAGATGTTGGTTTCTTTGAAGAAATCTCTTAGCGAATCCCTACTACCTAACTTGTAAATAAATCGGATGGCTCTCTTCTGCAAGATGAAGATAGTCTCAATGTCTGCTGCCCGGCCCCATAGTAGTATACCGTAGGACATAATACTATGGAAGTAACTAAAATAAACAAGCCTAGCAGTTGCAACGTCAGTGAGTTCCCTAATTCTTTTCACTGCATATGCTGCAGAGCTAAGTCTGTGTGCTAATTTTACAATATGTGGACCCCATTGTAGTTTTGGATCGATGGTGATGCCCAGAAATACAGTATCATCTACAAATTCTAGTTTTTCATGTCCAATTACTATGTTGTTCTCAACTACTCGTACGTTAGGTAAGGAAAACTTTATACATTTCGTCTTTTTAGAATTTAGCAGCAGATTATTTGCTGTGAACCAATCTAGTACTTGCGAGAGAGCATTATTTGCATCGTCAAGATTATTTTCTTGTCTCCTTATTTTAAAAATAAGTGACGTGTCATCAGCAAATAACACTATCTCAGACATTTTTTGTACCATAAACGGTAAATCATTTATATAGACTAGGAAAAGGAGCGGCCCTAAGATAGATCCTGCGGGACTCCTATTTTTACAAGTGAACCCGAGGATTTAATACGATTTACGAAGGATTTAATACGATTGTCGAAAAGAAAAGTGATATAAACACAAACACTGATTGACAAGTTTTAGGAATGGCTCATTTTAAGGGTAACTCCTAACTAATTGCTTATGAAAATTATACCTGTCTGTTTTACTGGCGTAAGTTTATGTATATTTTAGATGATCCTTAACCAGTAGGATTAAAGACAGGAGTGATATACTCATACAAAAAAACCGGCCAAGTGCGTGTCGGACCACCCGCAAAGTAGGGTTCCGTAGAAAGAGGGGGTTTTATCTGCTTTACAGAAGTAACAAGTTCTGCGTCAAAGACAAAACGTTTTTTGTCTGATTGTGCGGACAAATTATATTTCTTGCTAGAGGTAAGTGCCGTATAAGAAAAATCGAAGTTTTAATTATTAGGGGTTAAAGTATGAAATTGCCGTTTTATTGCAATAGGTTCTTTGAATTGACATAGAATCTTCATGGTTTGAGGTTTTCGAATGAAACTTTTTTCAAATAGTTTCTATGATGTTCTTTTGTTAAAAAATGTGAAACATTTGAATATCGACTTTCAATTGTTTTTGTTATTCAATTTAGACAAGAAAGATGGATACTGCGAAAATTCGAGTGATTATGAGGCACCCATTTTTCGTATTTTTTTATTTTATTGATTTGACGCAAGTGAGTCAATATTGTGAGTAAGGTAACGTTAAACCATGCCGCTAATTCCTGGGTAGATTGACTAGGGTCGGCTTCCACTATCTCTCTTAATTCATCGTTATTCACCTGTGTGGGCGGTCTTCCTCGTGGCTCGTTCTTTAAGTCGAAATTTCCATCACGAAAGCGTTTAAACCAAAATCGCACGGTGCGTTCATTAGTAGACCCCTCTCCAAACGCAGCATTGATATTGCGGGCTGTTTCTGCCGCGTTAGTTCCGCGTCGGAACTCGTATTCAAAAATCACTCGAATTTTCGCAGTATCCATCTTTCTTGTCCAAATTGAATAACAAAAACAATTGAAAGTCGATATTCAAATGTTTCACATTTTTTAAAAAAAGACATCATAGAAACCATTTGAAAAAAGTTTCATTCGAGAACCTCAAACCATGAAGATTCTATGTCAATTCAAAGAACCTATTGCAATAAAACGGCAATTTCATACTTTAACCCCTATTAATATGTTTGGGTGGCTCAGTGAATCTAATCTATCATTCCAGCGCGAATAGTCATGTTGGGCATAAGCTCGCCCAATGCACACCACATCTTTCGGTTCTCAAATATCCTCATCCAACCGCTCCTAACAACTTGCCTTACATCGTCGGTCCAGTGAGCTGGTGGGCGTCCTACGCTGCGTTTGGCAATATTTCGCAAACAGACCCAACTGACAAGTCACTGTATTATATTGACCGTTCAATTCCACCAGCATCGGTACATAGTAACATTGCATGGGCGAAACCACTGCTATTGCGGAGTCTTTCCTCAGACTATGGAGCACCTCTCTGTGTTTCCCTTGTGCCAGTTCTGGTCCTGGTCCCAAACTAGGATACCCTGTGCTATGGTAACCAGGCAAGACATCACGAATATGGAAATACTGTCAGACTGAGTCATTTTGTACAAATTTACAGCGGCCCCCAGCGGGAATCGAAGCCACGACCTTGGGCACGGTAATCCGACGTGATACCGCTAGACCAACGAGGCAGTTAAATGAGAAATATCGTAGATTAATACAATAAAATGAAACTAAGATGGCCAGTGTGCAAACATCCTTAAAAGAAAGAGAAAGGTCGGCCTCTTTGCGTAAGAACAGATAAAGGTCTAATCCTTGTGTCACGAGGTCAATTTATAGGTTAAGATCATGACAAAAAGCCTTACCACTTCTTTGAAAGAGGACAATGTTTGCAACATGATAACTCAAAATAAAGGATGTGAGTAAATGTTAGTTTACTTTGTGTTTTGGCTCCAAATACTATGTATACATCAGGATACTGAGTGTTTATTTGTATATACTTTGACTTAGTTTTTCGGCAGCAAACAGCTCAGAGAAAGAAAACACAGACAACATTTTATGCAAACAAAATCAATATAACTAATATTAAATTAAAAAAAAATTTAGTCTGATTTTTTTTCTATCGTTTCGAAAGGGATATCAAATGAAACAGGATAAAATTCTAAGTTCATAAAATATACTTACTTTGTGCTTATTTTAATGGGTATTGTAACCTATTAAAATATTTGAAGTGGCAGAAGTACAATTTTTTTCTATATTTTTCTACACCATCTATTAGTAGACAGGTAATTGTTTCTAAACTTTTACTTGTTCTATCTCTGAAAACAAATTAAAAAGTTTCGTGGAATAAAAAGTAAAGTACAAAATTTTATTGTGCATAAAAAGAAAAGCACAAACAACGACATAGTTTTATCTGCTCTAACCGCAGTCACCTTACCCATACCTACCCTATTATGTGTAGACTTAACTTTTGTAACAAAAGAGGGTACAATATATTTGGCCGTATGTTTTTATTATCCCAGAAACAGCTCCCGGGACAGATATAAACCGGCTGGCCAATATCAGGCTAAGTAACGGTCGATTCCTGACCAATTAATCAATTATCAGCTAATGAATTTCGCCTGAGCGCAGATCAATGAGGGAGCCGCTACAGGGGCAACCCCAGCTAAAATAATCACTAATTACCTAACCGCCTCAAGCGAGTAGGTCGTTTTTGATAGTTTTGCAATAATGCCTACCGGTGGATTGGTTTCACGGTGTTGAAGAAATTGGTTTTTCTTTTTTAATAGTGTATTTTTATATAAGAAAGAACCGCTAGACTTAAGAATCATGCACGTAAATTAAATTGATTAATATAAAAATATAGATAGATAGATAGATAGAGAACACTTTATTGCACAACCAGGGGAAAGATATTAAAAATAGTTTCTTATATCTAAGTAGTGGTATACAATTGGAGGTCTTATCGCTGAGAGCGATCTCTTCCAGACAACCTTTGGATGGAGTGGATTGCAGCAAGAATATAGTTGGTAGACGGATGTACAAAAAAAAAGAAGGAGAATCTGAAATATAATAAATATATACAAGTATCATGTTGTGTGTTGAACAGTGATAGGGTTTTTTATTCGCAGGGGCTGAGTCGTTTCTTAGCAGTTTCTCATTCTCTGCAACAAATAGACCAAACCTCGATTCTGTTATTGTATTGTGATACTATGTCAGATACATGATCGGGTCACGTGACGTGTTTTTTTTTCATACCATTAGCCATACCATTAATTATTAATATCATATTATTTACTTAGTTTTAAAAAAGTTCACTACTGCTTAAGTTGTAAATAGCTCTTACTGCTCTTTTTGCAAAATAAGTATTGTTTCTGTATAGAAATATTGTTTCTATATGGTTAGTGATTCTATATGTTGTTATATTTTCGTCCTCGTTTGTTTGTTTGTTTATGTTTAAGTGAAGTAATTTGGGGTGAAAAAAACAATTTTTTGAACCGTAATTTGTTTCAAAACTACCATTCATGGTTAGAATGTAAACACATAAAACACGAAGTCACCCGTAGATCAAGAAGAAGAAAAAGAAGAAAAAACATTATAAAAACAGTGCACACGCCACAATAACAAAAAAAAAACAAGGAAAACGACAGGTCACGGTGAATTACTGCTGCTATAAATGGCAACTGACTCAGCAGTATGCCTTCAGCGCTGATTTTCAGTCAGTGCCATGAGCTACCCCGCGAGCGTCACATACCGAACGTGTGTCGTTACTGTTATCGTCCAGTGCAAAACCATGCTGAATGTAAAATTATCCCTTGCTGTGCATCGCGGTAATGCTGTTAGTTTTGGTTTGTTTTTGTTTTCGGTTTTTATTTTTTATTTTTACTTGATCTTTTTTGTGGAAAAGACTTTGTGGAATATTCGTGGGGTATATTTTCACTTTTCCAGCTGATTTTTATGCCACTTCTACCTTACCGAAGGTGTCCTATTGTGAATTCTCCAGAGATTTTATGGATGAAGATAATATCGTATGTCAATTCAATGTATATCCAATATATTATCCAATGTCAATTAAAGAAAGGGTCTTGACAACTAGTTATTGAGCGGGAGCCAAATAATTATTTAGTTCCTTTCTTTAATTAACCATACTATACACTGGTATTCTAGTGCCGTGTCTAAAACGTTTATCAATGTATCAAACGTATCAATAGACTGATGATGTCACCGAAAATTTGTGGTTGCGCCTCTAATCGCATTCCCCAAAAGGTAATTAGGATTCCATTAAACGGGAAATTACTTCGCCCCCCCCCATGTCTATCAGTGTAATCAAATCATTAACCTTTTGTCGAGAAGTCAACTTCGCTATTTTGTTTGTATTGGTAAGGACGTTAGTAATTATTCTAAACGCGGCGCGAGGTGTGAGAGATCTTATGTTGACTCTTCCTCCGGTTTTTTTTCCGACATCCACAAGGCTTCACCCTCGAAAAAAGAGCTGCAAGTGGGATATTACTTCCTCCCCGTCTCGGTGTAATCAAATTAAGTCCAATTATGTTTCTGGCGATACAAGAAACCTCGAGAGGCTGAGGGAGCTTGTGTTCAACTAAAATTCGTAAAATTCTTACAAATGGTACTATCTTGAATTCAGTGAGTTAATGATAGCTTGAATTAGTTAGTACTCGTATTTATTGTAATTAAGATTCGTACCATTATCTACACATCATCATCATCATCAGCCATTTGACGCCCACTGCTGGACATAGGCCTCCCTCAAAGTTTTCCTAATCTTGAAGGGTTTTGCCATAATCTCCACGCTTGGCAGGCGGGTTGGCGATCGCAGTATGCGGTTGGAATCTCATGAAGACGCTGCTGCCCGTCTCCTGGCAATTTATTTCCTTGGTCGCCTTCTACGACATCCACTGAATGAAATGGAGTGACGCTATTCTTACTCCGGCGCCACACGGACCAGCGAAAAAATTATCTACACAACATTTGAATATTTCATTTAGTTATTAATAATATTTTATTTGATAAGGCACACCAACAGCATACACACAGAACATAGTACAATCGTGTTATATAAGAAGATATAAAAGCACAACATTTATATGTAAATTAAGCTTACATCGTAAATGAGGTGATGTTACAAAGATGATAACTTAATAATCAATTAACTATACCGCCTCTGTATATACCAATTTCCTTAAATACCGGAAAACGGTAAAAAAATCACGTTTGTTGCATGGGATATTTATACATGAAATATTTATGTTATTCTGTTTTTAGTATTTGTAGTTATAGCGGCAACAAAATACATCATTTGTGAAAATTTCAACTGTCTAACTGTCACGGTTCATGCAGCCTGATGACAGACGGACGGTCGGCAGCGGATTCTTAGTAATAGGGTCTCTTACCCTTTGGGTACGGAACCCTAAAAAGATGGTCAGAGAGGAGTTTATTATTGCCGCCTTTTTTTCGACCACAGACTCGACCCGGAAGCAGCGGTTAACATTGTACATTGACATTCAACAAACAGAATGTAAATTCATTAAATTAGGCAATATTTTTGATACTGATTTCTGAAAGCTAAAGAGCTTTCAAATCCACGGAAAGTGGCCAAGACATCAGTGTCTTGGCCACTTTCTGTGGATTTGAAAGACCTTGGAGCCGACATTAACATGGACAAAAGTCACAACTACATTATCAGCTCGAAATAACCTCTCCATGTACACTTATCTATTATGTAAATTTTGTGTTGCCTGCATGTATTTTATGTGTGCAATAAAGTATCAGCCAGAAATAATTTAATTCAATGATATTATTTCGTTGGAGAAGGAATGAGTACTTAAAAGATTGATGTAAGCACCAATCTATTGGTAGATTTAGCGAATAGAAAATTGACACATTACTTAACACGCAATGCATATACAAAAAGATTTTGCTGACTTATTTACATAAAAATTAAATCCCTTAAACCTGTGCCTATACCTACAAATGTAATTTAACTAAACGCAGTCAAAGGCAACGTGCTTTCTGCTAGATAATTCCGGGCAAGATGCCTCCTCCTCCTCCGGTAATGTTCTCGCCCCTAATCGCTAGTAGGTGGCATTTGGAGACTCAACTAGAAGGCCGTATTACTATCGGAATACTTCCAGCATAGAAAACATCGAAACAGAAACATCGAAATGCCAGTCGAAATGATCAGTAAAGTTGTACGACTATATTGTGTCAGCTACCTACTAACAAGACTGTGTTGATTAACTGAAAAATGAAATAAATAAATAACACCAAAGTAGGATACCTGTGCTATGGTGACCAACTAAGGACATCAAAATCAGGAAAATACACCCAGACTGAGGCCATTTGTACAAATTAAGGACGGCGCCCTCCAGCGGAAATCAAATTTACGACCTCTTTTTAGTTAGTCAAGCGTGTTACGGCGTTACGGCTAGAAGCTAAAATGGAGCGTCTCGGCAGTCTTGCTAAGCTTGAAACGTAAGAATTAGTTCATCAACATTAGTCTAGTTACAATATTATCAATATTAGTCAATAAGCTAGTCTGCTACTATTAGCAACGTTGTTTTGCTACATCAAGCGTCTCTGGATGCTTTATTTTCCTTATAGCAGCAGACAAAACAGACAACGAGACAATAATAGTACTTGGTGCGATGTTACATAGAATTGACAATTTAGGAACGAAGAAGGCAGAGTAGGAGCTTTGCGTTTTTCTTTTTAAAGGAACGAAGAGATAAAAGCAAAAGAAGTCCTACTGCCGCAATATCCTCAACTCCACGCAGCAATTGTGAACATCTGCGTTTCCGAGTCATTTATTTTTGTGCAATTAAAAACTGTCGCAGCACAATTGCGCTGTAAGAAAAGCTTAGAACGAAACTGACCTTACTTGTTAGGGCTTAAACGCACTAGCGATTACTTAGCACGCGGTCGAACCGTAAAATTATAGAATGTATGAATAATGTACTGAAGCTTGCGGTTTGATTTTTTTATTTCACTCTCCCGTATCTGCACTAGTTTATGGAAACGGGGTAATATCCGTAAGTGCGTTCCATCTCTTAGGAGAAAACTATTCCAAAAAGTTTGGCTTTCCAAACCAGCCGCGCTACAACCACAGGAGCTTTGTAACAAAGACGATTAAAATGTTTCGTCGTTCAGAAGTCCGTGGATGCTATTAAATACTTGGTATGCATTGAGGCTGGAGGCAATATGGAAGGGTTTTTTTATTTAGCCTATATACGTCCCCCAGAAGGGCACAGGGCCAGGCACTTCTCTCAGAGAGAGACTATGGGCTTAATCACCATGCGTGCCCACCGCGGGTTGGTTATTTCAAACCCTGAGGTATCTAAATACCTCAGACACTCAGGTTTCCTCACGGTGTTTTCCTTCACAGTTAACAATATGGAAGGATATTTAAGATTATTACGAAATAAGTGTACCGATATCCGGCTTATACACAGAAGTCAAATAACTAATATGTTAAGAACTCAAATGAACAGCTTAATCTGCTCTAAGTGTCGTCTAATGCGTACTTACTGTATCTTTAAATAATAATATATTTTAGATTCTTTTACTTATAAATCGACATATCGACTATGCTACGTACTAAACCAAATCTAAGTGATCGCTCTAAGTGATAAGACCCTAATTATATAGGTATACTCCATGTGGCGCCGGAGTGAAGCTATTCTTAAATAGCGTCACTCCATTTCCTTCCGTGGATGTCGTACTAAGAAAATCAATTACCAAGAGACGGGCAGCAGCGTCTTCCTGAGATTCCAACCGCATACTGCGATCGCCAACCCGCCTGCTAAGCGTGGCGATTATGGCAAACCCCTCATGGTTATAAAGACCATGAAGGAGGCCTATGTCATGCAGTGGGCGTCAAATGGCTGATGATGATGATGATGATATAGGTATACCATTCCTTAGATATAGATTTTTTCAAGTACAATGAAGTGTGAATTTATCTACGTTAAAGATTGCTCTATTTATAAAATTTTGCCGATAATATATGCATCGTGGTACCATCTCTGTTCAGATAGGGATTTACATTATTTAAGGGCGAAATTCACACCAAATAAACAAACCAGAGACAATGACAATAGCAGAGATTGCTCTCGCCAGGTCTAAATGTCCCAGCACCCTTTCATACTGCACGGAGGGCACATAAATTGAGACATTTGTATTCTGCGTACGGCAAACTATTACCGCAACGGGTATTTATTACAAAACTGTGCCCGACTTTATTATAGCATTTTGATGTTTAATTTTTGCGTGATTGGCGAGTTTTGGGGATGAGAGTCGTAAAAACTGCCGGTGAATCTTTATGGGCAAGCATTAAAGTGGAAAATTGCAAAAGAATCTGCATTATGTGTATTTTATGTTGATGTTCCATCACTCATAAAAGAGAAATATAATTTGATAATCGTTTTAGGCTGGTTGTTTATTATTGAAAATTAACCAATCATAATTTAGAAATGCGTTTTTTTTATTATTATCAACACTTAAATATATTTAATTATTATGGTACTTATTCTCTGAATCTATCGAAGTCCCAGTAGTTAACACTTTCCTTTTCAATCCGAACAATACAATAACAAAGCAATCGGAGACGAACAAAGCAAACTCATTTTTTGCAACATCCTTGCCTAGTAACCAAAGCATAAAATGTCCAAGTTTTAAAAAATCTGTGAGTTGAGTGGACTTTATTTTTATTGCTTTCCCTTGAACTTTTTCGCAGGTAAGTGGTCTATCTATCAAGTTTAAAAAGCGTATAAATATGTGAACACACATCAAACAGCAGTATGTCGAAAACATCAAAAGCAGTGCTTTAATAAAAACCAGAATAAAACCCATTTGGAGGCCCCTGAATAGGCTAGCCCTGGAGAGGCTTATGTAAAGTGCTAAGTAGGATTATCGAACCGGCCTTACTCAGGAAGCAGTTTTGAATTACCTCGTAGGTAAAAAAATATAGATAGAATATTCTTTATTGTATGTACACCAGGAATTACACACGAGATTTAAACAATAGTATACGTCGCTAACCCGCCTGCCAAGCGTGGCGAATTATGGCAAAACCGCTCATGGTTATGAAAACAACGAAGGAGGCCTATGTCCTGCAGTGGGCGTCAAATGGCTGATGATGACGATGATGATACGTTTCTAGTTTTCCTTCACCGCTAGCGAGTGGTATTGCTACAACAATTTAACAAATGTACGTAACTTAGAAAACAAAGTCATCGTGAGGAAATCTGAATGCATGTGGTGTTCACATGCCTCAGCACTTGAAATTGCCAATCCGCGTTAGGCACGCGTGGTAATAAAGCCTATATACTCTCTCTGAGAGAAGGCCTGTAGCCTGTGTCCTGCAATATAACGTATATAGGCTCCATGAAAAACAAGTTACTAGAGTCGAAAAATTTCTGTTCGTTCTGTCGTGCCTATGTGGCAGCTCGCTTTGTATAGTTCACTTTAATTACCCTGAAAATAGCGTTTAGAGACGCTTAGCAACATATATTTTTTTTCTTTTTATACGTTTATTTATTCAAAATAAAAATCCTTAATATTAGTACACAATTTCGCTAAACTGCAAAGCAATACTAGCCGTCGCCCGTGACTTCGTTTGCATGGTAATTTTGATGCATATTTTTCCGGGATAAAAAGAATCCTACGTACTTGTTCCAGGCTGTAATCTATCTGTGTCAAATTTTATTCAGGCTCAGCCGTTCAGCGTGATTGAGTAACAAATATTCAGCCATCCAAACTTTCGCATTTACTTAAAATATCAGTAATATTTATATCACCGAGTTATTATAGTAAATATTATCTTTATCGTCAAAAATAAACGCAATATTAGTCTATTGCAAGCCGGTTGGTACGAAAATGTAAAATAAATTATCTTTGACGGCTGGACGAGAATGGCTGAGGACAGGAGTGGCATTACCTAGGGAGGACGCCCATGTCCATTAATAGGCCAATGCAGTCTGATGGATCAGTATTAATACACATGGTGCCAATTAGTTAGCTTGCATCGGCGATAGCGCTACCTGTTATTATCCACGCTTTGACTAATTGAATATTAAACTAACCATATGTGGTTTATCAGAACTATACCTATTCCTCTTCTAAGTGAAGGTGAGCAGAGCAATTAGATATAATTTAGTCAACTCACAGCAGCCAATTTTTAACCGGCTTTTGCAATAACGAGGTTTGCAATCAATCTCTAGTATTTTTAATGTATTTTCAACAATAATTCGTTACCACCTTGTCCGATTTGATTAATTTCTTTTTTTCAGAAAGAAAGTACCTCAAATATGGCCAAGATCTGTTGTTGAGATCCGATTCACCGAATTCTTCGTTTTTATGCGTAATTTTCTTTAAGTGAGTTTTTTTTTACAAAAAACATACGTACGTATATTTTTGTAACCTTCATCATCATCATCACCAGCCATTTGACGCCCACTGCAGGACATAGGCCTCCTTCGTGGTTTTCATAACCCAAGAGGGGTTTTGCCATAATCGCCATGCTTGGCAGGCGGGTTGCGATCGCATTATGCGGTTGGAATCTCAGGAAGATGTTGCTGCCCGTCTCCTGGTAATTGATTTCCTTAGTCGCCTTCTACGACATCCACGGAAGGAAATGGAGTAACGCTATTCTTAATCCGGCGCCACACGGAACCTCTGTAACCTTTGCAAATACAATTTTCTTCTTTTACGTGAACCCTTGTTAGCCAAGATAAGGCCATGCTAAGCATTTAACTAGTCGACCGTCTGTAATAATAACAATAATGCAGCCTATAAATGTCTCACTGTAGGGCACAGGCCTTCTCTCAGAGACAACGGGTTTAATCACCACGCATGCCCACCACGGATTGGCAATTTCAAGCGCTGAGGTATGTGAACACCTCGAAAACTCAGGTTTCCTCACGATTAAAGACGTTGCTTAACTAAAACTGTTCTTATTATCTTCATAGAAAAGAATACATATACATTTTCAGAGTGACAGCCCCAGGTTCCTGCGGGCTGCGGGAATATTTCGTGGCTCTATTAATTTAGTTCGGAGCCAATCAGAGTCGAAGGGATAATCTCCAGCGGTTTTATTCACGGTTCGAATATTTGATCACATAGAAAGTGCTTACGTGATCTAAGAGTGCTTTTGGGGAAAAGGAGCTTGTATATTTAATACGTGCTGGTAGATTTTGTCCACTTTTAACAGAATTGGGTCTTTAGACCTATATTTTTTCCTTCATTATTATCACTTAGGCTTACCTAATTGATAATAACGAAGTAAAAATATACATAAAGGATATCATCGATGTCTATGGTAACATCTATGATACTCTTTGTGTATATTTTTTCCTTCATTATCCTTTGGGATAATATAAGTATTATCCCCTAAATATTGCATTAAAGATTAGATATGGCCCATTTCATGGTGACGGGTTAGATATTTTAACTTACTAGTACCTACATTTTAAAATTTAATTCGTATTAATTTAGAAAATGTCTTACAATTTTAACAGTATTTGATTCATATCATAAGCAGCCTATATACGTCCTACAGAAGGGCACAGACCTTCTCTCAAAGAAAGAGTATGGACTTAATCACCACGCGTGCCCACCGCGGATTGGCGATTTCAAGTATTTGATTATATTTATTAAAATATAATGCAAATATTCATGAAATTTGTTTAATAAATATGATGACTCACAGTAATGACAGGTGTGATACGTAAGGAAACTAAATTCGTTACTACAAACAAGATTCACAGTATTTATGCTAATTATGATATTTTATTTATTTATTGGAATGGTTCAGCATTTAGTGAAAGAAAGTGGCCTGCATTACTAGAATTCTTTTTAACATATAGTTGATATTATAGATTTTACATCCAAAATTCAACAGTGACGGGTGTGACGAGTACAGAATGAACATTAAAGAATATTTAATTACAGGCACAAATATGTTTATTTTTTAAAGATATTAACTGAATTTATAAAGCAATAAAAAATCCTATCGTTTTTCACAACTAAAAAGGTGTAGGCAAGAGACCTAAAGTTTATCTCATCATGTAAATTTTTTTTTTGAGTTATTGTTTAAATTACGAATTATTTGTAATTATTATAGATAATAGAATGTATTCACTTTCACTTAGTCAAAATCTTAATTTCATGATAAAATTTAAGTAAAAAAAATTTTGTAAAAATATTGTGGTATTGATTATCGTGGAATGACCTATATCTGGATGTAACCCTAGGCGTGCAACCTTTTTCACGACATCTACGATATCATTTATGGATTTATATATAAATCGTGTTCCAAAATATAATAAAGCCTGTTTTAAAATTTGTGATTAAACTCGCCATCTAAGGTCTAAATAAATTTAATCGTTTCCTACTCGTTGAAACCCACTAAACAGTTAACATACCACCATGTGATTAAGAGTTCACATTTTCAGAACAGAAAAAGCTAACTTATCACTCAGGAAAACAAAACACTATAAAATCTTTATCATCAATCATTTAAAATCCAACATTTCATTCACAAAGTTCCGAATGCGCTACGGGCCCGTAGCACGGCTACGAGCGTGCTACGCGCTACGAAGTGCTACGGCGTAGCAAGGCGTTCGATCGCGCCTACGCGCCGTTCGGTACTGCCGCAGGAGGCTGGAGGTTGCGTCAATGTTCGACAGCTTTTTGTGGGCCCCGTGCGGGCGCTCGTTACTATAGGGGCCCCTGTTAGAAGTACGGATGCGGAGGCCACCAGTTCTGAGGGGGCTTCCGTAATTAATTGCACCGTGACGTCGGAAAGGACCCTCAAATCCGCAGCTAAGTAGGAAGTTTAGAAGGTCCGCGGACAGATCACGTAAAGACATCTGCCATTATATAACTATTGTACAGATCATGCAAAGACATCCTATCTTCTAATTAATTATGTAACCAATGCTGCTGTAACTGAGTTATTTTAATAAATGTTATGTTAATTACTTACTTCTATTAAACGAAAATCGCAAAATTTCTTTTTTAGACTTAAGAAAGTAGTTTACTGACAACTACATTTTATCTACCGCTAGTTATAAGCTATTTTATTCAGCCTTAAAAGAGTCTGACTGTTTTAAGGCGGTAGATAAAACGTACTTTTCAGAAAATTACTCTTTACAAACGGAATACTTAACAAACTTTAGCACTTTTGACGGTTAACAAAGTTATAAAAATTGTATTACGTCATATACTTACCCTACGTAAGAGAAATTTAAGTAAATATTTATTGTAGCCCACAAACGTACTGCAGGGTACAGGGTTCCTCTCAGAATGATTGTGTGTTTTTTTAGCAATACCACTACTTGTGGTAGCCAATATTAAAACGGCACTTTACGAAAATGTCTCGACCCAAACTCATATCTATGAGAACCACTACTAATTTTTGTCGTAGTAGTCATTATTAGTCAGTACTAATTGTTCGCGAATTTTTATAAAGTTTTCTAATGACGTCTACACTCAAACGTAATAGTCTAAATAGATGGCAATTTTAGCAACTAATTATGCAACCGCGGCATTAAAGCCACAAACATCTCAACGAGTATAGTCCACACTTGTGACTTCTACACCACACTATCATGTTTACGGGACGTGTAAAAATACCCAGAGGCTTCTCAAACATAATATCATCCTGCCATGTATTTAGCCGACGCGCTACAGGCTTACAGGGTGTTAGCGCAAAGTGACGGGTCTCTTTGACCGCCGAAAGGGTTATGTGGCCAATTTTTTTGGTCCTCTAACCCTAAACACGATTATTACAAAGAAAAATGCTAAAAGCTATAAAGCTATAAAGTCTCGCACAAGGCCTTAAGGAATTTGAATTTTAAATCTCAGCTGGCATAGCCTCTCGTTGAATTTCTTGTAGGTAAGTTTGGTTCCACTTGCTCAGGTTTTGATATTTATTTGTTTTACTTATTAAAAATCTGTTTTCTGTCAGTTAGCGACCCTTAGCGAGATTCCAACTTACACTTAGCAGGTTTTTTATTTAATAAAGTTATTTAATCTCAAAAACATAATCACAATAATCAACATAATCAAAATCTAACTTTATTTCCCACCAATCCGGACTTGGCCCCCGTGGTGGAGTATGGCCTATACCTTCCTCAGGGAAGAGACCCGTGCCCCTCGGTGGGGACATAATGGGTTGATGATGATGTGTTATTTCCCACAGAATAGCATTGTGTCATACCTTTTGGGACAGCACTGACTCCTGAGATACAGATCCCCGCCTGGGTCAAGAATCAGGGCACAATGATATTGTAAAGAAAATTAATTTATTTATGTTCAAATAAACAATTATCTATCTATGTTAACTATATATGTTCAATTATGTGGTGATATTTTTTATACAAAGCTATGACAGCTGATCCCCGGTAATTTTTTATGACGTCATATTGCCAGTGACAGTTGCAGCAATTCCTTTTACTGCGAGGTGTACAGGGGTCTAATTATAAGTACTAAAACATGTCCGAATCTTCACATTTGTGATAGCAATTAATATCGAATTTGACAAATAGACGATTGAAATCGTTCAGGATTTGGTGTGCATAATATAGGGGCAGGCTTTTATTTTGCTATCGGTTAAACTGTGTTTAGGTTCATACATTGAAATGGTGTCAGAAATAAGTACTGTGGACCTTAGTAAAACGACTTGAATTGTGTCGAGTAGTTTATCCTCCTAAAATGGCTTTAGACGGACACTTGGAAGTTTTCAAAATATTATTTGTCATGCCTCGTAAAACAAAGCTACCTATGAAAGATTACCGCTATTTAAATACTACCCTTTTTACAGTCTATGGTAGAAATAGAAATCTTTATCTCATGCTAGATGACCCCGTGAACTTCGTATCACCTGCATCAATGTATGTTTTTTTGTTTTTTCACCATTTAAAGTTTCTCTAGCCTAGACTCTCATAAATAAAAAGAAAAAAAATCCAAATTGGTCCAGCCGTTCTCGAGTTTTAGCGGGACTAATAAAACATTTCATTTTTATATATAAGAAGATTACAAAACGTTGTAAATATTTACAAAATTTGTAAATATTTTATTTTTGTGTTTTTCCTGGTACAATAAAGAATATTCTTATCTTATCTTAAGATTAGGACTAGCACATTTCCCGACAGTAAAGGATGTTTTTTTCCTTACCTATCGATAATAATGCAATCGTATGGATTCCAATTAATTTGTGCCAATTATAGGTCGTAAGTCAACTGGTTATATAACATGTTTGTGTTATCGGTGTCAAGGAATTTTTGACTTAAAAGACTTATACAAGACTAAAACCTGGCGCTGATATGTATGTTTTGTTTTATAATTAAATTATTTAGCATCCCCTGCTGTATTATCACCTTCATCACCTGTATAAAAGGAGTCAGCGCCTATTTCCTCCGTATACAAAGACTACTACAAAATCCTAACATGGTTTTAACAAAATATTTTTAAACAAAGCTATAGAATTGAATTATGTGGTGATCTTGCTTATGTGACTTTCTGTATAGTCAAAAGGGGTTTTCATTTCCAATAGAAGACTTCTAAAGGTGAAGGCTGACGCATAGCTTAAGTTTAATTTCAACTTAGAATAATAGCGAACTTGGAATAATGGATACTCGGAGACTCAAATATTTTATTCAAATTTATGCGATCGTTTTTGTTCAAGACTAAAGATTTGTTTGTTCAATTTCAAAATATTCGTTTGAATGCGTCTAATCTAAAATTTATATTTGAACAAACACTCAAAGCTCGTCCGTGCGCTCCTAGCGATCAATGGTGCTAGCATTGGGGACCTCTTTATATATTTGTGAGCCGCGTTGTTGATTATTATCCGAATCATACTTGCATTTTAACTACAAAATTAGCTAAATAGAGTATTTGTATAGAACTGATGAATGATACACCCTGAAGGCATCGTAGAAGTCGTGGCAAGGCCCAAATGGTTAAGCGGGTAGAGTGCCGGTAACTTAAGCTGTGAATTTGACTGCCTCGTTGGTCAAGCTAGGGGTATCACGTCATTTGTACAAATGGTCTCAGTCTGGGTCAGTCTCAGTCCATGTTTGTGATGTTCTTGCCTGGTTATTATAGCACAGGGTATCCAAATTTAGGACCAGGATAAGTGATTGTGTTGTGTGAAAGTAATTTATTTTTATTATGTATTGTATTTACTTGAATTCCGCTTTGGCCCGATTTTTTTCAGAGTTTTAGTAGGACCAATGTCCGAGAACCTAAGATCAAAGACCTGCGCTTTGGTAGGATGGAAGCCAAAGCTGCTGTTATAGCGGATATGCTATCTAACCTTAGGTTTTTAGTCCATGATTCTCGGTCGTGGGTCCTAAATAGCACTATTTACATGATTGATTTGCAAGCCACTTTTTCCAAAAACGTCTTAGAAAACTAATTTTATTTTTCACTGGTGGCTAGTAAATCTGATGGAGCCCTTAATTACATTAAACTTGTACTCCAAACCACACCCTGTGTTCTTTTTGGTATAATAATATTACCACCCCGACTCATCCCTTGGCCTATATCAAGCAATGGACAAATATTCAATTCAATCCGTCTAATTTATTTCAAATACGAGTACATCATTTTCATAAAAATGTGTTACTCGTCTTTATCTGGTCTGCTCGTGCGCATATTCGCGTGAAAGCCTAAGAGATGTCATGCGCTCTAGCGTATCTGACAGATTGTTGGATTGACTACATTCATTGTTGTATTGACAATCAACAATTAACTTTTTGCTTGCAGACAAGCATCAATAGAAACCAATAGATAATTTAGACTTTGCTCGGCTTTTCACAAACATGTGACCGTTTGCATTCCGTAATGCACATGTTACATATGAAATGAAACCCAAACATAATTGCGCTTCGGTTGGCACCAATTAAGCCGAAGTAAAATAGTGGTGAAATAAAGCCCGCCTCATCGGCAGTAAATGAAACAATCCAATAATTAATTTATGAGGCTCTACGAATATCCGTTTTATACATACCAGTTGTCTAGGACTCATTTTATTACTTATAATTATTCGGATGCGCTTTATGGTATAAGTTACGGTGCCTTGAAAAAAAAACGTAACCCTTTTAGTTTGTACACTTTAGTCTCCGTCTGTCAAGATTATTTTTCTCAGGAAAGGATAGAGCAATCAAGTTGAGGTCATTATCAAACTTAATTATCAAACAGCAGTGGTTTTATTTGTATGTAGCCTATAAGCCTACTAGCGGACCTGGTAAACGTTGTTTTGCCATATTAATTAACCTACGACCTGCAGACCGACCAAATAAACACAAAAAACATAAAAATTGGTGTAGCCGTTTCGGAGGAGTCCATAGCAAACTATAAAAACTAGCAAAACCATAGCGTTGCGGTAGCCTAGTGGGTAGAACATCGGACTCGGAAGCGAGAGACCCAGTTTCGATCCCAAGTGCGGGCATGTACCTATGACTTGTTTTTCTAAGTTATGTACATTGTGAAGTTATAGTAGCAATACCACACGCTAACGGTGAAGGAAAACATCGTGAGGAAACCTAAGTGTCTGAGCTATTCACATACCTCAGCGCTTGAAATCGCCAATCCGCGGTGGGCACGCGTGGTGATTAAGCCCATACTCTCTCCTTGAGAGAAGGCCTGTGCCCTACAGTGGGACGCATATAGGCTGATTACGCTTATGCATAGCAAACACTGTGACACGTAATTTTTATATAAGCCTATACATGTCCCACTGCAGAAGACCTGTGTTCTCTCAGAGATACGTTAATTCCCACGCATGCCCACCACAGATTGGCAATTTCAAGCGCTGAGTTATGTGAACGCTTCAGACATTCAGATTTCCTCACGATGTTTTCCTTCACAGCTAGCGTATTAGTGGTAGCGTGGTACACAGTTAGCGGTAGCGTGGTATTGCTACTACTTACCTACTTAAGCCACATTTAAGAAAGTGGAGTAAGTCAGCCTTACTGAAGTATTATTTCAACAGATTCTCCTACAAAGCTAGACTAAGATAGTGCCTTCAACCGAGAGGCAGTGCTAAGTCAAAGCGAGTGTCCGAAGTTTCGACATGGCGCCTTTTGTCAGCCAGAGACTATCTAAAATCAATTTACTGCTGAGAACCCGGCCTGAAGTAAATTAAACTACATCAGTAGGAACTTGAACGCCTAGTTTGATTTGTTTGGCTTGATCTAATCCGTGTGGCGCCGGATTAAGAATAGTGTCACTCCATTTCCTCCCGTGGATGTCGTAGAAGGCGATTAAGGAAATACATTACCAGGAGACGGGCAGCAGCATTTTCCTGAGATTCCAACCCCATACTGCGATTGCCAACCCGCCTGCCAAACGTGGCGATTATGACAAGACCCCTCATGGTTATGAAAACCATGAGGGAGGCCTGTGTCCTGCAGTGGACATCAAGGGGCTGATGATGATGATGATGATCTAATCCAAACTGAGAGTTTAATACCTCTCAATTTGATGCTTTGCCAACGTGAAGAAACGGTCAAATAACCTGGCACCCCTTAGTTTCTGATTTGAGAGTTTAAATAATATAAAATACCTGCTTAAAGTATTACAGGCGCTACACAGGAGCTAGGCCAAAGTGGTATTGTTGAATGAAAGTGTCTTTGGCTTCACATAGTAAAGTTTGTTGGGACGACACGTAAACGAGCACATGGCCTTATTAGCAGCGATATGTTTGGAAGGGTCGTTAATGTCGCGCTTGAGCCCGACAATTCAATCGAATCTAGCGACAAATACGGTTCTTTTTTTTAATAGTTTCGAAATTTCCAAATTACAGTGGGATAATTTCGAAAAAAAACAGTATTTGTCGCTAGATTTGAGTGAATTGTCAGGCTCAAGCGCGACGTTGAGGACTTCAAAATAAGGGTGGGCCCAAAAAGATTACACATGGGTTACTTTCCGCGACATTGTAGGCAGTTACTCTCCAGGAGCGGTGGAGCGCAACTCTCTGCACTCAACAAAACTACCGACAATGCGAAACTTGTGCGCTCAGTCGCCACATAGTAACATTTTTTTCAACTGGTTTAATTATACTATCATTGTTATTGGTTTGATTATTGGTTTACTTAACCTCATAATTTTAAACCAAAACGAGGGTAAAGTGATTTGTCACTTAATAATAACTTCCACACAATGCAAACACTTGACCTGATCCCAAACTAGGATACCCTGTGCTATGGTAACTGGACAAGGACGTCACAAACATTAAAATACACCCAGACTAAGGTCATTTGTATAAATGTACGGCGGCCCCCAGTGGGAATCGAACCCATGACCTCTGTTTTGGTAGCTTAGCGCCTTAACGGGTAAGCCAACGAGGCAGTTTTTACTAACGTAATTTCATTTATCACTTTACTAACGTAATTTCATTTATCACTTTACTAACGTAATTTCAGTAAACGGTCTTTGAAAACTTATTATACAGACACCAAGCTAAAAAATATGTCTTGTAATCGAGCTTTCTTGGGCTTATCCAAATTCATTCAATGGGCATTAACCCATAAACACCTGTTTGACGAGCTGTCATTTTATGGTGACAGCATAACTCGATACAAGAACTCTTCAAATAAACAAAACTAAAAAGACTCCTTATCTATGTAAACGTTTTTTTTTTCACGGAAAACCAAGAATATGGGGTTTTTCAAAAATAAGATCAGCGCAGACAACGGCGAAAGCAAGCGAATGCATTGACCTCCATAGCCTCGTTGGCCTAGCGATTAACACGCTTGACTACCAAAATAAAAGTCGTGGGTTCGATCACTGGAGGCCACCTCATTTGATTCGCATATATAGCCTCAGTCTGGGTGTAAGTACCATATTAAGATATAAGTTGGCAACCCTATAAGGAACTGTGGTCGCCTTCAGCCACATAGAACGTGCTGCTTCTATATTACGCGTACTAAATTGGGAACGATTCTAATCGTCTATCAGTAATATTCCATACTAATTTCTATAGCAAACGTCAGGATTCCGACACGATTTGGTGCGCATAAATATTTATACACTTTTGACTGACAGTTACTTATAAAACTAATTATTATCTGGCTTATAAACTGAAGTGAGATCCGTTAATGAATTATTACAAGTTTCTGAAATAAAATCTAAATAGACTGTAGAAAAAAAAACAGCATTTAAAAATTTAAACAAAAATCACACTACTAATAAAATTTATCGTTGTAAACGGCTAGTTCAAGTGGTTTTTCTAAAGCATTGTACAGGCTCTGTGTAGATAAGAAGAAATTAGGCAAAGGATATTGTTGTCCATTTGGCATTCTCTATTCAAGGTCAGGTGTTATTTATAGCGTCCATTCCGAGGCTCGTTCCGACATTGTTTATTAAAACGAGACCTCTCAAGAGACTGGATACTGAGTCCGTGATAAAGTCGTGTATTGCAGTGATTTAGCTTTGTACTTAGAAGAATAATAGCGAAGACTATTTGGGGTAGAAATTTTCTGCTCCCAAGGATGTGTAGTCATATACAATGTGTACCTACTGAACTGACTAAAGAACATCGTTAATCCATCAGATTTTTACTTAGTATAGTAGCAATTACAAATCTTCTCAAATATTAGCTTTATTAGTGGATCCAAGAACCAAGCAAGACATTATAACATCACACAGAAAAATTGACTCGTTGGTCTTGCAATATCACGTCTGATTACCAAGCCGGTAGTCGTGAGTTCGATTCTTACTGTGGGCCACGGTACAAATGGCCTCAGTTTGGATGTATCTACACGACAGTGATGTCCTTGCCTCGTTACCATAGCATAGGGTATCCTAGTTTGGGACCAGGACAAGTGATTGGGTTGTGTAGAAGTTATTCATTTTATATAACAATAATCAAACCATCTACGAGCAATCACCCACGATCTTTTTACAGCAGTGACTCGATCACCACAATCATCCATACCAAAGCATTGGAACCCCTCCTTGAGTTCAATTTAGGTATATTCCGCATAAATCTTTTTGGCGGTAACGTGAACACAGTCACATATCGTTTGCACATCGCTTACTGTCTTTACAGTGTATGTGTGAGTAGACGTAGTGTGATGCGTAGTAAATTACTATAAGTCAATTACAAAATTAGTCAATAACTCACACATGCACTGTAAAGACAGTAAGCGATGTGCAAGGAAATCAATTACCAGGAGACGGGCAGCAGCGTCTTCCTGAGATTCCAACTGCATACTGCGATCGCCAATCCGCCTGCCAAGCGTGGCGATTATGGCAAAACCGCTCATGGTTATGAAAACCAAGAAGGAGGCCTATGTCCTGCAGTGGGCGTCAAATGGCTGATGATGATGATGATGATGTGCAAACGATATGTGACTATGTTCACGATCTGTGACTATGTTCACGTTACCATCAAAAAGATTTGT
Organism: Yponomeuta evonymella; assembly: GCA_963969515.1. Taxonomy (NCBI): domain Eukaryota; kingdom Metazoa; phylum Arthropoda; class Insecta; order Lepidoptera; family Yponomeutidae; genus Yponomeuta; species Yponomeuta evonymella. The sequence goes on from OZ018349.1 coordinate 6,293,059, forward strand.
GCGGACTATACGGATAGTGTCAATGACTTGCCAGTCCAGTGACCTGTGACCCGTTTTCTTAAGTTATGATGATTATTCGTCATCATAACTTAAGAAAAAGGGGGTTTTGAGAACGTTAAATCGATCTAGCTAGGTTTCATTTTTAGACAACGTTGTTTTATCCGTGTTTTCAGGTACTGAAAAACTCCTACAATGTCATTAGAATAGTAAGTTGTAATAGCTCAGGTGGGAAGACGGGCGGTCCCGAAACCAGAAGTACCCGGTTCGAGTTCAGTGTCCGATTATTTTTGTCCTTTTTTTCCCTTATTGTTCATGGTATCTAAATATACTTCCAAAAAAACACGAATAACAAAAAAAACATCCAGGTACTGGATATATAGTTAAGAGATCCCGCTTCGCGTCTCCGCCCGCTCTAACTTCTATTACACTAAGTTAAGCAATGAATTTAACAAAGGATTCCACAAATAATACTTCGCTTCGCGTTGCAGCGCCATGCGAATATTTGCAGCAGGAACCGCGGTGCGGGCGTGTGTGCCGTAGGTACCCATTTGTCGGAATTTGCACTACAAATGAACTTCGCACCGAAAGATGCAAATTCTCATCGTTTGGGCACAATGGGTGCAGCGCGAGATATATATAGCACAGAGTGCAGCTTCGGTACTGAACACACTATAGCTAATCAACATAGCCAATAACATTAACAATAGAAGTTAATTTGGTGATGTTCTGGTGAAGACTTTCGGAGATGGAAATTGAGAACATCAAATTTTAATACAACGAATTAAGTAGGGTAAATTATGGTTAAAATAGCGACTTGTTTGTTTTTTCCCGCTCTCCCACTAATGATTGAAAAATAAAAAAAATTAAATAAAACATAAAAACCTACTTCAAAACACTACAGCACTAAGAAGTTAGAAATAATTTAAAAGAATACCCTTAAATTAGAAGTATGTATAGGTACATGTGAAATAAAGTAAAACAAATTTACGGAGAGACGTACCCAATACCCAATAGCTACCGACTCCAAATTATACTTCTACATGGTTTTCTAGGTATTGTACCATGTAGGTATTGTAGAAGTATAATTTGGAGTGGGTGCCCAAAATATATATCCTGGTGATGAAACTGGGCACCGACTACAAATTATACTTCTACTTCTAATAATTTAAATTATTTCTAACTTTTTAGTTTTTAGTTCACGTGTCGTTCGCGGGCAAATTCATTGGATTCTTGGGTTATCGCAAATGATAATCTCATAATATTCATGTGCATCATCTTCGCAACATCTTTGAGTTGCGAAGATGAAGAGCAGCTCTTGATGCCAGCCCTGATGAACTTACATGTAGTCCGCCAGACACCGCACAGTACGACTACGCAAATGGAATGTTAATATGGAACCACTGCAACCGCCCTTCCACAACCAAAATAGGCTATATAAGTCACAACAGGGCACATGACCGAAGACGCCTTCTCCAGACGCTTCAATTGCCGTAACCGTAACTGGTCCGATGGAGTTATTAACAGCAGTGGTAGCCCAGTGGGAAGAACAAGGGAATCGGAAGCGAGAGACCCACATTCGATTCCCAGTGCGGGCATGTACCTTATGACTTTATTTATTTCGAAAGTTACGTACATCTGCAAATTTATAGTAGCAATGCCACACGCTAACTGTGAAGAAAAACATCGTGAGGAAACCCGCGATTTGGTTGGCTCCGCACGTATCGATTTGTCTTTCCTGTGGGCTAGGCCGACCAAGCTGTCAGGATGGTTAGGTGCTGGGCAAGCCTACTGAATCTAAAAAAAAACTATCTCCCAGGCACTGCAGCATCCGAGTGGCCCCTTCACCCATCTAGTGTAAGTGAAGGTGCCACTGGACGCTGTATATATCATCTGATTACTTAGATGCAAAGGCCAAAATTTCCTCACTGTCCACTTTTCACCCTGAATAATCGATCGTGGCAAGTGGCGAACCCTGGCCTTCCTCTCTGGGACACATGCGTGAGTTTATGTATGTATAATAAATTCCTGCTTAAGTTCACTGTACCACCCCTATAGTTCATGGCGTGGATGCATCACTGTATGCGCATAATTAATGCAATTAGAGCGAAAGCTTTGTGTTGGGGTGAGAGCACTACTCGTGTCCAAGAGTGTGATTTAATGGCGGTTTTAATCTGTTGCTGATCCCGGTTTTAATAGTCATTAGTCAACCGCTCGTGTGCAGAAGTTTGTATTGAACACCATCAACATCTTGCTTTACGTAGCAAACTGAGAGCGATGTTATATTAGATTAGATTTATACTCTTCATTGCACACCATACATTATAAAAATACATGAAAAATCTTAAATATCTAAGTTACATAATATATGTTATAGAGGTCGCGTGTCTCTGTATCACGCTATCATTCTGAGCCTGAGTAGGCGCAGAGGATTGGGGAACGTGCGTCAAACTTAAATTGTAGTTCCATTATTTTATACCATAGAAGACACGGAAAAACTCAGAAAAATTAAAAAAAAAAACCAAAAAATATTTTAATTTTATGAAATATTTTTCGGGTTACCGAAAAATGCGAAAAATCAAGTAACCTTAATAATAAAAAAGTTATGAGATTTTGGTTGTTCATTAAATTCTTTATTAAGGGTGTAGGTGCAAAAACCCTGCGACCACGTGGTTCGACAACGTTGTCCGACATGTCGGATGACAAAGAATTCTGATTCCTTGCTGTCCGACATGTCGGATGACGAGGAATTCTGATTCCTTGCTGTCCGACATGTCGGACTATCAGGATTTTTTTATTACACTTAGTTCGACCATCGGACCAAGAGGATATTTAAAATTCCACTTTTTCGAACCGCGAACTACGAAGATTTTAAAAATTCCACTTTGTTCGCCCCGAGGATCGCTATATACAAATTTAAGCACAGAAAATACAATAAAAAACAAATATGTCCTCAAGCGGTGATAGATAGATAGACAGATAGAATATTCTTTGTAGCCTAGTGGGTAGAACATTGGACTCGGAAGCGGGAGACCCAGGTTAGATTCCCAGTGCGGGTATGTACCTATGACTTTTCTTTCTAAGTTATGTACATTTGTGAAGTAGTAGTAGCAATACCACTCGCTAACGGTGAAGGAAAACATCGTGAGGAAACCAGGGTATCTGAGCTATTCACATACCTCAGCGCTTGAAATCGCCAATCCGCGGTGGGCACGCGTGGTGATTAAGCCCATACTTTCTCTCTGAGAGAAGGCCTGTGCTCTACAGTGGGACGTATATAGGCTGCTTATGATTTCCTCTTTATTGAAACTTAAAAGATCTCTATGTATCTATTTTTATTTTATTTGAACATCAACCCTTTCCAGGACATAGTGAGGTTAAGACTAACTAAAGTCTGATTTTTACTATAGTTTTGAGGGTCGAACCAAGTGGAATGAGCGAGCGAGGTTTCTCAGGATGATGGCAAACCCTGGTCTGTGCCCGATCAATTAGCCCGTTTTTTGTCCACTGCTGGACAAACTTGTTTCTATCCTCAGCCATCTGCATGCAGTCTCTGCCAGCAGCTTGTTTATTTCTAAACTTATTAATTTTACTACCATTCTTTTTCAATCAAAAACTAAGACTAGCATATCAAAGATATGAATGAAATGCCCGTTATTTTATTATCTTGCAAGGCCTCACTACATTCATTACAAAAGTATAAGGTAACATGTTTTTTACAATTATTTTAAAAATATATTATTTTAATAATAATTACAATTATTAAAATTATTACAGACGCCAGACGGACGTGACAGAATCCGTAAGCAAAATTTGTAAAGTAAAAGTTTTTTTTTAGATTTTCCGTATTCGCTGAAAATAAAGGTCTAATACACTACACGGTGGTGCATGCAACGAAACTGGTGGTCACTTTGAATGCAAATATGTACTGAGTAAGGTGCGATGATCCCTTTCAAGCTGTGAGTATATCTCAGGACTTACGAATATTTTCCTGTAGCTGACTTTGACAAACAAATTCCTGTTTGTTTTTGTTTTGGACAGAATTTGTTTGTCAAAAGGTACGGGTCGGTCTTAGGGTATCCTACCCTAGTTGCGCAAGGACAACACAAACATGGGAATACACCCAGACTGAGGGCATTTGTACAAATGAACGGGGCGCCACCCGGCCCCCAGCGGGAATCGAACCCACGACCTCCGGCATGGTAATCGGACTCGATACCGCTAGACCCACGAGGCAGACAAATATTTTGTTGAAACCTGAGATCTGTCATGTTTTCCTTCCGTTAACATAAATGGATTCGCCCGAAAATACGGAATCCGGAGCAGCTGCTTCAATCTATAAAGCATTTTATTAATCCGAGCCAACTGTATAAACAATCTTCTGCAAACAGAATCGTTTGCGATCCAACGCCAATTAATAAAATTTGCTGACATTGGACATTATTTTTCCGCTCGTTGCTTACGATTGACTGAACAATGAGATACTTGCCTCAAAATTTGATTAGATTGACATTGTATTTCGACCATAGATGGTGAAGAAAAATTTTAAAAAGCGTAACGTGGGTTTTCGTATATTTTCTATAAATATTTTTTTGGATGTTTTACAACAATAAAACATGAACTCACGCCTGTTTCCCGGAGGTGTAGGCAAAGACTAGGGTTTACTACTTGCCATGATCCTGACAGACCTATTTCCATTCCGGACTCATGTCTGCCATGGCCCTAGGGGAGCCATCAGGTAAAAATACTACAGCACTAAAAACAAAGAAATAATTTGAAGGAATAATGATATTTTAAGTCATTGTAGCCTAATGTAGATATTGCAGAAGTAAAGTTTGGAGCCGGTGCCAAGTTACATGACCAGCACATACATTTTAAGCAATAATTTTATTTCACGATTTTTCGTCGCTTCATCAACATTAATTGACGCACCCCGGTTAGGAGTTAGTCATGCGAAAGATTGATGCTTGAAGAAGATAAGATACCGTGCATTGAAAAATTAACTAAATATCACAGAGTGCAAAGTGTGTCTAAACGTATAGAAAGAAGCGTTTGAGATGTTGGTGTACCGCCGGATGCTTAGAATTTCTTGGGTTTAAAAGGTCCGCAACTTCACCGTAGCGAATTATTCAACTTCTACATAGAATGAAGAAGAAGAAGACAGAGGTACTTACCACCATCAAGAAACGGAAGCTAGAGTATTTCGGGCATATAATGCGTACCACCAAGTACATTCTCCTTCAACTTATCGTACAAGGCAAGATTTCAAGAACAAGGAGGCCTTGGAGACCAAAGAAATCATGGCTACACAACTTACGACAGTAGTTTCAACAGAGTACCAGTTCCTTGTTTGTATTGGCATCAACGAAAAGCAAGACAGCCGAAGTGGTTGCCAACCTCCGATAGGAGACGGCACATAAAAAAGAAGGAGAACTAAATGCGTCTCATTTTTTTATGAAATCTAGAGGGATAGAACGATACTTTAGCACATACATAGATACATAAACTCACGCCTGTATACCAGAGGGGTAGGCAGAGACCAGGGACTGCCACTTGCCACTATCCTGACAGGTCACTATCGCTTCCCCAGCATTCATGACATTCGACGATACTTTAGTATTCTCGCTAACTGTGAAGGATAACATCGTGAGGAAACCCGAGTGCCAAGTTCAACATAAATGAGGTGCAGCATTATAATCTTAAAAATATTGCTATATAAATGGATGACACGTTCCACGGAGCTGGAATTAACAATGTTCCTCACTTGTTTTAAATGAAAGATTGTTACGTTTTGTGCTACTGCAACAACTATATGCAACTTGGCAAGTTTTTACAACTAAAGTATGAACGGTATTATACATGTAATTATTGAGTAGTACCTACCTAATTACTCAAATTAAAAGATTGATAGCTCCTTTTGATGTAAGCCACCTAATCTATCTAAAGAATAGACCTAAACTATCTCGGACCAAGAGAAAATAACAGCATTACGAAACGTCAGTGGATGGAGTCCCTCTGAGATTGAAATACAGCAATTTATTTTACTTTATCTCGTTAATTCCCTTTAGGAATTCAGCAACTTTAGTAACTGTGCTGTCACGGCCGTGGCAAGTGGCAGTCCCCGGTCTCCGGGATACAGGCATGAGTTTATGTTATGTTATGTTGTAAACTTTAGAACTCTTAGTCGCGCCTACGAAGTATAACGAGTTAATACAGTTCGATAGCTTACTTTCTGCTTTTTTAATATTTTACTAGCTGAATCGGCAAACGTTGTTTTGCCATATTAATTAGTCTATGACCTATTCTCAGACCTACCAAATATACACAAAACAATATCACAAAAATCGGTGAAGCAGTTTCGCATGACAGGCACCTACAAAACGCTCGCGCTGCAATGCTGTCACGGAACTTTGAGCACGTTCGTCATCCGAACTTAGATTTCAGTACCAAGTGCAGCAACTTTCTTGCATCACTGGAACTGCAGTGCTGAAGTTTTAGAGTGATGTTTGAAAGTACAATAATTGTAGAGTGATACATTATATAGAGTGTGTGTTACCAGTGATGACTTATGGCACTGAAACGTGGTCTCTCACTATGGGCCTCACAAGAAGGCTCAAGGTCACGCAACGAGCTATAGAAAGGGGCTCGGAATTTCTCTACGAGATCGAATCAGATATGATGAGATCCGTAGACGTATAAAAGTCATCGACATAGCCCAGCGGATTAGAAGTTGAAGTGGAGTGGACGGGGCACATAGCACGCAGAACTGATGGCCGATATCGCCGAAAAGTTCTCGGATGGAGACCACATATCGGCAAGCGCAGCGCAGGATGACCAACCACAATATGGACAGAAGACCTCGTCTAGGTGGCAGGAGGACGCTGGATGCAAGCCGCTTCCAACCGGTCTTTTTGGAAATCCATGGAGGAGACCTATGTCCAGCTGTGGACTTCTTGTGGCTGAAAGATGATGATGATGACATATAGAAACAAGTATAGGTATGTACAACAAACAGATAATCAACATTTATATTTTATTGGAAGTCACCCGTTATTATGTAACTGAGTTGGGTGCAATTTTCTATGAACCATTTAATTCTTATTTCTATGCTTATAGAACTAATGTGGTTACAGTTATACATTTCTTAGAGCCATTTCCGTTTCGTTTTCATAAACGATTTACAGATTAATAAAATCATCCTCGGTTCTTTGCGTGACATTCGCCCACCGCCGCCGTAGGCAGGCTCACGCCACACACAGCCACTGCTTAAGTATTGCGTCAGTTATAAGTTTAAGACAATTCTTAAAAAGTTTTGAATAAATCAGATTTTTTTAAAGGCACAAAAATCATCTTGATTTACGTCCGGAATCCTCTACTAGGTAAATTTACCCAAAGCTGCCGCCTATCGAATTAAGTCCGACACTGCGGTTACTGCATGCGAAATTAATTGCTTTAGCGGGATCCAATTGGACCTTGTCGACAGTCGAACAAACACTACATTAAGGCCGGGCGCATACATGCAGAATATCTTTCAAAATTCATAAAAATTAAACTCAAATCGACGATCTGTCTTATGCCACTTGCAACGAGAGGTTATGAAATCACTCACTGATGATAGAGCATCAGTGAGTGATTTCGTCATTCGAATCGGCTTATCCATTTCTTAAGCTCTTGTTGCGTATGGCATAAGACCCAGTGTGACTGCAGAGCTAGTTTTATTCACTTTCTGAATAATAAAATAAGTGTGCGCCTGGCCTTGAATCGCAGGAGAATACTCGAATAGCGAGCCAAATGTAGGTATACTTCATGTAACTTTAATTAATAAAACGATTTTCAATATGGTTCGAATGGCTTTCGAAATAACACGTCGAATGGTTCGTTTCAAAACTAATCTTTGCTACTCGATATTTCCACCAATTTGTTCGAGTTGTTGTAACTTTAGTTGACATCGGTAATGTTTTTTTATTTTTTTTTAAGTCTGAGAACAGTAGTATGTAAAGGTCTACACCTCTACCGCATTCAATAAAGAATCTATATATCTCGACGTCAGAAGCATTTGGTCGGATTGTTGCGAGTCGGAGAGTAGATAAAACTAGCGATGAAGAAGTGTAATATTTTGATGATTTATTGATTAAAGTATCTCTTATAAATAACATTCTTTAACATCGCAACTAGTATGCATTGCAGCGAGGCAACGTTATACGGCTGCGTGGCCAAAGGTCTTATGCGCCCCGTATAAATATCTGCGGCGAGCCGGTCGGCGCGCGCGCCCTTCTCGGCTTCGAGGTGGGTTGCTCATGATGTAGGTTTAGAGGTCCTTAGGACCAAACCAGCCCCCAGGTGGTGTTTAGTGGGTAGGCGCACTTTCTGTGAGTCCCACATTGGCAGCACGGCCGGGCCCGTGCTGTTATGCATGAGCATTCACCACCTCCCTCCCCCGTGTCCTCCGGAGGGTGCCATTTTTAGGGCTAAAAAAAAAAAAAAAACGGTCGGCGCCTTCAGAGCGCGCTGGCGCTCATGCCGTGCGGATGTCATGTATGCTACAGGATGTTAAATTCTGACGAAAATTACTTTTTATGCCTGTAATCTTAGCTCATCGAGCTCAAAAAAAATCAAAAATGTATTTCAACGTAAAGATTCCGTTTGTTGAATGTCAAATGTTAGCCGCTGCCTTCGGGTCAAATTTGTAGCAGAAAAAAGGCAGCAAATAAAAACTCCACCCTGAACATATTATACCAGGTGCTACCTATATGATATGATTCCATGATTGTCATCAATAACTTTAAACTCCAAAACATTATTATATTCTTTTTTTTGCACTAACCCGGGCTGAGGACAACTTTAAAAACCTATTTAGACGCTAAAAATTCCACCCATGCCGGGACTTGAACCTGCGACCTCTGGCTAACCGTACCAGCGCTCTCCCAACGAGCTAATAGGCAAGTGCAAGCGTCGGGGAAAATTTCGAGTCTATTTACACACTTCTCTGTATTACGTACAGGCAGCGACATCCGGCCGAAGCAATTTACATCATTTACATATTAGCTCAGTTAGGAGAGCGCTGGTACGGTTAGCCAGAGGTCGCGGGTTCAAATCCCGGCACGGGTGCATTTTTTAGCCTCTAAATAGGTTTCCAAAACATTTGTTACTTTTCTTACAAAATGCGCTTTCTAACTATTTATATACTCTCCTATACAGTCCGTGAAAGGCGTCCACTGTTAGGCATAGGCCTCTTCACCGTCACGCCAACCTCTCCGGTACACTACAATCTCCTCCATTGTCCCCCTGCCCTCTTTTTTATGTCATTAATCCATCGGGTAGACAGTCTATCTACCGAACGATGGCCAGCTACCACGCTGTGACCCCCTTCGTGGAGGAAGTGATACAAAGTCTTCGACCGCGCCGTCCGTCTATTAAGTTTTTTTTTTATGCAGCCTATTTAGGTACGTCCCACTGCATTGCACAGAACATTCTCTAGGAGAGAGAGTATGGGCTTAATTACCACACGTGCCCACCGTGTATCGGCAATTTCAAGCGCCAAGAATATTTTATCTTATAGTTTAAAAAGAAACGCTTACTCTTGTGCTTGTAAAAACGGCCCACATACAGAGTTTGAACTATATAAACACATCTGCAAAAAAATTTTCTCAAAACAATAAAAAACTGTAGGCGTTCATCAACTTGGTAAATAAATACTGAAAACTTCTCCGTAGAATAAAATATCACGGGTTTCTTTACAGCAATCGTTAGGTAGAACATGCTCTCGAAAAGATTCGTTTAAATTTGAATAAAGTAAACGCATCCTCCTCGTTCAATATTTACTTATTCGCCTTATAACCCCTTTAGTCCGCAAAGTTTTCTGCTTTCAAAGGGTTAAGTTAAAGATTTGCGTTAATTTTTAAGGTGGCATTATACAACGAAACAAAAATGCGGTGAGTGTTGCCTCCGCCCGTTTCTACAAAGCGTGAAATGCCTTTTTCGCTATTTTAGCGGATATATAAAAATCCCAAAAGTTTGTATGTTGCTTAGTCATCCCTGACGTTTGGAGACTTTGTAATGAGTATTTTATTGGTACTAGAGCAATAAAATATATATGCAGCAATATTTTACAATTATGGGGACTTCGCCTATCCACAGGATGAGAATTGATTCGTCATTGGTTTAAGGAGACATTCTAACCATGATTTAGAAACATACGTTTTAGAAAAATGGCGCATAATGACTTCAATTAAGCATAAACTAACAATATAATATGTAATACGCCCTACTCATGAAGTTCTAACCGTAGTACCTACATGTTTACCAACCTCAGCTCGCGGCACGGCCGCTGCATTGAGCCTGATAGCGGGCGACATAACAGCGCCATCTTGCTTTACGTGGTGAGAGCGAGATGGCGCGACGTTTAATCCTGATGTCGCGCGATACAGTGGTCGTACCCTCGGGCCACATAGGTGAGAAGAGCTCCCTAAGGCCTAGTTATGCGCACCAAATCCTATCAGAATCCAGACGTTTGCGATAGGAATTAATATGGAATTTGACAGACGATTGGAATGGTTGAGAATTTGGAGCGCGTAATATTGGAATGCGCACCAGAAGGGCACCCTTTAGTTGGCTTCTGGACCCACGTCAAAACTTTATGGCATCAACTTTCTATCCCCACGGCAACGCAGCGGATAAACCGAGTATCAAATCCTCTCGGTCTCAAATCTTAAAAAGCCCCGAACTGTTATTTATAAAAACACAATTCCTCTAAAATACTCCCCAAATGCAGTTCAAATAGTATGTCCCTTTACCATATACTGCTTAGTGCAGTTAAATAAAACTGCATTTGAGGAGTGTTCTCAGGAATTAAGACATCTCTACTCTAAATCATCTAAAACACCCCTCAGAGGTAGTTTAAATAATCTGCGTTACTTCTTTCCCTTTACAACATACTGTTTAAACTGACTCTGAGAAGTGTTCTAAGGAGTCGTGTTTTTATAAATAAGCTCGTTAATGTATAATTTCAAATAACGATAAAAGGCATATTAAAATAAATAGCCAAGTGCGAGTCAGACTCGCGTATAGAGGGTTCCGTTTCACCACATATTTTTATTATGGACAGACGACGGCTAGACAAACAGCGTTGAAGAATAAGCTAGAAACCTTAAAATAATCTTCTTTTACCCATCCAGGCAAAAGGGAATCATCTACGACATTTATAAATAGATAATAAACAAATAACTTCCACTCAGCACAATCATCTGACCTGGTCCCAAAATAGGATTCCCATGGTAACCAGGTGAGGACATCACAAACATGGTTATACACCCAGACTGGGGCCGTTTGTGCAAATCAAGTTGGTTTTGCGGTTAACATGCTTGACTATCCTCTGTTTGGATAGTCTAGCATGTTAACCGTTAAACCAACGAGGCAGTCCAAGCATGAGTCGAGACACTCTAGGGCTCATCCATCAGCATTGAAGGCAATAAAGTAACGTAAATAAACAGCGCCCCATCCCTCAGTGGGCCACTTAGTAACGTCAACAGCTGCGTTCGAGCACACAGTGACTCTTTCCCAATATACTCTGCACTATGTGAAAGTGAGTCTACCGAGACCACGGCACTTGCAAAAGTACTGAAACGTCGGAAAATTGTAAAATGAAAAAGTAAACGAGTAAATAGGTTTTTAGAGTAAATATCCGTTAAAATTCAGTTTTTATTATGTCTAGTGCTCGCGTTAACCTTAGAAAATACTATAAGTGAAAGTTTATTTTATATTATTATAAGGTGAAGAAACAAATACAAGTACAATTAAACATTTTAAAACAAACAGATACAAATAAAACGTAGAGTAGGTACTACATCCTTAGACCTTCACACTGAGAAGTACTTATATAATATAAACATTGAAAAGATGACGCTAAAACAATAGTTGCCTTCTTTAAATATGATTAATGAAGTAAAAAAGTCAGAATAAGCTTTTAACGGCATTATGACAACGGACGTCCACCTTGTGGTATTGCGTGACGTTTTAAATCCACTGATGCGGGCGTTTTCAATCATTTTCATTTCACATGTTATTTTGTGAAAATCAGTCAATCCTGTAGATCAGTGTTTTTCAATCTTTTTGAACACATACCCCCTTTACAGGTAAAAAATTCTACCGACCCCCCAGGCCCACAGAAAGACCATATTAAAAGTGACAGTAATTTCAAAGATGATGTAATTAGAACCTATAAGTAAGTGTTGCCATGTCCTTTTTTTATCAACTTACTTAATACTACTAGTAGTAGTACTAGTACTTAATAGTATTTAATACTTAAATGAAAAAAAAACCAGTCCCCCTTTAAGTCTTTCTGCACCATAAAATGCCTCGTCGTTTAAAGCAGTTTGCATGTCAGCGCGGCCGACTTACAAAATTATCGACGGCATTTTGATTTAGAAAAAAATAAAAGATCTGTTTTCGAGATGAGCGTGAAAAACCAAAATTTTACCCAGCAGATTTTTTATTTAGTTTCATAAAAACTCAGGTCCCTTAATTATAAAATACGTGTCTTATAGGCGGCGCGCCTGAAAATTTACTAAATTGCTGGTGCCAATTCCATTCAGTTCTGTAAAAACTCAGCGTCTCCAAAAACAAACGATCTTTCTTGTAAAGTAGTCAGAGAATTTACTGTTACGGTGGCATATTCATAAAACTCAACGCCTTCTACTATGAAGTTTTTGAGGGTGCTGGGTTTTTACGGTTCTGTCTGTTGTCGCCAAAAAACGTATTCAATTGACGGTGGAATTTTCTTAAAAACTTACACTCCCAAAAATAAAACATCTGTTCTGAAAATTTTATTAATAGACGGTGGGACATTACTTCCGTAAAAACAGATAAATGTTCATGACGGTTTCGAAAATTTTATAGACATTTTGGAATTTGTGGATTGATATTTTCATTTTGATATCTTGAAACTCAAAGTTTCATTGGGGCATGTCGTTCATATATTAAAACCAAACTACGGTTGTATGGGAGTTGCCATGTGACGAAACCCTATTTCTGTAATTTCTTTCAGAACTGCATTTCTAAGACAGAATTAATAATGAAGTAATAGAAAAATAAATATTTTGACGCCTATTTAACAAGTAATTTGTTGTTTTAATCAATCTAACTCGGTCCCTAACCTAAATCCCTGCTCTAATAACCTACAAAACCTTCATAAAATCCTAAGATGATACGACGTTGTTCGTACGTATGTTAGTTTATACTTTTTGCCGCTGGCACCTGTACACGTCAATGCTGTTAGCTGTTGAAGATACATTTGTCTTTTCTCTACATCACAGGCGTCTTTATACGCCATCGTTATAATACATTGTTAGCGGATGCGTATATAATTGTCTAATATGTACAGCACAAGCGTCTATATACGTCGATGCTATGATACGTTGGTGGCGGTTGTGTATATTTTTGTATACGCTGTATAGCACAGGCTTCTATATACGTCGACGTAATCATACGTTGTTACCGGTTGCATACATTATTATCTACACTAAAGAGCATATACGTCCATATACGTCGACGGCGTAGGACGTTAGTGCAATATATCATAGCTTTTATGTCTACCTATTTGCACTATGTCACTAGACGACCATTCGCTTTGTATGAAAAATCAATGTGCTTCACCTCATAGTACTTAAACATTGTCATGTTAGCGTGAACGTGTTAAGTTTTAAGTATTTTCACACTAAACTCTTTTGTAAGCGTCACTGCGTATGTTTTATTTATGTTGTCTAGTCTTAAAATGATTGTGTGACTTTTGAACTGGCAATTACTGTTGTTTTTTTTATTGCAATTTGTTTGTCTATCTACAAGCCATATTTTTGGTGTCGTAATATTTCCTTTATAACACCCACATTTCAATACACATTTCCTTCGATCAACAACCTATAAAACTCGAAGGAAACATGGCAGCAGGGTGGCAATATAAATTACGATCCTGTAAAGAGAGGTGCTGACTAAAGCGGGTTGAGCTGTTAACGTTTTATTGCGAGATGATGGCAAAGTTAACATTTTATTACGACTTGATAGCAGAGGGCCTTGCTGTTTTGGTAGCTAAAGTAACGAATGTGTAAATAACGTTTTGGTAACGAATACAACATTATGTTAGGTGAATGTCAAAGTACACTGTTAGCAAGGATTACCTGGATTACCACAAAACAGACTCTAATGTCAAATCCACTGTAATTCCTACTTATGTTTCAATATCATTTTGTAACCATAGTTATAAGTTTGCATCCTGTGAACATAATATTTTTATCTCTTGTGTGGTTTTTAAATAAATATATTTCATGAAAAAGAAGCAAAAAATCGGACCATTTTTCTGAAACCATGTATCATATAGCTGTACAAAATCACAAAATAATAGAATCCCATACGAGCGTTTAAACGTTCGTATGGGATTCTATTATGAAGTAGTTGTTAACACATTAGATGCCAGCTACGAAGGTATTTCGTAGTCAGTTTTTAAGCGTGAAGCACGTATTCATAGTTCACAAGAACATATTTATAGTTCTTTCAGTGGATACTTCATATTAATAATAGTAATTGGCGGGTGAGAAGGAGAAAGTGAAAACTTCGAAATGGAAACAATGTGAAAACACAAACGCTCAATTCCTTATGAACCGTACCTACAGAGCCCTAACAGAATTATTCCCTCAGGACTTATTCTAGCCTGTCATATTCTAATGTCGCAGCGGAGGCACAGCCAAGGTAAGTGAACCCTGACCGCATTGGTATTAATAAAAGCCGGATTTCTCTTCCAGGCACTTAAGGCTGCTTTTGCCTCTAGCATCTCTTTCACGCTCGTACAGTCAATAGCACCTTAAAATTTTGTTTTGCAAAGTCGGCCTTAACCTAACTGATTAGAGTGCAAGTAAGTCAATGTTTATTGATGCGCTGTTGACTGTACATTCTAACATTTAAAATGATTGCAACAATATTAGTATTCTTTTGATAAATGTTTTCCGTAGTTTACAACGGGACTAGGAATTAAAACTATGGATATTGTAGAGATGGTTTAATTTAATTACCTAGTTTTTATTGAAACATGGCATAAGAAATGCGTTATATTTTTTTCTCGCCATTTGTCCTTCCCTAAAACTAGATACGTGGAAATCTAAATACGTTTAAGATGTCCTTGATTTTATTTTCTGGTGCGCAATTCTTGTAATTCTATATATTAAGTACTTCCAAGAACCATTCATTTAAAGTATGGGATTAGAAACTAAATGCACTAGCGGACACTTACCCGCATCCTCTGCTGCGAATAAATCAAGAAGGTTTAAAATTTAACCTCCTAAGTACTGGCCTTGAAAATAACAATCGAAAACCATTATTTTCAAAAGCAGTTTACACAGCATGATAGTTATCATTAAAATTATACATAAAGTATCAAGGTTAAACATTTTACATGATTTTTTTGACATACTTATTCATTATTATGAGACTATTGTCTCCATGTAACAGTAAACGAATTATAGCGGTGTCATTAATAAAAACACGACTCCCCAAAAAACTCTTCAGTGGAATGGAAAAATTGTACCGCCCATGCAATCATCCGTAAGAGTACCGCCTCGCTCATGCGCAGAAGCAGGTTCAGCGACAACGGCATCCTGAGAACCCTATCTGAAAAATTTGATAGCCCGATTCTGCAGTACTGGGTGGGAAAATTAATTATTTCTCATCCAGTGTGGTAGAAAATTTGATTTTTTTTGTTTTTATTCTTAGTTTTTAAAATTAGATTAGATTTGGGCCATTGTAGCCAAGTGAATAAATGTTAAATAAAAAAAAAATAAAGCTAGCAGTACATTTTCATACATTCTATAAATGCGGGCACTTGACCGTATGCTAAAAACCACTAGTTAGAACCCACTTTTATGCGGGCGCTTCACTTTGCTATCCGTATTCGCGTATTTGCCGACGAATTATAAATTATAATACATTGCAGGTTGTACGAAATCAGTGCTAAAGATTCTTTACAAAACCCGGCCATGGAATGGCCAAGTGAGGCACCGGCATTAGAGTATACGAACGGAAGTGTCACTTCTCGAAGAAAATACCAAGTCAGGTTTGTCAAACAAGTCTTAATTTTGGAACGCTGCCACAGCCTAGGCCGTTTCGCGTTTCATTTGCGGCTACAACGATGTAACGACACCGCAACGCATGAGAAGCAAAGTTAATTATTTATTTCTATTTGCTTAGTTCTGTTTATGTTTTTTTGTCTGGGCTACATTCTTTTATATGGCGGAATTATACCAACCCGTGTAAGGTTCGGTTCGGTATGCCAATAAAGTAGCTGGCTGGTGCTACACTTTAGACAGTGGATACAATTTTAGGAGCAGAAAATAGGGGAGAAAATATACAAAAATGTTCCCGTATTGGATAGGGTTATTGCCTAGAACTCTTGTCCCCGAGTCCGATAGATATTTACGTTAGGACAACAAAGAAAGTATTTTTATCTACCTTACAGAACTAATAAAGGTAATTTTCAAAGGATTTTGTACGGAGTTTTCCTTTTATAAATATTTCCTTTTAAGTTCATTATTATGTGCTACTGCCCGGATTTTCTTCACGTTTAGCCGAGAGAGGGTGGAGACATCTGACAAAAAATTGCGCTTTAAAGCTTAATATTTCGCAAACGGAACCGTAAATCGAAAAATTATAAACGATGGCGCCAAGGCGTAACAAACACACCAAGGCGTAGGCGAGGAAAAAAATGCATCCCTCAGGTGTATGGGAGGTACCCTATTTTTTTTTTCGAGCTTGTATTCTACTGTTTTGTTGACGTAATAAATATGTATATCAATTTGTAAAAAAATATTTAATTATAATGTTTAAACCTATTTATTTAAAATCACGTATGCATAAGCAGCCTATATACGTCCCACTGTAGGGCACAGGCCTTCTCTCAGAGAGAGAGAGTTGGGCTTAATCACCACGCGTGCCCACCGCGGATTGGCGATTTCAAGCGCTTAAGATATGAATAGCTCAGAAACTCAGGTTTCCTCACGATGTTTTCCTTCACCGTTAGCGAGTGGTATTGCTACTATAACTTCACAAATTTACATATTATAACTTAGAAAATAAAGTCATAGGTACATGCCCGCACTAGGAATCGAACCTGGGTCTCCCGCTTCCGAGTCCAATGTTCTACCCACTAGGCTACCACCGCTAAATTCACGTATATCTATGCCAAATTTCAGCTCTGTAGTACTTATAGTCTCAGTGTTAAGCCACCGATAGACAGACGAACGGACATGGAAGGGGTCCTTGTTGACTACGGAACCCCAAAAATAGTCTTGCGTTAGGCGCGGTCCTTTTGTTAATAAATCCTATATAACGATACTATAGTAAAATCTTATTGTGGCATCAAGAAAATATAGGCATTTAGTATTAACGTTATAAGTTTAAAAAAAATTGGTTCATAAATAATAGAGAAATTATCAAAATACGACACACGTCGACGGTCGACAGGAAATAAATGTCTTAAACGTAATTTTCTTAGTACGACAAAACATTGTTTTTTTTATATTTTTCAGTATTTATGTATTATGAATATTAGAGATAGTACAGTAATTTGCGATTTAAAAACATTGCTAACTGACCTCTACCGGTTAATTAGGACAAGATAATCTATAAAACGATCCTATTTCAACTGGCCCAATACTTACTAAGTATGCCCAATACAATTATCAGCAGAGAGTAAGCCAATCTTTAAATAAAACGCCTGGAAAGGCACTGAAAGCTTCAATTGAAACAGGCTCAAAGAAAATGGCGATTCAAAGAAAAGATTAATTACGATCATTGGAACGGGCCGGTGGGGCTCTGCTCAGGAATTTTAAATAAATAACAAGGCCATTAGCTTTTATATTTGCATCGCAAAGTGGGTATTCAATCTCATTCACGCTTTTAGCCGTTGCACTTTGTATGTGTACTTAGATTTTAATGCATTCAGCTTTTGTCTAGGCACAAAGAAATTTTCTTTTCAAATGCTATCAATGTCAAGAAATTGATGATAGGTGTTGATATAGGTTGGCTACCTCGTCAGTCTAGCGGTATCACATCTGATTACCGTGCCGGAGGCCGTGGATTCGATTTTCACTGTTAGCCGCCGTACATGTGTACAAATGCCCTCAGTCAGACTGTATTTCCATGTTTGTGATATCCTTGCCAGGTTAACATAGCACAAGGCATCCTGTGCCGTGAGGCGCCGGATTAAGAATAGCGTCAGTCCATTTCCTTCCGTGGATGTTGTAGAAGGCGACTAACGAAATCAATTACCGGGAGACGGGCAGCAGCGTCTTCCTGAGAATCCAACCGCATACTGCGGTCGCCAACCCGATTGCCAAGCGTAGCGATTATGGCAAAAACCCTCATGGTTATGAAAACCACGAAGGAGGCCTATGTCCTGCAGTGGGCGTCAAATGGCTGATGATGATGATGAGGGCATCCTAGCTTGGGACCAGGGCAAGTGATTGTCTTGTGGAACATTGTGATTTTTGGTGGAGGGCGCGTCAATATTAGAACATTTCCTACTGGGCACATGACCTGATAAATGATACAAAATTTATGCTAATAAATAAATATTTTTCCAATTGCATAAAAGTATGTTTAGCTTGGTGCAGGTATTGGTGTAGAAAATGCTTGCTATTGACAATAAAGAGTTAACCGTTGAACCTCACCCTAGACGAAATCTGTATAGTGAGAACCTGATTATAATGAATTTTGTTCTGCTTGACAAAGTGCGGAAGGTGATGTCCTAAACTATAATAAGTGATCTTGCGGCCATGCTATTTTTGTCAAACGACTGTTTGCGGCTATATAGACACTTCCAAGAAGATTTCTCTTTTATTTGTGGATAATGACCATTATTATCTAATATGCTATTTTTCGGTCGGAAGTTCCAAATGACTACTTTATTTTTAGAAAAATAACGCCCCAAAAGGGAAAACTATATTTTTAAAAGCATATTTTTATTTTACGATTTAGACATTATGATATTTTCTGAGACACCATAACTATTTCAAGATAATTTTTACGTCTATCTTCAAATGCTTGGTTAAGATCATAATTTAATCTCATTGTTCAAGAAGTACCCAGCCCCATTTTATTATTCCTGAATTACAACTCATTCCAAAATATTATTTTCAACACTAATTTCACCGCAATTAGTCACATACTGACACCTGAAATCAAACTGTACTTTTTCATTGTTATTATTCACAAGTGAGTTATAAGTTTTTTTTATTGTATTGGTTGAGTTGCTTTGTTTTTAAAAAAAGTTTCGATACAAAAGAGATTGTGTTCAATAGTACAAATAAATTAATGTACCTATTGCTTGCTCATTTCATGCAACTTTGTATATAGATAATTTCATACCTCATTCTTTTAGTCTATGGAAGATCGCCATTGTTAGACGTGCGCACATAGGAAAACTGATTGATTTTTCCCGCCATGGCGAAAAATTTTTCACACCTTGTTTTCACTATTGACATTATTTACGGTTATTTTTAGTATTATTTTCTTCACAGATGTGTTGAAAAACGTCGTATGATACACGTGTGTGTTGATGATAACCGTCCTCGGCTCTCTTAAGACACTCACCTAACGTCGCAATGGCGCCTCAGCGGTAATCACCAACATTACACACTTATATCTAGCACTAAGTAAACCCACCTACTTCACTGTTGTAGTGTAACTGACTGTTAGGCCGCCTTTTACAAAAGTACATTCATAGTTAATTATGATAATTCGACGTAGGTACATTGCGTACCAAGTCGATTAATTAGTACAATTAGTCTGCCTACTTTTTCTGTAGTTTAATCGACAATGTATATCGAATTTCCATAATGAATCATGAATAGAGCCCAGGGGCCTAATGACGCGCACTAAATCCTGTCGGACTCCTGACGTTTACGATAGCAATTTGTATGGAATTTGCCTGTTAGACGATTGGAATCGTTCACAATTTGGTGCGCAGCTAGCATTAGAAAATGGCTGCGTAAAGCACCCTAAACCTAGTGTCAAGTCAGGGTGTTAGAATCAAACATAATGTAATTTTGGAACGTAGCCAATACTGTGCTGCCATCTGCAGGCTCATAGTTTTAGTCTCTGTCTCTCGCCTCTGCTGCGCCACGTTGCGTGAATCTTATTTGTAGAAACATTAATTTCAGTGTTTTTTAATTCTTTAGTGTTTATTGTGTGAGCTAAATAAAGCTGCCAGTTTCACGTTACTGTGCCAGCGTATTCTTCTGCACAAGACTGCCCCGCCATCCCTTACAATCAAAATTTATACAGTCCACTTTTCAATCACCGTTTGTGTCTACGCACACAAGGATCATCAGTTAGTTCATCATTAATCACCAGCAATGGTCGATAAATCGTCAAGCGATTGGGGTGACATATCGGCCATGTTGGACTACTTGCAACAAGGGTTGAGTCTGAGCGCGTCGTGTGAATTCGTGTGGGTTGAGTTTAAACGTACACCATGAATTTTAGGTGGTTTGAAAGCCAAAGCAAATTGAACGTGGCTTAACAATAGCTGTCGAATACGCTAGTATGTTTTTTTTAAAAAGTCACTTCAAAAATCATCATCATTCAGCCACAAGAAGTCCACTGCTGAACATAGGCCTCCTCCATGGATTTCCAAAAAGACCGGTTGGAAGCGGCTAGGCCTCCTCCATGGATTTCCAAAAAGACCGGTTGGAAGCGGCTTGCATCCAGCGTCTTCCTGCCACTTGGATGAGATCATCTGTCCATCTTGTGGCTGGTCGTCCTACGCTGCGCTTGCCGATATGTGGTCTCCATTCGAAATTTTCAAAAATATCTGGTCACATACTCGGGTCTATTAAAAATTTAAAACCATTAGTAGCCAGCCCGAGCGGCGCGTGCGTTTTGAAACAAGATTTCTCAACCATTTTTTTTTTTATTTACGTCTATAATTAAAAATAATAGTCTAAATAGGTGCCATTTTTAAATACTGTCTTCAAAAAACCCACATTTCATCATGTATTATTTGAGACTGCGATTCATGTGGGCGCCTAGCGCCTAACCCTAAAAAGGTTAGGTTTATAAAGCATGACCTGTCATTTGTGCCAAAGTGTCGTTACGAAAGGCGGCATCTTGAACTCCGTTAAAAACCTAGGTATTTTAACAGACAAACCTACAAATACAGGTATTATTAATGCAGAGTCACACCCGGTTTCTCGTACACTATCAGTCTGTTTATCTACTGTTAACAGCTGTCAATTGTTTTTTAGGTTTTCGTACCCGAAAGGTGCCAAACGGTACCCTATAACTAAGAATTCACTGTCCGTCGGTCTGTCTGTCTGTCACCTGACTGAATCTCATGAACCGCGATAGTTAGGTAGTTGAAATTATCACAGATGATGCATTTCTTTTACTGCTATAACAACGAATAGGTACTAAAAACAGAATAAAATAAATATTTAAAGGGGGTTTGTTGTTATTGTAAGGGGTACAACAAACTTTATTTTTTTGCCGTTTTTTGCTTGATATTAATAAGGGCAACAAGTAGACGCTTGAAATATTCAAATGTTGTATAGATAATGCTATGGAACCTTTCGTACGCGTGTCCGACTCGCAGTGGGCCGGTTTTTTCATATTTCATATTTTCGTAACCCATTTTTTGATTAATGATTTGGATAAAGTAGATTTGCGACATGCGTAGCTTTCTGGTCGGACGTCAGTCTTTCGACCCCTTGTATAACAAAAGTACCTTATCGTCCGGGAAAAACCATTCCACCACAAAATTGTCACGTAGTTTTGGGACCCGTGTCAAAAAGACATCGGTAAAGTGTGGGAGGTTGGATAACGTCATTGTCTTTGGGGAAACTCTTCTGATATAGGTAATTTTACATTGGTACCACATGACTCTGTCAATTTAAATTCAACTCTACCTTTAAGTTATTAACCATCTAGTTTTGTTTGACTTTACGTTATGGTCACACAACGCCTAGAAAAGTCGAGAGAAACACGTCTAGAGAGAAGCTGTCAATTGATACTAATAAATACTAAGATGAGCATAACATTGGCGCCTCAAAACTCGAGACATAATGTGTGCACGTACTTGAAACGACAATGGAATGTAAACATCCTTCAAAGCATGACACTGACTTGAATTTCGAGTGCACGTGGCCACACACATCCCGATAGCCCAGCGTAGTGGATGTTTGGTTCCAGCCGTGTGGCCTAGGACAAGAGCCTTCGCCCACGACGTCTTTTATACGGGCTTTATATCGCGTTTCATAACGTTTTTGAGAAACTGTGCAGACGCGCTGCAGCATAGCGTTGTCGACTTTGCAACGCGATGCAAAAGTCGACGTGGGCAATGGCTCTTACATTTACGTTTATTTACACTCTGACAATTAGGTTTCCTCATGATGTTTTCCTTCACAGTTTGCGAGTGGTAGGTATTAATACAAAAAATCACAAATGTATGTTACTTAGAAAATAGTCATTAGTGGATGTTGAACATCTCTGTTTCTTCACATTTTTTCCTTCAGGGTAAGCTAGGGGTAGGTCGTAAATGTTTTTTTTTTCTTCTAATGCCTTCCTAATAGTGGACAGGCCATGTATAAAAAACCGGTAAAATTGAATGAATTAGAGTTTCTTTACTTAGACAAATAGGGATATGTAGTAACTCTTACAAAGCTAAAAACACCAGATATAGTTAAACACAAGGTATTTCGTACTAAAAATTGACAAAATATTATGTTACTTGGAAAATAGTATTTAGTACATGTTGGAATCGAACGCACGACCTATCAAATGTGAGGTAAGCCTTCTACCAATGTACCTTTACATCATCATCATCATCATCATCATCAGCCATTTGACGCCCACTGCAGGACACAGGCCTCCTTCGTGGTTTTCATAACCATGAGGGGTTTTGCCATAATTGTCACGCTTGGCAGGCAGGTTGGCGATCGCAGTACGTGGTTGGAATCTCAGGAAGACGCTGCTGCCCGTCTCCTGGTAATTTATTTTCTTAGTCGCCTTCTACGACATCCACGGGAGGAAATGGAGTGACGCTATTCTTAATCCGGCGCCACACGGAACCTTTACATGCGTGCACTGAACTCAATTACGTTACGGGCGACTTTGCAACTACAATTTAAAGATTGATCTCCTTTCGACTGTACCTACAACCACCATTCCACACAAAGGCAGAGAGCAATCCGCAATTTCAGTGTTGAGGATCAGTGTGTTGTCGTGTACGATACCCCTAATGTTGTGTAAAAAGTACAAAACAATGTTCAGTATTTTCCGAGACGATCGTTTAGGGAACCAAGGGCGAGGAGCATCGTTTCGTGATTCAGACAACCGATAAGCGAGAGCGTCTATTCTGAAGGTACTCCACGAGATCCACTCAAAAACCTCCTTTTCACGACAATTTTTTTATACTAATCAAAAATTTAATTCACTCAAGCCAGGTCCTCACAGCACAGATAATAATTTAGTGCAAAGACCAATGTTTAATTTTTGTCAACAATATATCTTATGATCTTATCTCTCTTGTTGATTTTTATAAGGATTAATAGTAAACATCACCACAGTAACATCACTGTCTAAAATACCAAGAAGTGATTTTTTAAATAAAAATTTTTCTCATCTTACTTATAACGATTATGTTGAAAGTGATCCACACTTTCACTTAGGACGAGTATAGAGTATACTCGTAGGTAAGACCAAAAGACCTGGGTTTTTTTTTGGGTCTGTAATCTTATGTACTTGGTGCAAGGACCCAAACATCCCTCAAAATTTTTAGCATATCATCTCGGCGTAGTGTGTGACCCATCCACCGCCATTTTCTATCCAGGATTTCTAGGCATTTCTGATTGTTCTGCGGTCCTTTAATTCCTAGGGGAGCACAGAACCCCACCACTTCTGACTGTGGTTCGCGGCAGCTTCCAATTCTGGCCAGCTAGTACCAATCGACTTGGCCTCTTGTCTCGGACTATGGGCCGGTTTCTGAATTGAGAAATGTACCAAGTAAACACTTAAGTAACGTACTGTCATGCTCTTTTCTGAGAAATTCGAAGAGACAGCGCTACAGTTAACTATTTGCTTAGTGAAATTCTCAATTCAGAAACTGGCTCTTTGGATCTTTTCCAGGTGATCCAGGCAGCTGTCTCTTTCGATTGTCCAAGAGGGTGAGCGTGAGGGCTTGTCTAGTGAGGTATCCCTTGTCCCGGCGTATTGTCTGCCTGCGTGCCTTACTTCCTCGTTTTTCTAGCGATATCATGACTGATTACCATGCCGGAGGACGACGCACGAGGGTTGGATTCCCACTGGGGGCCACCATAAATTTGTACACATGGCCTCAGTCTGAGTGTATTTATGTGTGTGATGTCCTTGCCTGGTTATTAGTATTAGTGTGTGGCCTGTCCAATGCCATTTCCCCACAAAATCCCCTGCACGCTGCAGCATATCCACTTTAATCACCAAATATTTTATTTATTCATTTATTTTATTTAGAAATTAATTATTTATATATATTTTATATATAAAATATAAAATATATTATTAAACAAAAAAAAAACAAAAAAAGTATTCATCTTATGTACACTATTATTATTTACATAAACCAGTGAAGTTTCCACTAAGATTAGCACATACACTATCAAAGAGAGACAGATTAATTAACCCAGGTTCGATTCCTAGTGCGGGCATGTACCTATGACTTTGTTTTCTGAGTCATGTACATTTGTGAAGTTATAGTAGCAATACCACTCGCTAACGGGAAGGAAAACATCGTGAGGAAACCTGAGTCTGAGCTATTTACATACTCAGCGCTTGAAATCGCCAATCCGCGGTGGGCACGCGTGGTCATTAAGCCCATACTCTCTCTCTGAGAGAAGGCCTGTGCCCTACAGTGGGACGTATATATGCTTATGATGTTCTCAAATAGTGGTACTCACTTACTCACTCTCTGGGAAAATCCATAAATTAATAGACTGCTTATGGTAAGTAATAATAACAAAAATAATAACTCCCACGCAACACAATTATTTGCCCCGGTTCCAAACTAGGATACCCTGTAACCAGGCAAGGACATCACAAACAGGGAAATACACCGAGACTGAGGCTATTTGTTCAAATGTACGTCGGCTCCCAGTGGGAATCGAACCTACGACCTCTAGCACGGTAATCGGACGTGATACCGCTAGAGTCTAGCGGCTAGTCCAACGAGATAGTGAAATGACACAATAAGTGCAAAAAACATCGTAACAAACATTCACAAACACCAGTACTTACATAACATTAAACAAACTTCAAAGAATGGAAGGGTAGGAAGATACAAATGACGTCATTACTATGCTCACCAGTTCACCAGCTCACCAGCTTTTTAGTTTTTACTTCAAGACGTTACCTTGGGCATCTTCGACGAATCCGCGTAGTTTTAAACGCAAGTTGACAAATTATCGTCCCCGCGGCTGGAACAGAGAGGTTGTACCATCAATCTTGTATCCCGGTCGGGGATTCTCGAATAAGCTGTGATCAGCGAAGCCAACTTGTCAGGAATTTCCCAAACTACGGGGAATCTGTTGAGATTCCCCGTAGTTTGGGGGACGCCGCTATAAAACTCATAAGCAGCCTATGTAGGTATTTTCCCAGAGAGAGAAAGTGGGTAAGGCACTCTCTCAGAGAGAGCACGTGCCCACTGTGGATTGGCGATTTCAAGCGCTGAGGTGTGAGTAACTTCCTCAATATTTCTGACATATTCTTTCGCAGCGAGGTATTGCTACTCTAAATTCACAATACACGTGTATGCATAGCTTAGAAAACAAAGTGGTGCATATCAGAATCGAACCCACGACCTCCCGGTTATGAAGCTAGCTAGAATCTCAAGACGATTGGGGATTTTGTAAGGATCGCCACTTTGTGAGTAAGGTGCGGGGATTGTAAAATTTATTGATTTGTCGACAGTTAGTGATAGCCGATATGTAATTCAAACATCAAGTTTGATGATGGATGGAATGGCAACACTACATCTACTTCAAGTAATAGTTCGCGAAATCATCTTTCGACGAGTCTATAGCGGGTCCGGTCACCTGTACCCCTATTCTGTAACTGTCCACTTGGTGCCTTTTGCACCAAAACTTTCACGAATTTCAAGGTATATGGCAGCACAAAAAATTTTATTCAACGGAAAATGGAACATTGACGCTGGCAACACCTGTTGTGATAAATGTAGCCGACGGATTCACGCCCTGTGCTCGAAGTTCGGCGACGGTTTTCTGTTTTATTTCGGAGCCTATTCCTTTTTGTAACACGGTTTGGTGGGTGATGGAAAGCAATCATAACGGAAAAGTTCATGATACAGCCTCTCTACAGTAAGGTATTGGACGAGAAACTCGGATAATGCCGGATTTAGCTCTCACCAAGCTTACCCTAAACGATATATTTCCAGCCATATTTCATTATCATTATCGATTCACGGCCTGGTAGCTAACCCGAGATGATCAATCACGTCAAACATCAAAACTCGATGAAGTCGAGAAAAACAAGAAAATGTTTCCATGATGTACCTTTATGTTTACTTTGTGTTTCTGTGACAATTTAAATAAATGTCCTCTTTCTTTCTTTCTTTCTATGTATGGTACCAAAGTAAAATGCAAAATATTCGGGGCGTCCCAAAACCAACTTTTATCGAGCGTGACATAGGGGCTATTATCGATCAATACGGCGCAAAAATAAAAGGAAAAGAAGTAAACAAGAAATTGTTAACAAAAGAAACCTCCCAAACATTTCGATAACGAGACCCGCCCTGACCCCACTTCGATTAATTACTGAATTACAACGCGACCAATTGAGCCAGAGCCGTCATTCAATAGCCTATCTATTGTTTCACGTGTCAAGTTCCACTGGACTGCGGCGGAAGGTCCATCGTGTGTATAAAATCTACCCTCTAGTTGAGTGAAAGCAGTTATCTCCGACGCTTCTGAAATTGATCTCATGTTTCGCAGACATGTTATTAAAGCTACCGCGACTGAAGTGAGACCTTACTATTTTCTCGGTTATTTTTCTTCAAAATACTTCAGTCTTACGCTGTTAAGGAACCTGAAATTAAAACCTCACCTCGATTGTAGGACGGTATTTATTTATTGTTGTGTATTTATAAGCTAAAAATAAGTTTCCGCATATGGTAACTGGTATATATGGTAACCGCATATAACTAAGTAGCAAACATGTGCAAGAATAAAAAATAAGTTTGAAGTAAATTTAAACTACGCTATTACACTACAGCACCGAGAACACATCCTTCTTCATAAGTTAAGGTAATATTAACGACGAATACATCTCGCACTGATGTAAAGTTAACGCAAATCTATAGCCTATGATCCTGAACTATATTTGATGATTTTAAGTACTCCCTATTACCTACTCTACCTATTGCCATCGCTGACAGATCTGATGTTTCTATTTCAATGCCGCTTCAACTTCGCGTGCACGCATCATGACGACATCAACAGGAAATTACGTGATATAAAAATCTCGTAAAAGTACTTTCTTGGTGTAATGCCAGACAAGTAACTTGAACAAATTACTTTGACACCTCATGGACGTATTTCGGGTCCTTGGCGGAGGACGTGGGATGTAACAAATAATTATTTAGTCTGTAGTTAGTCAATTTAACAAATTATAAAAGGGAATCGCTCTTATCTGTCCAAATCGCAAATCCCAAACTCATCCCGACTGCCGTTATCTGCCGGGCATTATACATCTAGACAATTACGAGAGCCTCTCAAACAGATTCGTCCTGCAAACTTGACAAAGTGGATCTTAGCCAGCGAAGCGTTTATAGATTGCTGTTCAAACTGCTGTTCAATCCAACATCCCACAGACGTTCGCTTATTGCCGTTAGTGGATTCACCATATTTAATTAATGGATTCGAAGCAGGCTTAACTTGAAGCGACGAATTGGTGAGCTCCGTTTTCATACACATTGGGTGAGGATTAGACCACCAAATTTCTTTTTCTGAAAGAAGTTTAGCCTCATACTATTATAAGGCTGAAAACAGACGGTGTGGTTTTATTAATAAAAATTGTCTTTGCCGAGTTGTAGAGGTTTAAAAAAATATTAAATATTCTGCGTTTTACATAACAGCTGTCAGTTACCCAAAGTAAGTACATGAAAAAAAAACAACTGACAGGTTTTAGTGTACAAGTCTCTCAAATTACTTAAACGTACGTTTTTTTTAGTAAAACGTTTTGATATCAGCAAAATTTATCAAGAACTCTTCTTACGTAAGCTGACATCTACCTATATATATGTCTATCCCACAGAACAGTGGTTGTTCTGTGGTTTATCCAGCCTACAAAGGCAAAGATCTCTTCGCCGTCACGCCAACCTCTCCGGTCCCCTACCAGACTCGCCCGCTGCCTCCAGTCATCGTCAATGCCACCGACTCATCGAGCAGTCGGCCTACTCACCGAACGATAGCCAGCTCCTCTATTACGTAATTCTCCACTGGGCTGAGTGACGTCGATTTTCACTTTTTCTAAGCCACTCAAGCTGGCAAATGGATAAAAATTTTGACACTTCAGTAACCTTAACATAACAGTGAAGAGTTAGGGAGCTAGTTCTAGGCCACCACTCTATGATCACCTCCATCCAGCATCCGTCCTCTCATCTAACCAGCTGCCCCGACCACCGCTATTTTAGTTTTGTGATTTCACGTCTTCCAAAGTCGAATTACGACTTTGCGCATACATACAATCGAAGAGTGATATCATATCACTCTTATCATTAGGCATATCACTGATATGCCTAACATGGCCCCTTCCATAGCCCTCATAGCATGCAGCTGACGTCTGCGACGAAAAATTAAAAGTCATTTACTTAGCCCTTACCGTAAATAGACGTCAAAATAATGAATCGCGATTATTTATTTGGTAAACTAAAATAATCGCGATTAGACCCGTTAAATGTCAAAATGACTACTTGGGTATAGCATAGTCTAAACCGAGGCTTAGGGAAGGCAGCAGAAGCGCGCCGCGCATTTATTTCACAACTCCGCTTATTAATTTATTTATTATTAAAATCAGGCTGTGGAAGGTGCGCTGGTAATTTTAGGCCTCTTATATATCTCCTTCGCAATATGGTGATAATTTCTTTCAAGAGAACCTATTAACATTATTTAAAAAAATCAATCCATCAAAAAAGATAAGAAGCCAATTCCATTGTCCAAATAAGGTGCTATTAGATGTATTTTACATGAGGTCTATATGGGGGGACGGTAGACCTCACTTTTCGGTTAAGGGGATCCATTATTTTCGCTAATTGGAACTGCCTCGACTGCCTCGTTGGTCCAGCGATAAGGGCGCTTAACTACCAAAACATAGGTCTTGGGTTCGATTCCCACTGGGGGCCGCCGTACATTTCTACATTGGCCTCAGTCTCGGTGTATTTTCGTGTTTGTGTCCTTGCCTGGTTTTCATAGCACAGGATATCCTAGTTTGGGGCCAGGTCAAGTGATTGTGTTGTGTGGAAGTTATTATTATTATTGCTAGCGACACCAAAAATCATAATATTTTATGTAACAGACTGATTTCGGAAAAAGTGCCCGACTATTCCCTCTGTTATGTCAATAGTATTTTTAGGACCCACAGTCGAGGACCATGGTTCCTAACAATCACTATTATTTTTCGCGAGTTTATAAGGTACACAAAAAACTAATTGCCACAATGTCGGGTATTACGGTGATTAAGTTTAAAACTAGTCTTTTGTCGATCGAGAACCAACGTTGGGAAACTCACTTTAATACAGTTCAAAGAATTTAAGTTTAAGCTGTGGTAATGCGTTGGCAGCCTAGTGGGTAGAACATTGGACTCGGAAGCGGGAGACCCAGGTTCGATTCCCAGTGCGGGCATGTACCTATGACTTTTCTTTCTAAGTTATGCACGTTTGTGAAGTTATAGTAGCAATACCACTCGCTAACGGTGAAGGAAAACATCGTGAGGAAACCTGGGTGTCTGAGCTATTCACATAACTCAGCGCTTGAAATCGCCAATCCGCGGTGGGCACGCGTGGTGATTAAGCCCATACTATTTCTCTCTGAGAGAAGGCCTGTGCCCTACAGTGGGACGTATATAGGCTGCTTATGAAGTTTAAGCTGAAGATATTTATTTCTTGAAGCTACTCTCCCATGCAACAAAATATTATTGTCTCAACCTGTATCCACCAGTTGAGTTTTATATTCTTAACGGCATTGTTAATTTGGCACCCTAAAAGTAGCAACAATGCGCTGAGGGCGCAGAGTTAGAGTTCTATTATGCAAATGCCTCGACACTGCAACCACAAAACAAAGAAGGCAGAAGGACAAAGTGAATACGTCCCACTGTAGTGCACAGGCCTTCTCTCAGAGAGAGTATGGGCTTAATCACCACGCGTGCCCACCGCGGATTGGCAATTTAAAGCGCTGAGGTATGTGAACACCTCAGACACTCAGATTTCCTCACGATGTTTTCCTTCACCGTTAGCGGTAGTATTGCTACCACAAATCTTTTTATCTTTTTCGTCCTTTTACGTAATAAAAAAATAACTTCACAAATGTACGTACAAAACAAAGTCATTGGTACATGCTGGGATTCGAACCCACAACCTACCGATTGAGAAGCCGACGTTCTACCGCTCCGCCACCGCGGGCAGGCTAACAAGCAGGCATTTAGCAAACGAACACAAACGTGTGACCGTGCTATGCTTTGAGGCGTGCCAAAAAAATGGTTAATCTTCAGTTATGTGAGGTTGCTTTATGCTAAAAAGTACAAACAAACGAACGAACGCGGGTACGCAGGAACAAACGGACGGACGTACGGACGGACTGACCAACGCACGAACAACGAATGAACAGGGATAGCGACAGACAGGCGTTATTCTATGTAGTTATTTCATAGACAAGCCAATACGTGCGGAGCCAACCACGTCTCGGGTTTCCTCACAACGTTTTCCTTCGGCGTTAGCGTGTGGTATTGCTACTGCAAATTCGCAAATGTACGTAACTTTGAAAATAAACAAAGTCATAGGTACATGCCCGCACTGGGAATCGAACCTGGGCCTCTCGCTTCCGAGATCTAGGCCAACTAAGGTGGCAGGATGTTATAGGTGCTGGGCAAGCCTAATCTATCCAAAAATTCATGTCCTAGGCACTGCAGCGTCCGAGTGGTCCCTTCACCCATCTAGTGTGAGTGAAGTTGCCACTGGACGCTGCATAACTCATCTCATTACGTAGATGCAAAGGCCAAAGTTATTTCATAGACCTTAAGTCATCATCATCAGCCTATGCTTGTCCAATGCTGGACATAGGCCTCTCCTATTGCACGCCACTGAGCACGGTCCTCGGCTACTCTCATCCAGCTCTTGCCAGCCACCCTGCAATGATCATCGCTCCACCGAGTCTGAGGACGTCCTACACTACGTTTACCGATCCGCGGTCTCCACTCAAGAACTCGTCTACCCCATCGGTTATCAGTTCTTCGGATAATATGGCCGGCCCACTGCCACTTCAGCATGCTAATTCGGTGGGCTATGTCAGTGACTTTGGTTCTCTGTCGGATAACCTGGTTTCGAATTCGATCTTTCAGAGAAACCCCGAGAATAGCCCTTTCCATAGCACGCTGAGCGACTTTAAATTTGTGGACCAGCCCCACCGTGAGTGTCCACGTTTCGGCACCATATTTCATGACGGGTAGGACGCACTGATTGAAGACTTTCGTCTTGAGACTCTGTGGGATTGGCGATGTGAAGACTCGGCGTAGTTTCCCATACGCTGCCCAGCCCAGCTGTATTCTTCTATTGGCCTCTTTCTCGAAGTTGTTTTTACCTAACTGCATGGTTTGCCCGAGGTAAACATACTCCTTAAAAACTTCGAGAATACTGCCTTGAACTGCAATTGGCTCCGGACTTACGTGTTCAGTGAACATAACCTTGGTTTTATCCAAGTTCATCCGGAGACCAATGCGTTGGGAAGAATCAGCTAGGCCACTCAGCACATGTTGCAGATCTTGCAGCGTTTCCGCCATGATGACGATGTCGTCTGCAAATCGCAAGTGTGAAAGTTACTCACCGTTTATGTTAATGCCGTACCCCTTCCAGTCCAGTGTCTTGAACATATCCTCCAATGCATTTGAGAACAATTTGGGGGAAATAACATCCCCTTGTCTCACACCACGATGTATGACGATAGGCTCAGACTGCCGGTTCTGGATTTGGATGGCCATAGTAGCGGCGTCGTACAGATCTCTCAACACTTGGATGTATCGCCAGTCGACTTGGCATCGCTGCAAAGATTCCAGAACAGACCAGGTCTCGACCGAGTCAAAGGCCTTTTCATAGTCCACAAACGCTAAGCACAGGGGGCGATTATACTCTTCGGTCTTCTGTATAATCTGCCGCAATGTGTGAATGTGGTCGTGGTCTGCAGACCTTAGGTACCTACATAGAATAAAAAATACGCTAAATATTTTTTTATCCAGATAATATGAGACCCTAAGAGGATCCAAAACAGGGGTAGATAACGTTTTAAAACCTCTCAAGCCGCCGGAAGTCGACTACTAGACGTTCATCACGTGCCGAAAAGGTTTCCTGTTATTCCAGTAATAGTAGAAACTTGAAAATCTCCATCCATGTAGGATAATTTCGAAACCTGTGATGCTCAAACCTGTGGGAAAAATCCGAAGCTTGGAAAATCTGGTCTTTACAGCACTTTGTCAACAACCAGTCAAAACGGTAAGATTTAAAAAAGCCATAGAAGTATTTCTTCCTACAAAATTCACTTTCAAAAACGGCCCCTGCTCTCTCAATTAGTCTGTACCAATGAAATGAGCGCAAGATGTGCTGGAGAGAAAATCACTCTGTGATTGGTTCATTCTGTGGGCCATGCGTGACGACGTGAACGTTGATTGGGCGATAGTAAATGAGCGTATCTTATAATTGGTTTTATACAAAAACCTCAAACTATTGATTTCATGATGTACAACGCGTCGAAATATCTAAATACCTCGCAAGATGGCAGTCTGCTGGTGGCAGGTGCGTAGATATTTTGCCGGTTAATACTGAACTCGCTCCAATTTTTTACACAAGTGACAAGCCCCGCCTGCCTTCCTGCAATTGAATGTGGGGTCATTTTTAGCGCTAGTTAGACATCTATGTTTTTAAGTATATCACTGCCCACTACAGGCATGCTCACCGTAGATTGGGGATTTCAAGCGCTGATCTATGAACACCTCAGTCACTCTGGTTACCTCTCAATGTTGTCCTTCACCGTTTGTAGTGATAACGCTCTACAATTTCAAAAACTATCCAGTCAATATTTTAAGCTGCAATGAAATTAAAACACCTGTGAAAGACTCGCTTCGCTTCTTGACAACCGGCACGGTGCAAACGTTTATTACTCGACCATAGTCTAGGTACGAATTTGGGTACGAATAATCTAGAAGCCAATGAATCAATGATCAATACTTAAAATTAACATCGGTTGTAATGGCAACACCATCTCTTATACAGCGCTACCTGGTGACAGATGCAGGCCCTTCACACGTCTTCAAGGGATATGGATTTATTTAACTTTCGTTCACTTGGCTACAATGGTCCACATATACAACTCATCTTAAAAACTAACAAAAAAAAACAAAGAAAATCTAATTTTCTACCGTACTGGATGAGAAATTAGACAACGTTCTTTGCCACAACGACAGATGAGTTAACAGCTCCTTTTAAGAAATCGTGAAAAAAATCTAGTTTTACGCTATATATTTTAATCGATATCTGCTTTAGCAGATATCAAAATTTTGTAAGTATGGAACAGCTGACATTTTTGATGACTTCAGAGGTTGGTCTCATAATAAAAATCATTTGTACTGAGAAAAAGAACCCGCTCAAGTTTTACTGCATCTTTCCGTAAGACTTCGGACGAAAGATCGAACTGTACATCTGTCCCATTTATTGTTTCGGGCGAGCAACACCCGACTTTCAATATCGCATCCAATGCCATATATTATCTCTGGGCACCTGACAAGCCAAAATGAGCCTTAGCTACTTGGTATAGCAGTCACGAATACGCGGCGACACATGTTAGCGTTCACCACCCGCCGGCAACGGATTCGATAAAGTAAGCCTCAAGACTGGAGATAGAATGGAGAGCCTGCATTCAGAACTTGGAGTATTGGAAACCTAAGAGCTGGGAATGGTGGAGTAAGCAAAGCAAAAGTTGTATACAAGGTGTAAATTTAATATGGCAAAACCTGAAAATATGAAATTCTGATTTTTTGACTTTGGAAATGTGTTTTCATTCGCTCCGGTGTAGGCTCCGATTTCACGAAAAAGTACGGTCCTCTTATATCTCGGAGAGTTGCGAAGATATGATGTTCAAAAATAATCATTCGAGAAAGTCAAAAACGTAAAGTGATGGCCGAAATAGTAAATATATATATTTATTATATATATATATATATATATATATATATATATATATATATATATATATATTTCCGATGTTTTTATATTTTGGAAACGAATAATGATATCAAAAATTTGAGAAAATCTCCTCTAGAAAATTTAGTCAGCTACAATAAACCTAACTTAACCTTTTTGAAATAAGGCAAAAAGTTAGAACGACATTTTTCACACGTTTCATTGCGTTATTTCAATAATACATGCTACTCTGTAAAGGCTTCTAAAACACATATGAGATAATATACAAAAATCTCGTGTCTCAGTGTTTGTTATCGAACTCCTCCGAAACGGCTTCACCGAGTCTTAAGAATTTTTTGTGTATATTTGGTAGGTCTGAGAATAAGTCGTAGGTTAATTAATAAACATAAACATTTACATACAGGCACATTGCTTCTGGCAAAACAACGTTTGCCGAGTCAGCTAATATAAGTATATATAAAAAAAAAATTTTAACTGTTTATTTCAAAAAAAGAACTACATATAAATCCATCTCTGGAAGCTGAATCTTCCATATGAGATTATATTGCTTCCAGAGGTTGTTCTAAGATGATAAGTGATCTAAATTTATTAGACTACATACTTATATAACTTAATTTATAAGTAAGAGTATAGGCGTGCAGAAAAACACGGTATACATGCAAACGATTAATTTTACATTATATAGAATAATACTTACTAAGGTTAATATTAATTTTAATAATAATGTTAATATTAATATCAAGATTAGTAATAGTTAATAATTAATAGATTAATAAGGGAAGTGGGACGCACTACCTTCTCCTCTCCTATGAGAAGATAGCTGTTGTAGACAGATAGAAAACTTTTAATCAGCTGATTAAGGCGGTGTTTTTATATGTTTACGATGCACACCGCATGCCTTAGTTGATAGTACTTAAATTGAGATTTCGTCCCTGCACAATATTGACCAATAATATATGGTTTAGTTAGGCCGTTGACATCCACTGCTGGTTTTATTCAGTCAGTATCATGTCACGGCCTGTAAAACCTTAATTGATATCGCATATTGCCCTAACCCATAGATGCTACATTTGCAATTGAATTCTGCCTGAAATTTTAACTTTAATCGTTTTCATGCCAACTGCCAATCGTTCTCATGGCACATATTAATATACTTGAGTAAAAAATTGTCTTACTCCAATATTTCTACAAACGTAACAACTTCATGTCCGTTCGAGATGAAATCGTCAGATACAAACCTATTTCCATTTTCACAATGGCATGCCATCTAGCGGATGGTGATATGTACACATATCGAGCATCCATTGGCATTGTTGTCCACAAAGAACTTCATATACCATTTGAATTGGCCGGGCGGGTCAGTTGTTGGTAGCTTAGGGTGGCATTACCCTTGATGTATTCGTGTGATTGTACTGAATAGCTTCTCCTCAAAAGCTAGTATCAATCTGAAAAGCTACGAAGAAAGAAAATGTTTCTATTTTCTGTTTTTGTAAGACTCTTTTTTTGCGGATGTACACTTGACAGCAGGTGAATCTTAACAAATTTTAGTCAATCATTTTAGTTCGACAGAAGAGCTCCTGTAATGCTGAGTCGTGCTTGCGTGCGAATCAACAGCTCGATACTATACTAGCCGCTTTACCAACTGGGTCGTAGGGCCATAAACGTCAATAGGGATAGGAATGTGCAATGCGTCCTAACATGTTATCGATAATCCGCTATCTGCATTCGACCCTCATTAGCTCTCGCTTATCGCTAGCTTCTGATTGGTCGTAACATCATGCCGCCGCGCTACCAAGTTGTTGTTTTGCTATAAGTATTTGTGACTTGTGATTACATACATGTGACAACTCTCGTCAAGTCTCGTCGCTCACAATGAATAATTTATTTTCTAACGTAGACCTCAAGAAGTTACAAGGTGATGTTAGCTCTCAAACTTGGACAGTGATTCATTACATATTTCTGTTTTTAAATGAACTTAAAAGAGACCCAAAAAAACTAGATTCAATTAATTTCAATAAGCCACGTGAAATGGCAGCTGCTGCGAATAATAATACATTCAAGATAGCGGATGTTGAAAGCCTCCTTCACAAAGCTATTGATAATGTTACAAAGGAAGACTGGGTCAAGTGTGTGAGGCATGACGAGGAACTTCAAAACACTAACTTACAGAAAGCCATTATAAGAGATCAAGCACCATTCATAATCAATCTACAGGACGATACAGAGGACGAAGACTCCGATGAGGAAGAATAAACGTTATTTATTTAACATCCATTACAAACGGCCCTTTTCAGGGCCACAATACTATCTACTATGTTTCTTATCGATATGCGCCTGTAACCATCTTACGCACATCACTATGCAGCTCCATAAGACCCACAAGTGCGAGCGAGATAGACATAGTAAAATGATTTATGACCCTGCGACTCAGTTGGTAACGTGGTAATGCTTTCACTTACCCATTAGCTCAGTTGGGAGAGCGCTGGCACGGTGAGCCAGAGGTCGCGGGTTCAAGTCCCGGCATGGGTGGAATTTTTAGCCTCTAAATAGGTTTTTAAAGTTGTACATTGACATTAAATTCTTTACGTTAAAATAAGTTGTTGTTTCAAATGATTTTTTAAGCATGGCTAGCGATAATTATTTACCACGTTGTCCGATTTCATTGATTCTTTTACTGTTAGAAAGAAGGTAGATTTAGTCGACAGCACAGTAAACTTTACACGCGTAGTTAAACTCTATTCAGTTAAGTTACGGGCGACTTTGCAACAAAAATGTAAAGGTTGACCTTTTGTTGACTATACTTCGTGGTGATTCGTATAAATAAGGTCAAGACCTGTTGACCGGATCCATGAGAAAATGATCGATCTCTTCAATTTGCAAAGGTATTTTGACGACATTATGGACTCGTCAGCGGTGGTAGCTCAGTGGGTAGAACAATGGACTCGGAAGCGGGAGACCCAGCTTCGGTTCCCAGTGCGGGCATGTACCTATGACTTTTTTATTTTTTGTATTTTCTGCGAATTTGTAGTAGCAATACCACACGCTAACAGTGAAGGAAAACATCGTGAGGAAACCCTGACTTGGTTGGCTCTGCACGTATTGACTTGCCTTTCCTGTGGGCTAGGCCGATTAAGCTGTCAGGATGGTATAGGTGCTGGGCAAGCCTACTCCATCTAAAGAACAATGGCCCAGGCTTTGCAGCGTCCAAGTGGTCCCTTCAACCACCTCGTGTGAGTGAAGGTACCACTGTACGCTGCATAAATAATCTCATCACGTAGATGCAAAGGCCAAACATTAAAAAAAAAATTAAAAAAAATTATGGGGTCAACCATGCTGCGATAAAGAATACCGTCAGCGCCACCTAGCGATGTTAAGTGCGTTGTTTGTAGGCGGTTTACTTGGTTTTTATCGACTTGTGATATATTGAACTTCGAATCGCAGTTACGGTATAAGCATTGAGTCGAATTCAGGTTCAGAAATCGAACTGTCTATATTTAATTGTGATGAGTGAGACAGCCTTTACATAAAACGAAAGTATACTATCGTCCCCGTATTTCATTTGTGAAAAGACACTAAGCTCGCAGAAAGGAACCATAATCACACGAAATGAAAGAAACGAAAAGAAAGGAAAATTACAACTCGGCCCAAAATATTTTCATTATAATGAAAATGTCCAAATTGGTCTTGTCTGTTGGCAAAACACTCTGACATTATGACCAAGTTTAAATTACACCCTCCAGAATGTAGTGACGTGCATTGGTGTGAATACGCTTCTACTTCACTCTTCATTAATATTTTGACTAGCTGGCCTGGCAAACTAAATACCGTCTATCAATAGATTTTTTTCGTGAATTTTTCCCATATTTTAATATTTATTCTGCTATTTGGGGCGGAGACAAATCCCACAGGTCAAATATCATAAAATAGTAACTATTCGATGGGATGTGGGACAAGAACGGGGTGGAGACGCGGCATCGTTTCAATGCACTTTCATACAAAACCATAATGTACTGTAACGATGGGACATAGCCCACACAGACACAGACAGAAGAGACGGTGCGAAGATCAATACGAAATAAAATAAGTTTTATTGTGGCAAAAACTCGGAATTATCGAAAATACGACAGTTTTCTCTACAAATTGAATGAGTGCTGTTTTTTTTTCAATATTGTAATTCCTTTAAGTTTCGGCGGACTTTTCTAAAACACCCTGAATAAATCGAAATTCGAACACATTGATTGAAACCATTTCTGAATCTAGTGCGCGTGCGCAAAACAAGCATCTGTCTCTACATAGGGTTGTATTTAGTTGAGCTGATTGCTAGACTATAGGTCTCTTCCCTTTGATGCCGAATGGCAACACTTAAACTGCCCTGTTGAAAAGTAAGCAGGGACATCGCAAAGGGCAGCTCGGGTAAACGAGGCCTAGAACAACACGGTATAATTCAATTCCACGCTCGTTGTGTCCTCTTGTCTGTTGACATTGCACAATTTACATTACACGAAGCTCTTGTAGCGGACGGAAGTAGTCGTATTCACATGGAGCACAAAAGTTCGGCACGCGAACGTAAACATAAATAAATAACGGGAAATAGTGAGGAACCCAAGTGTCAAAGGCTTCCGTGCTTGAAATTGCTAATCCTCCGCGGTGGGCACGCGTGGTAATTAAGCTCATACCCTCTCTCTCTTCGGGAGAAGGCCTGCGCCCTGCATTGGGATGTACATATAAGCTACATTTAAAAAACCGGCCAAGTAAGTAAGTAAGTAAGTAAGTAAGTAATTTCGTTTATTTCCTTCTCACAGAGGTATCAAAACATATAGTAGGTACAATTTGAGTAATCAGGACTAATTCCTATGTGAGAGGCTGGAGTCCATACTAGGAAAGATCCTGTGTGACAGATCTCCAGGCCCTCACTAAACTTATGATGCATTGTTTCTCAATTGTATGTACATTTTTTAAAGTTCTTAAGTTTAACAGGAAATTATAACCGACAGTGTTATTATAGACAATATAAATTTTAAAACACTAAATTAATGGAAACATAAGATGCATGCGTATTTAATGAGCGTATGCATGTTGAGTGAGTGTATGTGTGAGTATGTGTGTGTGCGTGTGTGTATGTGTGTATGAAGGAGCACCTTGTGCAATAAATGAAATACAATTTAATCTTATTGAGGTTGAGTTAGGAAATTATATTTAAGAGATCTTCAGTAGAATCATAGGGGAGTGTTAGCAACCAGTCTGTTACTTTTTTCTTGCAGCTGTATTTGGTAAGTGGGTATATTGATAAAATAAGATTTGCTTTGTTATACAAATAGCTACCCAAAAAGCAGAAGAACTTATGAGAAAATTTGGTTTTTAGGAAAACTGTTGTGCAAACTGCATGCTTTCTTCTTTTGGTTTCAAGCTGAGGGTCATAGTCAATTTGGGAGTGTTTAAACAAAATTGTGTAAAGAATAAATAGCTGTCTTACGGATAGAACTGAGCATTGCTTATATAATTCCACCGTTGGGTGCAGTCGTGGGAGAAAATGGCTAACCTTTAGAACTGCCCTCAAAGCTCTCTCTAGAGGTAGCAAGGTAGTTTTGGGTGCTCCACCCCATGTAGTGATACAGTAGGTTAGCTGTGATTGACAAAGTGCTAGATATACCATTCTGATAACATTATGATCAGCAACGTGACGTAAGTTCTTAAAGATATAAATTAATTTGCGTATCCTCTTGGTCAATAGGTCAATATGTTGCTTAAAACTAAGTGTGCTGTCTATTGCTACACCTAAGTATTTTATTTCATTTGTTTTGGAGACAGGAGTACATGCGCAGGTATAAGCAGTGTCTGGATGAGGACAGGTATGTGCAATGATGGTTAATTTGTCTAGTTCAGGGTTTATTCGATTTGTTTTAGTAAATGTCATAAATTTTGTCTTATCTACATTAAGAGTCAATTTGTTATTTCTTAGCCAATCACATACCCTATTAAAGCAATCTTGTGCTTTGTCAAATGCCTCGCTCCACGTCTCGCCTTTAAAAAGTAAAGCTGTATCGTCTGCAAAGGCAATTATTTTCCCATCTCCCACATCGAGTTCGCAAAGATCGTTTAAGTATGTTAAGAAGAGTGTTGGCCCGAGAATGCTGCCTTGCGGCACTCCATGGGAAATAGGCAAGTCCTCACTAGTATAATTTGCGATTTTAACCCATTGAAATCGGTCTGAGAGATAGTCTGCAAATAGTTTGTATTGAGTATGTCTGATACCTAATCCTTCAAGTTTAGACAGCAAGAGCGGGACAGAGACTGTGTCAAATGCCTTTGCAAGGTCCAGGAATATAGCGATTACTTTTTGTTTTGCATCAAGATTCATTGCAATATAATTTGTCAATTCATGAACAGCTTGGTTTGTAGATCGATTTGCACGAAAGCCATATTGAGAGTGCGACAGCAAATTATTTCCTTCCAAATATTTTGTTAGTCGAATGTTCATGACTTTTTCGAGTATTTTGGAAATAGTTGGCAGTATTGAAATTGGTCTATAGTTGTTGACACATTCTCTATCACCACTTTTGTGAATTGGATGGACTTCGGCAAGTTTAAGTTCTTTTGGAAATATACCTATATATATATTGGAAATATATGCGAGTCGAACTCGCGCACGTAGGGTTCCGTACCATTATCTATACAACACTAGACAAAGATCGAATTTGAGAATAGCGCCATCTATAGAAACCAACAAGAAACTTTTAACATTGACATTTAACGACATGACGTCGGCGCTGTAAAGGTTACAAAGATGGCCGCTTGATAGCGAGCGCTGTCATTAGACAAGCAACGTTTGCTGTATGGGAGCCCCCCTTAAATATTAGCGGCAGAAGAAATACATCATCTGTGAATACCCAAACCTTGTGAAAATTTCAACTGTCTAACTATCACGGTTCACTGTATCTCATACAGCCTGGTGACAGACGAACGGAGTCTTAGTAATAGGGTCCTTACCCTTTGGGTACGGAACCCTAAAAAAGTGAAATAGGCTTTAATGGCAGGCGTAGGCACAGTCGACAGCACATCAACCTTTACATACATGCACTTTGCAACAAAAAATTTTAAAAAATAGTGCTAAACAATAAAAACTGAACCAAAAAAATTACGAGAAACCCAACTGCTGAGCATTAACTAAATACAGCTTGGTCAACGAGTCACAATGTTGAATTTCGGCCTCGCCTGTTTAGTAGTTAATACTCAGCAGTCGGGGTTTTGTTATTTTAGTTCTTTATTTTATCTTTAAGTCATTTTTTATTTAGCAATCCCAGCGCCACGTAATTATTTATCTAATGACAAGCTCTAATGGGCGGGTAAAAAAAGCTAATTTAAAAAATAGCCCCGTATAATACGACATGGATTTCCAAAAAGACCGGTTGGTCTTCCTGCCACTTGGATGAGGTCATCTGTCCATCTTGTGGCTGGTCGTCCTATGCTGCGCTTGCCGATATATGGTCTCCATGGAGGAGGCCTATGTCCAACAGTGGACTTCTTGTGGCTGAATTATGATGATGATGATAGTACGACATTGTTGCCCAGTGGATGCCCGACTTTACAACTTCCAAAATGTAAAACATTCCCAATGTAAACTTGGTCCAATTAACTTTTACTCTTGACCCCTGAGAAGTCGTGCTGGTATAAAAATAGCTCAGGTTTATTTTCTCGGGAAAAAGATCCCGAGAAAATTAAAGAGAAGCCATAACACAACTAGAATAAAATAAGCAAATAAGGATGTTAGGCTCTTACTGCACTACATGGGAAACACTAAACAGTTTCTCGTACACATAACAATCTGTTAACCTCATCAATCGCAACCCTGAAAATAACAATTATTTTCAATTGTTATTTTTAACTTCATGAGTACAGGACTGAGGACGTTAACCTACTGAACAGCTATTACACGAAGTATTTTATTTATCTTATTACACGAAGTATTCTGAACGATTTTATTAACGAGAAACAGGCAGTATTTAACAGATTCTAACGGAATTTAGCTGTGAAGTCGGCGGAATTTCAATATTATTGTTGGCAATACTGTTGATACGTAATACTGCAAGCGTATCAACAGTATTGCCAACAATAATATTGAAATTCCGCCGACTTCACAGCTAAATTCCGTTAGAATCCGTTAAATCCTGAAAAGAACTAAATTTCCTGCAAACTTACGAACTTCAGTCCTAGA
This sequence comes from Yponomeuta evonymella, assembly GCA_963969515.1. Classification (NCBI taxonomy): domain Eukaryota; kingdom Metazoa; phylum Arthropoda; class Insecta; order Lepidoptera; family Yponomeutidae; genus Yponomeuta; species Yponomeuta evonymella. Next base: position 6,335,751 of record OZ018349.1, read on the forward strand.
ATCTATGTATCTTCTATCAAATTGTACAAGGTTGCAAAATCTAAGCCCTTTCAACAACACAACACACACAGTTCAAAGTCAGGCGGGACATAGAATGTCAGCTAAAATTTACGTAATAAATTTACTTTAATAATACGTAACATTATATAATTAATAAGAATTACTACCTCCTACTATTTAGTTATCCGTGTGGCGCCCGATTAAGAATAGCGTCACTCCATTTCCTTCCATGAATGTCGTAGAAGGCGACTAAGGAAATAAATTTATTACCAGGAGACGGGCAGCAGCGTCTTCCTGAGATTCCAACCGCATACTGCGATCGCCCACCCGCCTGCCAAGCGTGGCAATTACGGCAGAACCCTTCATGGTTATGAAAACCATGATGGAGGCCTATGTCCTGCAGATGGCGTCAAATGGCTGATGATGATGATGACTATTTATAAATATATTTCGTATTTAATTTAAACTAGGTTTTCTTTTTAAATGCAATAATTTAGCGGAAGTTGATGTTTTTTTCTTAATCCATATTTGTTAAATTTGGCGCCCTTGTAGTTAAGAGCTAGCGATTTAAAAAAATCTAAGGTGGCAACACTGGTTGCATGTTTTTATTCGTTCACTCATTGATATTGTAAGGTGCTTGGTGATATCATAATATCCAGAAGTGAGTCATAATAATATAGGTACCTACTATTGCATAAGCCTGTGTAATTATGGATGACTAAATTCGGGTATAGAGTTGAAAGTCGAACAGTCATGATTCAGTCAGTATTATTCAGTATCAGTATCAGTGTGCAATTTCCTATTGTAGGTATGCGGGAGTCTCCTGCCCCTGCCAGTGGATATTCGATAATTAACTTTGAAAAGTGACAAAAGTTTGTTAGTACGTTGTTTCTTCACAATATGTTCAGATAGGTAAGGTTAATACTAGATAGTTTTTCAAAATGTACATGGCGACATGTAAGCAAGTCTTTTGATTAGCAAGTTGGTTCCGTAGTTTTGTAGTTATGGGTGGCATCCGTTTCCCTCGCACATTGTAACTTTTTCTAATGATTGTAATAAAATTAGTTTAGTTTCACAGAAAATCTGAGTTAAGTTTAAATCTTTACTAAATATATTTAAAGTGAATGTGATTTTATTATTTGACAAAGCCTCTCGCCACATTGCAATATGTGGAATTTAATATAATTATTGGTTATTAATAATAACAATAACTTCCACACAACAAAATCACTTGACCTGGTCCCAAACTAGGATACCCGAGTACCCTATTGTTACATAATTTACCAAAAGTATCAATTTTTTTACAATAATAAAGAAGATTAGAATTGTCAAGTGATAACATAACAGACATAACAGCAGCCTCAAAGCTGGTACTATTATAGAATTTTTAGTATAAGAAAGGGACTGGATAACTATTTGTTACACATTTAATGGGTCTAAATAATTATTAATAAATTATACTTAACTATCAAATTATTTTTATTATTGAATAAATATTTGCCTCTCTTTCAAACAACATGGATGGTTTTATTGGAAAAGCAAGAATCAAGTTGTCCAGTCCCTTTCTTTAATTGACTGTGGTATATTTTGTACAGGATTACTGTGATAAGCGGTGGTAGCCCAGTGGGTAGAGCTATGGACTCGGATGCTAGAGACCCAGGTTCGATTCCCAGTGAGGGCATGTACCTATGACTTTGTTTAATTTCAAAGTTACGTGCAACAGTGAAGGAAAACATCGTGAGGAAACCCGTTGCTTGGTTGGCTCCTCACGTAATAAGTTGTCTTTCCTGTGGGCTAGGCCGACTGTCAGGATGGTATAGGTGGTATACTGGCCCAGCAGGCAAGCCCACTCCATCTAAAAACAATGTCCCAGGCACTACAGCAGTGGTCCCTTCACTCAAATAGTGAGTGAAGGTGCCACTGGACGCTGTATAAATCATCTCATTACGTAGATGCAAAGGCCAAAGTTTTTACTGTTCAGAAACGAATCATACAAAATAGATACCCCAAGTAACTCATAGACATCATCATCAGTTATTACAAAATTCTAACATGCGCTTTTGTTCTAGGAATTTCCCTGGAGAAGTCAGTTTATCAACTGTCAACACAAGGTCAATGACATATTTATGTTTTAGGTTAACATATTACCAGTAGTAATATCTATAAATATCAGTTCACTTTGAAGAAGAAAAATTTGTGATACTACAAAAATGGTTAATTATTTCATTTATGCAAAAGATTTTTCGGGTTCAACGGATGGAGTAAGGCATTATCACAGCAATGGTATGAAAACTCTTGAACAATTTAAGAATGATGTAGAAACTATGAAACAAGAACTATTAATAGCCGGAGAGCCACCAAAAGAATCCAAAATAATTTACTTACACTGGGGAAGCAAATGTTATGAAGTCGATGAAGACACAATTAGAACAACATATGTTGGACTGCAATCGGGACACATGGGTACAGAGCCGGAAACAATTATCGAATGGATACGAAAAAATTATGATATTTGCAGTGAAACTAATAAAATCAAGATGCTGTATATCGTAACTGACGGTATGATTGAATGTTATAGTGCAGAGAAATGTTTCGAATCGAATGAAAATGTGGAGTACGAAACAGTTGTTTTCCACGCATTTAATGAAAATTTAGATGAAATCGACCTTTCAGTAGCTGCGTCTTTTTTTAAGAGCCGTTGTATGATTTATCGTAATTACGAACTTTTTGATAACATTAATATTTCTGAAGAGTTTGACTATGGTAAAATCAATGTTGATAACTTTCCAGCCGCAAAAGATAACTTGAAGTCTTATATCAAATTGAAGTATATCAAAAAACTCAAACATAATTCTCTTGCTTTACACGAAATAGATAAATTGAAGAAGTTGCGAGACCGACTGTTTGTCGAGTTGTCATCAAAATCGCCAAAAAGCGAACTTAATTTGAATACAAAGGACAGAAATGTATTTTTACACAATTTTGTTAATACAGATTGGTATAAAAATCTCAACGCTCCGGAACATTCAAATTCAATTCAAAAATACTTTATTGCACAAGAGGTGTTTGTACAAAGGCGAGCTTAATACTAGTAAGTATTTTCTTCCAGCTAACCTTGGGTTATGTGGATAGTGCAAGGGGTAGTGCCAAGAAAGATTTAAATGAATAAATAATAATAATTATATAAACCATATTACAATAAAATTACATAGTTATTATAACAATATACATACCAAATACATATAAAATACACACTATAACACAATAAACACAACTACATACAAATTACTTATATAATAGGATTATTACTCTGAAGTTCGAAGTAGTGCTCGTGGATTCTGCTTTTAAACACGTCGACTGACGGGGCCTGGCGTATGTACAGGGGTAGCGCGTTCCACAAGCGCACCGCTGTCACAGTGAAAGAATTCGAATAGCCTACCGTACCATGCACGGGGATGTCTAGAAGCAAGTCTTTGCATGGACGCTGAAGGCGACCATGCACGCCACGAGGGGCGAAACGTTCGCGGAGATACTGGGGAGAGGAGGGGTTATGTAAGATCCCATAAAGAAGTGTTACAATGTGGGCATTCCTGCGGGAGCGGATATTTAGCCAATTAAGCTGAGTGCGAAACTGGGAAACATGGTCATATTTACGGAGGCCAAAAATGTAACGAATACAGACATTGAGAAGTCGATCTAATTTGTCAAGTAGTTCCTCAGTGAGGTCGGGATAACACACATCTGCATAGTCAATGACTGGGAGAAGCAAGGCGTTGACCAACGTAACCTTAGCGGAGAACGGTAGGAACTTCTGCATACGTTTCAAGGAGTGCGTGGATGCGAAGATCTTCCTACTTACTTCAGCAACATGTTTCTCCCATGATAGATTGTCTTGTATGTGGAGACCTAAGTTTTTTACCTCTCTGCAGTACGGTAAGGGAATGCCATTATAACAGACAGGCGGCAGGGTATCCCTGTCAATCTTAGATAGCAGAGCCCTACTACCCAGGATAATAACTTGCGTCTTATCTGGGTTGACCAGCAGACCATACTGTTCAGTCCATGCGCTAATTGAGATCAAGTCCGTGTTCATTTTCTGGACTGTGACTCTAAGAAGGTCCTGCTTAAACGGCAAGTAGAGTTGGAGATCGTCTGCGTACAGGTGATAGGAACTGAAGTTGACTACGGAGACAAGGGTATTAATAAAGACAGAAAAAAGTAATGGGGAAAGCACTCCTCCTTGCGGAACACCAGCAGTGACGTCACACCAATCGGAGACAACGTCATCCGCACGTATGCGCTGCTGACGGCCGTGGAGATATGAGTGAAACCACACAGCGGCTGTCTCCGATATGTTGAGGGAGCGGAGAATGGCAAGGAGGATTTCGTAGTCTACGCAATTAAATGCACTACTGAAATCCAGCAGGGTAAGGAGAGTAAGCTGTCGACCATCCATAGCGAAGCGCAAATCGTCAGTTATTTTGATGAGTGCTGAGGATGTGCTATGGGATGGACGAAAACCGGATTGGAAGGAGTTTAAGAGTTGGTTGGTGTGGAGAAAAGCCATTAGCTGACGATTCACCACACGTTCCAGGATTTTGGATAGGAAGGGCAGGATGGAAATGGGCCGATAGTGTTTAAAATCTGTGGGAATTGATATTTTTGGAATAGGCACCATAAACGCCTTTTTCCACTGGGAGGGAAAGGAACCAGAGGAGAGGGAGAAATTTACAACGTGTGTCAGTGCGGGGAGGATCGTGTTTAGGATCGGCAATAGCAGGTCACGCCCAAGAGAGTCGTGACCAACTGCCTTAGTGTGAACGGAGCGGATGATTTTCTCAATATCGGAGGCAGTAGCCGGGGTGAAACAGAAGGGGCGGGGTGAAGCTACGGGAGATGATGCTATAGACTTAATGGTTAAAGCCTTTAGCAGAGGATCAACAGAGTGTGGGGGAGATGAGAAATGTTGGTTAAGACCATTGACGTCAAGAGACGAGTTCAGGTCCTGCCGACACTTCCCAAATCCCAGGGTGCGTAGAAATTTCCAAATATTATTGGGAGAGCATTGCTCGATAGACGAATATATGTGGCGACGCTTGGCGTTCCTAATCACCTGGTTGCAGCGATTTCTGGCCGTTTTAAATAGGATCCAGTTTTCCTCAGTGGGATTCTTCTTGTGTTTCCGGCGCAAACTATCTCGCCTAGCCATCAGGCCGCGGATTTCCTTCGTCAGCCAGGGAACTGGAGGACGTTTCATTTTAACTGCGTGTACAGGTGCGTGAGTATCATACAGCCCAATAATAAGACTATTGAAAAGGTCAACCTTCTCATCCACCGTACCCAATAGTTCCATCCGTGACCAGTCTAAGCGTTCGGCATCAGCCTTGAGCTTATCCACGTCCATCCGCGCAAAATTACGTTGGAAAAGAATTTTAGGTTTGAATTTAGGAATTTTAAGTTTATACGAAGCAAAAATAAGGTCATGATGAGAGAAGCCAGGCGCAGTAAGTTGGCCATGGGCAGAGATGCGGTCTAGTTTGGAAGTAAAAATAAGGTCGAGAAGAGTGTGCGAATCGCTAATGTGGTAAGTGGGCCCAAGAGAGAGGGAGTTGAGATTCACAGAGGAAACCATGGATGATAGTTGACGGGAACGTGAATTATCAGAAAGAAGATTGGTGTTGAAGTCACCCATAATGACAACATGGTCATAATTAGGCAGATGTGTGACCAGCAATGTCTCCAGCGTGCTGAAATAGTCTATACCAGGGGGAGCATACATAGTTCCTAGAAGAAATTTCACGGTATTGAAACTTAATTCAAGGAATATGTACTCAATTGAACCTGTGGTCGATGGCAGAGACTGCGCGATTATTTTAAACTTTATCTCGGATCTGAGGTATATGGCAACCCCACCACCACGTTTTCCGGTACGGTCATTTCTGACAAGAATGTATCCGGGTAAACAATAACTTGATGAGGGTAGTGTAGGTTTTAGCCAAGTCTCTGAGACCAAGCACGCATGGATGTGATTGCTGGTGAAAGTGGAAAGAAGGTCAGAGTAATGTGCAGGAATGCTCTGTGCATTGATATGGCAAACATTCAAATTCCTGCGATATGGAGAGAAAGTGTCGTGAAGCAGGTCACTGAGTGGAACCGGCACCTCAGACACATCCAGATCATCCGGAAAAGAGTCGGTCGTGTTGAAAGAGTGGAATATTTCAGAGTCTATCGATAAATCCATTATAAATAAACATATAAATTAATATATAAAAGATATAAATAGTAAAGTAGTAGCTTAATAATATTGGCAACAAAGAAATCAATAACACACAACTGCCAGTTCACCGGAAAAAGAAAAAGAAAAAAGTAACCAATAATTTTTGTACCAAATATGTAGTCCCCTAAGGGATAGGTACATAGTATACATTTTATCTACAACAGTATTATCAGACATAGAGAAAAAGAAAATTTATTTACAGCATGCGCAATAGAAAAAAGCAAAACAGTTGAGTAACAGGGGCTGGAACAAACTAAGTTGGTTTTCGAACGCACCTACACTTGACACAACTTCACTCTGTGGTCGGTTGGTAAACTGTCATTGTCATAACAATATTGAAAATCGAACGAAATGTCACAAAAAGAACTTTCGGGTACACAGGAAACTTAGTTATTATGATATGAAGATAGAAACGAGAAGAACAGATTTGCCACACAGTACCGCGAAGATACAAGTATGGGCGAACACTCTAGGTATGTAAATGTTAAATAGGTAAACAAGTATTTTGTTCATGGTGTGCAAGTTGAAATTGAAAAATTCATTTCAACTTTAATCAATTACATTGTCAGCGACACAAAATCTTACTCATTTGACGCATTGAAATTCGACACGAAATTTAATAATCCCATTGAAGAAGAGCCGATCGTTGATGTCAATTTTACAGAGGAACAAGAAATTGAATTCCCTGACATCATTATGGATGATGACAAAGGAGTGCCTGTTATATTATTGACGCAATTTAATTTGCTTGACAAAATAATTTTTCATAGAACAGAATCATCTGAAGTATCACCTGCCAGTTTTAATAAATTTAAATCGGCGATGGACTGTCCGTTGTTTTTGTGGAATGATCCAGATATTAGTGAATCAATCGGCTACTTTTACACCTTAAAGGTTTATAAACAGTTATTGGAAACCACTTCAAAGACAGAGCCGCGTACACGAAGACCGTTTCATGGCGGCCTTGTGGTGACAGACACCGATCAATTTGATAAATACAACGACTACATTTTATCGGCGACGTATTATGATTTCAAAAAAATAAATTATAATATCGGTTTGTTTTATTTCGTACTGTGGAAAAATTGTGAAAATAAAGAATGGATGGACAAAAATGTTGTTGAACAGTTCAAGAGATACGTTATGCGACGTATCAGTGCGACAGTGTGTAAAATAGGGCTGTCATCATTGCCACTGGATCCTAAAGAAAATACGTCATTGCTAACTGCGTTGTGGTACTGCGTGGATTTATCATCATGCATATTCAAAGATGATCCCCAAAATTTCATGCACGAACGTTTGAGAATGTACTATGGCGTAGCGCATTGTATGATCGAAATATTGAAGTTATTTAATTATGATTTAGATTCAGAGTCGATTGAAAAACGTAGGGATTTAATAAGACATGTTATGATTTTGAAAAAAATTCCAACACAAAGAGAGAAAGTTTACTATTTGTTGAAAATAATATTTAAAAATGTAAACGGTTTCCTCGTCTGTGAAATAGAAAAGCCGTTTAATTTGAACAAACTCAATTATCTAAAATTGAATCACAAAGGTATGTTTAGCGACGATACAATTAAAGAAAAAGTTCATTTGAATGACTATGTACACTTAATGAATTTTACAGATCGTTCCAACCAATCTGAAGAAGGTAAAAGTACTTTTGAAATATGTGAAAAAACATTTCGTCCCTTTTTTACTATTGACCAAAACAACTCATTTTATACAGAATTAGTCAAGGATACTAAAAAAGTAGTTATCAATAACGACGATGACGAACATAAAATTCAAATAACCTACTATGCAATCGATTCGCTAGATTTTGATAAAACTTTGTCTCTATACAATCTATTTATTAAATGCGTCAGAGATTCAGCCAAATATCCCACCTTGCCTGAATACATCGATTATATTTCCAAGAAAAAAAAATATTTCGGTCATTTGGTAACAATTTTTCCATCCAATTTTTATTTTCACATTGAGAACGTGTATTCGCGTTATCAGAATATAGTGACAAAAGTCGATGTTAAGAAATTTATGGAAGTAAGTCAAATTTATGCTCACCGACCTGAGCGTATTAAAGCCGAAGATGTAGTGAAATTTAATGACGAGAAAGAAATAGAAGAA